>OZ038476.1:121939254-122111754 GCA_964036315.1 Acanthosepion esculentum
TCAAGATATGAAAAGTGTATTGAACAGAACGGCAACCAGTTTGAGCACTTGATGTGAATTCATCATTATATGAACATTCTGCCATTGCCCCAAGTAGCTTTTATCTTATTAAAGTTAATTTTCTATGTTTTTTGTATATTTTACGCTCAAATTCTTTAAATGTGTATTCTTTCTCTTGTATTAATCTTATTTACAAGTCAAAATACATAAATTGAATAAGTTAGAACGATTCGAAGAGGTGTATACATTATTTTGGGACTATATATATATATATTGGGGAAATGTATGACAGAGTGGAAAAATATGTTTAAGGCATTGCTTCGTTTTAGGACTTGATTATTTCTATACATTCCCTGAAGAATATTCTTCTTTATATATAATAATTTATATATCGTTATCTCTCTCTCTCTCCCTCTCCCTCTCTCTCTCTCTCTCTATATATATATATATATATATATATATATACATATATATATATATATATATATACACGTCTGACATGGAACAAAAGAAGATCCAGTGAAAGTCTATTATATTTTTGTTATTTTGATGAAAATGGAATTAAACAGGAAATATCAATGATAGTGGTGGCAGCAACAGTAATTCTAATATCATAATAATTTTCATACCTATTGCAAGAGAGTGCTGATCATTGAAAAAAACGAGATTTTAGAGAATTTTCGAACTAAACTTGTGCTTTTGCTGAATTACTCGACTCCTGTGTCGCGTAAGTTAATTTGTGTGGTCTCCTCCATACAATCTTTGGTGATTATGATTGTTTTCCCCCTAACTTGGTGTCGCAAGCATAGAAATGGCGGCCGTTTTCTCTTATCAAATTTTGTCTATATGGCATACATATATTTTATGATGCTCAGCGTAATTTGCCTGATCAAGATAGCTTACTGAATCGACTCCATCTTACTCTGCAAATATCGAAAAAAGAATCTGGACAATTTAAGAGTTTTCTTCGTGTTGATGCCATTTCAGCTTAATTACTCTGTTATTTTAGGACATCAATTTGATAAATAAGAATAACATTTCTTTTTAAGTCTGCAACTCTCTAAACAATATTAGAGCAAAATAAGAAAATAAATATCATTAAAATTTTATCTTTGTGCCTCAGACAAAATACATGACGTGTTAAGTAACAAAGCTATCTATTTAATTAGCAACTCTAAATTAACTAAAGCAAAGTGTCACAAAAAAAAGTTAAATTTCGGCCATTTTTATTTACTTGAATTTTTTTTTTCCTTTTTTTTTTCCCAAGCTGTTGACACATGTTGAAATCGTCACTGTACTTAGAATTTTATATAGAGATTTAAGAGAGATGCTTGTTAAAACTGTGACGGATATTTCATCGGAATGTACCACTGGGCGAATTGCTATATCCAAATTTAGGTAACTGAGTTACGGTAGAATATTTTAATTATATTGATTATAGCAAAGTTCAGAGGTGGTACAAGGCTGAAAGTATGGAGTAGTCAATGAGAACCCAACTAAGTCGTAATTGTTCCAGTGAGTCAAAGTTACTAAAAATTACACCACGTTAAAGTACCCAGGCGTTTTCTTAAGCTTATGTTACTTGTGGCACATGGCCGAAAGTATGGGACACCCAGTGAGGATAGAACTCCCTATCCAGTCGTTATTGATTTATCATGAGAGCTTGTTAACCATTACTCCACGTCGAAGTACCCCACCAAAAAAATTTTTCTTGGCAAAAAGTCACAATCAGTTATATGTTGATTCTTTTTTTTGTTCAGGGAATTTCCTTATATAGACACGTGGCCGAGTGTTTGGAAAGTTCCCATTCTGACCATGCGACCCGGGTTCGAATCTCCGCATGGTCGATTCCTTAGGGAGGAGCCTTCCCGATATTAATGGATGACGGCGTTGATCCCAGCGTGCGGCATCCCCGGGAAGCTTTGTGGGTGAAATTGGGTAAACAGAACCCTTGGGGACCCTCGGTAGCTGTGCTTGAACGAAGTCTTTTTTGAATTTTGTAAAGAGTTTTTAAAAACTTTTTGTGGGGGGATTTTTTCGGGAGGACTTACGGCCATATCACGTTGAAACATAGATTCCTGGCACCTGGTCAGTACCTAGATTGGGTACCTTTCAGGAATACCAGGTGCTGTAACCTTGGATATACGCACGGAGTAACGAATAAAGTCTCGGAATGAGAAATCAGAGAGCCAAATTCGAATTCCAGTCGGGTTTGTTCAAATTATTGATCACACTAGATAACACGTTCTTTCGAGAAACTATAATGCAGGTCATTAAAAGCCAAATCATATTTTTTGATTATTAGAATTTTTGGATATAATAATGATTTGCTGATACATATCATACAATTTAATCCATAAATGGGATAAGAAAACTAGTATTCATACCTTTCCCAAGGGTATTTGCACGTAAGTGAATATAACTAACCCGACTGGAATTCGAAATAGGCTCTCCAATTTTTCATTCCGAGACTTTATTCGTTACACCACGCGCACATCCAAGGTTACAGCACCTGCTATTCCTGAGAGGTCCCCAGTCTATGTACTGACAAGGTTCAGTGTTTTTTGACATCGGTTATCGGACGGGAATCGATTTTCAACGTGCTATGGTCGTATTCCTCCTGAAAAAATCCCCGCACCAAAAATTTTTAAAAACTGTTCACAAAATTCAAAGAATAAAAAGAGATACACAGTTATCAGTAACATAAGGCAGGGGTCGTCAAACGGGGTACGAGTGTCCACCCCTATTTTTTTAAAAAAAAATATTGCTTCTAAAATTTTTTTTCAGAAATATATTGCTGGTAATAGTTTTTTTCCAAAATTTATTACTGATATTAATTTTTTACAAAGTATTTATAGTATTAAAACCATTTTTTACACTTTGATAATGCTTTTTACCTCAGTTTCGGGGTTAACTATTTACCCATAGTTGGGACCCTAACAGGTGCTACCACCCCAGCTCAGGGTGGACCTGGGAACACCAGCAATTAAGAGGTGGTTCCACGCTCCTCAAAACCTCCCGATCAGAGGCCTTGCTGCTGGATGTAGTTTATCGTCTTACCCAGGACGGAATATGGAGGTTCCGTGGAGCAATGGATAGCAGCTCGGAGTGAAAGCAGAATAAAATATATATTTATTACTTCAAAACTAAAAACAAAATTAAATTTCGACATTAAATGACCCATGAACGAGTTGATATGCCATTAAGCAAACATATCAATCAACAATATGTTTACCTGCATAGAATGATGGTAACTTGCTCTAAAATGGCTTCTCTAAAACAGCTTTCCGAAGCCTTTCTATTCAACGATTGTCAAATCAGATTATTAGGCTGACCATACGAAATATTTGCACTTTTAATATCTTTTATACTTTCATCGAAAACAATCCCGTTTGTAATATTCAAATTGTAGTCTCTGGGCAGAATTTATATTTCCTAGTAGATTTTCAGCTGCTGACCGATATGGTAATATCAACAGCTGTGGTAGAAACTAAAACCCGGAAACCAGCCAGATAAATAAACAGGAAACAATAAATAGCCTAAAGTGATACGAAACAAAAGAAAAACTGCATATTAATAAAATAAGCAAGATTTCCGATGGTGATAATGAGGACCATGTGTTTTTTTTAGCATCTTTTATTTCCCATTTGCAATACAAAGCCATCATTGGCAGCCATTTTTTTCTTTCATCTTTAGCGGGTGTTTTGACACACTTGGAGAGCTGCCGACAGCCGACAAAGCAGCCAATGGCAAGACAAGGTACATTTAAAAATCGATACTACTATCCGTTTTTTTTTAACAATCATGTAATTCAAAGATATTACAGCTATCTTTTTTTCCCTTTTTGAACGTTCTTGTGGGGATAATTAAAGTAGTAACATTAAAATACATACTTGCTGACACCACTTGCTTCCCTGACCAACCAAAACACAACATTGATTTCTTTTACTGTCAGACTTTAATCTTTCCAAAACTATTTGGAAATAAAAAAGAAAGATAATAGGTTGCGGTTCTCAGCGTAATCTCAATCAAATTAGGGGAATAAATATCTTAGTTGGTATTTTGAGCAACAGTTATTCTTAAATACGATCATTCAGTATTTATCACCCAAAGACAAAATTATGTGTTCATTAAAAATAATGGGGTGTATATATATATATATATATATATATATATATATATATATATATGTGTGTGTGTGTGTGTGTGTGTGTGTGTGTGTGTGTGTGTGTGTGTGTGTCAGAGAAATGAAATAGCTATATATAGATATATATATAGCAGAGAAATGAAATAGCTATTTTTTCCCGTCATTGTCAAAAATTTTCCTTAAATAATATTTAAAAATAAAATTAAAAAATGGGAGCTGGTAATATACATACTTATATTTGATATGAAAAAATAATTTTAAATAATTTAAGTAATTCTATTACATTTACTTGTTTTAAAAAGAAATATAATCTATTAGTAATTAAGAGTAATAATATTTTAAAATTGTAGTTAAATAAAACGTACTCTAACCCAAACACCTCGAGAAAGAATCATTAAATATACAAGTAAGAAAAAAATAATGCCGAGAAACTTTTTGCCATTTATAAAAAAACAAACAGACGACATACATTTAACAGATGTCAGAATTCGTTGAAAAATACACCTCTACCGTCTCTAAACTTAACCCCTTTTTCGAACGTAACTCATAATTGATACAACGATAGTTAATAAAAATGAACACGCTACCGCCCCTGTCTGAATGATTGGATGTCTCTGTATCCTTGGAAACAGGAAATTAGGAATTTATATGTGCGTTAAATCTCAGTAAATTTAAAAGTAAGTTATTTCAATATTCGCTTGAAGATTAAACGGAACTAATGCTTTTAATTTAATGATATAATTAAATTTGAAGTTTTTAGCTTCAGTTTTTGAAACTTGTTTATACTGTGTAGCGAAAAAACATATTTTAAATCAGTTAATATATATATATATATATATATATATATATATATATATATATATATATATATATATATATATTCCCATCATGGTGGTTGTATATAATGTATGAAATATACATGAATTCTTTTACTTCACTTTGTTTTTGTTTTCTCTAATCCTGGGTAATACGATAAAATACACCCGGTAGCAAGGTTTCTGATTGGGATATTGTAGGTTTTGAGAAACTTAGGACCACCGCTTAATTAATTTCTGTTGTTTCCACGTCCAACCTGACTTGGGGTGGTAGCACCTTTTCAATCAGTTATGTGCCATGTGTGATACACGCTTGGGCGAGATCATGTATCTTTCGATACATGACGGACGAGTCAGATTTTTTCCCCGCAGTAGGTTGCTATTTATTTCTGCGGTAGACCAGTTGTCATCCAATGCTATAGAACCGGATCTGTCCGGCTATTAACCTGGGGATTGAAGAAAATGATTCATACATTTCCCAAGGCTCCTAACTGAACGTAATGGAATTCGAACTCGGCTCTCAGATTCCTCAATCCGAGCCACTATCTACCTCACCTTGCCTCCTCTTGCCTCACTATGGGCAAATACTGAAATACCAAACAAAAATACTATGAAAGTATAAAAATACATTTTTATTATAAAAATGCCAGCAATAATGTTTTGTATTTAAAAACTTATCAACAATAACTGTTTATCGTATCAATTACAGACAATAAATTGCTATAATCAAAATTACCAACAATACATATTTATAGTTAAAATTACTAACAATACCTATTAATAGTAAAAATTACCTACAATACCTATTTATAATAAAAATTACCAACAATACATTTTTTAACAAAATGACCAATAATACCTTTTAATATTAAAAGGATCAACAATAAATATTATCTGTAGTTGAAGCCATAAAATCACATTCAAAATATTTAGATTTCGGAATTAAATAACCCACAGAGTTTCATATGCCGCTAAACAAAATCAACCAAATCTAACACTCAGTGACAACTTGCGTTTTAGTGGCTTTATTGCCTTGCTTGGGATGAATGATTTAAAAACCGTAACAACTATTAATGGACATAGATAATGAAAAATACCGCCATTCTGCAATATCTTTAGCTACATGAAACGTGTATGCAAATGTGACAATTCTTGAACAGCGATCAAGAAAAATACTATTCCTGTCCCATAATGGTTGCACCATTAATGCATAAAATGTACACGAATATATAACAATAATTATGGGACATTAATAAGGAAGGAATATCTGTCCCATGATGTTTTTTTTTATATTAATGCACGACAGATGTATGCAAATGTAACATATATTATCGGAGCGAGAAAATAAATATTATACCTGTCCCATAATCTTTGTTGCATTAATACATAAAAATAATTTAAAAAAATATAATAATTAGACTCTGTACAAAGCACAAGAACCACTCGACTTAGATTGTTACAGAGAGAGAGGCGCGGTTTATGGGATATGTGAGGATAACGGTTAGCCCCAGATTTGAACGGGTTAAGCTTATAATGATCGGAGAAGCATTCTCTTGGAATTCGATCCCACAAATCAGCGTTTCGTGGGAACTTACATCTTACTAATGGAATACGAAGAGAATGAGGGTGGTTCAAAAATGTGAGTGGTATGGCGGGTCTAGCCCGTGAGGGCTAGAACTGGAACTAAGGAATGTAGTTCATATGAGACATTTTCCATGGAAATAACGCTAGAACAGCGAGGGGGTTTATGCAAATATAAAAATAATTATAGAACAGTCATAACGAAATAATATTTTCTCTGTCCCATAATGGTTGTTACATTTATACATGAAATGTGCATGCAAATGTAACAACTGTTGTGGGACAAAATAAGGAAAAATACTATACCGGTCCGGTAATCTCTGTTACATAAACATATTCATGTATATGAAAATGTAAAAACTATTGTGGTTAAAATGTTAATATTATTTAAAATAAAGTGAAACGAAACAAAATTATACCAAGCATTCCATTGTATGGTTCCCAGCGCCTTACATTGTACTTTAGATTGAGACTTAAATGAAGCATGTTTAATTAATACAGAAGGTCCTCGAGTTACGTCGGACCAAACGTACGGCGTTTCTTGGTTACGGTGCCATCTCCCATAATATAATACATTGTCACACGGCACTATATAAGGAAGACGGCGTTGTTTCATCACCGACTGTACACCATATTGGATTGTGCTACATTCGCTATCTCCTGTTGGTGTCCTTTTTTCGGGAACTTTTCCCCCTTCGTTAAGTATCTGACTCCCCCTGGTATACCCTGTCTTTACGAGAGCAAGACCAGATCAAAAAAAGTAATACTGCTGTTATATCTGGGCTGGAGCTGTCCAGATCTCACTTACCGGTCTTGATAGCGTTCAAAAGCGTCTACGTGGCTTTGTGCGTGATGAATTATATTCAACCCCACAAAACGCTTTCCCACAGACGAAACTTTGATAGTCTCTGGCTTGTCTATCGCTACTTCCAGAGTATGTGTTCTGACGAGCCACATTCTATAATCCCGCTACCTTGACAACTGGGACCTGCCTTGTCACTTACGCAAAAGGGAATCCTCCCATTCCGTTCGTATTCCATTAGTAAGGAGGAAGTTCCACACGGGCATGTTCTTCCCAAGAACTGCTGCTTTGGAGAACAGACTCCCTGCAGGACGTTTTCCTAATCACGACAATCCTGACCTCTTCAAGTCTAGGGTTAAGGTTTATCTTTCCTGCATAGCCCTATGAACTTTACTTCATGCCCACACGCTTATACAACATTACACATGTGACCCAATAGCTTGGGTGGCTATTGGGACCTGTAGTGGATGAACATTACCACAAAAAAGAATTTATAGATCTTCTCGTTCTCGAGATTGCTTTGAAAGCTATTGAGTCTCCAAAATATCCTTTCAATCTTTTTTAGAAAACTAGAGACATATCTTTTTAATGCCATAACCTTTCAGGGCGTAGACGATCAGCGCTCTCCACTGTTTCTTTTTCTTTATTAACTATGAACTGCCATGGATTGTTGTGAAAGATAGCGGAGTGGTTTCCCGTTGCCTTTTTCACGGTTAGGAATTTAGAGTTGTTGTATATCAGGTTAAAGTAAGACGGACATACTTAGGAAGTTACTTAATGACTACAAAAAGTCCTTATCGTTCTTTTTTTAATCTAGAGACACACTTTATTTTTTAATGTCAAGTCTTTCACACACAATGTCTTGCTTCCCTGCCACCTGCAATTTTCAAAAATTTAAATCCAACGTTATTCGCCATCTTCCATCTCTGTTCGTTTATTGCCCATACCTCACGTCTCCTCACGAAGGTCTTCTTCTCTTTAACCCCCTGTGACCTCTAGTGTGTTCTAGTGGCATTATCGCCTTGTTTAGGATAAAATAATTAAATTTCGTTTTTTTTAAATAATTGATCATGACCCTTTTCTTTATTATCTGGGTATTGTCAGCATTTCTTTGGAAATATGGTGAAGTGCGTTCTTGTTGTCCAAGACTAGACCTAAGTCTACAAAACCTATTCAACCCACTTATTTAACACATAGCTGGGAAGGGAGATAGAAGATACGGATTTGTGCTGTTTTAATGAAGAGAACACAACAAACTAGGAGATTTGAACTCTGCTCACCCAAATTACTTTCATTGCTCCCTACAAATCACTGTCGGTTTACAAACAAGCATTTTGAAATTACGATGTGCTTAATAAATCTTCTTTTAAAGAGCTTAGTCAACCTAGTATTTAATAATATTAATAAGCTTGAATATGCTTTTTTGTACATTAATAATCGTTTATGGGAATTTTCTAAGCTTAGCTCCGATGTGGCACAAGAACGAATATGTGGAGAGGCCAGTGAGGATCGAACTCACAACTCAGTCGAAATTAATCTATCGAGACAAGCTTGCTTATCATTACGCCACATCGTAGTGCCGTAAATGGTTTTCAATGTGTAGCTTAGATGTGGCACAAGGCCGAAAGAATAGAGCACTCAGTGAATATCGAACTAACTACCCAGATGTAATTGATCTAGCGAGACAGGCTTGCTAACCATTACGCCATAGACGACGTGGAATTGCCTAAAATGATTTTTAAGCGTAGATTAAACGTGAGATAATGCCGAAAGGATGTAGCTCCCAGTGAGAATCGAACTCACTACCCAGTCGTAATTTATCTAGCTAGAAAATCTGTCTCACCATTACACGACGTCAAATTGCCTAAAATGATTTTTAAGCGTAGCTTAAATGTGGGACAAGGCCGAAAGTATATAGCTCCCAGTGAGAATCGAACTCACTACTCAGTCGTAATTTATCTAGTGGCATATTCTGTCTAACCATTACATGTCGGATTGCCCTTCTTCAAATCGTTATGAGTCATCGCTATTTCGCAGTCAATTTAACACAATTGGCTGTAAATATTGATGTCAACAGGGCGGACTTTAACGATTTACTCTGTAATTCTTGTTCATTGATATTGATGAGTGTAAAATGGTGACACCGTCAGAATTCACTTCATACTACAACACTTGGAAAAGGCAAGAATACCTTACTGCTCACCCATGCATTCTATGTTAAATAGCAGCATATTGAGGGATGGATTGTTTCGATTTCTGTGGCTCATCAACCCTTTGATGGTTATTGAAAGCCAGAAAATATATATCCTCAAGGACACATGGCACAGTGGATAAAGGCGTTGGTTAGATCCAGTGACAGACCCAAAGAGTGTGAGTTCAATACCCGGTTAAGGCAGTGGAGAACTTTCAGAGGGAAAATTAGCAGGAGATAACTGATAACTGACATCCATCAAACATGGCACGTGGAACTAGAACAGTCTACCACAGTGATCGAAATAAAGGGTTCAGTTCGAAATTCCAACCACCTGAAGAAGGCCGGAGCGTACAACGGCCGAAACGTTGTGACAAATATGGCGACAAAGATGAGGACAATAGTCCGACTAATGTAAATACTGTACCTGCTGCCATGCTCTATCTTTGCAGGAATCAGATCAAACTCAGAATAGAGCCGAGGCCGGCTGAAAATACGTCGGGGAAACTCCTTCAATTTCTCTGCCTCGGTCGATAACCTTTCGACTTTTTGGCAGAATGTATTTATCGGTAAATACCAGAGGTCAAATTTCTGCATCCAGTCAGTTCCAAATACATTTTCCGTATTTTTTAGAACATACATCTTTAATTTCTTGGTCATCCCGTTGAACGTCACATTTGTTATAATCCCCCCCTCATTTTTTCTGATCTCAACATGGTCGGTTTGTTTAATTTCTTCCACGTCTGTAAGCTAATAATGGTTAAATCTGATCCGGAATCTAATTGTAATCTGATTTTTTTTTATTAACATTTCTACTTGTACGTATTTTCGTATATTTATCCAGTCCGCTTGGTCAGTTCTAGTGATTCTTACTCGGCTTTTGTTGTCTTTCTTTGTTCTACAGTGCGAACTTTTATGTCCCACTTTATTGCACGGCAGACAAGTCTTATAGCGGCATGGAGAATCTTTGTACCAATGCAAAGTCCCACAGCGATAGCATGGACTGGGTGGTGGTTTCCTCTGAGGTTCATTTGACTTTTTGTAGTAAAATAATTGGTTTGGTTTGTTTTTGAGGAGGGAGAAAAACGTGTTTGTTGTTGTACTTTTCATATGTGAGCGACGCCAGACTCTTCGATATCTTCCGCGTATTTTTTACGCTTATACATCTCTGACAGTCCTCAGCCAATTTTTGTAGCGTCAGTTCTGGTTCACTCTCAAGTTTTGTTAGAATTCTCCGTCTGATCGCCGCATCTTTAGTCGAAACCAGGCCTTGGACGAATATTAAACATTTAAAATTGTCAGGGCTGAGTTCAGATAACTTAAAGTCATCACAGTGTTTGTTTACTACGAAAGCGAATGTTATATAGTCTTCGCTATCCTTTTTTGTTAAATTTAAACATTTCCACCTTTTGTGGAATAGTGAAGTGTTCGGACTAAATAATTACGTGAATCGTTTCACGGCTTCCTTGAAAGTCAACTCATTCGTTTTCTTCGGTAGGATGTAGTCTACGAATTTAGTGTATTCGCTTGACCCTAGTTTCCTCAGTAGTAGACTTACTTTTTTCGCGTCTGACCAATTCCCGCAATGAAACTCATATGAATCTTCATATCTTCGGAACAAAGCCGCGACCGTTTTGTCTTCGTCCGGTGCATAAGTGAAGTCTTTGATAGAGCTCCATATAGCATTTTGCGAGAATGCCGCTTCATATCCAGAATTTTGTCCTTTATTTGTTACTGCCCGTAGTAGTAATTCTTGTAGTTCGAGTTGCTTCTCTTCGTTTTTCTGTTGAATTTCTAATTGTTTTTCTTCGAACCTAGTCTGTCTTTCCTCATTTTTTTGTTGCTGCTCGAATTGCATTTTCATTAGTTCCAATATGGTTTCCTAAAAGTCTTCCATGCTTACACCGTAATTTTGTGTAAAGATTTTTCCTTTTTTTCTCAGTGTAGACTTCAGGTCTTTGTCGCCTGTTGTTCTGGAACCTTAATAAGAAAATGATTTCCTGCGTAAAATTCGATTCTGTTCTGGCTGACAGGTAAAATTCGTGTCTTCGTTACCACTGTTAAGGTTGGTGTCCAAAAATTTTTTTTATGTTTTTTTATCTTCGCGTAGAACTTGTTTTTTTTTTCTCAATACTTCTGTCGCCTCTGTTATGGACGACAGATAGCAAAAAGGTTTTTTTTGGGGGGTGGGGGGTTGTTTTAGATTCTCCGCGTAGAATTCTTATCTTCAATATCCTCGTCGCCACAGTTATGGTCCAGGTTAGGACCAAGGAAGAACACGAACACAAGAGTAGAAATACCGAAGATATATTACACGGAATAAGATGTGAAAGGTGTTAGTATGACTGTCAGTATGGTTTGGAGTGAACTACTATCGGCTCGACTCGATTCGTGCTTCTCTTTTGAGAGGCGTAGTATACATAGTGTTAGGAAGAATTCATTCTGTAGTTATAGGTAAGGACCCATAACAGTAATTAACATTTCAGAGTTCAGATGGAGACTTTTAAACGTAAAGAGTTGATGTAAGCTTGGTAAGGAACTGGAAATCCAATCCTAAACAGAAAACTAGGGGTAAACCTGTAGCTCTATTCAAGAGACCGTGAAGGTGTGTGATAGGCAAAAATATATTCTCTTACTGAGAAGAAAATAAGTGGAAAATAACATTTAAGAGTTCAGGCGGTGACGTTAGAAGTATAGAGCTGAAGTAGACTTTAGAAGGAATCCAACCGTAAACCCAGACCTAATAAGGAAGCAACAGATAAAATTTTACTCCTGTTTAAAATTAAGTAAGGCTGTACAAACTATAACTCTCACCTTCTTCTGGGCGTGTGGTGTATATATATATATATATATGTATATATATATATATATATATATATATATATATATATATAATGAATTCCATCGTCACAAGGTGCCTAATAATTGTGGCCTTGTGCCAAACTAAACTAAATTGAGTAAGCAGGAATACCTGCTAAAACCACGTTAAATGGTAATAACGAGTCGAATTTTAGTTTCATATTCTTTGGAGGCACTGTAGAATAATGGATTATGATTAGGAATGAGGAATCGTTGATCCGATTTAAATTCCGGTCGAGTTCATTATATTCGCTTACATACTAATACCCTTGAATACATCTTTTCTCCCCCCAGCTATGGTTAAATAGCATGACTGACTGGATTCTGTAGGCTTAGGTGGCAACCGGTCTAGGAGAAGGACAACTCTGAATCCGAACCTGGAGTGGGTTTGGCTTCACAGGCTACTTTACCCAAGATACATCAATTCTACTACGGTTGCAGTATATGTGGCACCCCTACGACTGTAATGAGCTACGTGATTCGAGGTCGATTTGTTCTCAAAGACATCAGAGGAATCCCAACTAGAGTAAAAAGTCTATCATTCTTAGTTGCCCAAAAGCTGTGCCCTCAGGTGGCAGCGTTCTCATTATATTTCAAGTAGGAGGTCCATGCTTGAAACGTTCTACGGGATAAGTGCTGATTGAACGAACTATACAACTGGTACCATCTCTCCATCACACCAGTAAGGAATCGTTCCTTAACAAGTTTTGAGCTAAATCGTTATCTCTTAGCCTATATACGACTAGTAATTAATGTTTCACTACGATTTTCACTGTATCACTTTGTGTTAGAGTCAGAGAGCCTGTATTTTTTTTCTTTTAAATGTAATCTGATGTGGCTCCTTGGAAGATGAATCCTCGAATGAAAATTTCTCTCAATATGTTCTTACAATACTTCACGTTTCTATATAAGACGAGAACGAATAGAGTAGAATTCCTACGTTCGTAACATTTAAACTCAATACAGAGTAGAGTAATATTATTTCTTTAAGGATATTACACCGAAAACATGTTAAAATTACTACACAATTTCAGTCGTGTTTCAATGCCTATCAAATGGATCTCATCAGTGGATTGTTAATTACTGGCCAGTGAATGATTTACTTAGAATTAAAAGTAGCATACAACCTCTTTTTACGAAAGCAAAAATGTGGGTTATAAGGTTTGTGGGATTTACTCTGTTCGACCAATGAAATATGACCAATGTTAAATTTTAAATTAAGCAAAGAAGCAAAATTAAAATAAAAAAAATTATAATTGCTCCATGACCCATAGATTGACAGGTAACGGCAGCCAGATATAAACTAAGGCGGATACAAATGGGTACATAAATTATAAAAAAAAACAGACAATGCCGCTTCCTATGAAATGAAAATAGGGTGAAGAGGTAATTTAAAAAAAATGCTAATTAAGTTATATGCTTTGTGAATTTCCTACATACAAATTTTTTATAGTTGATAAAATAAATAGCTTCTTTAAGAAACCAGTAAATAATTTAAATATAAAGAATTAATTCGTAAATTAAAATGCAGCTGTTGAATAAGATTCTTTATATAAGATGTTAAGAACAATAAACAATCAATGTCAAAAATACCAACCAAATGCCAATACGTCTGTACAAGATGTTAGTAATACCAGGAAATTAATATAAAATTATATTAAATCCAGATTAATCTTACACATAGAAAGATAAGCCATATATGGTGCAAGGCAGTGCACCTAAAATATACGAAAAAGAATTATCAAATTTCAAAGTTTAACTAGAAATTATAAGGTAAAATGGTAAACTACGTTTACAATTTACTGTTCATTCACTTTGATTTAACAATAGATTTTTGTAACTGTGACAGTTGTGATGGTGATTTTTGTAAATCCGCTTGAACGCACTCCGTTATAATATATTTCATATATATATATATATATATATATATATATATATTGATGCTTTTACGGCTTATCGACACTTTGTAGGTTAGTAAAAACCTAACCTTACTTTTTGGATATTTGTCTTTATGCAAGTGAATATTGAATTCGCCATTTTTTAAAGGGGTGGGAATAAGATGGGTATGATTTTTTTTTTCAGATACAAGCCCTATTACTTAAGCTCTCTTAGGGAGATGGAACCATAACGTTCTTACTTGCGCGTAACTTTATATATATATATATATATATATATATATATATATATATATATATATATATATATATATATTGGGACATATTTCATTGAATAATTGAAACAAGATTTTCTACTTATTTTCAGTTGAATCCTTTCATATTCTCGGGCAGGGTTTTGAGTGTCATTATTAAAGAAAGAGAGAAATCGACATACATATTATTTTTTTCTTAGTATTTTCGACATAGTACAATGACATCATTAGGCTAATATTGTAGTGTTCCTTTTCAGACAAAATTGCTGTGTTCATCATATATATATATATATATATATATATATATATATATATATATATATGTGTGTGTGTGTGTGTGTGTGTGTGTGTGTGTGTGTGTATATTGTAATGGTACAATATGATAATCCGTATGGAACTTCCGGGAGGATATAGATCCAGGGAGAGCTCTGCCTTTTCCCTCTCTCTAAATAAATTAACAATATCTCTTGATTTCTACCCGGAATATTTTTTCCATTTAATTAGTGACTTGTTTTTATGTCTTGAAGATAAAGAGCTGCCTTTTTTTAGAGCCCCCATGAAATAAAAATTATTACCTATGGGATTTTAAGTGTTTCATATTCTTTAAGTAATAATACATATATATATATATATATATATATATATATATATATATATATATATAAGCAAATATGTGGATGTAGATCCAACGGTATGATGAAAAATGTGGAAAAGACAAAACAAAATCCGAATATGCAAGTTTACTGTTTTAATGTTGTTTTACTATCGACGTCAGACGTTTCGGTCAAGTAGACCATCTTCAGGACATGGTTATTAGAAACACTTTTCATGCGGACTCAAATATCGTCTTATCCTAAGTATGTTTCTAATAACCATGTCGTGAACATGTTCTACTAGACCGAAACGTCTGACGTCGACAGTAAAACAACACTAAAACAGTAAACTTGTATATTCGGATTTTGTTTTGTCTTTTTCCACATTTTTCATCATATATATATATATATATATATATATATATATATATATATATATATATATATATATAAAAGTGAACATTGAAGTCAAAAATTAGTGGCGACAGTCTGTTTCATGCTAGACAGAATCGTCAGGCCACGGTTGCGTCTAGCATGAAACAGGCTGTCCCTTCTAAATGTTGACATCAATGTTCACTTTTATATTTACACACGCTCTATCCCTGATATTGAGCACTTTATCCCATAAATATAGCACACATTAAGAGTATATTTCCTTATATATATATATATATATATATATATATATATATATATATATATATATATATCAGTGTAGTTTGCTACAGTCTCTTTAGTGGTCGAAACGAGTTACATTAATCTTTTCAACTTTGTCATTCAGTTACCTAATAACTCTCCATCTATAATGAGAATTAAAAACCAGGAATTTGGTGAAGAGAGAATATATTTAATTTCATTTTCGCAGCTGAATGTGGGTTTATGGGTTATAGTATCGCATATAGTATAAATTAATTAATTCTCCCTAAGTATTGGTTACCAAGCATTAGCCTTAACACGGCGTATAAAATCACTTTCTTATCGACAGATCTGAGTTACTTAGCTACTTAAGCATTCAAAGAATGCACAAAGTTCTAAGCAGTTTGAGAAAAAAAAATTATGAGAATAGATATTGCCAGGAGGTCTTTACAACTACGTCCGTGCGTTCTTTTGAAAACAAGTTAAAAAAATAAATAAATCGATTACGGGATTTCACTTTCAGCAGTGGGTATTTTAATTTTTTTTTTCATAGATAGGCCATAAATAAAAATTGTTCTCTAATATCCTGATAATTACCTTGTTTTAACTGGTTTTATTTATATTTACTGAAAAAAAAATTAATAAACACTTTAATTCCACAACAGTTTTACCTATAAAACGTTTTTTGTCTTAGTTTTTTTTTGTAGCTGTCTTTTTTTAAATGATCTTTATATAATTTCAATAAGGAATTATTTTTTATTTCAATACCTGTTTTATGTCATATAAATTGTTTATTTGCTTCCAGTCGTGTCTATTTTTTGTTCGCCTATCAGTTGTTATAGGTATTGATTTCCACGTCGTTGACGTCCTCTTTTTATGTGTTGTTTCCCTTCAGAATATTGGCGAACGTGGCTCTCCACGACTTCCTATAATTATAGCTCTAAGTAATATTTGTCCCCTTATTATCACTACAAGTCCCATTTTTGCCATCCATTTATAACGGCGTTTTACGTACGTTGCTAAATGTTTTCCTAATTCTTTCTTGTATTCTATAAAAGCCTTGTATCTGTCAAATTCTCCTTGATTTCTTTCCTCATTATGTATCCCTAAAATTTCAATTATCTTTTCTGTTTTTCTCCCTATTGATATGACACTGTGACGATATAGAATTAGGGTTTAGAATCTACTGTTATTCCGGAGTGGGACGTTTATTTATGGAAATTACCTCTGCTGTCTTGAGGCTAACAAACCAAAGTCGCACTGTATTTTACTGAAAGGCAAATCAATCGTCTTTTCAACGGGAGAAATATTTTATTGTAGTAATAAATAGCACAACGCATATGCTCTGTATTGACTACTTTTATTGTACCCAGTAGGAGAATTTTGCCGATTGCTTGTCAGTGATGGAGAGACTTGGAGAAAACTCTCTTAGCTTCTGGCAGACATCTCTGCTAACACTGAATAAATTTTGACGACAAAATTTTGTTTTTGCTGATTCATCAGTTCACGAACCATTGAAAAGCTACCGCTACCTCTTGCATCTTTTCCTTTTTCTTGTGACTCTCAACTGACACTGTTTATTAGTTCGACTTTTCTTCTTAAACTTAAATTATTCCCCTTTATTTTATAGTTTTACTATTAATAATACACAACTTTTAACAGAGGGCATTTTTCGATAAGATACAATACAATACGATCCTCCTCGTGCCTTTCTATAACATAATGATAGCATGCCCAACACAACTATTGGCACAGAGCTTATTACCTTTTTCAGAAGAATAAATTATTTCCTATGATATTTATCATATTATAATGGCCAATTCTCTGTGCTTATGCGCATCCGTACGTGCCTCCAGGCGAATTTTGTCATTTCAGAAACAAAAATTGTTTCACACGTATATAAAATCTCTATTGCAAAATAACATCATTCTCAAGAATTACCACAATTTCGACTACGGAAATGCGATTAATTTCATCGAACGAGGTAAAACAACTTTCATTCCTTCAGGCTATCCCTCTCCCAATTGTATCGTCGCTAATGATATCCGCGGGTTGAATTACACCCCAAAATAAACAATTTAAAAGTTTTACTTATTAATAATCTTAGGCACAATACTATTCATGGTGATAATTCGGGTATGCCAAAAAAAAAAGTAATAAAAAGGCTATGATGCGATTCCTCCAGCCGAAAATGTGAAAGTTTTTAAGACTACGCAACCGCTTGGTCAGGTTCTCAGCGATTAATCAGGTCTCCCAGGATTTTTTAGGGTAGACGGTGACTACTCACGCAGCAAGAATAGAAAGAAAACCTGCCAAAGGAGGGATGAACCTTCTCGTAAGGTCAACGGGCATCTAGCACAATGAGTTAAAGTTCTAGATTGGGCTGTATAACAATGAATATAACCAGAGTGACGATGACATGGAGAGTTTCATCGACGGAAATTAACGACCGTTCCTCCGATGCAGTCAACGGCTCCGGTTCTATGACCAAGCCTTACTCTTAAACGAGAAGATCAGCTGTGTTTTGATCTGGTGAAGGATAAGCTTCGCCAGGTCTACTTGCCAAAGAAACGCTACGCATGAATGGGTAGATCCAGAGCTTTCAGTGCAGATATTTGGAAGAAATTGGTCACGTACTCAGGTGCGCAGTAACCCTACGATCACACCCAGTCATGGGGCTAATAATGAAGATGATGATGATGATATTGAAAATTCTCGATTCAGTATGAAAGGAACAAATCTTAAGCTAGGTTTATTAACACCGACGTCAAAACTTTCATGATAGTAGCTTGTTCTATTTCATTATATTACTGTGGTTAGCGGCATAGGCGTCATTGCTCTCCACAGCTTCCTCCTCTACAAATTACCATGATTTCCATTATTTGGAAGTCAGCTTTATCCATATTTTAGATTATTTGACACTGGTCGCCGTGATATTTAATTCATATCTGGCGGGGGTGAGAAAAAGAGATGCCCCCCAAGCATTTCTCGAGGGCGAAGTTTACGCAGTAGACATTGCAGGAAATTTGAAGTCGGCTTGCTTTACGCCACCATAACAATTAAGCTACACGTAAATCGCAATGATTATTAATTATTGTTATTAATCTCTTGTTCAAATAATAATAATATGATATAAAATATTTTATTATTAGAATCACTTATTAATACATGTTGTAATATATATAATATTTATATAAAATATTATTATTATCTCTTAATTATGTAACATGCAAGACACACATACACATATATATATATATGAAATCAAAAATATTCGTATATATATATATATATATATATATATATATATATATATATATATATATATATATATATATATATATATATATACATATATCGACCTATTAGATCTTCTGAATCTGTTAAAAGGCAAATATCTGGGAGAGGGATGTATAAGAGTTGGCTGAGTGATTTATATGTATTTGTCTATATTTTCATTCCCTAAAACGTAGGCGGAACAGTCGTTTCTATCTCTGAAGGTCTGGAGTGGTTGAAATAAGGAATCTAATTCGCTCGAACATAGATCATGGAAATAACGAAAGGGTAGCGAGAGGCTTATGATTTTCGTCTGTGGGAAACTGGTTGTAGGATTTCATCACCGACAGCGCTTTTGAACTCAGTTGAGGATGGAATGTGAGTATTGGTCAGTTCCAATGAGGCATCAAAACTTCATTTTTGGTCTGATCTGGCTCTTGTTAAGTTAGAGTTTTGCACGTGAAGTCAGGTACTTTTTGAAGCGGTACATGGTGTTTTAAAATTTAATTTAATTTACACTATTTACATTGTTAGTGCTGTTGTCCTCATCTTTCTTGTCGTATCCCCGACGTTTACACACAATGCATAATATAACATACATTATTATTAGTAGTAGTTTTATTATTATTATTATTATTATTAATATTATTATTATCATCATCCTCAACATCATCATCATCATCATCATCATTATTATTATTATTATTATTATTATTATTATTATTATTATTATTATCATCATCATCCTCAACATCATCATCATCATCATCATCATTATTATTATTATTATTATTATTATTATTATTATTATTATTATCATCATCCTCAACATCATCATCATCATCATCATCATCATTATTATTATTATTATTATTATTATTAATATTATTATTATTATTATTATTATTATTATTATTATTATTATTAATAATAATAATCCTTTATAATATAATATATAGTTTTGGAACGAGCCAACAGTCAAAGCTAGGAATCCCTGACAAATCAAAACAAGTAGCAAGAGCCAAGCTTTCCACGTCAACTCTTATTTAACGAGCTCACTTCTGAGAAAAGACCACAAGGTTGCCCTCTTAAAAAAACAAAAAAACAAAAAAAACAAGGACCAAGTAAAAACAACACTGAAAGCAACCGGAATAGAGCCTAAATCATTTGAATTTAAAGCCAGAGACCGTACCAACTCGTGTTGTTCCATCAGCATCGGAACCAAAAATAATGAAGTCACAAGAAGACAAACGGAAGAAGTCAAACGACAAGAGAAGAAGAATCCCCAAATCCGTTTTGTCTGTCACCAATATAATCCTGCAGTGAATGCTATCGGCTCTCCCATGCAAGGATTGTTTTGTCTAGTCATGAACGCCATCATCATAAAGAAAGCAATCCACAAAGAAAAAATGAAATTCTTTGATATGAGATAAAGCTGATGACGAATATAATATAATATTGTCTGTTAATTTATAAATTTTCAAAATGCTGACGACGAATCTAAAATAATATTTTGTTTTAGATATTGAAATGCTGATAACGAATATAACATAATATTGTCTTTTTATTTATTAGATTTTCGAAAAGCTGACGACGAATGTAATATATTGTCTTTTAATTTTTCGTTTTTCGAATAACTGATGACAAATATAATATAATATTGTCTTTTATTTTATAGATTCTCAAAATGCTGCCGACGAAAATAATATATTGTCTCTTAATTTTTAGATTCTCGAAAATCTGACGACGAATGTAATATTGTCTTTTAATTTATAGATTTTCGAAAAGCTGACGACGAATGTAATATAATATTATCAAATAAGTACCTGTCAAAGAGCTTCTTTCCCGGAGTTGTTTGCTCCAGGAACACAGTGACGAGAGGATGTTTGTCTATCCACTACAATATTAAAATTTTCATTCTAAGTCCATCCTATATGTATCTTACGTGTCCTCATAATATTCACTTCCTCCTGCCCTCTCCTTTACAATAATCATAATAAGTAACCGTCCATCTTGCGTTGCTATTAAGCGTTGTATTGCACAAATTAACGGAGAAAAAATAAAACATTTTAAGAATATCCGACAAGCCACTGGAAAAAATCTCAGTCTGACAAACGAACAGGCTTTCCATAAACCTTTTCTTCATTTACTGAATCAGATTTTGAAAATCTTTTCCACCAATCTCTCGTATATATATTAAACAACAGAACCCTTTGAAGAATGGATTACCAAGAAACTTCGAAGTATGGGAAAACAACAACAAATTGATATTTACAGTTAAAGTTAAGTAATCTTTTTTATATAATATAAATGCTCTATCTTTAATATTATTTTAATATGTAGCACTATGAATAAAAAATATCTGCTGTTTATTTAATCTTAAATTTATATATATATATATGGCATTTCAGCTTCAGTCACATTCCCTAAAATGTAGGCGGAACAGTCGTTTCTACCTCTGAAGGTCTGGTGTGGTTGAAATAAGGAATCTAATTCGCTCGAACATAGATCATTGAAATAACGAAAGGGTAGCGAGAGGCTTATGATTTTCGTCTGTGGGAAACTGGTTGTAGGATGAAAAATATTTCATCACCGACAGCGCTTTTGAACTCAGTTGAGGCTGGAATGTGAGTATTGGTCAGTTCCAATGAGGCATCAAGACTCCATTTTTGGTCTGATCTGGCTCTTGTTAAGTTAGAGTTTTGCAGGTGAAGTCAGGTATTTTCTGAAGCGGTACATGGTGTTTTAACATTTTTATCTTTATATATATATATATATATATATATATATATATATATATATATATATATATATATATATATATATATATATATATTATTATATATATATATATATATATTATATACATCTTTCATCAATCTCATACAGGCCTCAAGTCGAACATATATTTTATAATCCATTGCCAAGGACCAGCATCCTTATATATATATATATATATATATATATATATATATATATATATATATATATATATGACCAGCATCCTTATATATATATATATATATATATATATATATATATATATATATATATATATATATATATATATATATGTATGTATGTATGTATACGCCCCCGGAAAATTTGATTTCGGTCGTGCATTCTTGAGGGAAAACGCAAATTTGTAAACAATGAATACTGCTGTTAATGCTGCAAAGCTTTTGTCCATAAATTGAACACTGTGGGTCACTGTTTATTCGAAGAGTAGGTACGTAAAAATCATGGGTCAACGAAATAGTCTTGTTGACCATTCCTAGTGTTTACTGAGCTAGATCAAAACTTAGCGCCTAATACTCGTGAACTTGTGCCAAATTAAGCTAAGCTTAGTAGATACAAGCAATCACATTGATTTCGGGCTGCTGGTGTTGGGTAACTGTTTCATCTCTCACATTCGCTTTTGGAACTCTGTTCCGGCTTCTTGCTTCCTAATCAACTTTGATCATCAAAAATGTTAATGCAAGGCAAAATGGTTATTTTCTGTCTTATTATTTCATGTCCTTTTATTTTTCTCTCCCCGTAATAGTATTTTTTTTCATCATATTCTCTCAAACACAGAAACTCCTTACGTCTTAGTGACTTTATTTATCTTGCTTTGAGTGAAATGTTTGATTTATATTGAAGTTGAATTAAAGACAGCTGTTTGTCTTCTCTCGTTGATTAAATTCCAGTGTCACTGATCGTAGACAAAATCGGTGTCACGGTAAGATTTGAATACAGGCAAAGAGCAGTAGTTTGATGTCATGATGTTTAATCAATAATAATGATCTCCAGAAGATCGATATCATTGGAGAAAAGGAATCATGGATTTTCTTCGCGTCTGTTAGACCAGAAAGCTGTATACATGACATCTTAAAAGAATACTGAAATGTAGCTCAAGATGCATGTTCTAATTTTCAGATACGCCATTATCTTTCTGAGTTAAGGTTTGTACACCCGATGAAGGCCGAAAAAGAATCGGACGGAATAAAAACGTTATGAACTTGACACGGTGGGGTAATGGATAACGGCTATCGGATTTCAGTAACACACTTCTTTTCCGTCCTCTGTTAAAACATTTCCAGCTATGTGGTACTTTTTTCAATTTTGGTATCTCTGTGGTATCTCCGATTCGTAATGTACTTGTGGAGTAAAGGGTAGGCGGTTCGAACAGAGGAATCGGAGAGCCGAGTTCGAATTCCAGACGACTCCATTACATTCACTTACGTAATAATAACCTTGGAAAAGGTATGAATCATCTCCTTCTCTTTCCCAGCTATGTATAAATAGCAGGACAGACCAGGTTCTATAGCATTGGATGGCAACTGGTCTACCGCAGAAACAAATGGCAACCTACTGCGGTGAAAAAATCTGTCTCGTCAGTCACGTATCGAAAGATACATGATAGCTCTAATCGTGTATCACGTATGACACATAAATGACTTACTGAGCACTTTGGAATCTATATTCAATATTTCAAAGGTTTGAGCGACATTGATCAATTTGCCTCCCTCTCTCACAAATCATGGCTTTTCTATAGCACACATTAAATTTTTCAGTCAATCTCTTTACTTCCTCTGTTGAGTAGGACAAATTTCTCAACCTGATAAAGTGCATCATTCTTGATACTCCAGGATGACGTAGATTATTATGTAATTTATTAAAGTCGATATTTACGACAGAAGCGCAATGTACTCTTGTCAACTCATCTGTTTAATGTCCGGCCGATACCTGATAAAATATTTGTAAGTGGAAAGTTTAATTCACCAGCGAGGAATTTTGTTGATTTTAGTCCGTGACAAGAATAAAATATTTACCTTTCAGGTGATGATTCTATTCCCTGATTGCTTCAATCATCGCGTTAGCTTCTTTCTCTACCGTCCTTGGAAATATTCACTTAGAATTTAAACTTGAATCTGGAAAAGGATTTTGTCCATGGATTGTTTTTGTATATTGTTGATCATATATAACGTGTTATATTTAATAATGTCAACCGAAATAATTAAGATGGCCAGAGTCATATACCTGGTTTCTCATCTAACCTTGTTAATTCCAGCGAAGAAACTGCCTTATAGCAGTTAATCTTTTTAAAACCAAGCTAGTAATTTTTCATCATCGCCAAGCTGACCGAGTGTTTCCTTTAATTATAATGAAATGTTATAATCTCAACGATGCTCACACCCTGGTACATACACAGGGACTCAAGATGACTCAAGATCTCGAGTGGATCCGTCAATAAAAATGCCAGAAAAGTTGGTTGGTTCCTTGTACTACCTCTAGAAATTACCTTAATTTGAATCCTTCTGCCATGCTCCATATTTACAAGAGACAGATCAAACGAAAAATTAGAGTATTACGTCTACATCTGGACTGGAGGTCCCAAATCCCAAATTTAATCTCGACAAAGTTCAAAAGTGTTTACGCGGCCTTGTGGGTGATGAATTATTTTAAACCTTTTTTGTTTCCACCGACGAAACATTGCTAGCCTGTTGTTACTTTCATGGCAGATGTACAGACGAACTACATATGTTCGTTTCACCAGTCCAGGCATTCACGCGCCGGGTCAGGAACACTGAATCAATTTATCCACATTCCCTTCAGTTGGTAAGCAGGAGGTTTCACACAAATAGCTTCGTCTTTAGAAAAGTTGCATTTTGGAACACACTCCTGATAGAATTCTTCCCCAATCATTACAATCGAGTCTTGGTTCAAGCGTTATATATCATGCATATCCTCATAATATTGACCTCTTGCTCTCTCTCTCTCACTCACTTTCTCTCTCTCTCTCTCTACTCTCGCTCTGACAACAACTTCATTTAGTCTCTACCTTGAATGGCTCTTACGCCTTGTAGCGGGTGAACGATAATGCAGAAAATGTTTCATTTGATTAATTTTCCATATGCCTATATTTCGAATGTGCATACACTATTCTTTGCCAAGACGCCGTTCTTATTAATCAATTCTTTTATCTGTATTCTCTTTTCACAATATGAAGAAAACACGGCTCTCCATATATTCCTCTCTTGTGTTTGTCTACGTAGCCCTTTACCATCTTTATTTTTAACAATGTTCTGCCGTTCGTCCATGCAAAGATATTAAATAGGTTATTTGCTGTTTCTCTACACGTTCTGTGCGTATTAAATTCTCTGTGCCTTCATTCTTGTTTTCTACGTCAGCAAGTTCAGCTGTCTTTTATCTGTGAGGGGATTGTTCCAGTATTCGCTCTCATACAGAAGGTTAGATTCAGCACTCTTTTTATACTTTTTTTATAGTAATGTTCACCAAAATCAATGACCAAGAACCAATCTTGTATGAGGATAACAGAAGGAAAGAAGTGCAGTTCATCAAGTTACTTATGAAAGCTTGCCTTAAACTTGGACTAGACTGTAGTGTTCGGGAAAACATCCAACCGGGAGTCTCTTCCACAAAACAGTAGTTCTTGTGAAGTAGAACTTACTTTTATAATTGGAATACGAAGGAAGCGAGGATGATTCATCCTTTTGTACGGGGCTTGGTGAGTCCCAGCTGAAAAGGTCATGGTTGGTGGAACCTAAGTATTATTTGAAATTTAAGAGTGATTATATCATTTCTTTAAATAATAATTTTGTTCTTAATATGTTCACATATTAAAAACAAGTTTACAATTATTTCTGGTTGGCATTTCAAAGAGAATAATTCATTAATAAAATAATATTTTTTTAATTTTTAACAGCAAATGATTACGAAATGGAAACGTCTACTTTGTTCCAGTTTATCCGTTACTGATTTGGAAAAAAGAAAAATGTTTTAAGAATGCTACAGAATCAATTACTGAAGTAACTTGGAAACCTCAGAGGAATACCAACCATTTTTATACGTCTACCACTCGACCATGCTTAGAATATTCCTGCCACATATGGTCCGGTGCTCCTAATAGTTACCTTGAACTCCTTGATAAGATCCAAAGAAGAATCAGCAATATCAATGGTCCTAATCTGGCGTCTCGGCTTCAGTCACTTTACCACCACTGTGTGTTTTCCATGAATACTTTCATGGTAATTGTTCGGATGAGTTTTTTGCTATGATACCCGGACATTTTGAATTGAAGCTCAGTACTAGACTTGCTTAAGGATCTCATTAATTTATAGTTAAGCTGGCTAGATGTTGCCGTAAATTCTATGCTAACAGTTTCTTTACTCGCAATTCTCGCTTGTGGAACTCACTTACAGCTCCATGCTTTCCAGCCAACTTTAACCTGCAAAAATTTAAATGCAATGTCAATCGCTATCTACCGAACCCCTGATTGCATTTTTTTTGTTCTCGCTCATAAACAATGTTTCTGTTTCTAGTTTTTCAACACCGAGTAACCCCTCGTGTCTTAGTGGCTTTACTGCCTTGCTTGGGGTGAAATGGATTAAAGAAATTGCTATGGCGATAATCAGTAATGTATAGTAAATTTTATCCTGTCCATTACTTTGTACTTATCACCTTGTGCCACACACAAGTTAGAAAATACCGATTACTTGGTTTCTGGAAGACATCTTTCGCTATCCCTGTACCCCTTTGAATCTCTGCTAAACTTCTTCTAGATTTACTTATTACACTAAGCAAATAGTTGAATTTCTCTACTTGCTTGATATTGACGTCCCTAATACGTAATTCACACGTTGCTTGTCTCTTTATGGACAGTCATGCATACTCTCTTCTTTCAGTTTCTTTCTTTCTTTCATTGGGATTTACGGTCATATCACTTCGAAAAACCGGTTCCCGTACGATCAGCGAAGTTAAGAAACGTCGCGTCTGCCAATACTACGTGCTTTAAGCTTGGATGTGCGGATGGTGTCATCGATAATGACACGGAATTATTAAGTGGAGAGCCGAGTTCCAATTCCTGTTGCATTTGTTGTATTCACTTACGTGCAAATACCCTTGGGAAAGGTATGAATAAACCTCTTTCCCCTCCAGCTATGGGTTAAATATTACGACTTGCATTATTAAAATATTATTATCTCCACCAAAAATTCTTAAAATCTAAATGCTTTCTGGTTTTAAATAACCTGAAAATGGTTGTAAGCTCTAAAAAACGAATCAATCATTTCTTTCGGTGTTTTTTTCTGTTCTTCTGACTTTCTTTTTTTGTCTTTGATTCATGGCTCTCTACATCTTCCTATCATTTGTAGGTCTTTTTGCCGTCGTTCCCATCCGCTGTTCTACCATCCATTCCCATAAGCTTTTTCAAGTCTTTGGCCTACTGCCTCTATGTGACCGTATTTCTTTTGATATGTCCTGTGAGTATCAAATTTTCCAAACAATCATTTTTCATTTTATGTCCCAGAAACCCGAACTTTCTTTTTCTAATTCTAAGTATGCACCCTTTTGTTTTCCTATACCTTAAAAATAATGTTGTTTACACACTCTGTTTAAGCTATTCTCAGGATCCTTCTGTAAATTGCAGTACCGATACCTCAGTTCTCTTCTTCACTTGTCAGGAAATTCTACAACATTAACTGCGATATAGAAGGATTGCTATTATATAGCAGTTCTCTTTTGTTATTCTCTAAGTGTTGTAGCATACCTATGGACGATAATGGGTAAGTCCCCATTCTCATAAATCCAGTAGTAAATACTGTATGTTGATGTGCAGTTGGAGATACATCTCCAGCTGTGCTGGTCAAACACTCTGCTTCCGATCAGACGATTCTATGTCGAAGGGGAGAGTCTCGTCTCGGGAAACAGTCACGCAACGCCGTTTTATACAGGGTCTACCGCGAATTTTTGGCCAAGCCTACGAGCTCGGACACCCCACATTAAATTAGGCTTTGTGCCATATCTGACCGCGTGGGGCGGTTGGCATATATCCTGCAGTTGGAGATTTATTGTGGAATTCACTTGACTAAGTTCTATCAGTTTACTACGTCTTCTACGCGCCGCTAACGAATTCATGTATGTGTTTTTCATGTCCTAAGTATTATCGTTCATCACCAACCTTCATTTGATTATTATATTCAGTAACCTTCACTATGTTACATCACTAAGAAATTTTCCTGTATCTTAATACTTGGCTTAGTTTTGGGAAGACATCTTCGGATATTCAACTAAGCCCTAGGATTTCGGTGTCTCATTTTCCGTCTTCTGGTGAAGAGATTCCTACCAGCTAAATATCGCAATTTAACCCGGTTGTCATGGGAAAGGTATCGATTATCAGAAAATTGATTTTTCTTGCCTAGAAAATCAGAATACGAAAATAAAGCTCTTTCTTTGGATCGAATATTGACCTCTGGCACTGTTCATGACTATTTCAGGAATAAAATCATGTAGTTACTCAATTTTCTGAATTTGTTTTTCCTATTTTCAGTTCAAGGTTATTACGTGCATCTCTTTCTAACCCAACGGAATGCATTAGCCTTTCTCGGTGGGATGAACTATTTGACTCCTTCATGAAAATCACACAGAAAAATTTAAAAAAAAAACACCCAAAAGACAACTAAACGAACCCATACATAATATGAGGCTGCAAACATTAATTAAGAACTAATTAACAGAAATAATCAACGAGTTAATTACTCAACGTTGCAGTGAAACATCGCCAAACAATATTTCTCGACAAGAGGACTGATTTTCAGATGATCGCAAACAAAAATCCAATACTGACCAAAACGTGAAAAATGTCCTCTTAGGAAAGCGTATTTCATTGTTGTTTTTTTCTTTTAAAAAAACTTATATAATTGTCGATCCATAAGCCTTCATTGATCAATAATGCTGTCACAGAATCCTTAGATATATTTTAGTTTACCTACGACTATCGAGAAGTCAATATGTCAAAGAAAAAACATTTAATTCAGACAACAAATATTTTCAATAATGTTTTGCATATAGACGCCAGGAATGGCATGAAACTATCAGAAATGTTTCAAATATTATCCACAATGTGCGATTTTATATTTTTATAATATCGCCATTTTATATTTTTAATTTCGCGCATGGGCGTTGTATGTTTATGGTTTTATCGATTGTACAGTATAGTAGAACCAGTTGGGTACCGTCTGTGAGAAATAGAGCTCCTGACGCAATTCAATCTGCCAGAAATTTGGAAACGACATGCTGAATTGCTTAGCATTCGCACCGGAAGCTCCAAAAGAAAGATTTCAGAATGTTTCGGTGTCAGTCTGACGACAGTTCAGAGGATTCGGAATAGGTTGGATGTGTCTTATTGTGAGTACGAAGGTGTGGCAGCTCAGAAAACCCCCTCTGGTTGTTCTGATAAGAAAAGAACTCCCTTAACACGGAGGCCTACATCAATGTCCAGAGTGCTGACGTGTGAGAGTGGCTACTGGAAGAACGTATGTCTGATAACACGACTCTGCACCATGTCACACCAGCATGAGGTCCCAGTCATGGCTTTCAGACAATTTCTGCGACCACATTACCCCTTACATCTGGCCACCTAATTCTCCACACTGCAACCCTCTTCATTATTATGTGTGGGGCGCAGTTGAGCGAGAAGCTAAAAAAACTCCTTTAAACACCAAAGATTAACTAAAGGCAATGATTATGGCAGCATTCACCAACTTATACATGCATACCGTCCAGAAGAGATGCAGATTCCGAACTCGTCTGAAGGCCGTGTTTGAAGCCAATGGCGATTTTATTGAATAAATTTACTCTTTACTAATTCAAGATATTTTTGTGCAATTTTAGTAAATATATCTATTAAAATGAGATATCAGTGTTATTTTCATTTTTGTGCAATTTATCCATGGCAAAACTGTATATGCAAAAGTTTTCTGAGAACAATGGTGAAAATGGCGACAAATGATTGAATCCTTCGGGTGCTACGGAAGGCAATCCAATATCAGACTTTATAGACTGGCGCGACATAATTAAAATCAGTTTCACAGAATAACAAAAACACATCACCTGATGACTTTTCACAGCAACAATAACAAAAATTAGTATCACGTGTAACTAAAAGGAAAAGTAATATAATAGAGATGTTGACTTACAGCTCTACCTGTTATTAATCATATCGTTAGAATCAAGGCAACAACGCCCCTAAGACGCAATATGAATGTGAGAGAATACGATGAAAAGAAAACATTAAGGAGAGAGTACAACAGAACTATAGGAAGACAGAAGATAACGATTGATATACATGTAAATTTTCGAAGATCAGAGTTGACTGAAAAGCAAAAAGCTGGAAGAAATTTCCACAAGCGAGAAGTGCGAGAGAAGAAAGTATTAGCATAAAACTTATGATTTACATCTTGCTTTTCAACAGTAAATTGATGAGACCTAGCCGACAATCTAGTACTGCGCTTAAATTCTGAAAGTCTAGGTACCACGGAGGAAAGCTCATGAGAACAATTGCCGTGAAAATGTTTATAGAAAAGCTACACGAAAGCTATGTCAAGGCGGTGAGAAAGTGAATGAAACTGAGATGTCAGGTTAGTACCTATATGATTGCAGATATTGTTTTTTTTTTGGCTTTTATCAAGAATATCTAAGTATATAGCAGAAGCATCAGACTAGATGTGAAAGCATAGACGAATAGCAGACTTATAAATGTATAAGATAGAATCTGACAAGAACAAATGTCTGGCATGACACAGTGAACCAACCTTCGTAGGAGCGGGCACACGAATGAATTAAATATAATCTTTCCAGGTTAGTGGAAAATGCCACCCTCGAGAAGATGCAAAGAGTCGCTTTCCCGCTGGAGATTAGTATCATATATTTACGACAGAAGCGCAATATACTCTTGTTAACGCACTGGGAATGCGTTTTTGATGCCCGGTCGATGTCTGCAAACATATTTGTAAATTGAAAGTCCAATTCACCAGCGATGGATTCTGTTGATTTTAGTCTTCGAAGCTTTAGGCTTGTCGAAGATGTAGGTTAGAGTTTTTAGACAAGGATAAAGCATTTACCTTTCAGGTAATGACTCCATTCCTTGATTGTTTCAGTCATCGCGTTAGCTTCTTTCTCTACCGAGGAGTGGTTTCGTTAAGCGAGATTTGTGGACCAGGAGGCAACAGTCCTGCCTACTGGATTTAGCACCGCAACTAAACTCATGCAGCTAGGATCAGTTTCAATTTCAAGGGTTTTTCCTCGTCTAGAGTGTATACTACAGCTCTTTCTAATTCCATTTTCAAATATTCGAAGGAATCTTTTATTTTAGCAATAAAGGAATATAGTGTTATGCCGCACGTAAGTATTTTAGCGAATAGTTTGGGATCCAACGATTGTAGTAAGTGAACATTCTGACGAATCTCTTCTGAGCTTTCAAATTGCCTGGATGAGTGAGTTCTCGTAGAGGTCTTATCCTTTCAGGTTCTTGTCTAACGGTACCTTTACATCATAGACCAGAAGTTTTATTTTTGTTACTTTGTAGGTACAATATTTTCATTTAACGTGTGACTGGACTTTTCAATCAGTTCTTTGAAGCATGCCAAGGGAGTGTCATATCCTTTCATTAATGCCACTATTAGTATTGGGTGTACCAGCTAGCCACAATCTAAGGGCCATTTCAACGATACTAATATTGGCATTAGTATAGCCACTGATACAGTATCACCGAATGAGGATACAGAAAGACGAAATACGGGACCGTACCCAACAAGGTATTTAATAATGCAAACAAATTATATACACATATTAAAAAGGTTTACATGTCCCAAACACAAGATTGTTCATATAGTCCAAAGGACCGAGGGCGTTTAACGAGAACTGAGAAATGCCATACCAACTTTAGGGCTGTCCATAGATGAGTTAACAGTACTTACTTCTTTCTCCACGCTAGGCTGGGTATTAGCAGACCAATTCCCACGTGTGTGGACTCCAGTGGTTTCAAGTAAAAAAGGCAGAGCTTCCTAAAAACGGAAGTGACGAAAGGGAAGAAGGGACAAGAGAGTTCTCGTATCTAAGGGGCTGTACTTCCGTTAGTCCGACCCAAGGGAAACAACTGTAGCCTCCCTACACCACAAATGGTCACGAATGTCTCGTTTGAGCTTTCCTTTTCGATTATTTCATCCAAAATTCTTTGAAACCGAAACGGCATCCTTATAAAATTTATCACCGGCTTTAAAATTCGTGTAAGGGTGGTCTGCTTTACGTAGGGGAAGTTGATGATACGCACGTTTTAGTTCTAATTTAGAGTACAGACTATAATTTGCTAATTCCGAATTCCTCGTTGTAATTTTAGGTAGAGGATAGGCATTTTTTAAGGTGAAACGATTTCTCGTTTGTGAATAATCTACGAATAACCTTGTTTTGTTATGTTTCTCGTCCTTAGTTACAACTACTTGCGCTCTCCACGGAGATTTACTGACCTCAATGATATCTAAATCCCAAAGGCTTTTTATTTCCTTCCTTATAAATGCTTCCTCGTCTCTAGAGTATCGTCGAGATTTCACAGATATAGGTCTACAGTAAATACACCACGAAGTCGCGTAAAAAACAGTATAGCATGATGAAAAAGGCCCCAAACTCAATAAAAAACAAAGTTTTGTCATTAAAATATTTATATTATTATTAAGAGGAAAGACTAACGTATTTTTTAATTATTTTTGAAATTTTTTTTGCTCCTTTCTAGAGCGTTCGTACGTTTGATTAAAAATCTTGTTATTTTTACGACAGCGGCGAACTAGAGAAAAAAAGGTTTATTTTATTTTGTGCTTTTTCCGAGGAAAATCACATTGGTTTGGAAATTCTTGCAAAATTCAAATAATTGTCGGATTTTAATGAAACTTTCAGGATATATTCAGAAATGAATTAAATTATTTGGGAAATTTGTTTTAGAAAATCTTCGTGAAAAATATTTCTTTTTACATATGTTACCTCCCACTTACATAATTTCATAAAATTTCGAGAAAATTAAATTTTTAAGGGGGGATTTTTTATTAGTTAAAAACAGGACCCTTCGGAGAAAGTATATCATCAATTCTATTTTGTAAAACAGTTACCCGTTTCTTCGAAAATCTGCTCTTAATTGTAAAATAAAACAATGACAGCATAAAACTATGCTATTGTTTAATTAGAAAATTTTTTAATTTCTTTTTGAAATAAGTTATATTAAGGACACTATTGAACTGAAGAAATGAATTTTTTTCGATGAATAATGAATTTTTACTAGAGTTTTTTCATTTTTAAATTTTTTTTTAATTATAATAATATAATAGTTCAAAAAATGTTTAAAATTCTTCTTTGCTTTCAAGAATACAATTTGGTGATATCGTTAAGTGCAAAGTAAATTTAAGAATCAAAATTTGAAAAGCACATGACAGTCGTTTGTACCTGAATATTTTAAAAATAATTTTAATCATTTTTAGCGAAAACGTTCCTAATTTCTACCTATGGGAATCTATACATGACATAATCCTTAAAAAGGTCACGTGATTTAAGTGTCGTCTGACGCACTGAAATTAATTCCCTTTTAATTCAGTTTCGTCATTAACGTCTTTGAAAATCATCCCTTCAAAATATAAAAAAAAATTCCTTTACTTAATTGCTATTTCACTGAATATTTTTTTAATTTATGTATTTATTTTAGTTTGGATCATACTTCAATTAATTAATTTTTTGTTTAAGGTAGTAAATTTAAAAACTAGAGTCGAAATGAAAATTTCATAAAGCTTCTTAAAAACCTAACCTTACGTCAATTAAATATTAAATAATTGCTGAGAATATGTTAATTTTATAAAAAAATTACTAGGTAATTAAAAACGAGAAAAATGTGTTCACTTAGATTGCGTAAAATTTATGTCAATTTTGGTCATCCATAATAACTGTCATCACCTCAGATCTTATCTATACATCAATAAAGATCAAAGAAAGAGGAATCCATTATTAAGAAATGCTTGGATATTGTTATTTATGCTATAAGTAATGTTTATTCGAAATCAGATTAATTTAAGTTTAATTTTAAAAATTTTACTCAAATAACGTGTGACAAATCTATTATTTAATTTTTAAAGAATTTAAAACCCGATAAATTTGTTTGTTTATAAATTTCTTAAAAATTAAGAAAATGGCAGCTTTTGAGAACATTTTAAAATTTTGAGTAATAATTTGGCATTCCAATCTATATTATTTCTACACACATTATATATATATATATATATATATATATATATATATATATATATATATATATATATATATATGTGTGTGTGTGTGTGTGTATATATTGTTGAGGATTATATGTATATAATCTATATATTCCATATATATATATATATATATATATATATGGATTATATATATATATATTCTCCATATAGATATATAGATATATTCTGTTGAGGATTATATATATATATATATATATTCTGTTGAGGATTATATTCTGACAAAACAACAATATATTGCTGCAAAAGAGTAAATAAACACAACAATATAATAGAAAAGCGGATAAAAGTAATATCTTCTTCATATTAAATACATCTGATTATATATATATATATATATATATATATATATATATATATATATATATATATATATATGTATATATGAGTGAGTAGCAGCGCTATATCGAGTCTACTTTTTGTTTTCTTCGTCACCGAGGCCTGTGGTACAGTTGGTATGACGTATGCGTTGTATCGCTAGTGGATGCGCACTGCTGATGAGTCCCAAATATAGGAAGAAACGGCTGTCCAGTGCTTTCTGCATTCTGTTGAGGATTATTCTAGGCTCGACGAATTACTATATGATTAGCCTAAATCCTCAAAATCATTACTTTATATATATATATATATATATATATATATATATATATATATATATATATATATATATATATATGTGTGTGTGTATGTGTGTGTGTGTGCGTGTGTGTGTGTGTGATAATTTTTATTCTTTCTAGTTCACTAAACTCTATGCATTGAACCATACACCTTCCAAATAATAATGACAAGTTTATAAACATTTCCAACTATGAAATAACAAACCACCAAAAACGACAATCTTGGACACAATTTTCACCTTATTGGAAAATATGATAGACTGGATAAAAAAAAAACTGAAATAGAATTGTTGTACACAACATACAAAAACCTGAAGAACATCAACTGAAAAATACAAAACCAGAAATCAGAGATCTACACAAGGCTGAGGTGGTGAAATAGGCATGGCAGAGGGAAAACAATTCTATCAAAACAACAAAAAACTGCTGCTAAAGAGCTACATAAACACACCAATATCATAGAAAATCGGATAAAAGTAAGATCATCTTCATACTAAATAAATCTGATTATTATTCAAAAATGCAACAAATACTGGACGATCACAGCAAAATTTTAAAAGGTGGAAAAATACGATTAACTGACTTAAATTGAAAATCAACAAACTTATCACAAACAATAATGAATGACTAGATAGCTTAAAACTTCCTAAAATAACTGGCGACTACAAACCAGGATTCATGTATGGAACTATACAAATATGTAAACCTAACTTCCCTTTGTCTTATATTCCAAATCCCTACTCCTGTTTACCAACAAACCAAAGTTATTAATCAACTAATTACACCATATATACCCAATCAATACAGCTTTAAATCAATACATGAACTACTCCAAATTCTAAAAAACACAAAAACCTAATAATAAAACCAAAGCCTCACTTGATGTTGAAAATTTATTCACCAACGTCCCAGTCAGGGAAACAACTGATATAATCATAAAGAATATCTACAAAAATCTCTCTCTCCCTCCATTAAAAATTAGTCCTAATATTTTAAGGAAACTACTTTTGATCCTTTCCTTTCTATGACCAAAACAATAAAATATACGTACAATGCGATGGTTTTTCTATGCTTTCCATCCTGGGACCAACTCTTAGGAAATTCTACATTACTAATCTGGAAAATAACGTACTTAATACCACATAAAAACGTTCATTTACCTAAGATATATACATGACATTCATATTTTAGTAAAAACATCGACGAAATACATGAACTACAATATAAAAGAAAATCCGTACTTAATTTCATATACAAACTTAACGACAATAAATTCCCGTTTCTTGATGTATTGATAGACAATAATAATATATTTGCTATGTCCCCACATAACAAAACTAACATAAACACGTGCACTCTCGACTATAAAAGTGAATGCCCTATTACAAAATAGATATAGGATGACCCCCCAAAACGGGAATTTTTGAAGTGCTTATTGCCAGACATGATCAGGTGGTAACACTGCGAGACAGTGACCTTGAGCAAGTAAACAATTCGCCATTTTAGTAACGAGAATGAAATTCACAGTATCCCAGCTGAGATGTTGCAGCAGTCAATGAGGAATCTCAACAGCAGATTTCAAGAATGCATTCGTACAGGAGGACGCCATCTATAGGACGTAATTTAAAAAAAAATGAAAATTCCATCATTGTTTCTTAAATGGCATGTTTTAAGGTTTCAATTACCATGAAGCAAATATTTTTCTTCCATCACTCTTGGTTTTATTGGATTGTTAAAAAGTTCCCGTTTTTTTGGGTCACCCTATATTATACGAAATTTAATAAACCGTGCAAAAGCAAACTCTTTAACAAGGACAATAGTCTGTACTAAATTTTTTAAAAATTGAACAAACTCTTATTAATAATGACTTTCCTAATTACTTCGTTGATGAACAAATTAGACGAGCTATTGTGAATATTAACATGAATAAAAATGAATACAATACATCATGAAATAACTCTAAACATATCAAACTACTATATCATATGCAAATGCATTCTAACTATAAGCAGGAGGAAAAAGTTCTAAAAAGACTCATAAACATTAATATAAACCCCATTAACGAAATGAAAAAATAAAACTAATTATATGCTATATTAAATTGAATAGAACCAACCTAGTCAAACATAACAACTCTTCCCCGTCAACTAGCGTCTTACAAACGACCAATACCTTATATCAATTTAAATTTCCTTTCAGGGATTTCATCTTTGATAAAAATGATAATATTTATGTTGGTTTTACGACAACGACGATGACGAGAAGGATTACGTTTCTCTTGAACGATCATAGTTCAATCTCAGAACATTTAAGATAACACTCATGTCCACATTCACAGTTTAGACCGATATAATTTGAAAATGCATCAGGGATGTATCAAGGTAATAATAAGCAAAAACGTAAAATTCTCGATGCCCTTTATATAAGAGAATTGCGCCAAAAATAAATAAAGTCAACTACGAGTATCGCAACAAAGTTCTTAAACGTTTGTAGCAGCACAGTGTTATATAAAAATACTAAATGAAAATACTACAATTAAATAATCTTTTAAAACCATTTTTTTACCTGCCTTACATAGAGATAAAAAATATTTTGATTTACGATGTTAACGAATAACACGTCCATAAATATGCAATCCCTGAAGATGGTCTCAGATGAGATTGAAAGAATTTGAAAAAATAAAACTTATTTGAAGGTAACATTTTGGAATTTTTCTTAATCAATTTTCCTTATCAATCAAGAAATTAATTCGTGGACTTGAAAGGATGAAAACTAAAATAAATAGACATAATACGTCTAAATTATTTCACCAAACACGCTTGAATGAAAATATGCTGACTAAATATATATATATATATATATATATATATATATGTGTGTGTGTGTGGGGGGGGCGTGCATAGAAAATTTATATATGTAATCAATACATTATATATGAAAAATATATTTATCATAAAATAAAATATGCATTGTTGAGCATGTAACTCTACACATAACCATAAAATATTCATATCTTTGGCTGTGTGTTGATATACGTTTGGCTTATATAGATTTCCAAGTGTGTCTGTCTCCTAAGACTTCATCTTTACGGAAATATATGAAACTTCCCCAAAATAAAGTAGACACACATTTAACTAGCTCCAGCATATGCCCATGCACGTCGAAGCACGCATTCTATCTCAATAGCATGTTGCAAAGATTTGTTTTCGCCTCAATTTAATTAAATCGATCTTCACGCTCTCACGCTTTAGAGAAATAAAAGCTCCGAAAATAAGCCATACAGTATAACACAAAATTCGTTTTATAAAATAAAAAGCAATTGCCAATTATTTTCTGTGTGGTAGATTTTACAACAGCACACAAAATGCTCCAATGTTTAAATGAAGATTCTCATTCAAGATTAATGAGGTTTCCTTTTTCAGAATGCGCAAGGAGATCCATTTTAGCGACTCCAATATACAAACATTTGCCGTGAACTGAAGTTGTTCCGTCCTCTATTAAAATCTCATAGCTATTTGCTTAAGTGAATTAAAACGAATTCTATCTGCCTAGTCAGTCATGTATCGAAAGATACATGATCGTCCAAGAGTGTATCACGTATGGCACTCGGTGTAGTCGAATAGTGTAGTCAGTTGACTGACAACACTATTTGACTACACCGTGGAGGGCAATGTTACTAGGTTAAGTGTTGTTGGTGAGGTTTTTATAGTAATTATGTTTTTACAGGTGGAAATACCAAAACCACACTTAAAGTGATTTGAAGTCATAATTCTCGTCTACTTGTTGCCAATCGAACTGTTATTTAACCTATACATGGTGGGAGAAGAGATGCGTTTTTAACTTTCCAAAGGGTTTTTTTTTTCGAAAGAAAACGCCAGGAACAAGACCGCAACTCATGCCGAATGTCGACTCCACTTATCTTGTACATACGCGCTATGCTACGCGCCTCCATATTGTAGATCTATTTGTTCCCAAAATAATTTATATTATTATTATTATTATTTATATTATTATTATTATTATTATTATTATTATTATTATTATTATTATTATGAGAAACAATTTGTTAATTTTAACCTGAAGAGATGAATGTCGAAGCTGATTGATATGGATTGCTATTCTATGAGTTCTTTTAATTAACTTTCCTCATGCTTGTTGTCTTCAGCAAATATTGTATCCAACGTGTTATCCGTATTTTTATTTTATTTTATTTTTTTTGTAGGAGATTCATTTTACATATCTTATTCTTTGAGTGTCGCTTAAATTGTGTTTATGCGCGCGCGTCTTCCGCTATCACAAATAGCATTGGATGCGCAGCTGTTATTTCAAAAAAGAAATATGCATTAAGGTGATAAAACGTTCGTTTTATAAGCCGGAGAATGCTGCACGTACCCTTGTTATTTTTAGTTCTTTTCCTTTCACATTATCTTTAGTGAACCTTTTCGCTGTAGCTTCTCTCTGGGTCTCACTCCAAGTTAAAATGCTTAACAGATTAATCTCGTAGATCGTTAACGTTACACTACGCTTGGGCCTTACTGGGTGACCCATTGTTGCATCACTGAGTTAAACTCAGCAAATATGAGCAATAAATCTTACAGGCCGTCTTTCTCTGATCAACTATTAAGTATCGAATCAATTTCTACCGCAGTGAGTTCGAACCTCATCGGGGAACCCATATTCATGATTTTCTTAAACACTACGCTATTTCTAGGCGTTTATTGAAGTAGAATAAAAGTTAAATTATTTTTACCGACTTTGATGAGTAAATAGCGTTTATCGATTGATTTTCTATAGTTTATCAATCTTTTACAGGTTATTTAAAGCCATGAAATATTTTTTTCAGATTGTAAGTGATGCAAGTCTTACTAATTAACCCATAGCTGGAGTAGAGTTGGATTCAGACTTTTCCCAAGGGTATTTGCGCGGAAGTGAATATAACGGAACCAACTGGAATTGGAACTCAGCTCTCCGACTTACTATTTCGAGCCATTATCCGTTACTCTATATGAACATGGAAACGTAAAGCACCTGGTATTCACAAGCGGTTACCTAGGTACTGACCAGGCTTGACATCGCGTAACTTCGTTGATCTTGCGGGAACCAATATTTCAACGTTATATGGCTTGAATATATTTGGGCCTAGAGTAATAATTTTTAACGATTAAAAATGTTTTCCTTTATTTTTCATTCCAAATCCGTGGCCTTTTACCAGACTTATTTCTTTTTGATTTTCTTTTATGTTTTTATTCCTATTAAAATCTTTTTTTAAATCTATCTTATTCTGATTTTCTCTATGCCTTTCTCTTTTCCTTCCTGTTTTTTTTGTTGTTTTACTTGTTACCATTCATTTACACCTTCCTTCCGTCCTTCCTGTCACTTTTCCTCTCTTTTTAAACAACACTAATATCCGCCATCTTTCTTTAGTTTTTCTTTGCTTTTTGTTGTTGTTGTTGCTGTTGTTGTTGTTGTTTAAATCAATTTCTTTTTCGGTTTTAATTTCCGATTTTTCCTCAATCCTCTGTCAAATATCTCCACCTTATGAAGCAATAAATAAGATGACAGCAGTAAGGATGATTTGAAAAGAAATCGGAAAACGCAACAAATAACGAAAGAACGAAGAAAAATATATAATTTCTCGAGAGCAATAATAATTAAAAAGAAATCAAATGTAAATTATCACGCTCGAAATGCATCGCCAAATCTCGCTTGAGATATCGCGGCAGAAATGTTTTATTCATCAACAGAATTCGCTGAAGATTTTTATTAAGAGAAATGTTATAAGGTCGGCGGAGTAAAGGGAATGGAAAATCGGCTCAAAATAAGGAAAATATTAGAAGAAAGCAATTTTTCATTAAGCTGAACGCTTTACTTCCTTTCTAAAGAAGAGATGTGTATTTTAAATGTAAAGGAATATAAGTGTATCTTGAAGATTAAAAAGCAAAGAAAAACAAAAGAAAGATGGCGGATATTAGTGTTTTAATGTCTTTTTCTCCAGGTCGAACATGAAATGATACAAATTCAACGAGTAACAGCATCCACATGTAGAAACACTGACACAGGTATCAATGAGGCGTATCTTAGTTTGTTATGGTGTTATATGAAAGATGAATATTATGTTATTATTCTAATCGAGTGTACTTCTTTGTGAGCCGTGTATGCTCAGGATGTAGGCGATCGTGACTTTCAATAATTTGCTATCTTTTGTAGCTCTTAACAGATTTTTCTCTTTGTTATTTTTCCTAAGTCTAGTTCCTCTATCGATTTACTCAAGCTAAGTATTTTATGCGTTGATTTCCTCTGTCTGTCTTGCCGTTAAATCTGTCCTCTGAGTATCAGATTTTCCAAGCCCTCTGTCCTCATTATGTACCCTAGAAATGTAAACTGTCTCTTCTTGATGTTAAGTATAAGTTTACTTCTTGTTTTCTTTTTCCCAAAACTTCGTCGTTGCTACCACGTTCGGTCCATGGTAACCTCAGCATCCTTTTGTAGAACAACATATTTTTTTTGTTTCTAGTTTCTTCTTCATCTTTGAAGTGATTATTCCAGCATTTACTGGCATATAGAAGGAGAGATATCACGGAACATTTCAGTAATCTTTTTCTTTTTTTTTTCTGTTTCTTAATATACTGCTTAGCTTTTGAAAGGCACCATTGGCTCTCCCATTACGCGTTTGGGTTTCGTTGTCGCACTTTTCGTCCACTCTGAAAAAAAATTCCCAGAAAAACCATGTAATATATCCGATCGTCGGATGTTGGGGAAATGGGAGATTGGCGTGCTGATGTCAAATTCGGACCGACGCCCTTTCGAATGTTGTTAGAAAATATACATTTCCATCTCTTTTTCCTTCCGATATAGTTGAATCACAGAGAAGAGTGCTATCTCTCACTTTCCCTTTTTTGGTTGGCAACCAGTCTAGGAGAAAAACAACTCTTAATTTCCTAGCACCTTTCCTTACATTCATATAACGCATATTACTCAGCATTGACAATTTGACTGGGCCTCTGCCAGGAATGGATATGAAGCGTTGTTTCGGGTGAAATTTATCTTATAAAAAACACCGTTCTGACAACAACAAAAACAGTAGATGGGTTTTGTGATATGTTTCCCCCCCCGCCAAATATTGGCCCATGAACAGCTGAAGGTACAGAATTGTTGAATGTGGTTCTATTATAGATGTGAGAATTGTAGATTTTGAGGACATTTAAGGTAGACAAGCGTGGACTTGAAGATTTTACTTGGCAAACGAAAGAACAGCGCTTGGAAAGAAGCTGCCAGAATAGAAAGCCTTCTTGCCATGGGATACGAAGAGAGATATGATGAGTCGATTCTGTGGGCGTGATTATGGCAGGTGCTAACTGTGACGATCTGGATTGGTGAAACTACGGGTTGTAGCTCGTCTAAAGATAAGTGATGAAAATATCAACAGATTTGCGAGATGCTTGCGACGGGGATCTGTGCAAAAGAGTTTCTATAATTGAAAATAATCCCTTACCTACGAGACCACGTAAACGCCTTTGAACTCTTTCAATGCAGGAAGGGTCGATTTGGGAAGCGCCCAATTAACTATGGGAATATTACTCCAGTTTGGTTTGATCTTGCTTTTGTAAAGATAGAGCATGGCCGGTGGAGTTAGGAACTTCCTGGAGCGGTACAAAAAGCCGAGCATTTTTCGCTAATTAAAGTAACCCTGTATATTAAACATCTCTCTCCTATTATCAACCTCACCTTATTTAACAGTGGAAATGGCGTGTCAAAATTTTTTGGTAAAAATAGACAGAGGCTCATGCGAATTCTAGACGCGCTCAACATTCGAAGGCTCGGAATAAACTCTCCTATTCAAAATAACACAAAAATGAAATACAACTTATATAACTCGAATATGGAAGGCGGTAGATGTAGTTGGATAAAAAATATAGTTTAAATAAAAAAAGATTCTACTCGAATATGAGTATTCATCAAAAATAACGTTTAAACAATATATATATATATATATATCTGTCTATATTTGTGAGATGAGGTATTATGTACACTATTTACATTATTCGGTCTATTGTCCTCATCTTTGTCGCCATATTTATTACAACGTTTCGGCCGTTGTACAGTCCGGCCTTCTTCAGGTGGTTGGAATGTCGAACTGAACCCATTATTTCGCTCACTCGGGTAGACTGTTCTAGTTCCACGTGCCATGCTTAATGGATGTCAATTGTCAGATATCTCTTGTTAATTCCCCTCTCCAAGTTCAAGTTAAGGCAGTGGAGAACTTGAAGAGGTGAATTAACAGGAGATAACTGACAACTGACATCCATTAAACATGGCACGTGGAACTAGAACAGTCTACCCCAGTGAGCGAAATAAAGGGTTCAGTTCGACATTCCAAACACCTGAAGAAGGCCGGAGCGTACAACGGCCGAAACGTTGTAATAAATATGGCGACAAAGATGAAGACAATAGTCCGAATAATGTAAATAGTATATACATTTATATATATATATAGAGAGAGAGTATCTCTCTCTCTCTCTCTCTATATATATATATATATATATATATAGATAGATAGATAGATAGATAGATAGATAGATAGATAGAGAGAGAAATAGAGGGACTTTTACCCATTTTTCTCGCTCTAACATATCTGCTCTGAAATTGTAATTTAACGTATAGAATGACAACATATTATATGAAATGTGTTAAATCCGATAAATATTTTAATATATTTTCTGTTTACGTTTTTGTTTATGGATATTTGAGTAAATGCTCTATTTTTTTATTCAACAGTATTATATTTATCGACCTGAATGTTCCTCCAACAGGAATCGAACCTGTATCCTATACGGTACGGTTATTTAGCCTGACGTGCTATGACTGTTCAACAATAGAATATTTGTCGGATTTAATTCATTTTATAAAATATGTTGTCATTATTTGCTTTAGGCTACAATTTCAGAGCAAATATGATAGATCGAGAAAAATCAGCAAAGATGTGTGTCTAAAAGCAGTAATATATATATATATATATATATATATATAGAGAGAGAGAGAGAGAGAGAGAGAGACTTCCTGATGTTATCGGTCTCGAGGAGGGGATCCCAGCGTACGGCACCTTTGGAAAGTGCCTGAAAACCATACCACGGGTTTACCCAAGCCTTGTGAGTGAAATTGGGTAGACGGAATACTTGGGGACCGTCGATAGCTGTGCTAGCACGAAGTCACAAGTCATCGTGACCGAGAGTTTCAGTGTACTGGTTCTGTTCAGATTGTTGATCACGCTAGATAACACGCCCTCTCCCAGAAACTAAGGTCTTCTCAGCATAGTTGCAGTATAAACTACAGGTGGGCTCTGTGGGGGGCGAATAAACACAAATGTGCCTGAGCGAGCGTCTGCAATAGGGATTGGTTACCTGCCCTAATAGACGCGTATCTTACGAATGGCTAGCTATTATATTATTATTACACACACACACACACACACACACACACACATATACACACATATAAGTGCATATTCACATTATGCTTTTACAGATACAGTGTAACCCGGATATAAGAGACCCAGATATAAGGTAAACCCGGATATAAGAGATATTTTCTCTGGTCCCAAATTAGAGCCTGTGTTAATGTATATATAATAGACCAAACCCGGATATAAGATACTTCTTCTCCGGTCTCGACAACTCTCTTATATCCGGGTTACATTGTATATTTTAGTTATATCTGAATACGCACGCACGCACGCACACACATATATATATATATATAATATTCCCGAGGGAATTAAATAAATAGATGATCCCAAGAAATAACACTTCAATGAAAGACAGATTCTTGAGACGAAGGAATCTGCTCTCCCCGCGCCCCGAGCCGGTCTTCTTCTTTCGCAAATGATTTCCCCGCCCCCTCTCATCCCACTCCGATGCAATCGAGAATGGCTCCAAATTTTCGAAATGTCTGGAATCCTAATCACGGGAATCGGCGGATTCACGGACGACGGTCAGTTCAGTGGCTTCTTGTCCACATATCGACCGCGCCTTGTTTGGCAACTTAGCAACCTCGGTAGCTAACTCGGGCTTCGTTGATATTCACTAAGCTTATTTGAACGCAGAGGATTATCTTGCCGCGGTATTGCAGTCAAACAGGTTATCGTTAATTTAAATATCAGCTTTGGAAAATCGGTGGTCAAAGACCTGTGAAATGTCACGACGTCCACTTACAATTAGTGACTTTCAATATTGTGAATATTTATGTCAAAAACTGTTTTTTTATTATGCATATAGGTAAAAATTGAGTTTGTAATTAAATATTGTTCGGCTTATAATTTAATAAATATACAAACAATAGTCGGCTTTCTACTTGCGTCTAGAGGGAAACATTGGTCATATGTATATTTGAGTTTTCCGTAAACATTTGTTATGCATATAGTTGAGTCCATATGTGAATAATGTTCGTGTTTATACTTGAGTCTATAGGTAAATATTAATTGTGTTTTTACTTGATGTAAAAAATTATCTTTATCCTTGAAAAATTAGTCACGCTTATACGTAGGTTTATTTCTATTCTATTGAGAAATATTTGCCGAGTTCATACGTAATATTATAGATAAAACTTACATATTGAGGTTGGTGGGGGTTCATAACTCACTAAATAGATACATATTTTTCGTATTTATATGCGCGTCTCAATTTATTCTTGAGTCGATAAACAAAAATCCGTTTTATACTTGTGTCCACAGGTAGGCATTTATATCTGAGCCTAAAGAAAAAAATAATTTTAAACTTGAATCTTTACCTGAACTTTGGTCAGTTAATATATAAGTCAATAGACAAAAATTAGTTTTATACTTGAATATATTGGTAAACATTCGTTGTGTTTTTGAGTCTATAGGAAATTTATGATCTTGCTTATACTTGAGTCTGTAGGCAATTATTGATCTTGTTTGTTCTTGTGTCTATAAGTAATTTTTGACCTTGTTTAAACTTGAGATTATAGCTAATCATTGACCTTATTTATACTTGAGTCTATAGGCAATCCTTGATCTTGATGAACTTGAGTCTATAGGCATCGATCAGGATTGTACTTGAGTCTATAGACAATCATTGATCTTGTTTATATTTGAGTCTATTGGCAATCATTGATCTTGTTTATACTTGGGTGTATAGCTAATCATTGATCTTGTTTATACTTGAATCTGTAGGAAATCATTGATCCTGTTTTTACTTGAGTCTATAGGCATCGATCATCATTGTACTTGAGTCTATAGACAATCATTGATCTTGTTTATACTTGAGTCCATTGGCAATCATTGATCTTGTATGGACTTGAGTCTGTAGGCATCGCTCATGATTCTACTTGAGTCTATAGGCAATCATTGATCCTGTTTTTACTTGAGTCTATAGGTAATCATTGACCTTGTTTGTACTTGAGTCTATAAGTAATCTTTGGCCTTGTTTATACCTGGGTGTATAGCTAATCATTGATCTTGTTTATACTTGAGTCTGTAGGCAATCATTGATCCTGTTTTTACTTGGGTCTATGGGCAATCATTGATCTTGTTCGTACTTGAGTCTATAAGTAATCTTTGGCCTTGTTTATACTTGGGTGTATAGCTAATCATTGATCATGTTTATTCTTGAGTCTATAGGCAATCTTTGATCTTGTTTGTACTTGAGTCTATAGGCATCGATCATGATTGTACTTGAGTCTATAGGCAATCATTGATCTTGTTTATACTTGAGTCTATAGGTATCGATCAACATTGTACTTGAGTCTATAGGTAATCATTGATATTGTTTGTACTGCAGTCTATAAGTAATCTTTGGCCTTGTTTAATCTTGGGTGTATAGCTAATCATTGATCTTTTTATACTTGAGTCTAAAGGCATTGATCTTGTTTGTACTTGAGTCTATAAGCAATCATTAATCATGTTTTTACTTGAGTTATAGGTAATTATTTACCTGAGTTTATAATTAATCATTAGTTCTGATTGTACTTGATATTATAGGTAAACATTGGTCTTGATTGTACTTGAATCTGTCGTTAAAAATTGGTTGGATTTATAATTAAAACTATAGGTAAATACTTATTGTTCATATTCTTGAGTCTATAGGTAGACACTAGCCGCGTTTATCTAAGGAAACCTAGATTCAATAATTTTCCGAAAACCTTTTACATCAAGATCTGCGGAATTTTGCTCGGAAGAGCTGCCTTTATAAGTCATTGCAATTAATTATGAATCGCGCATATAACCGAATAAAATGTAATTATAATTGTACTTTGTTTCTTAAAGAAAAATGTTGATAAAGGAAATGATTTTATAACTCACCCTTATATTTCTGCCGAAACTTTTACATAATTGATTTTCACAGTTATTTTATAGATAGTTTTGCACTATCTGATTACTGTTCCTTTTATTTCGATGAAGCATTTTCACTTATTTATTTCTAGTTGTGCTCTTATGATAGTAGCATTTTAAATGAAATATATTCAACGTAATTATTCTATTGTTATCTATCCACAGTCCTATTTGTGTTGTTTTTTTTTGTATAACACATTGTCTTTTATCTATTTATTGTTATATCGTATTATTGTTACTTTTCTATTTGAAAATTAAGCATTTTTACTATTGTTATTTTATCACTGCTCTTATTTCGTCTTGGTTTCTACACTAAGTCTTTTCAGTTATTGCTTTATTACCAGTTTTATTAAGTCAATAGCCGAATTGCTGGCGCCTTGCTGCATGTCACTCATTCTTTTGTAAGAAAATGATGATTGATTTTAAACTGTTGTTATAATTTGTGGAGAAAAATGATGCATTTCAATATTACTCAATGATCTTGCCGATGTGACCTCCATCTTCTGGCTTTCTCCTTCTATATCTTGGATAGGAATCATTCATTTGTTCCAATTTAAATTTAATTTAATTCAAAGAAAAAAAATCAGTGTAGGGGGATTGTGCTTCACGGCGACCTCTTTTAATCAAAAATCCAAGTACCCTAGGAGTCATTCCTCGTACAAATTTAATTTTAATTTAAATTAAAGGGAAGAAATGATCTTGCCAATGTGACCTCCATCTTTTGACTTTCTTCTTCTATAGTTTACATGAGTCATTCCTTTGTTCAAAATAAAATTTAATTTAAATCAAAGGGGAAAATTCGGTGGGAGGTTTGTTACCCCCCCCCTTCCAGGGATCCCTTTGATCAAAAAAAAAATTACTTATTGAAGTAATCTAGGAGTCATTCAGTTGGTAAATTTTAAATTTAAATTATATCAAAGGGAAAAAAATTAAATGGGGAGGTTTGTGTCCCCCGTAGACCGCCTTTGATCAAAGTCAAATATACTTATCCAAGTACCCTGGGTAATGTAGTTTCAGAATATATATAGTTATGGGAGTCTGTCTCCAAAACCCTAGGAAGAGTTAGATAACAGACAGAAAGACAGAGACTACAATTTTATATATATAGATTCGAATTTTTTTAGATGAAACATTTTCAATATCAATAAATTATTACCATTTTACTTAATAATGTTCCATTTTAGATCTTTATTTATTTCATTGCTTGGTTCATGATATCTTGGATATTATATAAGTCTGAAGTGTGGTCTGACTAAGAATAGCAGGAATAATGCAACAGGAATAGATGGAATTGTAACGGAGAGCCTAGCGGCCTTTTAGGATTTAGGCAGTGACAAAATTACAGAAATAATAAATAAAATTTGCAAAAGTAGTGACACACCAGAAAATCACGCATGCCATCCATACGAGAGGAGATCCGACGAGAGTTGTGATCCGACGAGAGCTGAGATCCGACGAGGCTATTTATGAAGATTAGTTGAGTGATAATGGTCTGTTTGATTTTTTTTTGTATCATTTCATTGAAAGAAAACATTCATATCTCTAAGAAAAAAATGGAGATTTAAATCGAGATACCTTGGTGTGAATTAAAGAGAAAAGAATTCCGGGAAAGAACATCAATGTTGCATTTAAACATGCTTTTTTTTTTAGAGACTTTCAGAACAACAATTGATTCAGCATCCCAAAGAAAACACAGGAATATATATCCAGATTATGACACTCAGATAAATATAAAGAAAGTTCTATCGAGAGCTAACACTTGGAGATGGCTACTAATGCGACTAATGCTACTAATGCGACTAATTTAACATATCAACACGAACTGAGTACGCTTATACATCTTCCCGAGGAAATTTTCTTACATTTTGCAGATTTAAATTGTTTTAATATTTAGGAATATATATTTTTTTTTTTTTTACAATCTAAAAATTTTTTTTTTTTTTTTTTTAATTACAGAGTTTTTATCTGGATAACACTGAAATACATTATAGTATAAAAAGAAATGGTAAGTTCAATCTAAGGGAAACAATAATTGAAAGAAAGCAAATTCAGTCGGCCAATGATGACAATTCCAGAACAACTATAAACAATTTTTTTTTCTATCCTCTGCCAGCCGCTATGATGGAGAAAGCATTACCTCGAACTGTCGCCAGTGAGACACGCTGCAAGAGCTACTCCGTTTCGCTAGGCTCGTTCCTTAATCGAGACGCAATCGCGCCAATCCTCCGAAGGAACACCATCGAACGAGGGCCAATAACCCCTGAAGTCTCCACTGCCACAGGAGTAAAAAAAATCTATCAGCAAGAGAAGAATATTTAGCTATTTTTTTTATCTCTGCGTCTCGGGCGACGAACCCCGGCTCAACTGCGGACCTGATCAAATTACCGGCCGAGAATGTATCAGCACAGGTCGCATCCCAAATCAACGACTTACCCATTTTAAAAGGGAAGATGTTAATGACATCCGACCGCTTTCCATCACCACGGTCGAGGCTTACGGGTTCGATTTGGGAAGGGAACCCAGCTGCATCCAAACCTCTTTTGATGATGTCGTTAAAAATGATATTATTTTTTTATGTTATTGTTAGTGTTATTTAAAGCTGGGTGGAGTGCTCAGAGACAGGCAAACAGACAAAATACGACAAAAAGTTGTATTAATATTGTATCTTCTCTCTCTTCCTCTCCCGGCCGGGTAGCGAAAGGTTTTTAGGTCCAAAGATGAAAGACATCAACAAAGGGTATTTTAAACTTAACTAGTTTATTAACGTCTACGCATGCATCTGCAACTAGCCAGTGGTGTTGCCCTCTCACCCCACTGGGAAGCCCCTTTCATTCCTATCTGCTCTCGCTCCAAATCTTCTGTAACCCCCTTGCTTTGATCGATCCACTATCTTTCTCCACGTCCTCTCCTTTACCACTCCTATCTGCTCTTCCTCCAACCCTTCTGTAACCCCTTGCCTGCTAGTGGCTTCCAGCCTTGCTTGGGGTGATAAGCTTAAAAAAAAAAAAATCGCTTCCAGACAGGAAAGAATCACGTCTACATTGTTCGACGGTTAAGACACGACTCCTCGAAATCCCTTTCTCTATCATTCCCACACTAGTTCCGCCACTCAAAATCAACTTCTTCATTTTGTCTTCCTTCTGACCTCAAAGATCAACCACAAGAAGTCGGAGCAGCGATACACTTCCCACTAAAAATAATAGTCAGATAAAAAATTATTTAACAAATTTTTATGTTAGGAGGCTATTTAAGAACATTATAAAACACTTGGCAGTGGTTATTTCAATAAATAAGTGTCAAGTTACATTCAATTGTCAATTCATTTGAACAAGATTACAATGATTTCCCCAGCAAAAAGTGGCAGAAAAAACAAATATAATGAACTGCTCTTCTAAAAATACATTGTTAAACATGCGAGTTTTGATTAATTTCAAACGATTATATTTCTTGGGGTTAGGATAAAGTTTGACCAGTTCTGAAATCCCCAGTGCCCCAAAATTTTATATTTAAAAATTATTTCTGATAAAATAATTTTTCAGAAAGATAGACGTCTCAAGTCATTAACTGTTACAGTCATTTCTAGTACTCATGACTGTTTCCTTAACCATTGCTTGCGAGTAATGTCGAAAGGCAACATATTAATTATATCATTACTTGTTCTTCTAGTTAAATGTGCTTTCTATTTAAGTTGTGGCTGCTGTTGGAAGTATTCAAGTGATGCAGTAGTTAATATCAGTTTGTGATTTTGTAGTGCCAGTCTATGAAATTTAGATCTAATGCAGGACAGTCTTCTTTAAAATCTATGATTGCGTTCACTTGAAGCTATTTTTAATTTTAGATATTAGAAAACAGTTGTATATGCTATAGTTCAGACATTATAAACGAGCCTGATGTTATGCATGACATCCGTATGAGAGTTCAGGTATTCGCATCAAAAGAAGTTGACGAGGCTATAAGAAGATTACTAGAGTTCTTAGATGAATTTTGCTTTTGTTGGACAAAACTATCCCCTGTTATATTTACTTAATGTTTAATTCCATATTTTTCTATAATACATTTCCCCCGTGAAAGGCCTAAGACAGACTCCAGATAGAGGGTAAGTGGTAAGATGCAGTGTTTATGAAGATATTTAGGGAGGATAATAGTTAACTCAAGACTTGAACAGGTTAAGATATAATCGATCGGGGAAGCATCCACTTGGGAAACGGTTTTACAAAGTAGTAGTTCGCGTGAAGAAGCTGTCCCAGTACAATTTACATCTCACCAATGGAATACGAAAGGAATAAGGGTGGTTTGCAACAATGTGGGTGGCATTGAGGGTCTTATCTGTTACGGATAGAATGGGTGGAATCAATGAATGTGTTTTGTTTGAACATTTTCCATGCAAATAGCGATAGAGCTGCAAGAGGATTGCAACGTTTCGGCTGTGGGAAAGAGGTTGTAGGATGCAAAATAATTCATCACCCACAAGCCCGCGAAGACGCTTTTAAACTATTGAGACTCTTATGACTATATACCGGAGTATTTGAAGCGTTTTAAGAAACGGAACGCATTAAGAGAAGCATTAGTAACACCAGCAATCGAGATTATCCCCAACAAAAATAGATCAAATTATTTTTTATCTATTGCCAGATGAAATTATTGACACGATGAAAAGGAGACAAAAAACAATGCCAATATACGGCACAGAATATAGGATACTGCACAAAGAAATTAGGAACAAATGCATGCGGGATAAAGAGGAATGGTTCAACGAAACATATGCAGAAATAGAAAGAATGAATATAACAGATAAAGCAGATATGCATTAAAAAAATAAGAGATATCATAGGTCAAAATATATTCTCATTAACTGGTTGCATAAAATCCAAGGATGCCACATTGATATTAGAGAAATAAAACTAATTCAGAGATGGAATAAATACATCGGAGAAAACTTCCATGACAAATACAACCGACAATACAAAGAAATATCGAATGACCAGAAATATTAAAATCTGTAGTGGAATAAGCACTGAAAAAATTGAACAGAAACAAAGCAGCACTGAAATTGGTATAGAGATGATTTCGGCATTGACAAGATGATAGACATAATAAATGAAATATATAACAGTGCTGATATACCAGAAGACTTAAGCAGATCTATTTTCATAACACTTCCTAAGAAATTGGGTGCAAACGAATATGAAGTGCAATATAACAAAAATTATCACCTGAATTCTGATGAACAGAGCACACAGCGACCTCAAACCTGATATGGGCCAAGAAACGTCCGGGTGCATTAAAGACACTGGAAGCATGAATGCGATTTTAAGGCTCAACATTATATCAGAAAGAGTAATACAAATGTTGAAGGATGTGTACCTGTTTTATAGATTTGTGCCAAATCGTTTGGTAAAGTAGTCACAAAGAATTGTTGAAACTAGCTGGTTACCTTAACATATTGGTGAAGGATATTAGAATAATATTAATTATTATAACGTATACAGAAAGAGAGTAAGACAAGGATGTGTCGTCTCACTTTGAAGCGATTCTGAGAGAATTAGAAGTCCTACCAGGATTCCTTATTGACAGCCGAAATCTTAAAAGCATAAGATATGCAGATTACACAATATTGATAACAGACACAAAAAAGAAACTACAAGAACTTCTACAGAAGTGTTATGGTCCAGGTTCCTTGTACCACGGCGAAGGTACAAGGTAGAACCAATGAAGAATAACTCGAACACAGGTATGGAATTACACAGATATATTTCTAATAGAAATATATACAAAGAAGTAGAAGTGTTAGTAATAACAATCAGGTTAGGTTAGAGAGAACTATGTTGTCTCGACCAGTATCACTATTCCAATGTCTTACAGTAATCGTCTGACGCGACACTGTCTCTGACTGACTTACACTGACTGACTGGCCGACTGCCTGACTCATTCACTGACTCTGTGTCTAACTCACACTGCTGCTTCCTCTTGAGGCGTAGTATTTATGGTGTCCGGGATAGTCCATTATTATTATGGGTAAGTTCCCATAACAAGAACGTAGCAAAGGAAAGGGAGAAGAAAGAACTAAACATAAATTGCAAGGAGAGAGGATGCAAAATGAACAGCCCAACATGCAAAAGGAACAGTTAATATGCACATTATGAATTCAGTTAGTTACGTGCCATGCGTAATACACGCTTGGGCGATCATGTATCTTTCGATACATGACTGATGAGTCAGATATTTTTCAAGCAGTATTTTGCCATTTCTTTCTGCGGTAGACCAGATGCCATCAAAGGCTAAAGAACCCGGTATCATGCATAGTACATAACTGACTGATATATATGTCCTGCTATTTACCTACAGCTGTGAGGGAGAAGAAGAGGATATATATACATATATATATATATATATATATATATATATATATATATATATATATATATATATCATAATGAGAAGCCACGTATACGTTCTTCATTGAAAAGTTGCAAATTAAAAAAATTGAATTTTTTTTTGTGAAAGTATTTATTTATATTTTTATATATTTGATATTCAGATCGGTCGCGATCTTTCATCAGAAATGTTTTTTTTCAGAAGTTTGTTTACATTAAGTAGCGTCCGTCGTGAGACGCGGACGTCACGTGATATGGAATGCAACTATGTTTGAATATTTCTAACGTAAATCTAACTGTAGTAATATTTTAGATGTTGTTTAAAAAAAATCTAACTCTATCTAACAAAACTTTTTTCTTTAACTATTGAAATATTTATAAAGATTTAAAATACCAAAAGTCTTTATTTAATATATGTATTTAATTTTAAAATCCAGTATTTTTCTTTTTTTCTGCGTGTTTATGTGGAATTGAAATCAGAATCGATCAATACATATTTACAGTTTTCTAATGCGAGTCCTGATTGATTAAAATGTTCAGTTATGTGGCAATAAGGATTGTTTTGACGTATGGTTAGTTTATGGTTGTTGAAGCGAAATCTTTTCAGTTGTTTCATATATATATATATATATATATATATATATATATATATATATATATATATATATATATATATATATATATATATATATATATATATATGTATATGTATATATATATATATATATATCAGTCAGTTATGTGCTATGCGTGATACACGATTAGGCGATCATTTATCTTTCGATATATGACTTATAAGGCAGATTTTTTTCCGCAGTAGGTTTCCATTTCTTTCTGCGATAGACCAGTTGCCAACCGATGCTATAGAACCTGATCTATCCTGCTATTTACCCATAGATGGGAGGGAGAATAGGATTTATACCATTCCCAAGGTTATTATCACGTAAGCGAATGTAATGGAGTCGACTGGAATTCGAACCCAGCTCTCCGATTCCTCAATTCGAGCCGCTAACCATTATTCCACTGTACATTACAAATCGAAGATACCATGGAGATACCAAAATCAAAAAAGTACCACGTAGATGGAAATTTTTTAACAGAGGACGGACAAAAGTGTGTCACTGAAATCCGAAGGCGCATTGGGATAGCGAAAGATGCCATTCCAAAGCTGAGCCATGTATTAAGATATTATGCAATTTCCGTCCTCCTCTATGACAGCGAGTGTTGGACAGTCTCACAGATTAAGAAAATTGAAGCAACAGGAATTTGGTTTTACAATAAAAATGCTGAGAATTCCATGGACTGTACATGTGAACAATGACGAAGTTTTAGAGAAAATGTAAACAAAAAAGACACTTACACTTAACGAAAGCGACAGTCAATTTCTAGGGCACATAATGAGGAAAGACGTCTTGGAAAATTTGATACTCACAGGACAGATTAAAACAAGTGTGGCAAAGGAAAAGAACGCATAACTTAGCTCTCGAATATGACGAAATGGATGGCGAGGCAAGGTTTAGGAGAGATAAAGATCAAATTTATGACCAGCTTTATAAAGGGCAGGAAGATTTGGAGAGCCATTACACCATGTAGGGACACGGTACAGAGAATAGGAAGAAGAATTCCACATTCTGAATTTTACTGATGGATTTAGTTTACTTGTATGAGTTAAGAGGCATGTAATAATGATAATAATTTGCGGAGAGAAGACGGAAATAAACACCAACACAATCAATAATCAAATGACAAAAAATGGTTTCTGAGTTGGAGGATCCGCGCATTCTTCCGGTTAATAAATTAATCCTTTGAAAATAAATATTTAACATTTTTCAACAAATGGATCGCCTTCCCGCCTACAATAAAAAAAAAAACATGCTTCGTGATCCCTTTGAAGAAGATATAAACAAAGTCACCAGGCCAGACGTGCCAGTAAGAAGGAGTGGCGGATACATGGCTTCAAATAGATTCCCTCACTCATTCCCTCGTCTTCCACAACACACAACGTGAGATTTACATTCTCCCTCACCAAGCTATGTGGCACATACTCTCTTCCCCCAGCAACCTACGTGACATTCACCCGTTCTTTCTCTTCAAATTGAAACATTTATCAATGTTCCACATCAAGCTACGTGAAATTTACACTCTTCCTCACCAAGCTACATGACATTCACCCGCCTTCTTCACGAAACTACCTGACATTTAGACACTTCCTCGCCAAGCTGCGTGGCACTTACACTTTTCTCTTAACGTTCTCCCTTGCCTCATGTTTCAATCATAGACGCAAAGAAATCACATCTCTTTTTATCTAAACAAAAATCTACAAATAAGGAACTCTAATACACGTTAAGAAAAATATGTATAAAAACCCGATAATAAAAATATTTTATATTTTTATATTTGAAAACCTTTATTTCGCCTTTGTCTTTGTTGGGGTTAGATACAAATTCGCTACAAATTCTTTCACAAAGAAATTGTTGCCTGAATTTTTCAAAAGTCTCTCTGAAAGACCGAAAGTAGATATCATATCTTATCGTCTGCATTTTCTTCAGATAAAGTGCGGTGCATATGTCACATGGTCTTTGCACACGCGTAATCCGCGTAAGGTTGATATTTTATTAGTTTCGATGTTTTTTTTTCTTTCTTTACTTTCGACTACTAAGTGAAGAATTTGAAGTAGATCTTATTTGAACAGTTTTTTTTTCCAATGGTTTTATTTTGACCAATACATCGACTCTAATTGACTCTTCAAATATTTCATTACTGGACTTTTTTTTCATTCACAATACAAAAAAATTAATTTCCAGCTCTCTATCAAAAATGAAAGAAATGTTAACATAAGAAATCTGAAGAGTAACTATACAAAAAAAAAATAAATGTAAAATATACATTTATAAAACAGTATCGCTTTCTTTCGTCGTCACAATTACTATTTATTTTAGGCGATTTTCTTATCTTCAGTAGAGCATTTAAGCATCTTTTTTTAACACGTTTTGTAATTTTATTTCTTTCGTTGTTTTATGGTTCTTCTTCGGTTTATTAATTCGTGTCTCGCCTTCGTCGAGAGGCCAGATGCCTCTCTTGACCGAGTATGGCACATATTGTCAAGATTTGGGCATACACTTCGAAGCGATTTTCCTGAAACAGAAAATCAAATACTGGACGTGAACCGAACTTCAGCGCTACCAAATAGTTTAATTACATTTTAGAGACTTTGTTAAGTTGAGTGGTTGACCTTGCAACTGGAACAATTAAAGTCGTCAGAGGACGCATTACTAGCTGAATAAAAATCACCACTATTCACAGTAAAAGGAGATATTCTTTGGTGAGTATACCGGTAACAGGGGGCAAGCGGTTGTTTTCAGCGAAGAGAGGATTAGGTTTGCCAATCCAGCAGATACAAGGTCAAGTTTCTGCAGTTTGGTTTGGTTTATTTTGTTTTACGGCATATCAACCTCAATGGGTTATTTAATGCCGACAAAATTTTTATTGCTGGTAATATTTTGTCATGTCGAAAATCAATTTCTGGTAATGTTTTTCCTTAAAAAATATATTGCTGGTAATATATATTTTTAAAAAACATTGTTGGTAGTAATTTTTTCTTCAAAACTTTATTGCTGGTAACAATTTTTTAAAGTATTTCTGGTATTAAAACTTATTTTTACACTTTCATAGTGTTTTTACCCCTGTTTCAGGGTTAACCATTTGCCCATAACTGGGAGCCTAACGGGTGCTACCACCCTGGGTAAGGGTGGACCTGGGAACACCAGCAATTAAGACGTGGTTCTACGCTCCTCAAAGCCTCCTGATTAGAGACCTTGCTGTTGGACGTAGTTTATCGTCATACACAGGACGGTTTCTGCAGATAGGGCGCAGCTTTAAAGCTGCAACCACGGTGGTATGAATTTCGACACGTGGTATCAGTTATTAGAAGTGCAGAATTTAGCTGAAGTTAAAATATGCCCATCTTGTTTATTTCTGTGGCAAAAAATAAACATGGCGTTAGGCTATTTCCGGACCAATGAAAATCGTTCGTAGGAATCGATAAAATGTGTAGGGAGCTACCATTTCCATTTTCTCACTCCCTTGATTTTAGTCCCTTTTGAACCTGGACTAACAGAGTTCACAATGGTGACTCCAGAATGCAATTTCCACATACAGGACTCATTTAATTTTGCTGAAAAGAGAATTGAACTATTGTACAGTTTCTTGTACGTATATTTTATACTTCAACCACGGATGCATATTTAGTTTGGGCCACGTCAGCGTGGTGGAATGGTTAACAACTTGACTCCTTAGATCAATTACGTTAAGCTTTGAATCATTGTATCTTAGAAATGATTAAATATATCTTACTGGAATTTACCGATGTACTTCTAACACTATTGGACACTACTTTAAACAATAAGTATGTATTTTCTCTAAGTTCAAATGTTAAACCCTCTTGCTGGTCCGACCTCCTGATCCAGTTTTCCTCTCTACTATTTACTTTTTTAAAGTTGTTCACCATTAACTTGGAGGTTCTTGAATGGACTTTGAAGATAGAAGACGGAGTATGAATGTTGGTACCATTCCTGAAGGCCTGAATGATCTTTTACCTCTCGACATTGTTCAGTTGGGAAGAAATAGTGGGGCTGATAACAAAACGATTTTAACCTGTCCTCTTTTCAACTGAATAACTCAAAGAGTTTTTCAGTGATTCTTACAATTGGTGTGAAAATGGCTAAACGTCTTATCTGAAAAGCTGGAAAAAGTCGGAAGACATGTTACTAATTATATCACGTGTAAAATAAAATAATACTTTTTATTTTTATTTTAAACCATTTAATCCGAGAGTTGCATGTTTAGGAGATTGAGAATGAATGTTCTAATTGCAGAAAGCTATCATTAAGACTGGATATATAAACCTATGTTGAATACTGACTTTTTTTCATCATAGACTGCATCAATCGTAGGGGGTGCACCTGGGGACAGCAGAAACAGACTTTGATTCTTCTTACTCATCATCCTTGCGGTGGGATTTCTCCAAGCTCTTAAACGAGAACGGAAGACCCCGGAATACGATGTGGGTTACCCTCCGTCCGCAAACTACGCTTCGGGTATTGAATTCAGAGTTGTCCTTCTCCTAGACCGGTTGCTAACCAAGATATGGAACCTGGTCTATTGCTATTTACCTATAGACATAGATGGAATCATACAGTTCCAAGGCAGAATGTAATTGAATATAATGAACCCGACTGGAATTCGAACTCGAATATATACAGCCGTTATTCATTACTCGACTCACCGAGCCGTTTATCCATTATTCCGCCATGCCAGGATTTTTTTGGGCACCTAAAATGAACATTGCTTTTATTATTTGTTTGTTTGTTTGCTTGTTTTGCAGCATATCAATCTCAGTGGGTTGCTTAATGACGACAATTTTTTTTATTGCTGGTAATATTATTTTTCTTTTTCAAAAATCTATTTCTGGGAATATTTTTTTCTTCAAAAATCGATTTCAGGGAATATTTTTTTCTTCAAAAATCTATTTCCGGTATTATTTTTTTCTTCAAAAATCTATTTCCGGTAATATTTTTTTCTTCAAAAATCTATTTCCGGGAATATTGTTTTCTTTAAAAATCTATTTCCGGTAATATTTTTTTCTTCAAAAATCTATTTCCGGTAATATTTCTTTCTTCAAAAATCTATTTCAGTGATTATTTTTTTCTTCAAAAATCTATTTCCGGTAATATTTTTTCTTCAAAAATCTATTTCTGGGAATATTTTTTTCTTCAAAAATCTAGTCCTAAAATACTTTTCCTTCATGAAATCTATAGCTGGTAATGTATTTTTTTTAATATATATATAGCTGTTTGTATTGCTGGTATATTTTTTAAAGTATTGCTGATAATAATTTTTCCTTCAAAAATTATTGCTGTTAATTTTTTTTTACAAATATTTCTGGTATTAAAACCTATTTTTACACAAGTTTGGGTGTTAACTATTTGCCCATAGCTGGTACCCTAACAGGTGCTACCACCCTGAATTAGGGTAGACCTGGGAACACCAGCAATTAAGAGGTGTTTCCATGTTCCTCAAAACCTCCCGATCAGAGGCCTTGCTGTTGGACGTAGTTTATCGTCTTACCCAGGACGCAGATGTAGTTTATCGTCATACCCAGGACGAATTACGGTAATTAAAACAGTATTCTAGAGTGATTATTTAAATTGGTAATTGTACTTTGATTTGTCTATGTGTGGGGAGTGTTTGTCCGTATCCCTGCTCCATTCAAGCACCCACGCCTGTTAAATGCCGATATGTGATAAAGAAGGTATCTCAGTAAATAGCAATATCAGTTCGTTTTAATGGGGAATTCCGCTTTATCCCTGAACACATAGTCAACTTTTATTGGCATGTATTTAGATTGCTTTTTATCGATATACATTTAGATATATGTCAAACATACCTTATGTACATGTGTGAGTCTTTCTATCTATCTATCTATCTATCTATACACACACACACACACACACACACACACACATATATATATATATATCTTTGTGTGTGCGTGTGTGTTTGTTTTAGTGTTTTAGTGTGTGTGTTTGCGTGTGTGTGCCTATATTTGAAGAGAAACGTAGACCTGTCTGTCTCACAATTTTATTCATTTGATCTATAAAATAATTATTAACTCTGGTAAAATAAGTTTTGCGCTTCAATTATCTGACAGTCATTTGTAATTTTCTTTTCTAAGATGGAGTCCGCAGACATGAGTAGGTAGATAGTTTCATTCCGGTAGTCGAACTCAATGGGGCGAGTATGGGGCGAGTAGGCGGAGTTATCGAATATTCGGCCTCTTCTACTCGACGGGGGATCGAGAACGACTTCTGTGACCCTGACACCGTCCTATCATAATGTTGTTATACATAACGTTTTCTTGTTGTCCTCCGCAAAAGGTGAGTGACAGGTCAAAACAAGATGGCGTCGATGATGGCGGCAATGTAAAAGTCTTCCAATCATTATTGCCCCTTTCCGCGCTTTCTTATTCGTCTTCCTTAACGCTCTTCTTTCGCAAAGGCAGAGAGGGGGACAGAGAGATGGACATATTTCATTTATTACATTTTCCTCTTTCATTTCTCTCCAATTATTCGCATATATATATATATATGTATATATATATATATATATATATATATATATATATATATGTGTGTGTGTGTGTGTGTGTGTGTGTGTTTGTGTGTGTGTGTGTGTGTGTGTTTATCTATGTATATATATATATATATGTGTGTGTGTGTGTGTGTGTGTGTGTGTGTGTGTGTGTGTGTGTGTGTGTGTACGCGAGTGTTTCTTATATATTTTTCTTACATAAATATATTTTCTTTATCTTTTGTTTCTAAGGCCGTTTTTCTTTAGATACTGACTTTTCAAAAATAAATACACACACACATATATATATATATGTATACACACACACAAACACACACACACATACACACACAGACACATATATATATATATATATATATATATATATATATATATATATATATATATATATATATATATGCACACAGGGTGTTTCAATAAGACGGATTATATATAAGGGTGTTTCATTAAGACGGAACAAAGTCAGCAGTATATAAATCAGTGTTATTGGTGAAAATTTATTTATTTCTCTATTGGATCATGTTATTTAAGTCATGGCAATTTCATAAGAAAAATAATATCACCCAAATGTCCATCAAATCTGAAAGAAAAAGAATAAAATCATTAGACGCGTAAACTTAATTCACATTATAAATCGAAACACCATTTTTATATATATATATATATATATATATATATATATATATATATATGTATGAAGAAATATAGTCTTAAAGTGTGCTATATTTATGGGATAAAGTGCTCAATATCAGAGATAGAGCGTGTGTAAATATAAAATTGAACATAGAAGTCAACACTTAGAGGCGATAATTATCTTATATATTTATTTATTTATTTTTTGTTTTGATCGGTGTTTTTTATTATATATATATATATGTGTGTGTGTGTGTGTGTGTGTGTGTGTGTGTGTGTGTGTCTGGACGGGTGCTTCTCTACACCTATTTCTCTACACCTTTTTCTTGCTGAAAACGTTGCTTTTCTTTAGAAAAATAAAGAATTTTTTCTTCCGAGGCGGAGTCGTGCAGTAATAATATATGACTAATGCGATTTTTTTTTATCAATTATTATTATTAAAAATATAAATTATAAAATTCCTTTATTATGGTAATACGATCACTTCTCAGTACCACCCGAAGGGAGCAAGCGACGTATTAATAGATCAATATATATATATATATAAATATGGTATTATATGGTAATGATTTGTTTTTCTCCAAGCGAAATAAATCATATCATTTCTTATATATTCGTTAATTTTACCCGAATAAGTACTAGTCTCCTCATATTTAATGGAAACCTTGTAATTCAAGAGAGGTAAAAGAATATTTGGACACGTAACACGGCATAACAGACTCTGCAAGACCATCATGCAGGGCACCGATGAAGGCGGACGTAAACGGGGACGGCAACTCTAGTACTGGTCAGAGTGGTCGGATATGACACTTGCAGTACTCCAAAAACCCAATGCCAACAGATAACCTGGTAGGCGGCTGTCTGTTACTTCTGCCGTTAGGTCCCCCCGACAATTGAAGCAGTCAAGGGGCAGATTTTTGATGATGATATATTTTACAAGGTCTGTTTGAAAATTAAAAAAGTATGGTGTCATAAACATTTTATTCCATTTTCAAATCGAAAACTGCATGGTTTCCCTTCAAAGTAATCGCCCCGAGTCTAATGCACTTTTCCATCCTTCTCTGCAGCGCTCTTACAGGGTCTTCTAGCAGCCATCATCTTGACCACCCTCTTGAGTCATACATCAAGTGCCTCGAGGAGATAGTGATGCCATGGATCAAGAAGGTGGCTGCTGGAAGAACCTATATCTTTCAACAAGACTCTGCAGCGTGCGACGAAAGCAGGCGAACCTAGTGATGGCTGTCAGACAATCTCTGCGACGACATCATCCCTTATATCTGGCCACTTATCTCCCTTGGCTGCAACCATCTTGACTATTATGTGTGGAGCGCAGATGAGGAAGAGACCATCAAAATTCCTTGTAACACCAAAAATGAACTGAAGGCAACGATTATGATAGCATTCAACAACTTAATCAAGGAGACCGTCCAGAAGAGTTACAGGAGATTCCGAAGTTATCTGGAGACTGTTGTTGAAGGCAATGGCGATATTATTGAATAAATCTACTTTTAAGTATTTCAAGATATTTTGTGTAATTTTGGTAAATATATCTGTTAGAATGTGATGACAGTGGTATGTTCATTTTATCTATCAAAACCTATGCACACACACAAACACACACACTTGTATATATATATATATATATATATATATATATATATATATATATATATTAATTATTCATTCGAAAATTATAATATAAATATGTTATAAAATCACTGCAAAAATAGTCATTACCAAGATCACTTGATAAGACACGAGAAGTGTTGAAACGAAATGGCTATATTTGTAGTGATTTTATAACATATTTATGTTATAATTTTCTAATAAATAATTATATTTGCTATACTCTGTATTGAGCACTCGTAAGAAACAATAGTATTTGTTGGTTATTGGAATATATTCCGTATAAACCAATCCTATACTTGGGTATTTATATATATATATATATATATATATTGTGAGAGAGAACGGAATGGACAGAATATAGATTAAAACCCAGGTTATTTTATAGACAGATAATTATATATATATATATATATATATATATATATATATATATATATATATATATATATATATATATATAACATGTCGTAACGTAGATTCGAACCTGAGTTACAATGTCCACAACTAGATAATCACGCATATATATATATATATATATATATGTATATATATATGTATATATATATATATATATATATATATATATATATATATATATATATATATATATATATATATATATATATTCATGACAAGTGTTCTTATGGGCTTTCGTTTAAACGAAGAACGAGATTGACAGCTGATCCTCATCGTTTCACTGTTGAAATAAGTAGATGCAGCAGCATGTTCTATTCTAATAGTTTCTTCACCTACAATTACTACGATTGTGGTATTCTCTTCCGACGTCCTGCTTTCAACTACGACCTACAGATATTTATATACAGCATGAATTGCCTTTCCCTCTCTTCCTAGATCCTGACTTTTCATTGTCCTTCCTTTACAATAACGTTTTCTCAGTTTCTTTCACACTCAGTAACCCCTTGTTTCTTAGCGGATTTTTCGCTTTGCTTGTGGCGAAATGATTAAGCAAAATATAGAAGTAAATGAACAAAATTAGACAGAAAAGAGACTGTGACAGACTGGAAAGAGAGAGATCCTGGTGTAATGAGTGAGACGCAAAACATCAAAATTAATTAGGAAATAATAAAGTTAAGAGAGACGGTGTTATTGTGTGAGTAAAAACATGGATATAGAATGGAAATAAGACTGCCTGGGGAACCTATATCTCACTTCAATTACAGTTTTACACTCAGTGATTATTCAGTAAATCCACTCCACCCTGATCTAAACCCATTGTTAAGTGCCATTCTTTTTCAGTTTGTCTTGAACTAAGGCCGGTATCTCCCCCTGCGTTTGCGCTTGGGTGATTCCATTCCTTTTTCTAGCTTATTTCCTCCTCACTTATCACCTTCTTTTAGATAACTTTCGTCCTCATGCGGCCGCTCGTCGCTTCAAGTAATCTCCAAGCAGAGAGGAACAGATTAACCTCTTTCTTCTCCTCCTGTCCTCCTCCTCAACCTCCTCCTCCTTCTTCTTCTTCTTCTCATTATTATTATTATTATTATTATTATTATTATTATTATTATTATTACCATCATCATACAATTTCGATTTCTGCTATGGTCACGTTACCTACCAAGTCTGCGGAAAGACCTAAGACAGGTAGTGGTATGTTGTTATGACTACATTTCATGACTTATTTTTCTAACTCCCATAACGTCACTAGCGTTACATGAACAAGGTTCCTCTCAGTGTGTGGGCTGTACTTACCAAGACAAGTGGTTCTTGGGTTCTGTTTTGCTTTCTGCAGGATCTACTAAATATAAATTTCGTATTGACAACCTTCTTTCATGATTGAATTTTTTTTCTGTTTTCGTGTTGTTTGACTAATTGTATCATCCAGCCCTTTTTTTATTTCCATTTATGTTAGTAAACCAATAATTGTTGTCTTGTATGACAGTTCTAGCTGAATATGATCTCTTCCGCCTTCTTTACGGGGTCTGTATAGACGGTCTGCATCAGCCTTTGTATGATGCATGTTATGCTTAGAAATAAGCTTTCTTGTCTTAGACTCCATTCGTCTGATGTCACTTAGAGTCTACTTCAAGATGTTGAAACTATATTGAACCATTGAGATGGCAAGGCTATTAATGGCCATAATTCTGTTCTGAGAATTCGGTCCAGTTCTTAATATCAGTCGCACCATTCTATAGTACTCTTTTTGCACTATTTCTTTCATTTTTCTAGTGAATTCCTTCACTCTCATTTACACCGAGTTACTTATAAACTTCTTGTTGCTCTAAACCTTTGATTGTTACCCCAGGGTCTAATCTAATAGAGGAGGTTTGCTGTAGTAATCCTTGTAAAAGTGTGGTATTTGCACATTTATCCAAACCGAAGCACATTCCAATGTCATCCCTGAAACATTTTACTGTTTCAGGAGACCTTCCAGCTCACTGTCATTTCTAGCATACCACTTGAAGTCATCCATGTAAAATAGATGGCTTATTTTCTTTTGAGATATCTTGTAGCCATATTCCGTCCTGTTAAGTTCGGTGGTTAATACTATTAGGGATATACAAAATAGTAAGGGAGACAAATAGTCACATTGAAATATTCCTCTGTTGATTTTTATTTCATCAGACTTATAGATTCCATTTACATGATTGAGTTGATGTGTTGTTTTCTATATCGACAGTCTTTGTTTGATGAAATTGAAGATGACGGTTGATAACTTGTATATATTTAAAGAATTTAAGATCCAGGAATGGAGTACAATATCGAATGCTTTACGGTAATCTATCCAGGCAGTATGGATTGTTCTTTGTAATGAAGCAGTTTTCGAAGATCATTCTAGTAATTGGTCTTTACATCCGTAACAGCCACGTTTGCATTCTTTTTTGTTCAAGAGGTAGTATGCCATTTTTCTGAGAAAGAATATGTCTCCTTTGTCAGAATATGTGTTAACTGTTTGTAAGTAGTGGTCTGTCGTTTTTTGGGGCATTTGTGCCACTATTTCTGGGCAGAAGGAAGGTAATTCCTTCGGTTACACACGCTGGAACTTTAGTAGGATCATTGACCATTACTTGAATTTATTGGCTAGTTTTTGTATGCTGTATTTGAATAACAGAGTAAAAAGTTACGAATTTTATCCATTACTGTTGATTTCATGTGTGCATTTTCACTGCACATTGAACATGCCATTCCGTGATTTCCAGCCATGTTTGTTCTCGCTTATTTTTCATCCGTTCTAACTCTTGGGTAATCCAATCTTCTTCTTTGTTATATTCTTTAGGGCAAGATAGGACTTCATTTCTTTAGCTGATAGGACTTTATTTTCATTCCTAATGTATTTTTCTTTTGACCCGTCTGCCTTTTCTAATCCTTACATTTCTTTCTCTTGTCAGTTGATCGTTTACTGATAATTCACTTTATTTTGCTTTGACTTTTGGTTCTCATATTGTTCCCCCGAGTGACGCAAGGTTCCAAACGTCCATCCAATGTTGCCCGGCACATTTGGTAACGGCCTTTTAGGGACAGAGTTCCGAAGCCTGTAGGAGATCATTCGCGACCTCATAACGTAGCAGTAATTCACTCCTCGCCACGATTAACACATTCAGTTGCGGGTTGTTGTTCGGAGTTTTCCTTCTCTTGGATGAGTTTCTAAGAGACAGTGACGCGATTGGAATTCAAATTACTATTCAAGTTATTTTTATCTTTAAATTTCCCCCGTTTTCTAAATTTCTTCTTCTTCTTCTTCTTCTTCTTCTTCTTCTTCTTCTTCTTCTTCTTCTTCTTCTTCTTCTTCTTCTTCTTCTTCTTCTTCTTCTTCTTCTTCTTCTACCCTTTTAAATTTATCCTTCTTTTCTGAATATATTAATCTTCTTCTTCTTCTTCTTCTTCTTCTTCTTCTTCTTCTTCTTCTTCTTCTTCTTCTTCTTCTTCTTCTTCTTCTTCTTCTTCAATACCGATTTACTTAATCTTTACCTGCTTCACTCCTCCTTTTCCCCTATTTCTCCCGCTTTCCCCTATTCTCCTTTATCGTTTCTGCCTCCTCCACCTCCTTATTTTTCTTCTTCTTCTTCTTCTTCTTCTTCTTCTTCTTCTTCTTCTTCTTCTTCTTCTTCTTCTTCTTCTTCTTCTTTACCCATTGACTTCATCTTTACCTGCTTCACTTCTCCTCTTCCCCTATTTCTCCTGTATTTCCCTCTTTTCCTTTATCGTTTCCTCCTCCTTCTTATTTTCCTTCTTCTGTTGCTGCTGATGCTGCTGTTGATGCTTTCTCTTCCATTCTTATCTTTTTAAATATCTCCTTCTTTTCTAAATTTATTCATTTCTTCTCATCCTTCTTCTTTCATTCTTTTAAATTTATTTTTCTTTTCTAAATATATATATCATCTTTTTCTCTTCTTCTTGTTTTCTTCTTCTTCTTCTTCTTCTTACTATTATTATTATTATTATTTAATTCTCATTTTTTAAATTTCTCCTTCTTCTTCTCTTTCTTCTTCTCGTTTGTTTCTTCTGTATCTGCTTCCTTTCTCTTACTTTTTTCATCTCTTCTTCTTCTTCTTCTTCTTCTTCTTCAGTCCTCATTTATTTCATCGTTACCTGCTTCACGTCTCCTTTTCCACTGATTTCCTCTATTCTTCTTTATCGTTTCCTTCTCCTCATTCTTCTTCTTCTTCTTCTTCTTCTTCTTCTTCTTCTTCTTCTTCTTTATGTGCTTCCCATCTACTCTTCCTCCTTTCAGATTTCTTTATTCATTTCTTCTCTTCTTTCACTTCCTCTTAATTTCCTCTTTGCCTCTTTCCCTTTTCCACCCTCTACTCATCCTTCTTTTCATTTTTCTCATTTTTCGTCGTCTTCTTCACCCCTCCCCTTCTTCCTATCCTTATTCTTTTATACTTCTACTCCCTCTTCTTCTTAACGTATATAGTCTTTTTCTCTCCCTCGTCTGTCTTAAATTTTCCAATTTCAGAAGGAAAGAAGACTGTACTGAGATAATAATTCCTTTTTTCGGATTGCTCCTGTTGCGTTTGCAAAAGCCTTCTTCTCAAACATCCTACGTAAAATCCACTTGAATTCTGCTTGCTTTTGTATTGATGTTGTTGGTTACCTGACAACCAGATGCCAGGCCCGGAAAGAAAGCGTGGAAGAAAGCCTGAATTCGTAAAAGATAAGCCACTCAGGAAAGACGGACTTTTGAAATGAAAAACAGATAATGAAATTGAGGAGGTCTGAGGCGACAAAGCAGAAGAATGTAATTAAATCTAAAATGAATGCGTTCCAGCAACAGGAAAAGTAAGGAAACGTGAAGGAAAATAAGCAACGACAACAAGCAAAATAAAGAAATATTGATGGCATAAATAAATCAAACTTAAAAGAAATCCAAAAGGATGATCGAAAAATTAAGAGAATAGAGAAAGAGAAAAAGAAGAATCGAGAATATGAAAGTAAGAATGAAAAGAAATTAAGGACAAAGATGGAAAGATCGAAACGAGGGAAAGAGAAAGAAAAGTGGAATCAAAATAAGAAAGAAAGAAAGAAAGAAAGAAATGAATGAATGAATAAATTTCCAACGTCGGATTCAGAGACAAAGAAAAAGAATGCTAAAAATAGCCAAAAAAAAAAAGGAAAAATAGCCAAAGATCTTATAGTTAAATTTAAGAATTAAATGAGAGTTTAGTCAAAATAAGAAAGAAAGAATAGCTAACAATGAGAGGAGAAGAAAGAAAGAAAGAAAGAAAGAAAGAAATAAATAAATAAAGAAAGAAAGAAAGAAAGAAAGAAAGAAAGAATAGATTTCAATAAGAGGAGAAGAAGGACAGAAAAAGAAAGAAAGAATAGATAAAAATAAGAGGAGAAAAAAGAAGGAAAGAAAGAACGAAAGAAGCCAAGTATCCATCATATTATAAAGAGAGCAAGAAAGGAAAGCTGTAATGAACGAAAGAAACAAAACGACTCAAAAACAATAGAAATAGTGAAAATATTTTGTAGTCAAATTTGTGGAAGGAAATAAGAGTTTGGAAGCAAAAGGGAAAGAAAAACGATAAAAATCTAAACTAGAAAAAAGAACGTTAAGTCAAAATAAGAAGGACAGAACAAACGAAAGAAAAACGCATACTCAAAATCGTAAAGAAAGAAAGAAAGAAAGAAAGAAAGAAAGAAAGAAAGAAAGAAAGGAATAATGTATCCAGTATAAAATACAAACTACAAAGAAACGATGAATGAACGAAATAGAAACAGCAATTGAAAAACAATAACAAAAGTGAAAGGATCTTATGGTTAAATGTAAGAAAGAAACTAAGCATTTAGTAAGAAAAAGGAAAGAAAAACATTAATAATCAAATCGAGAAATTAGAAGAAAGAAAAAAATGAGAGAAGCCCTCTCAAATATAAATTACAATAGAAAGAAAGAAAGAAAGAAAGAAAGAAAAAGAAAAAGAAACAAATATACAACATAAAATTGAGAAAAAAAGAAACGAAACCTAAAATGCAGGAAAGAAAAAAAAACTGAAACGCAATAGAAGAAGTGAACAGAATTTCTAGTCAAATTAAAGAAGAGATAGATTCTAGAAGAAAAAAAGAAGAAAAAAGTTGTGAACGAAGGCGGGGGTAAGCGGAAGAAAGCGACAGAACAAAGATGAGTGATAGATGCAAGCGAAAGGAATGAATGAAGGAACGAAGAAAAATGACGCTGAAGTTATAACGGCAGAAGCGGGACGAAGTTTATTGTGGAAGGATGAAGTGATGGTCAGAATCTGCGCGGTCGGATGAGGCCATGCTGAACCGAATTAACCCAGCGGTCAGACTGGCAACTAAACCGAGCCCATCATAAATATTTATGGAGGCCAGCGACCCCTAGTAGTCGGAGTGTGAGTTAATCAATAAGCGGACATCATTGATTACTGAAAATGGTGAACAGTCGGCAGTTTCCGGTCAGCTGTCATTGGATGTTCGCCGGAAGACACACGCACACACGCACACGTATACGCATATACATACACACACGTACACAAGTGAGGTGAGGACATTTAAAAAGAGTTGACGTAAAAAGTGATATTTCTTCACATTTTGAACTGACACAAGATACGCCATGACAGATGAGACCAAAGTAAATGTTGTCCCCCTCCCGCCATTTAACTCGTGGTCAGTTTTCAGGTAATTATTTATAAGTATTCTTTTTTTTTTTTCATTTTGTTCACTAACGTGTTTGATTTGCTCATTTATTGAGATAAAACGAATGTATACAACTTTTTTTCCTATTTAAAATTCTTCCGTATTTACACTATTTATATTCAGACTATTATCCCCATCTTTGTTGTTGTTATCACACCATTTCGGCCGTTGTGCCATTCGGTCTTCCTCAGATATATACAGATCTGTGTAGAACCCATTATTTAATCTACGGGGATGTAGAGCGGTATTCTGTATCTTAACCTAGCTGGTCAATGTATGTAGTTACTGGGCGACAACCCGACTTGCTCCATGATTAGGTGTACAGAGCTCTAGATCACTAGCAAGTTCTTGTTTGCTCGCCGGAAGTGTCCTGCAAAATGCATTATGCGTTCGCGTAAGATTGTAGAAATATCAGGTATGGGCTCATGAATCTGTAATTTAGTTGGATATTGTCCCCAGTCGCTCTCTCACAGACGCGATGTTGCATCGCTATGCCTTTTCTACAAGTACTTTCACGGTAATTGCTCCGAGGAGTTGCTTTCGCTTGTCCCTAGGCTTCATTAATTCAAAAGTCCTACGAGGCTGGCATCCCGTTCCCACCCCTTCACCGTTGAAACTGTTAGATGTAGACGTCTCTTCTACTCCAATATCTTCATGTCTCGCACATCTCGCCTATGGAACTCCCTTCCCTATCACTGTTTCCCTGACAAATAGAATCTCCAACGGTTTAAGTGTAGCGTCAATCGTCATCTCCAGTTGTCTTGATCTATCCACTTCCCTTCTCCACATCCTTTCATCTTTCATTCCTATCTGCTCTCGCTCCAAATCTTCTGTAACCCCCCTTGCCTTGATCGACCCTCCGTCTTTCTCTTTCTCCACATCCTCTCCTTTACCACTCCTATCTGCTCTTCCTCCATCCCTTCTGTAACCCCATGCGTGATAGTGGCCTCCAGCCTTGCTTGGGGTGATACGCTTAAAAAAAAAAATGTTAAGTATAGTTCTCCGCATCAGAGTGTAAGTTCCATCAAGCTTAGACTGTAGGATTTTAGTTAATGTTCAGTGCAGTGGCACCGTACATTAATACCGCCTCTAAATAGGCACGAAAGATTTTCCGTTTGAGTTTGTCAGATTTCCAATTTACATCCATTTTATTCAAAGAAGCTCAGACTTTAGCCGTGCGAATTTTCACATCCTTTTCAATAGAATTTATCTCGCTTCTTAGGTATGTAAATGATTCGACAGATTTTATTGATTCACATGAAACAGTTTTTATTATACATTGTTGGTTGAAGCCTATGAATTCAGTTTTACAGGCATTGACATAGAGTCCAACATCATTGGTAGCCTTCTCTAGATGGTGTAGGATTACTGTGTCATTGGTAATGGCGCCTGCAGTGACAGCTAGGTCAGCTGCATAGCCAATATCTATCAATTTTGTTTTGCAGGATACCGATCTGAGAATCGTGATGTTAAAGTAAAACCTAGATGATTCTTGTCGAGAGAAGTGCTCAATACGGAACCAAGGGTGATTACAAAGAGAAAAGATGCATGGATATCACCTTGAAGACCTATTGCCTTGATGTCAACGAAGCTATCAGTGCACCCGCCAGGGGATCTAACCAAAGATTTGGTATTTTTGTATAGCATCATTATAGAAGTTACTGTCTCAGGGGAATGCCATGTCCCAGAAGGATCTTCTCCATTCCCACCCCCACATATGTACAGAATCGAAGGCTTTAGAGAAATCTACAAAAGGTAAGGCGGCCTGTAGATTATTTGCCCTGACACCCTCAATAATCCACCGAACAGTCAGGATTTGTCCAATGGTTGATCTATTTTTCTAAGGACGTTCTGATATTTTCGGAGAGACTGTGCATTATTGCTTGCCTGTTTCCACTGAGTGCAAAAGTACACACTGCCCGACCGACACCCACTAAATTGAACTCATAACCATTACGCCACCAAATTTACAAACCAATGTCCCGTCGGGCAATTTACTCTAGTAAACTTAAACGTGGCTTTCGATCAGGTTGCAACTGCCGCTGCAGCTGTTGACTATCATGTTCTGACCTTCTTCCTTTCTTTTTCTTATTATGTGCCGTGTCCTTTCAGTACGTAGACGATCATGTCTCCCCCACCTCCCTTTATCCCTTGCAGCTCTCAATAAGTTCCTTCCCTCTGATACTTCCCCCAGATCACGTTCTGTCATTCACTTGCTTAAGACCACCAGGTATGTCACGCGTTGTTTTTCCTTGTCTCTCTTTCGACCTGTGCGTATCATATTCTCCAGGCCCTCCTTCCTCATTATGTGTCGCAGAAACTTCAGCTGCCTCCTCCTTATATTAAGTATAAGCCTCTTCCTTGTTTTCAACCTCTCTAAGATCTCACTGTTGCTCACACGCCCGGTCCATGATATCCTTAGCATCCTTCTGTAGAACCACATCTCTGTCGACTCGAGTCTCTTCTTCATCTTTGGGGAGATCGTCCAACATTCGCTGCCGTAAAGAAGGACAGATGTCACATAAAAGTTCAGTATTCTTTTTTTTGTTACCAAAGATATCCTCCTGTCTCGCAGTACTCTGACCAGCTTTTGGAACGTGTCCTTGGCCATCACAATACGCCTACGGATCTCAGTGTCGCACTTATCGTCCTCTGTCAAGACGCTTCCCAGGTATTTACACTTTCTGCATCTGCTTGATTCTAGTGTTCCCGGTCGCATTTCTTACGGACGACCATGCACTTCGTCTTCTTGTAGTCTATGCTTAGTCCCTTCTCACTCTCCGTCAATTTATTAGGGAAAGTGGTAACCATCAGACCGTGGAATGAAGCGAAAATATTGGACAAGGAAGAATAATGGAGATTTAGACACCTGAAAAGAACAGCGCATATGCTGGGCTATGAGGACGCCCTTAGTTGGCCTAGCATAGAACTGCACACAATATGGGAAACGTTAATAAGGAATAACTGAACAGTACTAAACACGCTAATGACCAATAACTGAAGAGTATTAAATAAAAATTAGAAACAGACGATATCCCTAGACATGAGCAGTGGAGCGAGAACCTTATACAGCGTGGAGTAAATAAAGAGCTTAATTCAAAATTACCTGTAGGTTATCCAGGTCTATATAAGCTTGATTAAGGTCGGGGGGCGATAACAAGAAATAAACTTGTTACATAATTTATATACGGAATAATACCCCCATCTTATAAATGAGTTAAGATCTTCTTCTACAGGCCGCCTTACTTTTGCTGGATTTCTCTAAACCCTAAGATTCTGTACATAGGGGGGAATGGAGAAAATCCTTCTGGTATATGTCATCCCCCTGAGAGTGTAACTCCAGAAATGATCCTATACAAAAATATCAAATGTTTGGTTAGATCCCCAGACGGATGCACAGATAGATTCTTTGATATCAAGGCAAGAGTTCTTCAGGGTGATATCCATGCATCTTTTCTCCTTGTTATCAAACTATTTTCCCATGTTTCTGATGATTTTTTTCTGTTTGTGCTGAGTCTGTGTCAGGTGAGACAAATAAGGATAATAATCCGAGTATAAATAATGTGAATAATGACAACTCCTCATCCCATAATTTCAGACTAAAATTCTTCCATATTTATACTCTGTAAATAGATCAGTAAATTCTAGGTGGTTTCTGTCAGAATTTCTGGGATGAGCAGTTAGTACTATATTACGTTATCTGCCTCCTCCTATTTCTTGTGGTCGCAACATTTCGGCTGTAGTGCCCACCCGGTCTTGGTCAGGCGTCTATCAATCCTGCTAACATTCAGAAAATTTCGAACTGAAATCTTTATCTAACTTACGGGAGTACATTGCTCTCCTTCCTCTGTCCATGTCTCGAGATATCTCATCTTTTAGTACCACTGAGTTGTTGTTGTTTTTTATGTTGTTGTTGTTGTTGTTGTTGTTGTTGTTGTTGTTGTTCTTCTTCTTCTTCTTCTTCTTCTTCTTCTTCTTCTTCTTCTTCTTCCTCCCCTCCTCCTCTTCCTTCTTCTCCTCCTCCTCCTCCTCCTTCTTCTTCTTCGCCTCCTCCTTCTTCTTCTTCCTCTCCTCCTACTCCCCCTTCTTCTTCTTCTTCTTCTTCTTCTTCTTCTTCTTCTTCTTCTTCTTCTTCTTCTTCTTCTTCTTCTTCTTCTTCTTTGTGCTGAATCCCTTCAGGACTGTTGGCGTTCACGGATCACCAGGATGCCATGCCCTTTGTATCTTTTACTAAATTTTTGCTGAATTTTTACAGTGAGTTCCACAGGCGGGAAGTATGAAGAAGGAAACTTTTAGTGTAGAAGTGACAATTGCATTTAGCTATATCAACAGTAAACGGTTGGGACCTAGATGCCAATCTAGTAGAACGCGTAATCCCATGTAGTCGGGGTACCAGGGCAAAAAGCTCGTCAGGGGATTTACCACAAAATTATTTGTATAAAAGACAGAGAGAAGCAACGGCTCGTCGGTGGGAAAGTGACTGAAGTCGAGATGCCGAGTCAAGATCAATTACATTGTAGATCATTCTTTGGATTTTGCCAAGAATCTGGAGATGAAAAAGTCTAAATGCAACGTCAATCGCTATCTTCTATCTTCTTGCATCCCGTTCAGCTTTTGTCCTCAACCCACTCTTCTCCGTCCATCCAGGTCGACTGTAGTCGGAAGCATCGAGCCAATACGAACGATCCTTTCTTTGGCTGCATAGTATGTGCTACGCCAGGGCTACATCAGCCAGTTATGTGCCATGCGTGATACACGCTTAAGCGAAAAAATATCTTTCGATACATGATTGACGAGGCAGATTTTCCCCGTAGGTTGCCATTTCTTTCCGCGGTAGACCAGTTACCATCCAAGGTCCGTCTTACTATTTTACCCATAGCTAGGTGGAAGAAGAAAAGGATTCATACCTTTCCCAAGGGTATAAGCACGTAAGGGAACGTAATGGATTCAACTGGAATTCGAACTCGGCTCTCCGATTCCTTAATTCGAGCCTTTATCCATTACTCCATTATCTTCTTTCAGGGCTACACACAGTTCTGAATCCAGAGTTACTTTCCCATAGACTATTGAACCAACTCTGTCCTGCTATTTATTCATACCTTTCCCGAGGGTAATAGCACGTAAGTTAATATAATGGATTAGACTGGAATTCGAACTCGGCTCTCCGATTCCTTAATCCAAGCTGCTATCCCTTACTCGGCTAAACCTCCCTATACCAAGTCTTTTCTCTCTGTTTTACCCTCTGTAATCCTCTGCGAACTACTGGCATTCCCGCCATGTTTGGGGCGAAATGATTTAAAAAAATAGCAGACGAAAATAGAGCAGACGACATCACCAAGAAAGAAACATTTTAATTTACTTGTATAGTTTCAATATCTGTCTATATTTCTGAGATGAGGTATTATGTACATTATTTACATTATTCGGACTATTGTCCTCATCTTTGTCACCATATTTATTACAAAGTTTCGGCCGTTGTACGCTCCGGCCTTCTCCAGTATCTGTCTATATTTCTGAGATGAGGTATTATGTACATTATTTACATTATTTAGACTATTGTCCTCATCTTTGTTGCCATATTTATCACAACGTTTCGGTTGTACGGGAGGTTGGAATGTCGAACTGAACCCTTTATTTCGATCACTGGGGTAGACTGTTCTAGATGTCAGTTATCAGTTATATACTGTTAATTTTCCTCCGAAATTCTCCACTGGCTTAACCGGGTATTGAAATCACACTCTTTGGGTCCTGTCGCTTGAATTCATGGAACCTGGGAACCAGCGATAGCAGCTCATCGGAGCAATTACCATGGAAGTATTTATAAAAAAGACAAAGAGAGGCGACGGTGCGTCTGTGAGAGAGAGACTACAGACGAGAAGCCAGATCAGGGCCAATTGCACTGTATATCCGTCTCTGGATCTTATCAAGAACCTTGAGGCAAACAGAAGGGACTCCAGACCACATATCGCAACAATACTCCATACAAGGGCGGATGGTTGATTTGTAAATTTGGAGGATCGATTCAGGGGAGAAGAATTTCCTGGTCCGGCACAGGGAGCCAACTTTCCTTGCGGTGGATGAAGCAATCGACTCAATGTAATTGTTCCATCTCAGGTCAGTAGACAGTGTGAGACCGAGCAGCCGCAGAGAGGAGCTCTCGAGAAGTTGAGCTTCAGACATTCTAATGGGATGCAGGAAAGGATCCCTGTGGTGATTAATGTAGAGCAGTTTTGTTTTGGAGGCGTTAAAGTTAACCAGCCCCAGTTCACAACCGATTGAATGTCCTTTTCGAGACGAACGGCCAGGTTAATTTTGTCAGCTGCACTAGATTTGTTTATGAGGCAGGAGTAAATTGTGGTGTCATCCGTATAGATGCCGACTTGGGAATCAGTGGCGTCAGGAAGATCATTTATGAATATAAGGAACAGGGTAGGGCCTAGGATGGAGCCTTGCGGAACACCTGCGTTCGTGGGATAGGAGCTGGAGGAGAATCCATTGAGAACGACCTTCAATTCACGGTTTGACAGGAATGATTGTATTAGGTCCAACAATCGGCCTGTAAGACAAATTCGGTGATGGCCGTAAGCACATCAGCTGTGGATCGGGCAAAGCGGAATCCATATTGTTTGTCTGAGAGCAGATCATGTGATGTAAGGGGGTTAACCACTTCGGTGTTGATAAGGACTTCGAAGACTTTGCCGAAGAGGGGTAGGACTGATAGGACGGTAAATAGAAGGGTCGAGGGGTCGCCAGAGTTCTTAAAGACAGGAATAATGGATGAGGACTTCCATCAGTCAGGAAAACAAGACTCCTTGAGTCAGTAGTTGTATAATTTAGGGAGGGCGGACGCCTTTTTCAGGTGCGCATTTCTTCAAGACAATGGCTGGTATCCCATCTCCACCACTAGCCTTGTCGGGGTCTAAGTTAGAGATAATGCCCAATACCAATGACGGGGATATATGTAACCAGCTCAATAGGGCCTCGGATATTGGTACACCGGAAGAGTCAAGCTTTAAATTGAAAGAAAATTTCCGAGCAAAGGATTTGGCCTTGTAGGCAGAGGTGGTCAGGACCTCAAACTGGTTGAACAGAGGAGGTATAGAGGGTTTGCAATTGTTCAGAACGCTCTTGCAGAGACGCCAATAATCCTTGGAGCCGAATTTGCGAGATGCAATACGTTCCTTCATCTGAGCAGCGAATAGTGTTTTAACTTCTTTGAGGACACGCTTATACCCGTTACGGGTGGAGGCAAAGAGGCGTCTATTGCAGTCGGACATATCGCTACGAAATAAGTGGAAGAAGTGGTTCCTATGGGCAATGGCGGCTGAGCAAGCGCGATTTGACCCTGAATTTCCTTGAGGGGATGAAAGCGTCAATTCCAGCTTTAACCCAAGATGAGACCTCTGAAGCACATTCTTGAACGGGGAGCTTAAATACAACATCCCAAGGGACATCGCGGAGAAAATCACGGAACGAGTCCCAGTCAGCTCGTTGGTAGCAGAACGAGGTTCGGATAGTAGCAGGGGGTGGGATTGAAGGAGATGTTAATAGACACTACCGCATGATCAGAGTTGCCAAGAGGGCAGATCTGCGTGGCACTACAAGACTCGGGGATGGAGGTAAAACACAGTTCGAGAAGAGAGGTCTTACCGCCCCGGTTGTATGCAAAACGCGTGGGGAAGTCAACTATCTGCGTGAGGGATTGAGAAACTGATAAGTTAAATGTGTGTATGCTTGCGAGGTCGGTAGAAGCATTCTTAAGCCACTTATTATGGTGGGCGTTGAAATCGCTAAACACAAATATGTGAGCGAACGGGTGGAGAGAGAGAGAGAGCCTTGTCTATGCTGTCAGAAATGACATCAAGTATTCCACTGTCCTGAGAGGATGGAGAGCGATAAAGGAAGAAGAGATAGCTTACAGCATTGAGAAGAGATAGCCGGAGACTCATGTACGAATGGTCCGGCGATTCGAGTGATAACTCTCTAGCCAGAGGGAGTTGGTCCTTGACGTAGACACCAAGGCCATCCATGTGGGTTAGAGAGTCTTTTCTGAGGAGAGGAAGGTAGCCAGGGATCGAGAGTTCAGAGGAGGGGGATACATGAGCCAAGATTGGTCTCACATAGAGCCAGTATATCTGGGCAGTTTGCAGTGAGGAAAAATTCCACACAGTAGAAATTGGTTTTAATGCCACGGATGTTGGAGAATGAGATGTTGAGGGGTTTAGGTGATTTTTGAAGGGTTGGTTTAGGTTTACTTTTTCGATCTCTGTAAGTCATCATGTGGAATTATGTTTGGAAGATGAGAAGGTCTGAGATAAAAGAAACCGATGGTTATCGACCGTGACGTGGGCAGAGGGAATTGGGCACAGCCTGCATCATAATGTGGCCTCAGGGTTGCCCACCGGAGGTGACTGCAGGGACACCTTTGCATGCGCGACATGGCACTACAGACACTCCGATATTATACAACTGTTGATCAGAGCGGCCGCTCAAGACGCTACGCAAGAGTTAGGGCTCCTAACTACCAGTCGGAAACAGCAACTAGGGAACTGTCAACCGTGTACCCTCAGAATGAAGAGTTAATGCCACAGACTGCGCACATCAAGGGAGAAACACAGCAGCACAAGTACGGAGTCCAGAGAGAGAGAGAGAGAGAGAGAGAAAGAGTTCCGGGAACCCCTTCCTAAACAAGAAACAAGGTGTGAGCCTCTACTCATGTCCAAGAGAAGAGGGAGGATTGTTGACCGGGCGGTAGGAGAGCCGACCTACTCCTATTCTGTCACGGAATTCTCTGATGCCTTCGCTACTCTGCGTCTTCAACACTGAAAGTTGCATAGAATTATGAAAAAAAGTTTGCATGCTGCTATTATGTTTACATTCTATTATTCTCATTTGGACAAAAAGAGAATCCCACAGTCATGTTCGTATTTTTATTTTATTTTTTGAGGGACGGAGTTGTGTGGAGAGGAATGTTTTAAAATTATGAGGAGAGCCTCTACAGCAGTCAGTTTAGTAAATTTTCCAGTATAATGCACATTATTACTAATATGTCAGTCGTAAATCTTTTCAGTATAAGATGTGGTAAATACTGTTTAGGGTATTTACGCAGCTTCACCTTCACTCTCGCAATCACTGACGCGTGGTAACAATCAATTTTGAATCTATCTATCTATCTATCTATCTATCTATATATATATATATATATATATATATATATATATATATATATAAATATATATATATATATATATATATATATATGTCAATGTGTTTATTATCTATATCACTCTATTCAGATCTGATCTGATCTGTCTGTCTGTCTGTCTATCTATCTATCTATCTATCTCTCTATCTCAGTCTATCTATATGCATGTCTTTCTGTCTCTCTGTACGTTTCAGTCTCTTCCTATCTATCTATCTATCTATCTATCTCTCTCTCTCTCTCTATATATATATATATATATATATATATATATATATATATATCTGTCTGTCTGTACTTTCAGTTTCTTCACATCTATCTATCTATCTATCTCAGTCTATCTATATATGTCTGTTTGTCTACCTGTTTCTACATTTAAGTCTCTTCCTATCTATCTATCTATCTATCTATCTATATATATATATATATATATATATATATATATATATATATATATATATTCATATCTATCGATCGATATGTCAGTCTGTTAATTATCTATCTCAGCCTCTCCTAATTTATCTATCAATAAATAAATCTATCTATCTATCTATCTATCTATCTCGATCTGCTCATATATATCTCAATCTGCTCATCTCTCTCTCTCTCACTCTACCTATCTCAATCTGCTTATCTATCTATCTATCTATCTATCTATCTATCTATCTCTCTATCTATCTATCTATCTATCTATCCATCTATCTATCTATGTCACTCTGTTCATTATCTATCTCAGTCTCTTCTAATCGTTCAATCTATCTATCTGTGTCACTCTATTCATCTTCTGTCTGTCTATATGTCTGTACATTTTAGTCTCTTCCGATGTAAGCTAATATTGCACGACTCTTCGGCAGAATTGAGTCACTGTCAGTCACTGTGTGTTTATCTAAATCTAAAAATAAACCCGCTAAAATTCACCTTCATTCCTGTCGTGCACCAACGGCTTAGTGGTAGAAGTTCCGACTGACGCAAATTCAGTCGGGTTTCGATCCTAGCTAGTCTGTGAAACAGCGAAACAGTCTGTCTGTGGATATATAGATAGATAGATAAGTATAAACAGATTGGAGTAAAAAATTAAACTGAAAACTCGAGTTACGTTCTTTACGTATATATATATATATATATATATATATATATATATATATATATATATATATAATTCTATATATTCTAAAAACAACGGCCACCTGCATAAATGTGAAGGTCTAAAGTAAAAGTAAAAGGAATGGAGCATAATGGCTGCTTGGCTTTGTTTACGTTAGTAAAAACACTAGCCAAAACCCCGGCGAGTAGAAGCTCTGACTAACCCCAAATCGGTTGGGTTTCGGTCCGGGCTTGAGGCATGCAGGTTGTCTAGTCGAGCTGAGTAGCTGCGAAAGTTACTGACTGCAAATGACGCACACACTTATATATATATATATATATATATATATATATATATATATATATATATATATATATATATATATATGTGTGTGTGTGTGTGTGTGAGTGCGCGCGCAAATATATAAGAAAGAACGTGTTAGCTTATTAATCCGACGTTCTTATCTATCATAATTATAATATATATATTTTATTTAAATATAAATATATATATATATTATTTAAAAAATTATAATATGTTATATATATATATATAATTATAAAATATATATATATATACTTTAAAATAATTATCATATATATATATATATATATATATATATATATATATATATATTAAAATCAGGAGGTTAGTTGAATCCGCTACCTTACTCTCAAACTTATATTATCCTCGGTCGATTTTTATTAAATAACCTGTTAACGTTTTTTGATGTATTAAATCTAAAGAACGCTACATTATGTGGCCAGCTACGCCTGATTTTTTTTTGTTTTTTTGTTTTTATTTTTTAATATACCTGTTTTTTCGCTATAGTGAGTAGAATTTGTTCATAGTTTTATTAGACTGGGTCATGAATATTTTCCGTTTTGGGAATGACGAATGTATTTTCCTAAACACTCATCAAACTTGACCGTTGAGAATAAATTTGTAGTGAATTAACACGTTCAGTGCAAATGCCAGTGGGTTGACAAGGATAAATCTCCCCAACCGACGCCAACAGTTGAGAGCCGTCGGAAAAAAGGTGATTGTGGTAGTACCGCCGCGGTATTATCCATTTAGATTTATTAAAACGCAATAAAAAACTAACTGCATATTTATACGTCCAATAGCTACAAATTGTACATACATCTTTGGCCGAAAACGGTCATTCATTCATCAATAAGAAAAAACATTCTTCTTCTTAATGACGACGAAAAATACAGTGAATATTACCCTACTTTACTTCTACCCAAGTTTCCATATTCACTTATCCAAGCCCCGACCGATTATTACTGTCTTAAATAGATTTAAAATGCTTTGAAGCAGGAATCATTTTTGTTTGAATTAAAGACCAGATTCAAGAATTCGCGAAAACCTTTTCACATATAACTATTTTTACTAAAAGGTATCGAATAGCTGCAACCAGTCATAATTACACACACACACACACACACACACACACACACACACACATATATATATATATATATATATATATATAATATATATATATAATATCTATCTATCTATATAGATAGATAGATAGATAGATAGATAGATAGATAGATAGATAGATAGATAGATAAAATATATAAGATCATATTCGATTAAGATAATATGGCCATTCTTCATTCTTCCCAGTGGAACAATTCCCAAAACTGTTGAGGTTAGAAAAGCAAATGAGAAAATTTAACAAACACGTTTTTATAAAACAGGATTCGGAATGGAAAGACATGAAAAATCTAATGAACGGACGTGGTTTCAGTAACTGGGTGGTTGAGAAATGATTTAGAATATATATATATATATATATATATATATATATATATATATATATATATATATATATATATATATATATATATATATATATATATATACAACTATATATATATATATATGACTATATATATATATATATATATATATATATATATATATATATATATATATATATATAACTCAACCAGTCATAATTAGGGTCATTCAATAAATAAGGTGAATTTTTCGGTATAAGGTTTTCTAATACAGATAGAAGTTTACGTTTTTTATTTTTCAACGTAGTCTCCCAGCACTGTCACACACTTTTGTCATCTGTGTACAAGCTTCCGTATTCCCTCAGCGTAAAAATCTTTGGACTGATGTCTCAGCCAGTCGCTCACAACACTTTTGACTTCATTGTCACTTTTAAACTTCGTGCCTCTCGTGAACGCTTTCAAGGGACCAAACAGGTGAAAGTCTGAAGAGGCAAGGTCTGGGCTGTAAGGGGGATGAGGGAGCATTTCCCAGCCCAGCTCGTTGATGGTCTGCACCGTTTGGGCTGCTGTGTGAGGCCTTGCGTTGTCATGATGCAAGATGACTCCTTCTGACCGATGACCCCTGCGTTTGTCCCAACAGATAAGCTCAAAGTCCTTGCAATGTCATCCACTGTCACCCTTCTGTCAGACTCAACACTGCTCCGTCCTTCTTTAAACAATTTAGCCAACTTGTAGACATTTTTTGGCTGAAACATGTGGCACCATACACAGTTGACATTCTCCTATGAATTTCAACTGGTTTGCACCCTCCAGAAACCAAAATCTTGATAACTGACGGCTGTTCAATCCTGGAGCATGCTTCTTGGTCGGCCATCTTTGTTAATCGCCAAAACTCTCAAAGTTTTTTTTAAATCTGCAAAAGAAATTAAATACATGTGAAAAAGAAGTAAAACAAAAAAAGAGTAAGCTTCTATCTGTATTAGAAGTCCTTATACCGAAAAATTCACCTTTTTTATTGAATGACCCTCGTATATATATACAGTGAGAAAGAGGGAGAGAGAGTGAAATGAACATAGATAGATAGATAGATAGATAGATAGATAGATAGATAGATAGATAGATAGTTAGTTAGTTACGTTTAAAAGTGACGATGAAGTCAAAAGTGTTGTGAGAGACTGGCTGAGACATCAGTCCAAAGATTTTTACGCTGAGGGAATACGGAAGCTTGTGCACAGATGGGAAAAGTGTGTGACAGTGCTGGGAGACTACGTTGAAAAAAAAAGAGTATGCTTCTATCTGTATTAGAAGTCCTTATACCGAAAAATTCAACTTATTTATTGAATGACCCTCGTATGTATATATATTTGAATAAAAATGTAATTATACTTTATTTTTTAAGAATAAAGTTCATAAGCACAAAAAGGAAATTATTGATGACTCAACTTCACTGATATATAGTAACTTGGTGTAGGCATTTTTAAAATTATTTGTCTTCGCGGGGGTTTAATATTTACGAGGTTTTTCTTCTTTTTTTTTCATGGCTTTAACTTGGTTTATTTACACTATTTATATTCGTACTATTGTCCTCATCTTTGTTGTCGTTATTACAGCGTTTTGGCCGTTGAGCCCTCCGGCCTTCCTCAGGTGTATATCGATCTGGTTAACCTACAGTGAATTCTGAACTGAACACTTTATTTAATCTACGGGGGTAGTCTGTTCTCGTTTCTTTACTCCCATGTCTAAGGATGTCATTTACTTCTTATTTATATTTAGTAGCTTTCAGTTATTGCTCACCTGTTTCCACTGAGTGCTAGTACACACCCCATTCCAGCGATTGTATTCATCTAAATAATATTGTCTATTTTCAGAAAATCTATTTCAGTATTATTAATTGTAATCATTTTTATTTGGTTATTTCTCAAATTTTTACTAACGTTTTTTTTCTAAAAAAAAAATTTGCTTTATCATTTAAAAAAGTTTTAAATTCAGATTTACAGTTTTGTATGTGGGCGTTTGTTTTTGTGTATTTCGGATATGACAATGGTTTTGTTTTTGTCGACGAGACAAATTTTCATATTTTGTTTTGATGTTTTTTCCCGTTGCATTTATTAATATGTTTTTTTTTAATGGTGAAATTTGTTTATGGTAATTGCATCGATTTTTAATACCTTCGACTTTCAAGAAATCCGATAAGTTTGGGTGTCTTTGTTTGTTAGATTGTATCATTTGAATCTTTTAGTTTTTATTTTTTTTATTTTATTTTAATTTTTTTTAATACGATTTCAATTTCTATATCTATATTTTTTTAATATTTAGACCGTATTTTGTGGAAATACGAAAATTAGGTCCTAAATTGAAGAATTCGTTTTGTTGTTCAATCCGTTTGTGATAAAAATAATTGATAGAACTTTTTACTTTATATAGGATGTTCAGTGTTTTTATTAATGTCATGTCTAATCTTTTTTCTTTTATTTATGATTTCCTCGATTCTGTTTTGAATTTAATTATCTTGTTATATCTGAGAAAGATATTAGAACAATCCTGAACTTTGGAGGAAACCGCTTTTATACGGATAGAAAATGAATTCAATAAATGCACACAAAACGAAATGAGCGTAAGACAAGAACGTGTCTTCTTACCAGAATTCTTCAAACTTTACAGCGAGGTAATCCAAAAAAAAAAACTAGATATTCTAATATTCTACCAGAATTTATAAATGATGACACACCGTTAACAACATAAGATGACACTGTGTTCAGGGCAGGCACAGAAAACGAAGACATGATAGTAAAGGAAATCAAGAAAAGATATGATATGGTTATCAACAAACGGAAGAGCACATGATGCGTGTTAAAATTTTGAGATGTCAGCATCAAGCAAGTGCGATAATCTAAATATATAAAGGAATTGATTTTAACAGGGGGTGAAAAAAATATGACATCAATATCCGAAGGGGCATTGAAGAAGCGAAGGAAAGAGTGCTGAAATCTTATTTCATCTAAATATCCCCATATGTGACAACAAATGCTGGAGGTGTTTCCTAACAGAAGAGGATGTCAGAAGAAAAAGAGAATTATTACTAGAGAAAGCGTTTTAAGATATATCGTGTCAGAGTATATGCATGGACCATGGATAAATTGTCGTCTAAATGGCGCCAAAATGAAAATAATACTGACATCTCATTTTAACAGATATACAGCGTATGGTGGATAAATTGTCGTCTAAATGACACCGAAAAAAATAACACTGATATCTCATTTTAACAGATATATAGTGTGCGATGGATAAATTGTCGTCTAAATGACGCCAAAATGAAAATAACACTGCCATCTTATTTTAACAGATATACAGGGTGCGATGGATAAATTGTCGTCTAAATTACACCGAAATAAAAAATAACACTGACATTACATTTTAAAAGATATACAGCGTACGATGGATAAATTGTCGTCTGACTGACGCCAAAATGAAAATAACTCTGACATCTCATTTTAACAGATACACAGGGTGCGATGGATAAATGGTCGTCTGACTGACGCCAAAATGAAAATAACACTGACATTACATTTCAAAAGATATACAGCGTACTATGAATAAATTGTCGTCTCAATGACGCCAAAATGAAAATAACCCTGACATCCCATTTTAACAGATATACAGGATGCGATGAATAAATAGTCATCTGAATGACTCAAAAATGAAAAGAACACTGACATCTCGTTTTAACAGATATATTTACCAAAATTACACAAAAATGTCTTGAAATACTAAAGAGTACATTTGTTATCAATAAAATTGCCATTGGTTTTTAACCACGGTCTACAGACGACTTCAGAATCTCCTGCATCTCTACTGGACGGTCTCCTTGTTTAAATTGATAAATGCTGCCATAAGCCTTGTCTTCAGTTAATCTTTGGTTTTACAAGGAGATTTTCTGGTCTCTGGCTCTACTTTGGCCCACACATAATAATCAAGGATTTGGAGAGTTAGTTGGCCAGATGGAAGAGGTTATGTCCTCGCAGAAATTTTCTGACCAACATGGCTTCTCCTGCTTGTGTGGCATGTTGCTAGTCACCCTCTTGGCCCAGGGCAGCTCTACCACCTGAAGGCACTTAATGTAGGCTACCGTGTTTTCTGAGGCCCTCACCAACAAATTCGGGAGTCCATAACAGAATGATCAGAATGAGTTTTTCGAGCTGCTGTACCTTCGTAATCATCATTAGACTCATCCAACTCTTTACGTGTCATCCCCACTGTCATCATATTGACAGTCACACACTAAAATGTTCGTATTTTGGATCTTCCGCTGCGAATGCCAACGTGCCGTTTCCAAACTTCTGACGGAGTGAAATGTCTCATAGTGCACCTTTTCTCACAGACAGTGCCCAACTGATCCTTCTATACTGTGCAGCCAACAAAATAAAAACAAAACAATGCGCATGCGTGAAATTAAAAATATAAAATGTCGACAATTTACCCCTCTCACTCTGTAAGTAACGAGGAAGTTTTAAGACAGTTAGAAACAAAATGGTTACTGATAATTCGAATCAAAAAGAGACAGATGAAATTTCTTGGACTTCTCATGGGGAAAGAACGCTTGGAAAAGCTGACACTCACAGGAAATATATAAAGCAGTATATCGGAGTTACCGACTTAACCTAACTTTGTTGTATTAATTTCTGTCGTAGTTACTTTAATTTCAATAAAATTATTTCACTAGTATGATTTCCAGGATTTAAGCTATATTAAAAAAAACAATTATAAAACCAATTAAAACTCAACTGCAGTATTCTTATTAAATATTCTCTTTAGTTCAGACGAGCAGTTAGGTTTTAAAGTTGCTATTTAATTTCCGAAACTGAAAATAATCAGAATTTGGATAATATTTATACAATTTAGACAATACGTGTTAACTTCAATATCTGTCTATATTTCTGAGATGAGGTATTATGTACATTATTTACATTATTCGGACTATTGCCCTCGTCTTTGTCGCCATATTTATTACAACGTTTCGGCCGTTGTACGTTCCGGTCTTCTTCCGGGTATTGAACTAGCACTCTTTGGGTCCTGTCACTGGATCTAACCAACGCCTTTATCCTCTCTGCCATGTGTCCTTGAGGACATCTGTGTATGAATTTCTGGGTTAAGGTAGTGGAGAACTTTCAGAGGGAATATTAACAGGAGATAACTGATAACTGACATCCATTAAAAACATGGCACGTGGAACTAGAACAGTCTACCCCAGTGAGAGAAATAAAGGGTTCACTACGACATTCCAACCACCTGAATAAGGCCGGAGCGTACAACGGCCGAAACGTTGTAATAAATATGGCGACAAAGATGAGGACAATAGTCCGAATAATGTAAATAATGTTCATGTTAACTTGTCAGAAAATTCATTAACAAAGTTATTTCACTGCTCGGCTAGTCCTGGCTATGACTGTAAACTACATCCAACAGCAAGTCTTCTGATCGGGAGATTGGAGGCTTTGAGGGGCAGTTAATTACTGTTGTTTCCGACGCCCATCGTGTTTCACACCTGTTAATGTTATAGCTATGGGAACATAGTCAGAACCCAAACAAAAATATGAAAGTACAAAAATATATTTTTATAGTAAAAATACCAGCAATACATTTTTACATAAAAAAGACTAACAAAACATCTATATTAAAACGGCCAACAATATATTTTTAAAGCAAACTGACAAGCAATACATTTTATCTGTAATTGAAAGCATACGAAATGTATTTAGTTGAAGCCATAGCATTTTGTTCGAAATATTTAGATTATAATATAAATATAAATTATATATAAATTAAATAACCCATAGAGATGTTGATATTCCGCTAAAAAACAAAAAACAAAACTACAAACGACTGTTCGGAGACACTTTATGTATATTGTTTGAAATCCCATATACACCATATATAATTATGACTGACAAACATACAAGAATCGGGGTTATCATAGATTGTGGGCAAGAAGCCATTGCACCGGCTCTCTTTCTCGCTCTCTCTCTCTCTCTTTCTCTCTCTCACTCTCTCTCTCTCTCTCTCACTCTCTATCAATGCATCTATTTATCTATGACTTTGACTTTGACTTTGAACCGGCTTCCTCCCGAGCAAGTACAGCATCTCGGACCATCGCTGCCCACGCCCGCCGATACTGGGCCAGGTCACACAAAATGGCGAGCCAACTACTTGCGGACGCGGTAGTACTGCTAGGTCATCCTTGATCCATCCTCTCTATCTATCTATCTATCTATCTATCTATCTATCTATCTCTCTCTCTCTCTATATATATATATATATATATATATATATATATATATATATATATATATATATTTATATATATATATAGATATATATCGTTCTCGGCTTGAAGCTATCGGACATCTAACCACATTGAAGAGCTGTAATATAGCGAAACAGTCTGTCTGTAAATGTCAATATATATGCTCCCGGGAAATCCAGTTGTGCTCTCTTGAGAAAGGGGTAACCTTAAAAGGAGTAGCTCCTACTGCTATTAACGCATTGCCCTTCAACTGAATTGAGCTCTCCGGGTCACTGGCGTATTTCGTATAGAAAACGTTAAGATTTCTCTTTCTCTCTGCCGTGCGATGATCGCCTAGTATGTCTGACTGATACCAGATCCGTTGGGTTTCGATCACGCCTTGAAGCAATCGGACGTCTAGCCACATTGAAGAGCTGTGATAAAACGAAACAGTCTGTCTGTGGATGACTATATATATATATATATATATATATATATATATATATATATATATATATATATATATATATGTATGTGTGTGTGTGTGTGTGTGTGTGTGTGCGTGTGTGTGTGTGTGTGTGTAAAATATAGAAGCAAATGAATTCCATTAGGCTTATATTATTACTTGAATTGGGATCAAACATAGGTGAAATATGGGTCGGGATCAAACAGAATGATAGGATAAAGAACATAATGAAAACGTTTATAAATTTAACATGTTTCGCTTTTTCTAAAACTTCATCACAGAATGCGATGTGTAAAAAAAGTATTTCCTTAAACAACATTAATGATATTTTGCATCGTTTCGAGAGGCTATCCGAGACATCATCTAATGCATCTCTTGAGGCAATTCACTTCGAGCCTAATATTTTTGGTCACGTACTTAGCTGTTATAAATCTAACATATTTCGCTTTTGCTAAAACTTCATCAGAGAATGCGATGTGTAAAACAAAGTATTTCTTTAAACAACATTAATGATACTTTGCATCATTTCGGTCAGGTACTGAGCTCTTACGTGATATCTGCCCTTCTTTACGGCAGCGAATTTTGGACGACTTCCTAAAAGATGAAAAAGATACGCTACAGAAGGATGCTGAGGATATCATGGACCAAGCATGTAAGCAACGATGAGGTCTTGGAGAGGATGCAAACAAGGAGGAGGCTTAAACTTAACATAAGTTGAAGTTTCTGGGACACGTAATGAGGAAGGAGGGCCTGGAAAATCTGTTACACACGGGTCGAACAGAGGGAAAGGGAGACAAGGGAAGACAACGCGTGACATACCTGGCTGGCTTAAGCAAGTGGATGACAGGACGTGGTCAGTGGGGAGGAAGCAAGGGGAAGGAACTTGTTGAGAGCTGCAAGGGATAGAGGGTGTGGAGAGCGATGATCGCCTACGCCCTGAAAGGATATGGCACATGAAAAGAAAGAAAGTCATGGCTTTTGCTCTGGTGAAAAGTGGTTTTTGAAAATGTTGAGCTACGCCATTTTTCTGAAAATTAAAATTCTTCCAATCTGTCTTCTGCCATGGCACAAATGGTTTTTAGAAAACTGTGGATATACATTTTTGGGATGCTCTTATAGAAAGCTTATACTGAAACAGAAACTACTCCTCAGCGTTAATCATATCTCTGTATGTGTAGAATCATAAGTGGATTTCAATTTTTCTCTTTGTTTTTAAATAGCCTCTTAATTACCCGGCAGATGCGTAGGGTAGTGGCTGTTGTTAGTGCGTGTTTGAACCCGCGTTTTTCTGGCTAGTGCATTTATCTTAGATCAAAGTAAAAATCGCAGTTAAAATTGGCAGCACGCAAAAGAAAATTGGAGCAAACAAATAAAACAAGAAAAAGGTATATTGCATCTAATTACGCGTTGTTATTGATATCCACCTTGTGAAAGATTGAGTGAAGCTTAGGAAATATATTCACCTTCGACGAGAGAATAAGATGATCAGATTTATTGTACAAAAAGATAAGATGAAATATGGCACAACAGAACCAGGATGTGGTCAGAACAACCACGTAGCACAGTAAATGATTTTATCTGACTCTAAAGTGCAAGGTGCTTTTTTTATGACCAGCAGTAAAGTCTCCGAAATAAGATCTTCAAAACGGCCACGCATCGACCAAAAGGGAATGAAATAAATAGATAAATAAATTAAAACTTTTGGGAACACGTGCCACTTGGTCGGAAGATACTGAGTTCCCCTTGTAGGCTTATACAAACAGTCACAGTCAGAACTGAAAGTATTTCTGATGCATACTTGTTGATGTGATATAGGCCATCCACTGAGTCTGTTCTGGAGTTGCTAGCTCCGACATTTTCACGTTAATTTCCTTGTGAACGTAGAACGGATATTTCTCATTTTCTCCTTACCAACACAGACAGGAATCAAAATACAATCCAGTTGCTTTTTAAAAGTTAGACTTAAAAAATTGTAGATAGGTGTAATCTGAATAGAAATAAGAAAAAGAGTATGTACAGAATTAATTTTATCACCATTTGGATTTTCAGTGCCAAAATGGAGCCCCTTTCACGTGGCTTCATTTGGAACACACAAAAAAAATCGATGTAAAGTCAAAGAACACAGCAATTATAGACAATGCCATTGAAAGTTCCACGTGTGCAAGAAATGCGAGAAGCAATCTGATTGGCTGGCACAAAGAGAGATGAAAGCTAGTAAAAAAATAAAAAAGACCTTATGCAACTGGAATTTATAAACAGGGATCATAACATTCATTTACAGGTTCGGGGTTAATGTAATTTATTAAATTTGTTTACGAAGATGTATTCTCGCCATTTATATCATTAACTTCAATATCTGTTTTTTGTATGAATGATTCTTGTAATGTAAATTGAACTGCACCTCATACTTGATATATATATATATATATATATATATATATATATATATATATATATATATATATATATATATATATATATATATTTGAAAACAAATTCGTGGGTAAGTAAGTAGGTCTTATTAATATAAAATATTAAAACTGATCCACAAAGAGAGTTCAATTTATTTATTATAGAGCATAAAAGGGAATTACAAACCCTAAAAATTACCCCATTCAAATGGGCATTTAACGAAATTTTGGTTTCATTCTTTGTAATTCCTCTCTCTCTCTCTCTCTCTCTCTCTCTCTCTCTCTCTCTCTCTATATATATATATATATATATATATATATATATATATATATATATATATATATATATATATATATATATATATATATATATGAGTTTGTGTATACGAAGTGACCACCAAAAGATTACAAGAAAGAAATTAATATCCAGGAAGTAAAACACTCTAAACCCCTTCAAAGTAGAATCATCTGACTTAAATTCACTTGCTCCATCTTTTTCGTAGACGTTATCCAATATGTATGCGTTCACAGTCATTGCCACAGCCTCTTTCATCTTCTGAATGTCTTCAGAACTACTACCCTGAAAGTTCTCTTTCAGATTGAAGAACAGGGAGCATAGTCTCGACTTTAAGAGGATTAAGGGACAGTTTCGATGCTCATTAACCATATCTCTGCTGTCACCAAAGCATAATTTTTCTCTTCGCTTATGAGCATCCTGTGAGAGAAAAATTTTACACAGATTTTGTGCATGTTCATAAATAATTCTGTATAAAGTGCCACACGGACTCTAAACTCTATGTTTATTATCTTTATAGATATACAATGATCTTTTTTCATAAAAGTTCGTATTTTCTCAACCAGCCCTGATCTTCAGAGCGTCCTTCATCCTTCCAAATGCTCAGCTCATACAAGTTAATTCATAAGCTATCTGGTGCATTTAATAAGATTATGTAGCGTTTTTGCCCAGTTTAATGAAAAAAGAATTGCATAGCGACCTCTGAAATTTTCATCACGTCCCGAATGCATTTTACAAACTCATCAGTTTTAACAAGCAGTGTTTAGTAGGGTGTGTTCAAAGAGCCGTTACAGCTGTCGCCTTCAATCTGGAATAACGAACCATGGCAGGTCATCTCAGTAGATGAATAGTAATGATATATTAAAGCTATAATAATCTAGGATAGTTATAAATGCATCATCTAACAAAAAAATGTCTAAATCTGTCCTGGACATGAAGATAAACTACATCCGCGTCATGGGTATGACGATAAACTATAGCCGACAGCAAGGTACTCTGATCAGGAGGTTTTGAGGAGCGTGGAACCACCTGTTAATTACTGGTGTTCCCAGGTCCACCCTGACTGGAAGTGCTAGCACCTGTTATGGTTCCAGCTATGGGCAAATAGTTGACCCCCCAAACTGGGGTCAAAACACTATGAAAGTGTAAAAATAGGTTTTAATACCAGCAATATATTTTTGAAGATAAAGTATTACCAGCAATGAAAATCTTGTCGCCATTAAATATCCCATTGAGGTTGATATGTAGTAAAACAAACCAAACCAAAATTGTCTAAATAATCCTGGAATGCACCTCGTATGTCGGCACGCTTGTGTGTGTGTCCATTCATGTCTGTGCAGGCTCCAGCGTTTGGACAAACTGCCATATGTATCTGCAGAGATGGCGAAAGAAACAGAGGCAGAGGAGAATAAACAGTGAGGCCAGAAATAAAAGTACGACGAGAGAAGCATCTTCCTGACAGCAATGCACGAACCAGCGGCGTACTGAGCTGAATTTCCTGCTCCGGCAGAAAATCCTTGATGCGATCGTGCCACCGATAGCAATCTCGAACAACTCCCGCTCACCCTGTCCAGAGCTGCACATCTCCGGACAATGCACGATGCCGCTCGTCCTCGCGATGCGCTCACTCGCCCGTGTTCGTTCTGTTGATTACATGCTTTCAATTGATCTATTAATTAAACATCAAAGAAGCGCAAAGCAGTGCACGGTTGGAGAAGGAGGACGTCGGGGCATGATCATCGATTTTTGCGTGGCGTCTTTCTCATTGGCGAGTCAACAAGTCAATAATTGTTAATTAGTTTACACACTTACGGAAATGTGTAGTTCTTTCTTTTTATTTCTTGCTTTTTTGAGGGTATTGTTGTTTTGGATGATAACCTTTCTATCTTTCTGTTAAACTTTAGTTGTTTTTTTTTGTTTTTTTTTTCGTTATTTACTCTATTAGTTTTCTGACAAGGCATTTCTTTGTTCTTCTTTATTGCTATATCTCTTACTACTACTACTACTACTACGACTAATAATAATAATAATAATAATAATAATAATAATAATAATAAGAAGAAGAAGAAGAAGAAGAAGAAGAAGAAGAAGAAGAAGAAGAGGAAGAACAAGAACAAGAACAAGAAGAAACAGAAGCAGGAGGAGGAGTAAAAACTAGAAGAAAACAATAAGTACTACTACTAATACTACTACTAATAATAATTATTATAAGAAGAAGAAGGAAGAGGAAGAGAAGGAGAAGAAGGACAAAAACAAGAACTATTACTACTACTACTAGTACTAATAATAATAAAAATAAAGAAGAAACAGCAGAAGGAGAGGAAGCAGAACAAAAACAACAAGTACAACTGCTACTACAACTACTACTTATAATAATAGTAATAAGAAGAAAAAGAAGGAAGAGAAGGAGAAGCAGTAGAAGAAGAACAGCAAGAACTATTACTACCACTACTACTAGTAATAATAATAATAATAATAATAATAATAATAATAATAATAATAACAACAACAACAACAACAAGAATAAGGAGGAGGAGGTGACGGAGGAGGTGGAGCAGAACAACAGCAAAAACAAGAACTATTACTACTACTATTACTACTAATAATAATAATAATAAGAAGAAGAAGAAGAAGAAGAAGAAGAAAGAGGAGAAAAACAAGAACAACAATGACAACAAAAGCAACACTACGACTACTACATATAAGAACACTAACTACTATTACTGCTACTACAAGAGCAAGAATAATAATAACATTATTTAGTTTTGTTAGCTTGTATTTTTCTTTCTTTTTCTTTCTTTCTTTCTTTCGATTTTTTGTTAATTTTTCCTTCTTTATCTCCATTTCTTTGCGCCTTTCTTTCCCTCTTTGTTTCTCTGTTTTGTTTTGTTTTGTGTTTTTGTTTTATTTCTCTTTTAAATTATCTATTGATTTCAATAATTCCAATACATGTTTATTTTTATTATTATCATTATTATTATTATTGTTATTCATGTATATTTATTTGTCTTAAATACTATTTTCCTTTCTTTTCTTCTCTATATCTATCACACAATTTTCTTTTTGTCTCCGTTTCCTTGCGTTTGTCTTTCGTTCTTCATCTCAGGCGGTTTTCCTTTTTTCTTCTTTGCTTCAAATTTTGCTCGTCTTCAGTAGTCTTTCAAGATTTGTTGTTTTATTTTTATTTTCGTTAATTTTTTTTTGTTTGTCTTTTACTTTTTCCCTATTTTTTCATTCCTTTGCTTTTTCCTTCTATTAATTATCATCCAGTATTCCGTCGCGTTTTTTTTTTGTACTTATTTAATCCGTTTCTCTGTATTTTCCACTTAACTGTACCCCTCCCCGTTTCTATCTCTCAGTCATTGAAATGCCTCCTTCTTTCTCGCAACCTTACTTAAATTTCTTCCTTCCTTCATTTCTACTGATTACGAGAACGCCCTTGACATAGTAAACGTTGAATCATAAAGGAATATCGAAACAAAATACAACACTCGTTATATTATTACTATCGTTTGATAGCTCTTCAATGAATGATCTTGTCTGGGATCAGCTTGCAGTATACAGATGAAGACGTAGCCAGCGTATGCTTGCTGTGTGATTAACAACGAAGAAGAAAAACGCTCTCGTATCGACGATAGACCATTGATAATGGGCTAAAAGAGGAGTAGAATTAGTTTTGTTAATTGTCTCTTGTTTGATTTCCAAGCTGAACGGATGGATAATCTCAACAACTATTTTGCGATCTAAAGCCTCACTTGATCCAGTGACTTTGCTAAAATAGAATAATGTCATCGTGAGCCGGCAAATTAGAAGTTAGAGGCCAAACGGCAAGCGTCCTGGGTATGACGATAAACTACATCCGCGTCCAGGGTAGAACGGTAAACTACGTCCAACAGCAAGGCCTCTGATCGGGAGGCTTTGAGAGACGTGGAAACTCCTCTTGGTTGCTGGTGTTACCAGGTCCACCCTGAACCAGGGTGGTAGCACCTGTTAGGGTCCCAGTTATGGGCAAATAGTTAACCCAGAAACTGAGGTAAAAGACATTATAAAAGTGTAAAAATAGGTTTTAATACCAGAAATACTTTGTAAAAAAATATTACCAGTAATGGTTTTGAAAAAATATTACCAGCTATACGTTTGCGAAAAAATAATATTACCAGCCATACGTTTTTGAAAAAAATAATATTACCAGCTATACGTTTGCGAAAAAATAATTTTACCAGCTATACGTTTTTGAAAAAAATAATATTACCAGCTATACGTTTTTGAAAAAAATAATATTACCAGCTATACGTTTTTGAAAAAATAATATTACCAGCTATACGTTTTTGAAAAAATAATATTACCAGCTATACGTTTTTGAAAAAATAATATTACCAGCTATACGTTTTTGAAAAAAATAATATTACCAGCTATACGTTTTTGAAAAAAATAATATTACCAGCTATACGTCTTTGAAAAAAATAATATTACCAGCTATACGTTTTTGAAAAAATAATATTACCAGCTATACGTTTTTGAAAAAATAATATTACCAGCTATACGTTTTTGAAAAAAATATTACCAGCTATACGTTTTTAGAAATATTACCAGCTATACGTTTTTGATGAAAAAAAATATTAAGAGAAATACATTTTTGATAAAACAAAAATATTACCAGAAAAAAAAAATGTCGGCATTAAATGACTCATTGAGGTTGATATGCCGTAAAACAAACCAAACCAAACCAAACCAAACGGAAAATATCTCGTCTTCCTCCACTTTTCAAAGAACTATGGCGCCCCCAACCGTCTCTTATCTCTTAACCACTCTCCTTTAAAAACGAACCCTCTTCAGATGATTCACAATCCTCCCGATAGAACTACAGCATCTGATAATTCCATAGTACCAAAGAGATAACGACGCCTTTGTTTAGAAATAACGAAAGGGAAAAAAATATTAGAGTTGAGTGAAAGGTGAAAGTGGATTTGCCCCAAGCAAGAAAATTAAAGATATACCATTTCTGTTGACCGCACAGAGAATCCAAGAAAGAACTTACCGAATCTGTCTCAATCTAGTCGCGGACGCCGTAGACATGGGGTATGATTTAGGAGGCAAACAAACTAAAAGGCGCCTTCATATGTCGCCCCCACCGACGCTGTTCCCACAGTGAAGAATGCCGAAAATTAAAACAATATTCCCATTTTTCGTTCACCCTTCCTTCCAAAGAGCCCTAAAACGTACGTTACCTTGGCAACATAGGCGAGCTCTCCCTCGATCGCACCATAGAAAGACTAAGAAAAGGCTTGATCGGACAGGCGGTGGATGTCCTTTCCTCGACCGTGTTGTTTTTGGACGATCAACTTTAATTGATTTACTATTGCTTATTGATTAGTTGGCGTGAATGACATTGATCAAGACAACGAAGCTCGTTCGCAATCTCCAGCACGTCAGAGGAGATAAACACCCTTGTGCAAATTGATTAAAACAATCGTTTTAGTTTCCTTTCTTTCACCATACAGTCAGTTTTAGACACATTGGAGTGACAGAATGTAATCAATTTCTATATTTTCTTCAGATAAGATCATTTGAAGTGGGATGTAGTAATATGAATCTATTTTCGGGGTGTATGATGAGATTTGTTTGGCCTTGAAAAACATTGCGTCATCCGTGACTTCATCAGATTTTAATTACGCCCAGACACTATTGTCTCGACTGTTGATTAGTTGTCCTACGACCATTGTCTGCGATGGACGTTACTCGAAGGCAGCGCACAAAAATTGTAACGCTGCACGAACACAATGGCAAGCCTTACCATATATTAAATCAAAGTACTATAGACTGGCTCGGAAACTCTCCTGATTTAAATCCAGTCGAGAATCTGTGGTCAATATGCAAAGAAACGACTTCGTAGAATGGACATGCGAAGCACTAACATGTGCACTGGGTCACGTTTCATTCGAAAAATACGAAAAAAAAGGGTAAATAATAACGGAATTATTCGTTTTGTTTCAATTAATACGCACAAAGGTGTATGTTGCGTCTAGAGACTCAGCTTTGTACTCGGGGCCATGGTACTTTACTAAGCGTAGTTTATATGTGGCACAAGGCTGAAATTATGGAGCATCCAATGACGATCGAACTTAGTACTCGTAATGAATCGGGCGAGACAAGCATGCTATTACGTCGAGGGGTTCACAGTGCTCGCGAACATGAGCATATACTGACGAGTTGGTTCACAGAAATATTCTCGTCCCGAGTCGCGTGGCACTTCTAGGTGGCGTAATGGTTAACAAGCTTGTCTCTCTAGATCAATTATGACTGAATAATGAGTTCGATGCCCGATACATACGACCATGTGCCAAATCTAAGTTACTCTTAGAAAATCTTAGGCAGTACCTCTCCTCCTGACGGGGGGCTTTGTTGCCGCCCGGCACCTGTGCTGTCCCTAAAAAAGTACGCGCTGAGGAGGCTTGTGCAAATTTTTGCACGGTATTGCCATTAAATCCACTTTAAACATCAAAAAGTCGGTAGCGAAGTGGACGCGCTAAAAATTACTCACGGCCCGAGACACATTTCAATACCTTACCACACTAATGTTTTTTGCTGTTTTTTTAAATCCCGTCATGGAAGAGCCGAGAACTTTTCAACATCTTTGTACAAACGTCATAAAACAGTTTGTTTCTTTTTTTCTTTTTTTTTCTTTTTTTTTTTTCGAATAGGCTATTTTGTCGGGTCCGCTAAAATAGACGACCATGATTTTGAATCTTATTTTACCGGTCTCGGTAAAATAGAACCTCAGTCTAATCTGCCGGTAAATATTTTTTAAATGATGAAGGCATGTAATGTTAAAAATAACATCACACAGATTTAGCACAGAAGTTTATTTATGTTCCCTATCGATCGTTAAGTGAATTAAAAATCGATTTCACTAGTATTTGTTAAAACACAAGTGAAAGTCATTTATTTACCATCAATTATTAAAATAAATATAGAAATCTCTGAATGTTTTAAGCACTTCAAACGTAACAATACCTGCAAATCAAAAACTTGCCCTTGGTCATGGTTCTCTTGCCAATACACTTCAGGTGCACCGACTGAAGACAATAATCACAGACCTCAGAAACTATGTTGTTCAAGTCCTGCCTACAAAGCTCACACAACCACTGCGCTCAAGGCTTCATGAACATGATGGTGAAAGTAAATAAACTGTGTTACATCTGTGTGTTGTTATTTTTAATACTACCTGCCCTCAAAATAATAAAAAATATTTATCGGTAAAATAGCCCGGGGTCTGTTTTACCGAGAACGGTAAAATAAAGGGTTGTCTATTTTACCGGTACCGTCAAAAAATTTCATTATTTTTTTTCAAAATTTATTCTGCTTTAAGTTTTCTAGTGATTGTTTATTATTTTTACATTTCAAAATATTACATTTTTGTTAACATTTGATCATACGTGTAACAATAGTCAAACTTTTCTTTTATTTCTTACATTTAGCAATATCTATATCTGACGTATTCCAGTATTCGAATTTTTTAAAATTTTATTATTCTGTTATTCCTATCGTTTTAAATCTTACGTAATCCAATGTGCCGATTATTTGAAATGATAAGTATTTTTAATAATCAGATCATTTTATTTATCATGTATTTGATAGGCATTTGGATCATTTTACGTTTTGCGTATTACAATATCCCGACACTTTTAAATTGTACAATTGTAATATATCAATCACATATTCCAATATTTCGATCATGTCTTCCAATATTATGGTCATTATCATTCTTATTCCACCCATTTTAAACCTTACGTATTGTAGTATTCAGATCATTTGTATATTATATATTACAATAATGATATCTGAGCTATTAAACTGGTTTAAGTTTTCTGTATTCCGATCATTTTAAAGCTTAATATTCTAATATTCCGATCAAATAAATTCGGATGTATTCCAATATTATGATAATATTCAGTCTTATTATACCAGTATTCCGATCATTTTAAAGCTTAATATTCTAATATTCCGATCAAATAAATTCGGATGTATTCCAATATTATGATCATATTCAGTCTTATTTTACCAGTATTCCGATCATTTTAAAACTTAATATTCTAATATTCCGATCAAATAAATTCGGATGTATTCCAATATTATGATCATATTCAGTCTTTTTATAACAGTGTTCCGATCATTTTAAAGCTTAATATTCTAATATTCTGATCAAATAAATTCGGATGTATTCCAATATTATGATAATATTCAGTCTTATTTTACCAGTATTCCGATCATTTTAAAGCTTAATATTCTAATATTGCGATCAAATAAATTCTGATGTATTCCAATATTATGATCATATTCAGTCTTATTATACCAGTATTCCGATCTTTTTAAATTTCATGTATTCAAATAATGCGATCGTTTTAATTTAAAGGGTTTTTCAATACCTTGGACCGATTTTAATTGTGAATTAAGTTTAAGCGTCTAATGGTTTTTTCTTTTTCTTTCGGATTTGGCGGACATTTGGGTGATATTATACTACACACATAAATGCCATGACTTAAATAAAATGATCCAATAGAGAAATAAATAAATTTTCATCAATAACATTGATTTATTTACTGCTGACATTGATCTGTTTTAATGAAACACCCTTTATTATTTTTAAATTCGAACGATTTTCAATCTTACGTATTCCAATATTCCACTTCTTTTAAATGTACGTATTCCAATATTCCGAACATATGCAGTCTTATGTATTACATTAATAATCCATGATAATAGATTGTTACCGAAGAAAAAACTATGATATGAATGGTCGTATGAATTATATTAGAAGTTTATTGAAAGTTTAACTTTCGATAGATAGAGGCGGCAACTCCAAGCGGAACATGGGGGCGGGGGTAATCAAACTTACAGCCATAGAAACAAATTTTCTTGACTGACCATCAACAGTCCTTCTTTAGAAGTGCGTCTATTGTATGTCATTTTTTAATGAATATAATATCTGAGGGATACCTTATATGATTTGCACTAGAATGCGCTGACTGCATCGACTGCAGTGGGGTAAGGACCATCCCTCAAAAGGTACGATTTACAAGGAGGATGGTGGCGGAATCGAGTGTGAATAATCAATGTTTGACTATCGACTCATGTCTAAACCAAACCAAAGTCTGCCTGTGAACTCAAGTATAAATCAAACCAATATTTGCCTATCGCCTCAAGTATAAAACAAACTGATATTTGCCTATTGACTCAAGTATAAACCAAACCAATGTTTGCTTATCGATTGAAGTATAAACCAAACGAATGCTTGCTTATCAACTCATGTATAAAGCAATTGTCAGTGCAGAGGAATTGGAAAGGGACGAATGAGCTTAACGGTGATTACGAAGGTACGGCACCTCGGAAAACTCACTCTGATCGTTTAAGTAAATAACCCCGAATTTCCAGGGCGAATTTGTTAATGTTTCCCTGGGTCAAGAGGGTGGCTGCATGAAGACACTATGTGTGGCAACGGGACACTGCACCATGCCACACAAGTAGGCCAACCCAGTCATGGTTGTCAGACAATTTCTGCGACTGTATCAGCTCTCACACCTGGCCAAACTGCAAACCCTTTGATTATTATGTGTGGTGCGAGGTTGAGCGACAGACCAACAAAACCCTTGTAGCACCAATAATGAATTCAATGCAAGGATTGTGGCAGCATTCACCAACTTCAACAAGGAAATCGTGTAGAAGAGCTGCAGGAGATTCTGGAGTCGTCTGGAGGACGCCGTGATTGAAGCCAATTGTAAATATATGCGTTAAAATTAGATGTCTGTGTTATTTTTATTTTTGCGTCATTTAGACTACAGTTCATCTATCGCAGCCTGTATACATACATACATACATTTATCTGTATCTATCTATCTATCTATATATATATATATATATATATATATATATATATATATATATATATATATATATATGAAGGTTTCACGTACTTAGGAAGTAAAGTCAACTCAAGTGCCTCTTTGGATGACAAGATAGGTAACGGAATATCAAAGGCAACCAATGCCTTTGGGAAGCTTAAGTATCGCCTATTGGATGTTCGTGGGATTTCACTGAAAACGAAAATCAGTGTCTATCGAGCAGTCATTTTCACCCCGATTCTTTATGGGGCAGAATCGTGGACGCCATACAGGACACGCATCAGTCAATTTGATGCTTTTCATAAATGCTGTCTTCGTTCAATATGCAGTTATACACGGCAGGACAAAATCTCTAACCCTGATCTTTTCATCAAATGTGGCGTCGGTGGTATTGAATCCTTTCTAACGCAATCATCGTTCAGATGGGCTGGTCATGTCATCAGAATGAGTGATGATCGGATACAGAAAATCCTCATGTATAGCCAACTTTTCATGGTAAGCGTAATGTAGGCCGTCCTTGATTACGCTTCAAGAACAAACTTAATTACAATTTAATTGGCGCAAACATCCCTATAAAGTAGCTTGAATTTGCTGTTGAAAACCGAGAAAAACTGGAGAAACACCTTCTACCGAGGTATAACTAACTTTGAAAAGAATCGTTTCAACCATCTGAGAGAATTAAGAATTAACACTAAATCACGGGCTAATACATCAGCCCATATGACGGTCAAGCCTTCAGGATGCCCTTTGTGTGGATTTGTTTGCAAATCCCGTGCAGGATTGTAGTCTCATACGAAACATAATCATAAAAACTGAACAGAAAGACACTCATACGTCGAAAACGATGGGTGAGCCCATCATTTATATATATATATATATATATATATATATATATATGTGTGTGTGTGTCTGTGTGTGTCTGTGTGTTTATGTATCTGTGTGTATGGTGTGTGTGTCTGTGTGTGTATGGTGTGTGTATGGCGTGTGTATGGTGTGTGTATGGCGTGTGTATGATGTGTGTGTGTCTGTGTGTGTATGATGTGTGCGTGTCTGTGTGTGTATGTCTGTGTGTGAATGATGTGTGTGTATGGTGTATGTGTGTGTGTGTGTGTATGGCGTGTGTGTGTCTGTGTCTGTGTGTGTATGTCTGTGTGTATAGTGTGTGTGTGTCTGTGTGCGTATGGTGGGTGGGTGTGTCTGTGTGTATGATGTGTGTGTGTCTGTGTTTGTATGGCGTGTGTGCATGATGTGTGTGTGTTTCTGTGTGTATGATGTGTGTGTGTCTGTGTGTATGATGTGTGTGTGTGCCTGTGTGTGTATGGTGTGTGTGTGTGCGTCTGTATGCCTCTGATTGACATAAGTAAGACCAGTTCCCTAATTCTGATGAGCTCTACTTTCCGACTAGTTCTAGCACATATCATTTGGGAAAAGTAGCCAACTGAGTAATGAGTTAGATTCTCGAAGTTTGCTTTAAATGCGTGGCCTTGTACCATACAAAGTCAGTAACGACAGCACAAGCAACAAAAAAGAAATGCAAATAAATCCAGAATTTAAGAAAAAGCTAAGTAAATGAAAACCACTGCAGCGTTTTTATCGAATGCTCTTACGATTGGACGTCAAGAAAGATAATCGATTTTTATTCAGGTATTCCAAAGATCAAAACAAATAATGCGATGATGAAAATAGAAAAGAATATAAAGAAAGACATTTCAATACGCAGAAGCGCATTCTTCGACGACAAAACGCCTTCACATCTGCACACACGGCGCTAATTTGAAATCTACGATTTTCTGCTGATACAGGAGTTTAATAAATTCGATATTTGGGCGGACATCTTTTCCCAAGAGACGGACAGTGAGAAAGACAGAGACAAAAGCAAGATGTGTAGAAAGATTTAAAAACAAAATGAAATATGAAGAACAGGACTTAATAGAGAAAAACAAAAAGAAGGAAAAGGGTGGTGGTGGTGTTGTTAGAAAGACAAACAAACACCTTTACAAATTTAAATGGGACTAAATTTTCCCGTCTGTCTGAATCGACACCAAAATAAAGCCACATTTGATCGTAATTTAAAGACGAAGCTGGAAGCCAGACCATTTCGAAGTTAGAATATGATTTTTTTCTTTATAGAATAAAAAACAAAATAAAAATTCATTTTTTCAACGCTCAATTTTAAGCATGTTGACTCTGTGAAAATCATTTCTGAACTCCCGATTATTTCGAAGACATTTTGTAATTTATTGGTACAATGTTTTAGTCTTTAGAAGAGTCAAGGATGGAGGACATTACTTTCGAAATGCCAAGTATTAAATGATCCTTATAAGAACTCTATTTTTTGAAACGCAGTAAACCATTGCGTCTTAGTAACTTTATTGCCTTGCTTGGGGGGTGAAATGATTAAAAATATTATGATGCATATGGTAATTCTACAGTAAATTCCCGGTCATACTGACATGCACACACACACATACATACACACACACGCTCGCGCGCGCGCACACACACACACACACACACACACACAGACATACACACATATATATATATATATATATATATATATATATACATATATATATATAGCATAATAGACTCAGGTTTTAGTACAACATACACACGAAGAAAAAAAATAGAAATACTGGATTTTAAAATTAGACACATATAAACTAGGGTTAAACAAAGACTTGCGTATTTTAAATCTGTATAAATATTTCAATAGTTAAAAATTTCTTTAGATATAGTTAAAAAAAAACTTTTTAAACAACATCTAAAATACTATCGTTAGATTTACGTTAAAAAATTCAAACACAGTTGAATTCCACATCACGTGACGTCCGCGTCTAACGACGAACGCTGTAAAGTGTAAACAAACTACCAAATACAGTAATACAGTAATTCAATTAATTTCTGAGGAAGGACCGAGGTTGTCTGAAATATTAAATATATATAAAAACAGAAATAAATACTTTCGCAAAAAAAACACCCAATTTTTTTTTCAGTTATTTTATCCATATATTATATATATATATATATATATATATATATATATATATATATATATATATATATATATATATATATGAACATAATAAAATAAGCAGCATATATTTACATTACAAAGAGCATAAATTTACAATACAAAGGTATGATTGACTCTTTGTAATATATATATATATATATATATATATATATATATAAATATATGTGTGTAATTTGGCAGCAACTTTTCTTTCAAACATGTAGTGTTGAATGTTAAAGACAACATAGTCTTACATATTTTCTTTTGAATTTTCTCATATTCTCTAATGAGACTTTTTATTTGAAAATAGTTCCGAAATATGTATTTTCCATACGATGACCTAGCGCTTTCGAACATCATTGTTCATCTTCAGGGTCAATATTTTAGTCAAAATTTTTTTTATATCTATATATATATGTTAAAGTGTCGTCATAAAGAAAAATGATCAAAAATGCAATTAATATTTATTTTTATACATGATTTTCTTTATGGTACGATATTAAACGTAACTTAAACTAGTGATCCACAATCATATATATATATATATATATATATATATATATATATATATATATATATATGTGTGTGTGTGTGTGTGTGTGTGTGTGTGTGTGTGTGTGTGTGTGTTATGCAGTGTTACATTAGACCATGCACATACCCACTACAAAAAACGTATATATGGTTTCAACCATAATTTTTTAACGTTTCATCAGGTGGGAAATCACGATGCTACTAAAATATTTTATTCCGAAATGCATTATCGAAGCCTAAATGGTAATAGGAGGGATAGGAGGATAATCAGATGTAAAGTTAATTTAACAGGAAAAAATTATTAAAGAATTTCAAATTCAGGAAGCTTATTAAAGGAACCTTTAGATAAAATTAAAAAATGTGGAACATCTATATAAGATAATAATACTTACTGAACAGCAATACATAGCAATTCTAAATCCGAATAAACAAAATAAGATAATTAATCGTAGCGGGTGGACCGTTATTTACTTATACATTATGGCCATAAGAAATGGTACTACCTAATTATTTAAATTTAACTATATTGTAAGGTAAACGATAAACTGTGTCGGCAATTTACATCTTTGGTTTAATAGAGATGCTTTGTCAGCAAATCAGATAATTTCTAGTTTCTCATGTAAGCATAAGAGCAAGGTTCATTTAAAGATTTACAGGTTATAGATTTTTTAGTATTTTCCATTTTACCGTAGGGGTTTTGTTAACTTCTTTTAAGTTCCAAAAATATTTAGAAAGGGACGTTATATTTTTATAAGTGGTATTGGTGAAAGATATTATATGTTGATACCACCTATTTTTAAAAGAATTCTTGGTACTCCCAATAAAAAAATTTTCAACTTTGATTTTCTATAGTAGAAATAGTGCTTAGGTAAGCAAGAGACTCAGTTTGACATTGCTTTTGCAATGGGCATTCGATAGAATTTTTACAATTACACTTGTTGGTATTATCGATGTTTGTTGCTTTGTAATGGCTGTTATTACTCAGGTATTTGTATTGGTTTAAAATTTTATTATTATGTTTTTTTAAATATTTTTTCAAGATTATTGGTGCAGCTATAGCTTAGTTTTAGTGTATTTCTGTTAAATATTTTACTGAGTGGATTATTTCTTTAGAAATGATTATCAATTCAATGGAGGAACTTCTGCCCTAACTTAGTAATAAGCATTGGGTGTGTGCACCAAATGATTATCCTATTTTTATTCTTACGATGTTTTATATATTTGATGTCGGTATACTTATTGCCACTGTTTTTAAGGCAGTGTTCTAAACTTTACTATGCTTGTAAAAGACATCTTCGCTGGAAGAGTTATTGCTAGTCGAATATTGTATAGAAAAGGGTATGTGTTTGATTATAGATGGAGTGTGCTTAGAATTAGGTTGGATGCATATTGGATTGGCATTTGTTTTTATGTAGGGCTGGAATACATTATTAACTAGGTCTGATGTAACATCAAGGAAATCTATTTTAAATTAGTGTTGATCTTAACTTTAAGATTAAGATTTTTAAATTCTCTATGTATTAAATGTCTTGATTTTGTCAGCTTTAATTCCTGTGGAATTTTTCACTAACATTAGGCCATCATCTCTATATATTATCAATATATAACATAGCACATTCTTAATTTTACAGGTTCCTTTAAGAGGCTTGCTGAATCTGAAATTTAAAAAAAAAAAGTTTTTCCGATGAAAATAACTTTACGAAAAACGAAACACGCAAAGACAATAAATACAAAGCAGTAATTGAAGGGTGAATCCACCCCCCCCCACTTTTTCCGATCTTCTGATTTCTTTGTGTGCTGAGACCAATCATTACTTGGTGATAGCACATCGCTAGCCTACCAATTGATGTCCGTTCTCTCTCCCTCGTTTACTTCAGGAAACAATGCTAATACCAGTGTGCCTCACCCATTGAAATAAAGTGAGTAAAAGAATGAAGATTGTTCCTCATTCATTCACTCTGTAATGCTGCGCTGGGAGCCTGAGGAATTCCCCATAAACCACGTGAAGCCAGAAATGACAAGCAAAGCAACAATAGGATCTTTGCGGATTTAATCATCACATTGAAGCAGTTCATATTAAATCAACTGTGTATTCTTTTTATAAAGTGGAGTCTTTATTTCTATTTCGTAAAATACATCTATTGGATGCTTTAGTACACATCGCCAGTGATTAGTTGTAACAAGAAATAGAATTAAGGCACTTTTTTATCATGAAAGAGATTTTCAAAAGAAGACCAAAATAGGATGATTGATTTTCAGGTCTAAAGTCTAGATTTCTGGAACAGAATATTAACTGTAGAATTTAGGTAACTTGAGTTCCAAGCCTCCTCGTCCTTACCATGATTGTAACATACGTTTGCAAGCTACTGATTGCGAGTTCGGTCCTTATAGCATCTCTCCTGGCTTGTAGTAATTTCAGTTTTATAAAGAAAGCATCTTCAAAAAAAAAAAATAATAATAATTAATTTAGATCTTTAATTCTTTTTATGTGTCGTTTCTCTTCAAGACGTGACCGATCATGACTCTCTATAACTTCCTTTCTTTTGTATCGCATAATATTGTTTGTCGTCTTACCATCCCTAGCACCCAACATTCCTCCATTCATTCTCACAAGCTGATTCGGTTGATGACCCACTACTCAACTTTCTTTTGTGCTTCGATCTGTCCTGTGAATGTTAAATTTCAGTTATCTTTTAGTGATTCGAAATAAACTTTTTGTTTCCATTTTCCTTAAGAATACCTCGTTGCTTACGATCACTGCTCATTATATTCTTAGCATCCTTCTCTATAATCAAATGTACGTTGCCTTCAGTCTTCTCTTCCTGTGTGAGGATATTGTCCAACATTTATTGATTCATTGCTTTCCTACGGTTTATCAACCCTTTGCAGGTTATTTAAAGCCAGAAAACATTTTCGATTGTAAGATGTTTTTTTTTAGATAAAAATTCTTTAGTGATATAAGTCATACTAGTTAACTCATAGCTAGTGAGTGAGAAGGGGAGCAATAGATTCATACCTTTCCCAAAGGTATTTGCGTGTAAGTGAATATAACGAAGCTAACTGAATTTCCTATTAAAAATTCCGAGACATTATCCATTACACCACCCGCACATTCAAGCTTCCAGACCCTAGTATTCCTAAGTATTCACCCTTCTGGGTACTGACCAGGCTCGACGTTGCTTAGCTTCAGTGAACGTACAGAAGGGAATGATAAGAGTAGTGATATCAACTAAGAGTTCAACACTCATTTCGTTATTTCTAACGAGGGTTTTTTCCTCACCCCCAGAGCTTACGTTGATATATCACTTTGAAACGAAGTTAAGTGAAGTCTATCCTGGTCAGTGCCTAAATGGCTGACCGCTTGAAAATACCGGGTGGTAAATCTTTAGGTGTGGATGGTCTAATGAATACTAGCACAGAATTGTTAATCAGAGGACCGAGTTCCAATTCAATTATGCGCAAATACTTTTGGAAAAGGTATGAATCTATCTCTTAATCCCCCGAGCTAACGGTTAACTAGCAAGTCTTGTATCACTAAATCCTTATTATCGAAAAAAGAATGTTTCAATCAAAAATATTTTCTGCCCCCCAAAAACCTACACATGTTTTGTGATGCCAAACGAACACACGTTGCCACTTTTGTGATACCAACAAATCCTCGTTGTCATTTTCGTAATGCTCGTTGTAGTAGAGACTTTGTAATCGCAGATACAACTATAGTAACGCCGTTGAACAATACTGGTGTCAGACGCCTTCGTATATCACTCGCACTAATAGCACTTGCTCGATAATACTCGCTCGAATAGTAATCCGTACAGTGATCCGAATAGAGAAGTGGTATAGTGAATAGAGTAGAGAAAGGCCGTCCATGTAGTAATAGAGGATAGAACAGAAATGGTGATCCGTATAGTATAGATGATAGACTATGAATAGCGATCCGATTAGTAATAGAAAATAGACTAGAAATAGAGATCAGTATAGTATAGAGGATTGACTAGAAATAACGATCGGTAGTTGCCAGCTACTTCCTACATATATGCGTTTCCTCTATGGACACCTGGTCTACATAATTCAATAATGGCATCTCTCGTGTTTGCACACTGGTGATCGATGTTGAAATTCAAGTGTCGGCAGCACACTTTATTCCTATATAAGAAAAAGATTGATAAGCCGTCTAAAACGAATCAGTCAACCAATCAATTGTTAGATTGTCAACTAGCTGCTTTACCCTATCCATCTTGCATTCATTATGTCCTGTCAGTGTCAAATTCTCCAAGCCCCCCCTTCCTCATTATGTGACATCGAAATTTCAACTGCCTCTTTCTGATTTTAAGTATAGGTGTCCTTTTTATTTTCATTTACCTTAATACCTTAAAAGTTCCTCCTTTCACAAATATTCGGTCGATGGTATTGTTGGTATTCCTCTTTAGAACCACTTTTACGTTGTCTCAAGTCTGTGAATAAATTGTCCACGTCACAGCGTTGGTAATATATATATATATGTGTATATATAACTATATATATATATATATATATATATATATATATATATATATATATATTAATTAACACCCTCTAGCGCTTAACCTTGGAGCGGATAGAATGGGGATCAACGTGTTTTAGTGGACTCAGCAGTTTTCAATCTGCTTGTCTTAACCGTCTTCAAGAAGCGAGAGCAAGATCTAAAATGTCAGCTAATCTAAAATTGATATCATCCCACAATCCTCACTCTTCCTCCATATGAGGCCTCGTTTGTAAAGATTATCGCACAAAATTTCATAACTTAATCAATTGGTTGTTAGATCCTCATACGTCGAAACCGACGGGTGAGTCCATAATATATTAATCTATACAACAGAGAAATCCAATATTAATTCACAGTTATAGTCTATTTCAGCTGACGCCGAGTACGTCAGTTTTATTAAACCCAGACTGTGGACTGTATTCAGTGTCGGAACTAGAGATTTAAAATTTAATATTTAACAAAGACAGCAGTTGAGAAATTAATACAGAGCCTACCCATATCGAAGCATCGGCAGCAGGAGAGATTGTCCGAGTAGTGGTAATTGGAAGGTCGGAAGTTATCTGTTTTAACAGGAAAGAAGCTTCATAAATTCAACCCAGATATTAACCTTAAAACTCCAAATTGGAGTAATAAGAAAGATAAAGTAAAACAAAAGGAAGGCCAAAAAGGAGTTTTATGAAACAAAATTTTGAATTATTATTTATATAAAAAATTGTTACAATAAAAAAATACGAAAATCTGCTTACAAATGGGATATATAACAAATTTGAAAATAAATCGTATTTAGATAGCTTATATTAAGAAATAATATATTTAAAAAAATATTATCAATGAATAAAAATAAAATTAATTTAACGATACATATATTATCCATTTAAAATTTTAAACAAAAGTTAAATTGCGAAAAATACAGACCATACCCAGTAATATATAAAAAAACCTTTCATATATATATATATATATATATATATATATAATGGAAGTCTTATTAATAAAAACAAGCAAACCAACACTTAATAATATTAACTTTGAACGTGGGCATAATATCTTGACCGTATTTTGAAAAAAATTAAAACATTTTATAAAGCATACATGCAACAAACTATTTCTTATTTTAACAGTTAGAATATTTAATCCTTGAAAATGTGTAAATGTATAGCCGAAAGCGCTCGGATAAAAAGGACATTCGGACAGTTTTTATATAATTTATCATCCGAAAAGAAAAACATTATTAGATCGCATGAGAAATTGTATAAAAAACTAAATAAAAGCATCTTGTCTGTCGTTTTCAATGAAATGTGCATGAAAGAAAGATTGCTGCCTAATTACACACACACACACACACACATACACACACACACACATATATATATATATATATATATATATATATATATATATATATATATATATATATATATACGTGATGTAACAGTAAAATTATCCAAATCGTATAGCAACATGGAATAATTGTTCATCCCACAAAATGTTTAATATCTAAAAAATCAACAAATTAGTTCAGCTTATTTTTTTCAGATTTTTAGATAAAGTGTTTAGCCATTTTGGCACCATTAGTTGTAAGAATCACTGAAAAACCCTTTGAGTTATTGAGCTAGAAAGAAAACAGGTTTACATCCCTTTGTGCCAGCCCCACTGTGTCTTCACAACTGAGCAATGGTGAAAAGAAAAATATCATTCAGGCCTTCAGTAATGGTAATAATTCATACTCTGGCCTACATCTTCAACTTGCATTCAATAACCATCAAGACCACGGTGAATAAGTTTCATAAAGAGGGAACAGTAAAGAGGAAAACTGTGTCAGGAGGTCACACCAGGAAAAGGGATCACCATTTCAAATTAGAGCTAAATACATTCTTATTGTTGAAAGTAGAGTCCAATAGTGTTATAAAAACTTCGAAGAATTCCACGAAGATATCTTTAATTATTTCTAAGATACAGCGGTATCAAAATCAATCTTAACGGCTTAATTTAACAATTGCACAAGATCAATCTTATCGGGTTAATCTAACAATTGAACAAGATCAATCTTAACGGGTTAATCTAACAACTGAACAAGATCAATCTTAACGGCTTAATCTAACAATTGAACAAGATCAATCTTAACGAGTTAATCTAACAATTGAACAAGATCAATCTTAACGGCTTAATCTAACAATTGAACGAGATCAATCTTAACGGCTTAATCTAACAACTGAACAAGATCAATCTTAACGGGTTAATCTAACAATTGAACAAGATCAATCATAACGGGTTAATCTAACAATTGAACAAGATCAATCATAACGGGTTAATCTAACAATTGAACAAGATCAATCTTAACGAGTTAATCTAACAATTGAACAAGATCAATCTTAACGGCTTAATCTAACAATTGAACGAGATCAATCTTAACGGCTTAATCTAACAACTGAACAAGATCAATCTTAACGAGTTAATCTAACAATTGAACAAGATCAATCATAACGGCTTAATCTAACAATTGAACAAGATCAATGATAACGGGTTAATCTAACAATTGAACAAGATCAATCTTAACGGCTTAATCTAACAATTGAACAAGATCAATCTTAACGGGTTAATCTAACAATTGAACAAGATCAATCATAACGGCTTAATCTAACAATTGAACAAGATCAATGATAACGAGTTAATCTAACAATTGAACAAGATCAATCTTATCGGGTTAATCTAACAATTGAACAAGATCAATCTTAACGGCTTAATCTAACAATTGAACGAGATCAATCTTAACGGGTTAATCTAACAATTGAACAAGATCAATCTTATCGGGTTAATCTAACAATTGAACAAGATCAATGATAATGGGTTAATCTAACAATTGAACAAGATCAATCATAACGGCTTAATCTAACAATTGAACAAGATCAATGATAACGGGTTAATCTAACAATTGAACAAGATCAATCATAACGGGTTAATCTAACAATTGAACAAGATCAATCATAACGGCTTAATCTAACAATTGAACAAGATCAATGATAACGGGTTAATCTAACAATTGAACAAGATCAATCTTAACGGCTTAATCTAACAATTGAACAAGATCAATCATAACGGGTTAATCTAACAACTGAACAAGATCAATCTTAACGGGTTAATCTAACAATTGAACAAGATCAATCATAACGGGTTAATCTAACAACTGAACAAGATCAATCTTAACGGGTTAATCTAACAATTGAACAAGATCAATCTTAACGGGTTAATCTAACAATTGAACAAGATCAATCATAACGGCTTAATCTAACAATTGAACAAGATCAATGATAACGGCTTAATCTAACAATTGAACAAGATCAATCATAACGGGTTAATCTAACAACTGAACAAGATCAATCTTAACGGGTTAATCTAACAATTGAACAAGATCAATCATAACGGGTTAATCTAACAACTGAACAAGATCAATCCTAACGGGTTAATCTAACAATTGAACAAGATCAATCATAACGGGTTAATCTAACAACTGAACAAGATCAATCTTAACGGGTTAATCTAACAATTGAACAAGATCAATCATAACGGGTTAATCTAACAACTGAACAAGATCAATCTTAACGGGTTAATCTAACAACTGAACAAGATCAATCTTAACGGCTTAATCTAACAATTGAACAAGATCAATCTTAACGAGTTAATCTAACAATTGAACAAGATCAATCTTAACGGCTTAATCTAACAATTGAACGAGATCAATCTTAACGGCTTAATCTAACAACTGAACAAGATCAATCTTAATGGGTTAATCTAACAATTGAACAAGATCAATCATAACGGGTTAATCTAACAATTGAACAAGATCAATCTTAACGAGTTAATCTAACTATTGAACAAGATCAATCTTAACGGCTTAATCTAACAATTGAACGAGATCAATCTTAACGGCTTAATCTAACAACTGAACAAGATCAATCTTAACGAGTTAATCTAACAATTGAACAAGATCAATCATAACGGCTTAATCTAACAATTGAACAAGATCAATGATAACGGGTTAATCTAACAATTGAACAAGATCAATCTTAATGGCTTAATCTAACAATTGAACAAGATCAATCTTAACGGGTTAATCTAACAATTGAACAAGATCAATCATAACGGCTTAATCTAACAATTGAAGAAGATCAATGATAACGGGTTAATCTAACAATTGAACAAGATCAATCTTATCGGGTTAATCTAACAATTGAACAAGATCAATCTTAACGGCTTAATCTAACAATTGAACGAGATTAATCTTAACGGGTTAATCTAACAATTGAACAAGATCAATCTTATCGGGTTAATCTAACATTTGAACAAGATCAATGATAACGGGTTAATCTAACAATTGAACAAGATCAATCATAACGGCTTAATCTAACAATTGAACAAGATCAATGATAACGGGTTAATCTAACAATTGAACAAGATCAATCATAACGGGTTAATCTAACAATTGAACAAGATCAATCATAACGGCTTAATCTAACAATTGAACAAGATCAATGATAACGGGTTAATCTAACAATTGAACAAGATCAATCTTAACGGCTTAATCTAACAATTGAACAAGATCAATCATAACGGGTTAATCTAACAACTGAACAAGATCAATCTTAACGGGTTAATCTAACAATTGAACAAGATCAATCTTAACGGGTTAATCTAACAATTGAACAAGATCAATCATAACGGCTTAATCTAACAATTGAACAAGATCAATGATAACGGCTTAATCTAACAATTGAACAAGATCAATCATAACGGGTTAATCTAACAACTGAACAAGATCAATCTTAACGGGTTAATCTAACAATTGAACAAGATCAATCATAACGGGTTAATCTAACAACTGAACAAGATCAATCTTAACGGGTTAATCTAACAATTGAACAAGATCAATCATAACGGGTTAATCTAACAACTGAACAAGATCAATCTTAATGGGTTAATCTAACAATTGAACAAGATCAATCATAACGGGTTAATCTAACAATTGAACAAGATCAATCATAACGGCTTAATCTAACAATTGAACAAGATCAATGATAACGGGTTAATCTAACAATTGAACAAGATCAATCATAACGGGTTAATCTAACAACTGAACAAGATCAATCTTAACGGGTTAATCTAACAATTGAACAAGATCAATCATAACGGGTTAATCTAACAACTGAACAAGATCAATCTTAACGGGTTAATCTAACAATTGAACAAGATCAATCATAACGGGTTAATCTAACAACTGAACAAGATCAATCTTAATGGGTTAATCTAACAATTGAACAAGATCAATCATAACGGGTTAATCTAACAACTGAACAAGATCAATCTTAATGGGTTAATCTAACAATTGAACAAGATCAATCATAACGGGTTAATCTAACAATTGAAGAAGATCAATCATAACGGGTTAATCTAACAACTGAACAAGATCAATCATAACGGCTTAATCTAACAATTGAACAAGATCAATCATAACGGGTTAATCTAACAATTGAACAAGATCAATCATAACGGCTTAATCTAACAATTGAACAAGATCAATGATAACGGCTTAATCTAACAATTGAACAAGATCAATCATAACGGGTTAATCTAACAACTGAACAAGATCAATCTTAACGGGTTAATCTAACAATTGAACAAGATCAATCATAACGGGTTAATCTAACAACTGAACAAGATCAATCTTAACGGGTTAATCTAACACTTGAACAAGATCAATCTTAATGGGTTAATCTAACAATTGAACAAGATCAATGATAACGGGTTAATCTAACAATTGAACAAGATCAATCATAACGGCTTAATCTAACAATTGAACAAGATCAATCATAACGGCTTAATCTAACAATTGAACAAGATCAATCATAACGGGTTAATCTAACAACTGAACAAGATCAATCTTAATGGGTTAATCTAACAATTGAACAAGATCAATCATAACGGGTTAATCTAACAATTGAACAAGATCAATCATAACGGCTTAATCTAACAATTGAACAAGATCAATGATAACGGGTTAATCTAACAATTGAACAAGATCAATCATAACGGGTTAATCTAACAACTGAACAAGATCAATCTTAATGGGTTAATCTAACAACTGAACAAGATCAATCATAACGGGTTAATCTAACAATTGAACAAGATCAATCATAACGGGTTAATCTAACAATTGAACAAGATCAATCATAACGGCTTAATCTAACAATTGAACAAGATCAATGATAACGGGTTAATCTAACAATTGAACAAGATCAATCATAACGGGTTAATCTAACAACTGAACAAGATCAATCATAACGGGTTAATCTAACAACTGAACAAGATCAATCTTAATGGGTTAATCTAACAACTGAACAAGATCAATCATAACGGGTTAATCTAACAATTGAACAAGATCAATCATAACGGGTTAATCTAACAACTGAACAAGATCAATCATAACGGCTTAATCTAACAATTGAACAAGATCAATCATAACGGGTTAATCTAACAATTGAACAAGATCAATCATAACGGCTTAATCTAACAATTGAACAAGATCAATGATAACGGGTTAATCTAACAATTGAACAAGATCAATCATAACGGGTTAATCTAACAACTGAACAAGATCAATCTTAACGGGTTAATCTAACAATTGAACAAGATCAATCATAACGGGTTAATCTAACAACTGAACAAGATCAATCTTAATGGGTTAATCTAACAATTGAACAAGATCAATCATAACGGGTTAATCTAACAATTGAACAAGATCAATCTTAACGGGTTAATCTAACAATTGAACAAGATCAATCATAACGGGTTAATCTAACAATTGAACAAGATCAATCTTAACGGGTTAATCTAACAATTGAACAAGATCAATCATAACGGCTTAATCTAACAATTGAACAAGATCAATGATAACGGCTTAATCTAACAATTGAACAAGATCAATCATAACGGGTTAATCTAACAACTGAACAAGATCAATCTTAACGGGTTAATCTAACAATTGAACAAGATCAATCATAACGGGTCAATCTAACAACTGAACAAGATCAATCTTAATGGGTTAATCTAACAATTGAACAAGATCAATCATAACGGGTTAATCTAACAATTGAACAAGATCAATCATAACGGCTTAATCTAACAATTGAACAAGATCAATGATAACGGGTTAATCTAACAATTGAACAAGATCAATCATAACGGGTTAATCTAACAACTGAACAAGATCAATCTTAATGGGTTAATCTAACAACTGAACAAGATCAATCATAACGGGTTAATCTAACAATTGAACAAGATCAATCATAACGGGTTAATCTAACAATTGAACAAGATCAATCATAACGGCTTAATCTAACAATTGAACAAGATCAATGATAACGGGTTAATCTAACAATTGAACAAGATCAATCATAACGGGTTAATCTAACAACTGAACAAGATCAATCATAACGGGTTAATCTAACAACTGAACAAGATCAATCTTAATGGGTTAATCTAACAACTGAACAAGATCAATCATAACGGGTTAATCTAACAATTGAACAAGATCAATCATAACGGGTTAATCTAACAACTGAACAAGATCAATCATAACGGCTTAATCTAACAATTGAACAAGATCAATCATAAAGGGTTAATCTAACAATTGAACAAGATCAATCATAACGGCTTAATCTAACAATTGAACAAGATCAATGATAACGGCTTAATCTAACAATTGAACAAGATCAATCATAACGGGTTAATCTAACAACTGAACAAGATCAATCTTAACGGGTTAATCTAACAATTGAACAAGATCAATCATAACGGGTTAATCTAACAACTGAACAAGATCAATCTTAATGGGTTAATCTAACAATTGAACAAGATCAATCATAACGGGTTAATCTAACAACTGAACAAGATCAATCTTAATGGGTTAATCTAACAATTGAACAAGATCAATCATAACGGGTTAATCTAACAATTGAACAAGATCAATCATAACGGCTTAATCTAACAATTGAACAAGATCAATGATAACGGGTTAATCTAACAATTGAACAAGATCAATCATAACGGGTTAATCTAACAACTGAACAAGATCAATCATAACGGCTTAATCTAACAATTGAACAAGATCAATCATAACGGGTTAATCTAACAATTGAACAAGATCAATCATAACGGCTTAATCTAACAATTGAACAAGATCAATCATAACGGGTTAATCTAACAACTGAACAAGATCAATCATAACGGGTTAATCTAACAACTGAACAAGATCAATCTTAACGGGTTAATCTAACAATTGAACAAGATCAATCATAACGGGTTAATCTAACAACTGAACAAGATCAATCATAACGGGTTAATCTAACAATTGAACAAGATCAATCATAACGGCTTAATCTAACAATTGAACAAGATCAATCATAACGGGTTAATCTAACAATTGAACAAGATCAATCATAACGGCTTAATCTAACAATTGAACAAGATCAATCATAACGGCTTAATCTAACAATTGAACAAGATCAATCATAACGGGTTAATCTAACAACTGAACAAGATCAATCTTAACGGGTTAATCTAACAATTGAACAAGATCAATCTTAATGGGTTAATCTAACAATTGAACAAGATCAATCTTAACGGGTTAATCTAACAATTGAACAAGATCAATCATAACGGGTTAATCTAACAACTGAACAAGATCAATCTTAATGGGTTAATCTAACAATTGAACAAGATCAATCATAACGGGTTAATCTAACAACTGAACAAGATCAATCTTAATGGGTTAATCTAACAATTGAACAAGATCAATCATAACGGGTTAATCTAACAATTGAACAAGATCAATCATAACGGGTTAATCTAACAACTGAACAAGATCAATCATAACGGCTTAATCTAACAATTGAACAAGATCAATCATAACGGGTTAATCTAACAATTGAACAAGATCAATCATAACGGCTTAATCTAACAATTGAACAAGATCAATCATAACGGCTTAATCTAACAATTGAACAAGATCAATCATAACGGGTTAATCTAACAACTGAACAAGATCAATCTTAACGGGTTAATCTAACAATTGAACAAGATCAATCTTAATGGGTTAATCTAACAATTGAACAAGATCAATCTTAACGGGTTAATCTAACAATTGAACAAGATCAATCATAACGGGTTAATCTAACAACTGAACAAGATCAATCTTAATGGGTTAATCTAACAATTGAACAAGATCAATCATAACGGGTTAATCTAACAACTGAACAAGATCAATCTTAACGGGTTAATCTAACAATTGAACAAGATCAATCATAACGGGTTAATCTAACAATTGAACAAGATCAATCTTAACGGGTTAATCTAACAATTGAACAAGATCAATCATAACGGGTTAATCTAACAACTGAACAAGATCAATCTTAATGGGTTAATCTAACAATTGAACAAGATCAATCATAACGGGTTAATCTAACAACTGAACAAGATCAATCTTAATGGGTTAATCTAACAATTGAACAAGATCAATCATAACGGGTTAATCTAACAATTGAACAAGATCAATCATAACGGGTTAATCTAACAACTGAACAAGATCAATCTTAATGGGTTAATCTAACAATTGAACAAGATCAATCATAACGGGTTAATCTAACAACTGAACAAGATCAATCTTAATGGGTTAATCTAACAATTGAACAAGATCAATCATAACGGGTTAATCTAACAACTGAACAAGATCAATCTTAATGGGTTAATCTAACAATTGAACAAGATCAATCATAACGGCTTAATCTAACAATTGAACAAGATCAATGATAACGGGTTAATCTAACAATTGAACAAGATCAATCATAACGGGTTAATCTAACAACTGAACAAGATCAATCATAACGGCTTAATCTAACAATTGAACAAGATCAATCATAACGGGTTAATCTAACAATTGAACAAGATCAATCATAACGGCTTAATCTAACAATTGAACAAGATCAATCATAACGGGTTAATCTAACAACTGAACAAGATCAATGATAACGGCTTAATCTAACAATTGAACAAGATCAATCATAACGGGTTAATCTAACAATTGAACAAGATCAATCTTAACGGGTTAATCTAACAATTGAACAAGATCAATCATAACGGGTTAATCTAACAACTGAACAAGATCAATCTTAATGGGTTAATCTAACAATTGAACAAGATCAATGATAACGGGTTAATCTAACAATTGAACAAGATCAATCATAACGGGTTAATCTAACAACTGAACAAGATCAATCATAACGGCTTAATCTAACAATTGAACAAGATCAATCATAACGGGTTAATCTAACAATTGAACAAGATCAATCATAACGGCTTAATCTAACAATTGAACAAGATCAATCATAACGGGTTAATCTAACAACTGAACAAGATCAATCATAACGGCTTAATCTAACAATTGAACAAGATCAATCATAACGGGTTAATCTAACAATTGAACAAGATCAATCATAACGGCTTAATCTAACAATTGAACAAGATCAATCATAACGGCTTAATCTAACAATTGAACAAGATCAATCATAACGGCTTAATCTAACAATTGAACAAGATCAATCATAACGGGTTAATCTAACAACTGAACAAGATCAATCTTAACGGGTTAATCTAACAATTGAACAAGATCAATCTTAATGGGTTAATCTAACAATTGAACAAGATCAATCTTAACGGGTTAATCTAACAATTGAACAAGATCAATCATAACGGGTTAATCTAACAACTGAACAAGATCAATCTTAATGGGTTAATCTAACAATTGAACAAGATCAATCATAACGGGTTAATCTAACAACTGAACAAGATCAATCTTAATGGGTTAATCTAACAATTGAACAAGATCAATCATAACGGGTTAATCTAACAATTGAACAAGATCAATCATAACGGCTTAATCTAACAATTGAACAAGATCAATGATAACGGGTTAATCTAACAATTGAACAAGATCAATCATAACGGGTTAATCTAACAACTGAACAAGATCAATCATAACGGCTTAATCTAACAATTGAACAAGATCAATCATAACGGGTTAATCTAACAACTGAACAAGATCAATCTTAATGGGTTAATCTAACAATTGAACAAGATCAATCATAACGGGTTAATCTAACAACTGAACAAGATCAATCTTAATGGGTTAATCTAACAATTGAACAAGATCAATGATAACGGGTTAATCTAACAATTGAACAAGATCAATCATAACGGCTTAATCTAACAATTGAACAAGATCAATCATAACGGCTTAATCTAACAATTGAACAAGATCAATCATAACGGGTTAATCTAACAACTGAACAAGATCAATCTTAACGGGTTAATCTAACAATTGAACAAGATCAATCTTAATGGGTTAATCTAACAATTGAACAAGATCAATCTTAACGGGTTAATCTAACAATTGAACAAGATCAATCATAACGGGTTAATCTAACAACTGAACAAGATCAATCTTAATGGGTTAATCTAACAATTGAACAAGATCAATGATAACGGGTTAATCTAACAATTGAACAAGATCAATCATAACGGCTTAATCTAACAATTGAACAAGATCAATCATAACGGCTTAATCTAACAATTGAACAAGATCAATCATAACGGCTTAATCTAACAATTGAACAAGATCAATCATAACGGGTTAATCTAACAACTGAACAAGATCAATCTTAACGGGTTAATCTAACAATTGAACAAGATCAATCTTAATGGGTTAATCTAACAATTGAACAAGATCAATCTTAACGGGTTAATCTAACAATTGAACAAGATGAATCATAACGGGTTAATCTAACAACTGAACAAGATCAATCTTAATGGGTTAATCTAACAATTGAACAAGATCAATCATAACGGGTTAATCTAACAACTGAACAAGATCAATCTTAATGGGTTAATCTAACAATTGAACAAGATCAATCATAACGGGTTAATCTAACAATTGAACAAGATCAATCATAACGGCTTAATCTAACAATTGAACAAGATCAATGATAACGGGTTAATCTAACAATTGAACAAGATCAATCATAACGGGTTAATCTAACAACTGAACAAGATCAATCATAACGGCTTAATCTAACAATTGAACAAGATCAATCATAACGGTTTAATCTAACAACTGAACAAGATCAATCTTAATGGGTTAATCTAACAATTGAACAAGATCAATGATAACGGGTTAATCTAACAATTGAACAAGATCAATCATAACGGGTTAATCTAACAATTGAACAAGATCAATCATAACGGCTTAATCTAACAATTGAACAAGATCAATCATAACGGGTTAATCTAACAACTGAACAAGATCAATCATAACGGCTTAATCTAACAATTGAACAAGATCAATCATAACGGGTTAATCTAACAATTGAACAAGATCAATCATAACGGCTTAATCTAACAACTGAACAAGATCAATCTTAACGGCTTAATCTAACAATTGAACAAGATCAATCATAACGGGTTAATCTAACAACTGAACAAGATCAATCATAACGGGTTAATCTAACAATTGAACAAGATCAATCATAACGGGTTAATCTAACAACTGAACAAGATCAATCTTAATGGGTTAATCTAACAATTGAACAAGATCAATCATAACGGGTTAATCTAACAACTGAACAAGATCAATCTTAATGGGTTAATCTAACAATTGAACAAGATCAATCATAACGGGTTAATCTAACAACTGAACAAGATCAATGATAACGGGTTAATCTAACAATTGAACAAGATCAATCATAACGGGTTAATCTAACAACTGAACAAGATCAATCATAACGGCTTAATCTAACAATTGAACAAGATCAATCATAACGGGTTAATCTAACAACTGAACAAGATCAATCTTAATGGGTTAATCTAACAATTGAACAAGATCAATGATAACGGGTTAATCTAACAATTGAACAAGATCAATCATAACGGGTTAATCTAACAATTGAACAAGATCAATCATAACGGCTTAATCTAACAATTGAACAAGATCAATCATAACGGGTTAATCTAACAACTGAACAAGATCAATCATAACGGCTTAATCTAACAATTGAACAAGATCAATCATAACGGGTTAATCTAACAATTGAACAAGATCAATCATAACGGCTTAATCTAACAACTGAACAAGATCAATCTTAACGGCTTAATCTAACAATTGAACAAGATCAATCATAACGGGTTAATCTAACAACTGAACAAGATCAATCATAACGGGTTAATCTAACAATTGAACAAGATCAATCATAACGGCTTAATCTAACAACTGAACAAGATCAATCATAACGGGTTAATCTAACAATTGAACAAGATCAATCATAACGGCTTAATCTAACAACTGAACAAGATCAATCTTAACGGCTTAATCTAACAATTGAACAAGATCAATCATAACGGGTTAATCTAACAACTGAACAAGATCAATCATAACGGGTTAATCTAACAATTGAACAAGATCAATCATAACGGGTTAATCTAACAACTGAACAAGATCAATCTTAATGGGTTAATCTAACAATTGAACAAGATCAATCATAACGGGTTAATCTAACAACTGAACAAGATCAATCTTAATGGGTTAATCTAACAATTGAACAAGATCAATCATAACGGCTTAATCTAACAACTGAACAAGATCAATCATAACGGGTTAATCTAACAATTGAACAAGATCAATCATAACGGGTTAATCTAACAACTGAACAAGATCAATCTTAATGGGTTAATCTAACAATTGAACAAGATCAATCATAACGGGTTAATCTAACAACTGAACAAGATCAATCTTAATGGGTTAATCTAACAATTGAACAAGATCAATCATAACGGGTTAATCTAACAATTGAACAAGATCAATCATAACGGCTTAATCTAACAATTGAACAAGATCAATGATAACGGCTTAATCTAACAATTGAACAAGATCAATCATAACGGGTTAATCTAACAACTGAACAAGATCAATCTTAACGGGTTAATCTAACAATTGAACAAGATCAATCATAACGGGTTAATCTAACAACTGAACAAGATCAATCTTAACGGGTTAATCTAACAATTGAACAAGATCAATCATAACGGGTTAATCTAACAACTGAACAAGATCAATCTTAACGGGTTAATCTAACAATTGAACAAGATCAATCATAACGGGTTAATCTAACAACTGAACAAGATCAATCTTAACGGGTTAATCTAACAATTGAACAAGATCAATCTTAACGGGTTAATCTAACAATTGAACAAGATCAATCATAACGGGTTAATCTAACAATTGAACAAGATCAATCTTAACGGCTTAATCTAACAATTGAACAAGATCAATCATAACGGGTTAATCTAACAACTGAACAAGATCAATCTTAACGGGTTAATCTAACAATTGAACAAGATCAATCATAACGGGTTAATCTAACAATTGAACAAGATCAATCTTAACGGGTTAATCTAACACTTGAACAAGATCAATCATAACGGCTTAATCTAACAATTGAACAAGATCAATGATAACGGGTTAATCTAACAATTGAACAAGATCAATCTTATTGGGTTAATCTAACAATTGAACAAGATCAATCTTAACGGCTTAATCTAACAATTGAACGAGATCAATTTTAACGGGTTAATCTAACAATTGAACAAGATCAATCTTATCGGGTTAATCTAACAATTGAACAAGATCAATGATAACGGGTTAATCTAACAATTGAACAAGATCAATCATAACGGGTTAATCTAACAATTGAACAAGATCAATCTTATTGGGTTAATCTAACAATTGAACAAGATCAATCTTAACGGTTTAATCTAACAATTGAACAAGATCAATCTTAACGGCTTAATCTAACAATTGAACGAGATCAATCTTAACGGCTTAATCTAACAACTGAACAAGATCAATCTTAACGGGTTAATCTAACAATTGAACAAGATCAATCTTAACGGCTTAATCTAACAATTGAACAATTTTGCCATTTGCACGATTTGGACAATTTTGCTGTTACACCTAGCACAGAGTTAATGGAGTTATAATATTCTAATTATTACACAAAGTTCGTATTATCCGACTTCAAGTCTCGTAGATATACCGTTCATCAGGGTAAAATAAATAGATTTTTTTAAAAAAGTATCTCAACCTGGTGAGCGATATATATGCGGAAAATGAATTATGAAGATAAGTATTTTAAACTTTTATTTTTATCTATTTAATGTGTCTATGAATTCTTCCTCTGGGAAGAAATTGTTACTTCTAAATACGAGGACTGTTATGAATTAGCATTTCGGCACTCTTTTCTTTGTTTCTAATGACATTTCTCTGTTACAAATACACCAGTATAATATTGATTTCTATTCGTGGATATTATCCATCAATTATATACACAGATAAATGCCATAGCAAGACCTTTGGATAACGGCTGCGGTTTTATAAATACATGAGTAAGCACATTTTCTGCTAACCTGAACAAAATTCCGACCATCTATCAAACAACTAAACAGCCAACTGCAAATGCAGAGCAACGCCGCCTCGAATTGGAAAGTGATTCACTAGGTTAGCGGGGCAGGGCGTCACGAGATTAGAACAAATACTGATATCAAAATGTCAGATTCCTTTGCCAGCGTTGAGTAGAGATTAATGCATCACTTCAAAATATTCGGACTGACAGGTGTTTACGAGATTAGTGAGGAAGAAAGGAAGAAAGAAAGATGGGCGGAAAGAAAGAAAGAAAGAAAGAAAGAAAGGGGAGGAAGGAAGGGCAGAAGGAAGAAAGAAAGAAGAAAGAAAAAAGAAAGAAAGAAAGAAATTAAGACGGAAAGAAAGAAAGAAAGAAGGGAGTAAGTAAGTAACAATAAAAGATCGATGGAAGGAAGGAAGGAAGAAGGGAGAAAAGAAAGAAAGACGGAACGAAAGAATGAAAGAATGAAAGAAAGAAAGAAAGAAAGACAGACAGAAAGAAAGAAGGGAGTAAGTAAGTAATAATAAAAGATGGATGGAAGGAAGGAAGGAAGGAAGAAGGAAAGAAAGAACGATGGCAGTAAGTAAGAAAGGAAAGACGGAAGAAAGGAAGGAAGGAATGAAGGAAGGAAGAAGGGAGAAAAGAAAGAAAGACGGAAAGAAAGAAAGAAAGAAAAGGAAGGAAAGAACAGAAAGAAGGAAAGAAAGAATGAATGCAAGAAAGATTGGAAGGGAAATGATCATATAACCAGAGCATTAATCGGGAGAGTTGACATGACAGTGGTGATGCGGCGCCTACCATAGATCAGTAGACAGTGATTTGCTAGTGTAGTGACATTCGATTCTCATTGGGGTCTCCATTACTTACACTTGGGCTAAGACAAATCTGGATCATTTCAAAATGCTCGCGCATTTACGCTAGAGAGCATTTAGCTTCAATATAGATGAGAAATCATTTTGAGCAACATGTGATGTAGCAATATCAGTTAACTGAGGTTTCGGTAAAGGGAAAACTGCTGGATCTATTGCAAAAATGGATCCGGAACATTTATTTTCGACGGATGTTTATCAGTATGAAAAGTCAACTTCAAAAGTACAAAGCAAGATGCGCAGAGAAAAAGACCCGGAAAAATGATAAATTACTTTTTTAGACGAAGATGACAAGACAAAGAAAATTGTTATCTATAAAACTGTCCATCCCGCAAAAAGGCACACACAGGAAGCGGGCCTCGGAGAACCGACAGAGATGACATCCGTTAGACCGTTTGCCTACCCCTGACTACGCCACATCTCAACTTCGCTCGCTTCTAGCAGTAGGTTACAACCTAAGAATAAAATCTCGTTTAATGCTAGAAATTGTTGTTTTTTCACTCGTAGGTAATGATATGCACAAATAGTACTTTTAAAGCCACAAGCCTTTGACCGGAAGAAACTGCAACTCAACAGGGCCATTGTTTCTCTTTGCCGCTTCTGTCCGTAATGAAAGTTCCTGAACGCGTTTGCCGTTATTGACGCGCTCGTAAAAATCGTTATAGACGACTTCGCAAATATTTCACTTGCGCATGTTAGGTCGTGATGTTGCGCGCATAATATTTCAGTAATCTTTGTTCTAATCGTAACTTTCCTTTCTGGATTTGTCGTCGATATGGTCGATTTTCCTCTTTCTTATCTTTCATTTCCATTACTGGTCCAAACCACTTAAAGCAAACGTCGTATATTATTCTACAAAAGGAACTGATCTGTTGCCCTATGTGACCCTTAAGATATATATATATATATATATATATATATATATATATATATATATATATATATATATATGTATATGAAGAAATATAGTTTTAAGGTCTGCTATATTTATGCGATAAAGTGCTCAGTATCAGAGATAGAGCGTATGTAAATATGAATATAAAAGTGAACATTGAAGTCAACACTCATAGGCGACAGGCAGTTTCATGCTGGACACAATCTCGGCCTGACGCAATTCACAAAATCTTGAACCCAACCCCAGAATTATCATCAGATGAACGTGAATGAAGACTGAAAAACAGCTCTTAGAGTCATTGAAAATCAATTGAATGGAACCAATTGTCAAATTTCTACTGTAAGAATCTTTTGCAACGAATGCCAAAATTTTGCGCAGCAGTAATCAAGGCTAAAGGAGGATAATTTGACGAGAGCATAAATTGCTTTTTGTCTTTTTCTCATAATAAAATTTCTAATAAAAAATCATGTCTCGTCTTTTTTTTTTTAACAATGTATAATAATTTTCTCTTATTTAAAGTACAAAACAACTACTTTTGGACCAATTAAAAAGAAATTACCGGAGGTGGCCTCAAACTTTTGAACTGTAGCGTACTTAGAAAAAGGTGATTAGAATAAATAAAAATCAAGGAAATGAAAATATGCAGAACATAACAGAATGGAACGGACTTTACTAAATATAAATGAAGAATTGCCTGTATGTTTAAAACGTAAAGTGTATGATGAATGCGTAATGGCCGTTTTGGTGTACGGTGCCGAATACAGAAGTTAACACAATCGATTAAAAACAAAATTGTACAAAAGCTCAATGGAAGTAGCAATGCTATGAATAACTCTAATAGACGGAAAGATGTCTACGTGGATCAGAGAACAGAACGATATAAATTATAACACAGAAATGAACAAGGTGGGGGACACAGAGACTAAAGAGAAAGATAACAGAGCAAGTAAAAGGATTGATTGTCACTGAGCTGCAAACACGCTAGGGAAAGATTTGAGAAGACAGAAAGCAGAAATCAGGGTCCTTGTTCGGATGACATAGCAGAAAAAACCACAAACACGATCGAGTGGTTGAACGAATGAGTTTTTAAATTATTAAAGCCCCTGATTAATTTCGTCCAGTTAATCAATGTTTCTATCACAAATAATGATTATGGTGGGGAGTTTATTACTATTATTATTTCATTTAGTTTCTTGTAAATATCTTATCACATCTGTCCATATTTCTGAGATGAGGTATTACGTACACTGTTTACATTACTATTTACTTGAGGACGCATGACACATTGGATAAAGGGCGTTTGTTAGATCCAGTGACAGGAACAAAGAGTGTAAGTTCAATACCAGGTTAAGTCGGTGGAGAACTTTGAGAGGGGAATTAACAGGAGATAACAGACATCCATTAGACATGGCACGTGGAACTAGAACAGTTTACCCCAGTGAAATAAAGGGTCCCGTTCGACATTCCAACCACCCGAAGAAGGCCGGAGCATACAACGGCCGAAACGCTGTGATAAACATGGCGACAAAGATGAGGACAATAGTCCGAATAATGTAAATAGTAATATTATCAAATATTGTAAATACCCATTAGGATTTAGATATTTAAATTGTTTTATTCCACACACCCCAGAGGCAAGAATTGTACATATGGGTCTAGTCGGGACTTCATAGAAATCTTGGGGTTATATGGTTGGTGTAGTAAGAATGGTAAGTAAGAATGTGTTGTTTTGGTTTAAGGAATGTTGTGGTATGTTTGGGTCAATGATTGTAGCTAACTAGGTTTACTTATAAGACAGAAGAAGACCACCCACCCCTTTTTGGTCTTGTGCCACATTTCTGCTTTTTATTACAAAATAAATATCCAGTACCTAGATTTCAAAAAAAAAATTAAGTGCAGTATGAGACTGGCGTCAAGATCTCATCAATTTACAGCTGAGTTTGTTAGATGTAACCGTAAGTTCTATGCAAACATTTTCTTTATCTCGTACTCCTCGCTTGTGGAACTCCCTCCCGACTCCATGATTTCCAGCCAAGCTTAATCTTCTTCAAATGCAATGCCAATCTCTATATGCTGTAATTACTAATGTTTTTAGTTGTCTAATCCTTCCACACCCAGTAACTGCTTGTGTCTTCGTGGTTTTATTGTTTTGCTTGGAGCATATTCTGCATACGAATTTTGCGGACATTTCCTGGCTACTCTATCACTTGTCGCTTTACACAGGATTAAGAGAATTTAAGCAAATTTATGTTAAGCACGTCTGCCATTCAGATATATACTTGACAGGTTAATTCTCCAAGCAGTGGGATTCAGCTAGATTCCGTCTCTATGTTCCGTTAATGCCTCACGTCATTATAAGGATCACTTAATAAATAGGAATTAAGACAACTACCATAGAGATATTATTAGACAATTTAACACACTGACAGCTAAACATAACTCATGGTAGGCAGTTTTTTTTCTGACACCGGCCACGTGTTATCACGTTATGTGGTCTCGCCAAAAAAAAAAAAAAAAAAAAAAAGAAAGGAAAAAAGAAAGAAAGAAATAGCTACAACCACGAGTTTCTTCGTTGCTTTTAAAATAAATATCCGGCACTCTAGACAGGAATTGAAGATGATACCGGAACTAGAAACAAACATTTTATGGGAAAGGCTTATTGAAAATATAACGTTACTCTCTATTAATCACCAGAGAGAAGCCTGTCTACCTTGCATCAGCATGGCTGATGCTGACCTCGAGCAGAGTGACTCGGTGGGTGACATAAAGTGGAACGACCAAACTGAATCCATTGTTAGGTCAGTTTCTAGGATGTTTGGTTCACTGTCTCGTGCTAGACGGGTTTTCTCTCCAGCGTCTATCTTGCATACCTATAAGTCTACAATTCGTCCAGCATAGAATATTGCTGCTACATATGGTCCGGCGCCCCTGCTATTTATCTCGAGCACCGTGATAAAACACAAAGAAAAATCAGCAATATTATTGGTCCTGATCTGGCGTCTCGACTTCTGTCACTTTTCAAACGCCGTAATGTTGCCTTCTTTGACCTTTCTATAAATCTTTTTATGGTAATAGTTCGGACGGGGTTCGTTTTTAGAATTGTTATTTTATTCCCCCCCCCCCAGACACTGAATTGTAAATATGGGGACTAGTTAGTATTTTCATAGAGACAGTGAGGTATTATGGAGGTTGTAGTAAGAAAGGTATGTATGAATGTGTTGTTTTGGTGTAAGGAATATTGTTCGTACGATTGGGTCAGTGTTTGCGGCTAGCTAAGTTATAGTTAAGACAGAAGACCGTCCTTTCCCCAATCCCCCCCCTTCGGCCTTGTGCCACATTTCTGTTTATTTTACAAAATAAATATCGCTCTTCGCTATGGTACACATTAGGGTTAGATTTTATTCACCGCCCCTACAGACATGAATTGTACATATGGGGACTAGTTGGGTTTTCCATAGAGACACAGAGGTATTATGGTGATTGTAGTAAGAATGGTAAGTAAGAATGTGCTGTTTTGGTGTGAGAAATATTGTGGTATGTCTGGGTCAGTCTTTGTAGCTAGCGAAGTGTAAATTTAAGAGAGAAGAAGACCGTCCTTTTCCTCATTCCCCATTTTTTGGCCTTGTGCCACAGTTTGCTCTTCGATATGACACCTACACTCTCCGAATTTAAGCGCCGTTGTGGTTTCCTCTCAGTAGAGGTTTCATTGATTAGACTAGATGTAACTGTAAGTTATATGTTAACATTTTCTTTTCTCGCACCTCTCGCTTGTGGAATTCCATCCATCAACATGCTTTTCAGACATCTTTAATCTTTAAAAAATTAAATGAAGCGTCACTCACTATCTGCTATCCCCCACCCCCGTTTACTCTTCCTCTGTTCTTGCTCCTGTTTCTAACTCCTCCACACCCAGTAACTCTTTTTGTCTCTGTGGCTTTACTGCCTTGCTTGGGGTAAACGATAAAGAAAATAAATCGCTAATTCCTCATTTTCAAAAATTATGAGGAAATATTGTTATTATGCTTGTAATTATCTTACAAAGTTTATTATATTTATTGCCATGTCACAGAATTACTGGGGTCAAGAATAAGACTAGATGACGAGTTAGCTAGCTATCCAACTTCAATAAGCGTCTAGAATTAGCGTGCCATTTAAGAAAGCTATGAATGTTGGTTCTCCAATGAGGATCAAATTCTCTGCGGGCGGAACTGATTCAAGACTAAATAGCTAATCACGGAAAGACGGCCTGTAGAATTTATTGCTCACATTTGCTGAGTTTAGCTCAATGATGCAACAATGGGCTACCCAATAAGGCCCAATCGTAGAGTAACATTAACGAGACTTTCCTGCTAACCATTTGACCTTGACGACTCTGTAGGTTCTGGTTGGACGTTGCTACTTTTAAGTTGGCTTTATAGTTGCTAAACACTGCTGAGTTTCACCATCCAATCTTCTTCGTTTTGTGTTATTTAGTAGTCGATCACCAGGCAAAGAGTTCACAATTTTCGAATTGATATTTCGAGTCGACGTCTGAATATTACAAAATCGACGACTTCGTAATTGACCTCAGGAGGTCAACGTATTTATTTCATAAACGAATGTTATTAAATACGATCCTCAGTTATTCACACTATGCTCATGCCTAATCGAGCCTGACTAGGCATCTTGACTTCAATCACTTTCTCATCGACGTGACGTGGCTTCCCTCTGTCTTTTCTTTAAATATTTTCATGGCAACTGCTTGGACGAGCCTTTTCCCCTGGTGGCCGGTCTACGTGAGTTTAAGCATGCTACTAGTTTGGCATCTAGGTCCCATCCTTTTACTTTTGAATTAGTTAAATATAACGGCCACTTCTACCCCAACAGTTTCTTTTCTCGCACTTCCCGACTGTGGAACTCCCTTCCGTTTCCTTGTTTCCCTGATAGCGACTATCTTCATAATTTTAAATGCAAAGTCAATCACCATCTACTATATTCTTGAAACCCGTTCAGCTTTTATCCTTTTCCTCGCTCCGCCTTATACCCGGTCTTTTCTCTCGCCATCACTATTTGTAAACCCCTGCGTACTAGTGGCATTCCCGCCTTGCTTGGAACGAAATGATTTTTAAAAATACCAGGTCAAGTTAGGATAGGGGATGGCTTGCATTAAGCCATCTCTGGCAAATCTCGCAATTTATTGAGGATGCACAGCGGATTAATGTATAGTGGCTCGGAATGAGAAATCGGAGAGTCGAGTTCAAATCCCAGGCTTGTTCGTTACGTTCACTTACACGTGAGGACGATTTGAGTCCATCATTTATCTCCCCAGCTACGGGTAAATTGCAAGACAGGCTGAGCCCTGTAGCCTTATTCCGGTACAAGGAAACTCTGAATTCAAACCAGGTAAAGGAAAATATGACGCGGAAATCCGATGATGCATAGGAACAGGGAAAGATGTTTTTCCGAAAATCAACAAGGTATAAAAGATTGAAAAATGTCCTAAGAAACAAAGGAAATACTGCTGCACTCCTATGTAAATGTTTAATCCACTATATATTAGTCACACTCACACTCTTTGACTCCTGTCACTGGATCTAACTAACGCCTTTATCCACTGTGTCATGTGTCCTTGAGGACCCACAGAGTGTGAGTTCAATGCACGGTTAAGGCAGTGGAGTTCTTAGAGAGGGGAATTAATAGGAGATAACTGATAACTGACATCCATTAAACATGGCACGTGGAACTAGAACAGTCTACCCCAGTGAGCGAAATAAAGAGTTCAGTTCAACATTCCAACCACCTGAAGAAAGTCGGAGCGTACAACGACCGAAACGTTGTAATAAATACGGCGACAAAGATGAGGAAAATAGTCCGAATAATATAAATAGTGAGATCCAAGTTATTTGAAGTCCTCAACTCTTTTGATGGATGTATTATTGAGTGACTTCAACTCGTATGGTTCTGGAGGGCTGTGATGTATTGTCTTACTGTAGGTTGTAAAAGAAGTCGTAAAAAACGTCGTAAAAAACAAATGAATCAACTTTGTCAGTTCTGAGATTCTCTGCCTTTGAGTATTCAAAATATTTGCTCGCTGGACGACATCGCTTTCTCTAGAGGTTTCTTTTTAATCTCTGACGAAATTGTACAGTGTTCACTAATATATAGTGGATTAAACATTTACATAGGAGTGCAGCATTATTTCCTTTGTTTCTTAGGACATTTTTCAATCTCTTTATACCTTGTTGATTTTCCGAAAAACATCTTTCCCTGTTCCTATGCAACTTCGGATTTCCGCGTCACATTTTCCTTTGCCTGTTATACTACCCAGATAATTGAAGTTCTTTGTTTGCTTGTTTTATTTCTCCCCGATACGTAGCTTACAATTAGCTTTGTCTCATTTGTCGACAACAGTGAATTCTCTATTCTTAGTCCTTTCTTCTTGCTTTCCCCGATTACTTTGCCTAATAATACTTACAGTTCTCCTTCTGAATCTGCAATCGATCTGCACGTATATGTTTTTCGTCACCATCATCATTTGCGGATGCTGAAGTCTCTCTGGGAATCTCTTATGTTAGATCCAAGATATCTGAAGTATTCAACTCTGTATGTTTGTTATATGGAAGTGGAAATCATGCATATGACCACATAATAACATAAATATTATTCGTTTGCACAGTTATCAATGGAACATCCTCCCCGTACGTGTATACCTATGTTCGCTTCCTTTGTAAGCTAACTTTGTGAGATACATGACTCACGAAGCAGATTTTCTTAACACAGTAGGTTGCCATTTCTTTCTGCAGTAGACCAGTTGCCATCCAAGGCTATAGAACCCAGCCTGTCCTGCTATTTACCCACAAAGCGCTTTGCAAGCCGCACTTTTGGAATTGCTGTCACTTGCCTTAGATCGAAGAGTAAAATTCGAATTCCTTTTGCATTCATTCCATTAATTTATGTCAGTCAGTTATGTGCCATGCGTGATACACGCTTAGGCGATCATGAATCTTTCGATACTTAACTGACGAGGCAGATTTTTCCCGGAGTAGGTTGCCATTTCTTTCTGCAGTAGACCAGTTGCCATTTCAAGGCTATAAAACCTGGTCTGTTCTGTTTTGTCGACAACAGTGAATTCTCCCTTCTTAGTCCTTTCTTCTTGCTTTCTCCGATTACTTTGCCTAATAATACTTACAGTTCTCCTTCTGAATCTGCAATCGATCTGCATCTATATGTTTTTCGTCACCATCATCATTTGCGGATGCTGAAGTCTCTCTGGGAATCTCTTATGTTAGATCCAAGTTATCTGAAGTCCTCAAATCTGTATGTTTGTTATATGGAAGTGGAAATCATGCATATAACCACATAATAACATAAATATTATTCGTTTGCACAGTTATCAATGGAACATCCTCCCCATGCGTGTATGCCTATGTTCGCTTCCTTTGTGAGTTAACTGACTGCATTTAGTCAGTATCGACCGTATCGGAGAAATGCCATCATAATTGATATAGCGGCGGAACTCAGTTGTCTCTTTCCCGACATTACGCGCAAACAGTTGAGCAATCATGTGACGTCTGATCGACATTTCGACAGATGTTAGTATTGTCTTATTGATAGTCGACATGCAATCGATTGTCGGAGACCAATCAAGACGAGAACAGACTTGAGATTAATGAATTATCATACATTATAAGTTTGGCAAAGAAAATTTTTCAGAACATATAAACACATAACAGAAGTGAAGGGCAACACGTACACAGACACACATACACACACACGTGTGTGTGTGTGAGTGTGTGTGTGTGTGTGTCTGTCTATTGATGTAATAGGAAAGACCACTTAGATTGATGATCCAAAGTTCTTTAGGATTTTTGTTTTTGTTTTTAAAATACAGTGCTCGATACAGAAGTATAGTTTAAAATTATAATTATTTTTTAAAAATATGATTTCATTGCGACACAGAAATTACTATGTTTCGAAATTGGACCACAAGTGTTAAAGTTTAATTTCAATATTAGACCTTAATTTTAGATGACCTTTTCATTCTCAAGCGATGTTTGTAATAACTAACCAAAGAATTGTTTTACTCGTTTATACTTTGGAAATGGAAGTGTAATCTGGGGTTCGTTTTTCATTATCATGGGGTCTCTGCTTTGATGAAAGTAGTAATGTTTATATGACATATAATAAACACAAAGTAGAAATGTTTATATGACATATAATAAACATAGTAGAAATGTTTATATGACATATAATAAACATAAAGTAGAAATGTTTATATGACATATAATAAACATAAAGTAGTAATGTTTATATGACACTTAATAAACATGAAGTAGAAATGTTTATATCACATATAATAAACATAAAGTAAAATGTTTATATGACATATAAAAAAACATAAAGTAGTAATGTTTATATGACATATAATAAACAAAGTAGAAATGTTTATATGACAATTAATAAACATAAAGTAGTAATGTTAATATGACATATAATAAACATAAAGTAATAATGTTTATACGACATATAATAAACATAAAGTAGTAATGTTTATATGACATATAAACATAAAGTAGTAATGTTTATATGACATATAATAAACATAAAGTAGAAATGGTTATATGACATATAATAAACATAAATTCGTAATGTTTATATGACATATAATAAACATAAAGTAGTAATGTTTATATGACATATAAACATAAAGTAGTAATGTTTATATGACATTTAATAAACATAAAGTAGTAATGTTAATATGACATATAATAAACATAAAGTAGTAATGTTTATATGACATATAAACATAAAGTAGTAATGTTTATATGACATTTAATAAACATAAAGTAGTAATGTTTATATGACATATAAACATAAAGTAGTAATGTTTATATGACATTTAATAAACATAAAGTAGTAATGTTAATATGACATATAATAAACATAAAGTAGTAATGTTTATATGACATATAAACATAAAGTAGTAATGTTTATATGACATTTAATAAACATAAAGTAGTAATGTTTATATGACATATAATATATATAAAGTAGTAATGTTTATATGACATATAAACATAAAGTAGTAATGTTTATATGACATATAAACATAAATTAGTAATGTTTATATGACATATGATAAACATAAAGTAGAAATGTTTATATGACATATAATAAACATGAAGTAGAAATGTTTATATGACATAATAAACATTCCTACTTTCATCAATATAGCAGCAAAGTGTTGAAGTGTATTTAATAAATATTCCATCCCACTTTTTGCATTTCTACCAATGTCTGCTTAGCTCATTTATACGGGTGATGTTTTTTTTGGGGGTGGATACCGTATATCAACCTCAATGGGTTTTTTTAATGCCGACAAGAGTTTTATTGCTGGTAATATTTATTTTTGAAAAATATATTGCTGGTAATATTTTTTTCAAAAATGTATTGCTGGTAAAAAACTTTTTCAAAAAGTTATTGCTGGTATTAAAACCCATTTTTATGATTTCATAGTATTTTAACCCCTTTTGATGGGTTAAATATTTGTTCATAGCTGGGACCCTGACAGGTGCTACCACCCCTGGTCAGGGTGACCCTGGGAACATCATCAATTACGAGGTGGTTCCACGCTCATCAAAACCTTCTGATCAATTTTAGGATATCACAACGAAAACATGTCAAAAATCGCTACACAATTACAGTCATGTTTTGATGCGTACAAATGCATCTCATCAGACGATTGTAAAGTATAGGCGATTGAACGATTTATTTAAATTAAAAAAAAATACAGCCTCTTTTTACAAAAAAAGAAAAAAGTGGGGTTCATAAGGTTTGTGGGCTTTACTCTGATTAACCAATCAAATTTGACGTACGTTAAATTTAAACTAAGCTAGGAAGCAAAACTTAAAAAAATATTTTTTTATGAATTGGTCATGACACATAGATTGTCAGTTAATGGCAGCACAACATTAAACAGGAGCGGATGTTAATGTATACATAAATTATACACACTAGACAATGTCATTTCCTGTGTGAGTTTCCTACTAATTTCTATAGCTGATAAAACTAAGAGTTTCTTTAAGAAACCAGTAAATAATTTAAACGTATAGAATTATTTGGTAAATTAATATGCAACTGTTGACTAAAGATTATTTATATACGGTGTTAATAACAATAAACAATTAATGCAAAATGTCAAAATACCAACCAAATACCAATACAACCGTACAAAATGTTACTAACACTACCAGGAGATTAATACAAAATTATATTAAATCCAAATGAATCTTACAAATAGAAAGATAAGTCATACATGGTGCAACATAGTTCAACTAAAATCTAAGAAAAAGTATTGTCAAATTCCATGTCTAATTGAATTGTAAAGTAAGACTGTGTTTACAATTTACCGTTAACTCGGATTTTTGGTTTAATAAAGCATCATTAGCAAAGAACATGATAATTTACAATTTGTCATGTAAACACAGAAATCATGGTTCATATAAAGAACTGACTAGTTAAAAGAGACACACCCATAAAATCTAAAATTCTCGATACCCCTCCATATTAACTCTTTAATAAGTAAACATACTGCTTTCTATTTTCAAAAGTAAATCCTTTTCACCAAAGTTACCGAACATTGCCTGGTGACGATATAAAATCATTAAGTCACAAAACAGAAATTTCCGTGTCGCAATGTAAATTATTTTTTAATAAAAATATCATATATATATATATATATATATATATATATATATATATATATATATATATATATATATATATATATATATATATATATCATGGTGGTTTCCATTAGGGGACACAGGATCTAATCCTGCCTTCTTCCTTTTCTTTTTAAGTGTCATGTCCTTTCAGGACGTTCGCGATCATGGCTCTCCACCTCCCTCTATTCCTTGCAGCTTTCATCAAGTTCCTTCCCTCTGCTTCCTCCCCAAGACCACGTTCTGTCACCCACTTGTTTACGCTCGGCAGGATTGTCACGCATTGCTTTCCTTTGTCCCTCTTTCCCTCGATTCGACCCGTGAGTATCAGATTTTCCAGGCCCTCCTTTCTCATTATGTGTCCCAGAAACTTTAGCTGCCTCTTCCTGATATTAAGTATACGCCTCCTCCTTGTTCGCAACATCTCTAAGACCTAATAGTTCCGCACACGCTCGGTCCATGAAATCCTTCTGTAGAACCACATCTCTGTCGCCTCGAGGCTGTTCTTCATCTTTGAGGAGATCGACTAAACATTCGCTGCCATAAAGAAGAATTGATGTCACGTAACAGTTCAGTATTCTTTCCTGTCTCGCAGTACTTTGCCCAGCTTTTGGAACCTGTCCTTGGCCATCCCAATACGCCTACGGATTTTAGTATCGCACTTGCCGTCCGCTGTCAAGTCGCTTCTCATGTATTTAAACTTCCGCGTTTGCTTGATTCTAGTGTCCCCGACCTTCAGATCACATTTCGGGCTCATCCTTTTACTGAAAACCATGCACTCCGTCTTCTTGTAGTTTATGCTTAGTCCCTTCTTCATACTCCCCGTCGCTACCTTCTGTAGGAGATGGTTAACAACTCAAATAATGAGAAGCCTAATCCTGCCGGAGGACTCATATTTTTCTAACTAAATTTATCGAATATTCAGACCGGTAGGTGCAAATAAATAAATAACAGCAGAGTATCTACTTAAATGTAAGAATCCTTTTAAAAATAATGTTTAAACAAATATATATATATATATATATATATATATATATATATATATATATATTGATGTATGTTTCATTAAATAATAAAAACAAGTTTGGTCTATTTATTTTATGTAAATTCTTTTCATATCGTCTAATAAGTTTAATAACATTATCATTAAAGACGGGAGAAAATCGCCATATTGATACATATTTTTAATCCTACAAAAAGCTTTCGGCTTACATAAACCATTATCATTTTGGCAATTGCATTACAATATATTAAACAATACACGTAGAAAACAATAATGATAGTCTGTTTTTGTTTACATGTAAGATTTCCAAGCAACGCCAACTTCGTGCATACGAGACGCTGGAAGCTTAAATAGGATTAAAAAAATATGTATCAATATGGTCATTTTCTTTCGTCTTTTAATGATAATGTTATTAAGCTTATCAGACGATATGAAAAGAATTTACCTAAAATAAATAGACAAAATTTGTCTATATTATTGAATGAAACATGTATGAATGAAACAATTCTGCCTAAATACACACACAATATATATATATATATATATATATATATATATATATATATATATATATATATATATAATAAATAGACAAAAATCTTGTCTATATTATTTAATGAAACATGTATGAATGAAAAAATGCTGCCTAAATACACACAATATATATATATATATATATATATATGTATATATATATGCATAAAATAAATAAACAAAACTTGTCTATATTATTTAATGAAACATGCATCAATGACAAAATGCTGCCTTAATACACACACACATAATATATATATATATATATATATATATATATATATATATATATATATATATATATATATATTAACGTCGCTCTTTGTCTTCTGAATAATCTTATCAAGGCAAAAGTAAGGATTTCATTTTGTATCTTGTATTTATAAATAGAAGTAAAAAAAATGGTATCATTATTTTTTAAGATGGACAGAGAAGGGAAAACAGGGCTTAGGAGAACTAATAGAAAACAATTTATTAAGCGCTACAAGGGACAGAATGCTGTGAAGAGACATGACCACCTCCCACTTGAGAGGTCACGGCACATACAGAAGAATAAATAATGTACAATTTAACTATGAAAGTCAAGGTAAACTATTTGATGTCTAATAAACGAACTAGTAAACGTTGCTATTATTTTTTGTAGATTTTTAAAAAATGTAATTATTAGATATTTTGCTTTAGTTTGATTCATTTATGTATTTATTTTTCATTATTTAAAGTTTTCCTTTTGTCTTTACTCAAATAGAGTTTTAGACATTTTAGTTATATCAGAATTTTTACGCGGACAAACACACACACACACACACACACACAAGTGTGTATGAACGCTGACAGAAAAAAAATGAAATAAATGGAACCAGATAATTTAAATTGACTTTGTCGCGTATGTGTGCAGTTGGTGGCTATAATTGAAACAAAGCAATAATTTATTGATCTTTTGTTAGTTTTTTTATGCAAATTTTACTAGCGCCAACATCAAATATCGACGGTCTGTCCTAGAAAAGTAGACTTCCATTATAAGATCGAATCTCATTCAATAATATTACTTATTGACGGAACAAATAAAAAAGTTTGGATTTTTAATTCAATAAATTCATCAATTCTGTTCGGAACCTGTCATGAAATTGCTGTTTTACTTCTTGCTGATGAAACAGATTTGGTTGTCTTGCAGAGAGATTTTCACACGCTCAGTAAGCAGTTACAATGTTTACTGTTTTTTTTTTTATGGGGCTAGGATTGGATGGAACCTATTGTTTCAAAGTACTGATTTAATGATAGCTAGCGAGACAAACGCAAATGCAGTGAGGCTATTATAGAGTCTGTCCACATCTACTGCAAACTGTTCACTTCTATACCACACTAATCGTATCGTATCTTCCTACCCATCTGGAACAATTACGACTGAGTAGTGACTTTTATCCTCACTGAGTGCCCTCTACTTTCGGCCTTGTGCAACATCTAAGCTACGCTTAGCAAATCAATATATATATATATATATATATATATATATATATATATATATATATATAAATTACCCAGCATAATCCAAAATTACCTCATATGAGGTAATTTTGTATTTTGTTGAGTAATTTATATGCGCTGTTATAATAAATACATTGAGCTCTTTTTGTGGATCTTTTTTAATATTTCATATTACTAGGATCCACTTGGATTATATACCAACGGATTTATTACCTGTACTATATATATATATATATATATATATATATATATATATATATATATATATATATATATATATATATATATATATATATATATATATATATATATATGTATGGTAAGTTCAAGAGATGGATATCTCCAGAAAGATATATATATATATACATATTTTCAAATATAAATAAAGATTATTGACAAGCAATAAAAATCCTGAGAACGGATACTCATTGTAAACACAGCGAATATTTTTTGCCCTTGTACTTCCGGCTTCTATTTGTAATCCAATTTCTTGTCAGTAAAGAGGTGTAAAAATTCCATCAAGAACCGATCACAAAGTTCGGCTTCAGAAAATAGCTTATCAAATCATAATCCTCGATTGCAGAGTGAAGCATTTTCTGCCCTTATTTCCTCCATTACGGGACATCCTAGAGACGCGGACACTGTTGCAAAACAATTATGAAATAAATGGATGTACTTCAAATGCTGGGCGATGGCGGAACACGTCTTTTCTCAGAGCTCATTCAGAATAAAATGATTACAATGCCCTTATCATCGACATTTTAGCGCAATATGTCAATCAGCGGAGTGGATTCTCCTGACTCTTTCCTTGGGAGACTTCGTATCAAACAACAATTCGTTGTTATTAATTTTAGACTTGCGTTTCTTCCAGTTTAATTTGAGATCTTTATTTTACCTGAAGTTTGATAACTATCTCTATCTTTATCTCCCCTCTCACTCTCTCTTGCTTTCTATCTATCTAATAAATATATATATATATATATATATATATATATATATATATATATATATATATATATTAGTCATCCACAGACAGACTCTTTCGCTGTTTCGCAGCTCATCAGTGTGGCTAGACGTCCGGTTGCCTCTAGCTAGGATCAAAACCCGACTGAATTGGCGTCAGTCGGAACTTCTACCACTAAGCCGCCGGCTCACGACAGGGATGAAGGTGAATTTTAGCGTGTTTATTTTTTTTAGATTTAGATAAACACACAGTGACTGACAGTGACTCAATCCTGCCGAAGAGTCGTGCAATATTAGCTTAAATAGTCACTATTTACAAACTCACACCACAAACCAAAGAGCTCAACCGAAATTAATTTTTCAGGAGCCAATATTTTTGTCATCCACAGACAGACTGTTTCGCTGTTTCACAGCTCGTCAGTGTGACTAGACGTCCGGTTGCCTCTACATAGGATCGAAACCCGACTTCTACCAGTAAGCCGTCGGCGCACGGCATGGATGAAGGTGCATTTTAGCGTGTTTATTATTTTATTTTTAGATTTAGATAAATACACAGTGACTGACAGTGACTCAATTCTGCCGAAGAGTCGTGCAATATTAGCTTATGGAGAAAACAACTGAAAAGTTGCAAATTTAAAAAAAATGAAGTTTTTTTGTAAAAGTATTTATTTATATTTTTATGTATATATATATTTGATATTTCAGATCTGCCCCGATCTTTCGTCAGAAATAAATTAAATAACTGTATTCAGAACTTTGTTTTCAAGTAGCGTCCGTCGCGAGACGCGGACGTCACGTGATGTGGAATGCAATATTTCTAACGTAAATCTAACGATAATATTTTAGATGTTGTTTAAAAAGGTTTTTTATAACTATATCTAAAAGAAAAAAATTTTTAACTATTGAAATATTTATACAGATTTAAAATTCCCAAGTCTTTGTTTAACCCTAGTTTATATGTGTCTAATTTTAAAATCCAGTATTTTTCTTTTTTTCTGCGTGTGTATGTGGAACTAAAATCGGAATCTATCAATAAACATTTACAGTTGTCTAATGAGTGTTTTGATAGATTAAAGTGTTCAGCTATGGGGAAATAAGGATTGTTTTGACGTATGGTTAGTTTAAAACACACTCCTGAATACAGTTATTTAATTTATTTCTGACGAAAGATCGGGGCAGATCTGAAATATCAAATATATATATATATATAAAAATATAAATAAATACTTCCACAAAAACACATTGAATTTTTTTTAATTTGCAACTTTTCAGTTGTTTTCTCCATATTATATACATATCGTGGCTTCTCATTATGCTATATATATATATATATATATATATATATATATATATATATATATATATATATATATATATATATATATATGTATCTATAAATAAAAAGAAAGAACAGTAAGATATAAAATCCGGTGTACTTATAGACATTTTTATTTTTACACAATAGTGCTCAATGTAAATTTACAGAGCATTAATATTATAAATTAATTGATTTAAAATATGTTTTTTTTCGCTACACAGTGATAACCATGTTTCAGAAATGGAAGCTAAAGCCCCTGAATTTAATTTTGTTATTAAACCAAAGACATTAGTTCCATTTCCTCGTCAAGAGAATTTTGGACTCCAAAATTCGTTTGACGAGGAAATGGTTATCACTGTGTAGCGAAAAAACCATATTTTAAATCAATTAATTTATAATATATATATATATATATATATATATATATATATATATATATATATGGTGTATAGGGGACAGCAGATCATTGTTCAAACATATATTGTTAAATATAACAGACAACGAATGTCTATTATGTTTTATCATGAGTCGTTCCAAGTGTCTTACAATGGCTTTAGTTTCAAGGGAAAATAAAGACAAAAAACAGTCGTACATTTGGATAATTCTCTATTATATTGGTTATCAGTCTAAGCTTTCGGCTCTCACATCAGCCATCGTCAGAGTAGTTATATGGACATTATAGCAGAGATGTTCATAGTCAAACATCAGTTTTGTTTACATAGACGTTTGCAATGAGACGATAACGTAACAAAAATAAAAATAAAAAATCTTTGAAGAAATACATTTTTGTAACTAAAAAAATAAAAAATATTTCCAGCAATACATTTTTGTAACAAAAAAAGAAAAAATATTCGTTCAATATATTTCGGTAAAAAAAAAAAAAAATTACCAGCTATATATTTTTGTAACGAAAAAAATAAAAGTTATTTCCAGCAACAAATTTTTGTAACCAAAAAACAGGAAAAAAAATATTCGCATCTATATATTTTTGTAAATAAAAACTATTACTAGCTATATATATTTGTAACGAGAAAAATAAAAATTATTTCCAGCAACAAATTTTTATAACAAAATAATGAAAAATTATTCGCATAAATATATTTTTGTAACAAACAAATATTACCAGCTATATATTTTGTAACGAAAAAAATAAAAAATATTTCAAGCAACAAATTTTTGTAACAAAATAATGAAAAATTATTCGCATCAATATATTTTTGTAAAAAACAAATATTACCAGCTATATATTTTTTAACGAAAAAAATAAAAATTATTTCCAGCAACAAATTTTTATAACAAAATAATGAAAAATTATTCGCATCAATATATTTTTGTAAAAAAACAAATATTACCAGCTATATATTTTTGTAACGAAAAAAATAAAAATTATTTCCAGCAACACATTTTTGTAGTAATAAAAGTAAAAATATTCGCATCAATATATTTTTGTAAAAATATTACCAGCTATATATTTTTGTAACAAAAACAATAACCAGAAAGAGCCAAGAACATGAACATGAATTAAAAAAGAAATTACAAATGCTCCCAAGAAAATTAAATTTCCGCATTAAGTCACACATATGGAGTTGATATGTCTCTAACAAACTGTTACATTGCTATCATATCTAGTCTGCTGCTCTTCTTATATATCTCGAGATTCTAGACAAACTCCAAAGAAGGATCTGTAATCTTATCCGTCCTGACCTGGCATCTCGACTTCAAACACTTCCCCACCGCCGTGGCGTGACCTGCCTCTCTTTTCCATGAATATATTCGGGTGAATTTAAGCTTACTCCTAGATTAGCAACTCTGTATAATCGTATTGTTGTTGAATTAGCTAGATATAACTCTAATTTATACTGTAATATATTTTCTCGTACTTCTCACCTGTGGTAACTTCCTTCCAATTTCTGGCTACCCTACCACCTAGGTCCTTCAAAAACTTTAAATGCAACGTCAATCGCCAACGTATGTCTTCCTGAAACCCTTTTTCTTACTGTCCTTTCTGCTCGCAAATAAGTCGTCATTCTCTTTCACTCACAGAGAAACGTTGCGTCATAGTGACATTATCACCTTGTTTGGGGATAAATGATTATATATAAATATATATATATATATATATATATATATATATATATATATATATATATATATATATATATTTAAACCTAGAGAGCCAGACAAACCTACCAAGGTTTCACCTAAGCGGATCGTCAGGGAAGCCTGGCTCCCTGACGATCCGCTTAGGTGAAACCTTGGTTGGTTTGTCTGGCTCTCTAGGTTTAACTAGGTCTGCTCTACTTACTGTATTGAGCACTTTATTTAGTTAGTTGCGTACTCGTATCGGGTTTTTTTCGTTGGGCTTTGGACCTGCATGCTGAACGATTGCTTTCGACAGGCGTTCATGTTCTCAGCTCTTTTTTTTATACTTTTTTTCCTTCGATATTGATTTGATCATTTGCAAATCAAGAAACCGAAGGTTTTCCGAAACGAGTGTAGTTACTTATATTTATAAGATTATATATATATATATATATATATATATATATATATATATATATATATATATATATATATATATATATAGGAATTCGACATATATGCGGGATTTTGAGAGGGTATAGAAGGGATTTCTGTGCAAGGTATGTGTCGTTTAAAACAAATATTATTGTCTTTGCTGTAAATCTATTTCCGATGGTTGAATAGTGAGACAAATTGGTTAGCTGAAAAAATAGAAACACGAGAAGCTAGCTAAGAAGATGTACAAAGAAAAGAAGAAGATAGAAAAAAAATGGACGTACACAAGAAGATGAAAAGTGTGCTTCACTTTTACTCTATAAAAGCCTGTCACTTGGCGGCCAAGGCTGATTTACTGGGTGATATATAAGTTTGTTTGCGTCATAGCACATAGCAAAATCTGTCAAAGGTAGGCAAAGCACACTCCAGTAAGTACGTAGGTGGCCATTACTATGAATCGACTGGACACTGTACGATCAAGAAAAACAAGCAAACCTTCTGGATTGACATTAGATTTTAGGTTGAGACGAACGTCAGCCAAAAAGGGAGAGTAAGGATTAGTGAGAGTAAGGACATGATATTTGCCTATTTACTATCTTCTATCAGTACTGCACTATAATTTCAAACTTACTTTCTCTCCTATGTCTCGTTTCTTGGTCTGGATAGTGGAATCACTTTGAATATAAAACTATTTCAAACGTACTTATTATAACGATTGGATCATTTACATTATCACCAACTTTATTATCATTAACTCAAAGTTGTCTACTCCAGCATCAGAATAACCTTCAAGGAATATCGAAATGAACTATTTATTTAATCTTTGGAAGTAAAGACTTTTTCATCATTTCGACCCAACCAGGGCGCTGAAATCCGATATGACGCAAGCGTTTATTTGAGAGTGAAAGAAACGGGGAGGACAATAAAAGGACGTGTCAGGAAAATAGAATGTGACGTTTGACGTTTCATTTAAATGGTTGAAGATCGCAGTTGACAGGCAAAGAGAAAATCTGGAAGAGAGTGACACAGGAGAGAAGTGCGAGAAAAGAAATTATTAGAATAGAACTTAGTTGTAATCTTGCAATTTCAACAGTGAAATTATCAGGCTAAAGTTTTTCCCTCTCTCTCTCTCTCACTTTCTCTCTCTCTCTCTTTACTGCAATTTTTGTCAGCTCTGTTTGTTATTATTATTATTATTATTATTATTGAGCAGGTATTACTAGTCATGTTTGCTTTTAGACTTTTTTAAAAAAAATCACTTCACCCCAACCAAGGCAACACCGCCACTAAAATGCAAGTGGCTACTGCGTGTTAGAGACTACGAGGAAAAATACTATTAAGGGGCGAGAACAATAAAAGATTAATAACTAAGACGACAGAAGATAACGATTGACACTGCACTTACATTTTTGAAGATCAAAGTTAACTGGGAAGCAGCAAGAAGCCGGAAGAGAGTCCCACTATCTCAGATAGTGATGAGTTTTCGGAGATTTTTCCTAATGTGCTTATAAATTAAAATAATTCCTAGTAATATTCAGCTACTGGAATAGTAATTGTGCTTACATGAAACATACTTGCAATTTCTGTTTCCATATTATATTTTGAAAGTTTGTTTAATTGCTTTACAGAATTGTCTTTATAAGACGTTATGAGCATGTGTATGAGATGGTAGTTATTATTATCAGTGTTATTATTTCACACGAGTGCTAACTGGTTTTCATTGCTGTTTAATTGACAACATGTTTCCGTAATATCCCAGGACTTTCCTCGGTATTCTAGCTGTTTTTACCTGCACTGTCTCATGGTTGTTCTCAATCCTACACTCCTACTTTCCTTTAATTATTTTTCCAGGCTCTTTAAAATTGCTCCCAGTGATCTAATAACAATTGGTAGAATGGTCACTTCACCTTCCCTATTTCTTTTTCTCTCGAGCAAGGTTTTTGCTTTATTTCTCTTTAGATATGTTTTTCATTTTTATTATTATTATTATTATTATTATTATTATTATTATTATTATTATTATTATTTCCCCTGATTTCTGATGTGTACACATTTCTTTCCGAGTCCCGCCCAGAGACCTAAGATCAGAAAGGGCATCAATACATTTTCCACTAACCAATTAAAACAACAAAAAAAGAAGATATTTTACATGAGCTTCGTAAGCTGTGGGCTGTACTCGTAAGAACAATTTTTTTTGTATTTCTTTAAGGCAAGGGCTTCCAAGAATCTCTTCAGTGAGTCTACTGGAATCTTTTCCAGCCAATCCGAGGGCTCCAGCTATAACAGGGATTGTTCATGTTCCCATATGCCACATTTTTGAGATTTCTATTTCAAGGTCCTTGTATTTTGACAGCAAGGACTGCCATATCAATAAGGAAGCAGTTTTATTGTTTGCGGTCTCTAATAACAATGTCTGGGCGGTTAGCTTTGATTGTTCTGTCAGGGTGTATTGTTTAGTCCCATAAATCTTTTACAGATCCTATCTGGGTGATGTTCATACCAATTTCTTTCCGTTTCTTTCCCGTTAAAATTTCAGAGATTCCAGTGCAGGTATTGGCCCACTCTCTCATGCTGGGTTGTATATTCCATGGATGCCAATACCGTGCAACCTGATACAAGATGATCAATTCTTTTATTGCTGTGTAAAAAGATTTTCCTTACGGGTCCCAACCAGATATCTAAATTCAAAAATGGCTTCATGACATTTTTCCAATGATCATTTCTTGTAAAACACACACATTCTACATCGACAAAGCTCTTCGTGGTGTATGAGTTGTACCTATGAGTGCAATATTTTATTTTTTCTTTAAAGTATGGGCTACCAGGAATCCATTCAATAAGTTTTTCGGAACCTTTTCCAATCTAGCTAAGGGCTCCAATTACTACTGGAATTATTGATGTCCTTATGTGCCATATTTCTGAGATTTCCACTTTAAGATCCTTATTTTCCTATTCACACCAAATGCCTAGTGGGTGACGTTAAGAATTAACCAACAACATGTTTCTCCAACTCTACAAGACGTTCCGCGGCATTCTCAAAACCCAATTAATCCATCTAGCTTCAGTTTTTCCCAGTTCTCTCATTGTCACTTTTATTTCCCTTAGTCATGTTCTTGTTTTCGTTCTTTCTGCGTTTTTACATTGGCACCACTAACAAAATACAATGAAGCAAAAATTTGACATAATTGTCAAGCAATGCAAAGTAGAGAGAACATTAAGCACATCAGAAAATGAGAGAAAAAAAACATGCTCCAAAGCTACACGAAAAGGGAAAGTAGGCGCGAACTGACAAGGGTTATACGAAAAGTGAGAGAAGATTGTAAGGACGAATCATGCCAGTGGCTGTAGCATATAAAGCGCCTACGGCGAACATCACGAGTAGCGCATCTTTTCCTCGACTAAATAAAGACGGATTTACGAAGAGCATATCAATCAGTGATCTGCATCCTAAACGTCAAGCGATTCTGAAAAAAGCAGAAAATGGCCACGCTGTATGTAGACAGATAAAGGGCAGAGATAAGTCAATAGTAGTAAAGTAGATAAGATGGTAGATAGGAAAAAGAACTTAAAGAATTTAAATAGATAGATAGATAGATAGATAGATAGATAGATAGATAAAACAGATTTAAATAGATAGACTTTGAGGGTGGATTTAATAAAACTGGTTTGGATGATTTGTTAATTTATATAAGATACACAGATATGAATATATATATATATATATATATATATATATATATATATATATATATATATATATATATATATATATATATATATATAAATAGGAAAAGAGATAGATAGATATGATACACTACTCCTTTATGTGTTATCGCTCTTGAGCATTGATGGGTTTCCATGCTAAGCTTTTTATTTGAAGCAGTGTGAAATGTCAACATCTGCATTATTTTATTATTTTCTCCTCGAGTTACATGTATTATCCATATATATATATATATATATATATATATATATATATATATATATATATATATATATATATATATATATACGTATGTATATATATGTGCGTGTGTCTGTGTGTATATACACACATATGTATATATATTGAGAGAGATAGATTGATAACGAACACTTTAAGAGTATTACAGCTGCTCAAAGAACTAAACGGTATATATATATATATATATATATATATATATATATATATATATATATATATATATATCAGTGAAGAGGTTATAGTAGTTTCAACGACAGAAAAGTGTGTATAATAAAAAAGAAGAGAGAAACCGCAAGCGTTTTTTATTGTAATGTGGATTTTTTAAAAATATATTATACTTTATTTTCCATAATTTTGCTACACGTGTTACCGCTCCCGCGACCTTCATCAGGCAAATATGTCCGCATATTATTAAAAGGAATTAATTTTTCTTATGTTTTTCGATCTTCAATATTCTCAATTAGACATTCTCTTTTTTCTGTGTTAGTGACCCAGATGTCCTTCTTGAACTGTCAGTGAAAGAATTTTGCGTAAAGGGTAATAAAACAATTAAGATTGGTCCTAGAAAGGTTGAAGAAGATATCTATATTCTTATCTTTTAATGACTCCTGTGTGTTCTTAGATATATTTCAATTCTTTTGTGTTTTTGTAAGCATGCGTACACATACGTATATTCCCTGTCCATATATATACATATTGTCTTATTATAAGGAATTAGTATACACATATGTACACATAGAGGCACACACATACATACACATACACACAAACAGACATGCACACACTTCCTTTGTTGTGTAGGGTTCGCGTGCGTGCCTGTGAGCAGTTTTTTGTCAATATGTGTATACACACACACACACACATATATATATATATATATATATATATATATATATATATATATATATCCCATTTAAATTTGGGTTCTATTTTCTTTTTTTATATGTTTCTGTTCCTATCTACCATCTTATTATCAACTTATCTGATATATATATATATATATATATATATATATATATATATATATATATATATATATATATATATATATATTCAAACTTTTATATGGCCAACTTAGAAAACAAAAGATTTAATAGAATAAATAAAACCACCATTTATGTCAGATATACAGATAACCCCGTCATCTAAAACAAATCTGATAATGTCTGAAAAATCCAGTTTTAAAGTTAACATATGAACTAAATATCTATCAAAAAATTCTAGATATCCTCTATGACTATGTAATCATTTTACTATATTTCTGCTTAAAATGTCCACTATTTCTCATTCATGCCTCCTAAACTGCAAAGTGAATACGTTGAACAAATACAAACCTGCTGTCATTAATAACCTGATACAAAAAGGATAAACACATTTCTACATTTAAATAATTTTCCTTAAATACTTAAATAATATAAAACAAACACTTTTCAGTAAGGGATACACTAATTATATAGTCAACCAGCAAATCAAATTTCATTTAAACAACAATAATTTTAATAAGAAAAAACAAAATATTGACAATAATGCTATTAACATATATTACTAAAAATAAATGCACTACAAAAAAAAAACTATCAACTCGCAACTCTTTGGGTCCTGTCACTGGATCTAACCAACGCCATTATCCAGTGTGTCATGTGTCCTTAAGGACATTTGTGTATGGATTTCTGGGATTTATAAAATTAATGTCATCAGCAGTAACTTTTTACTATAAGTCATATTGCAATTTTCGTTGTTATTATTGCTTTTCTCTGGCACTCCTTATTACTGGTTCCCATTTCTATGCTTGGTCGGCTAAGGAGATTTTTGTGGACTAGCATATATGCTGATTCCTTAAGTTTACGAATTTTCCAATTATGTTATTTGTCTATGATTTCAACCTGATCCCACAGAGGACGGTGATCTCCATTTTCTGTCCAGTCAGCCACGCCTGATTTTTCCACTTCCCCTCGTGTTACAGCTTTTTGATGTTCTTGAAGCCTCACCTTAAGGGGGCGGCCTGCCTCCCCTTTATATTTCCTTCCGCAGCTGCACGGGTTAGGGCAGTGAAGAACTTGGAGAAGTGAATTAATAGGAGATAACTGATAACTGGCATCCATTACACATCCATTACACGTGTTGCTAGGTCCACGTGGTTGCATCACCACAATTCCCTCTTAAAAAACAATACATTCGGGCCATTAGTCGTTGATCGAAATATGGATGTCCATAATTGCAACTTTAAGGATGCGTTACCGATGAAAATAGAAATTTTTTTAAGAAGAAATGTATACAATGTGCACTAATTACGGATTCCTGTGCAGCATCATACAATATGTCTAGTAAGTCGCAATTTGATTTTAATTGCTCAGTCTTCCTGTATCTTTAATGATTCTATGTAAATTGATGCTGATGGTTTTCTGTATTCCTACACGAAAATATTTACCTCTCTTTTTTTTCTATATAAAATTGATTTCATCACTATACCCTTTGTCGAAAGAAGTATTTTTTTCTGGAACAAAACGGGTGAATCATATTTACTCTTGTCAGGAAAACAAAAACGAATATGTCAAAACTATAAAAGGAAATAGAAACTGAGAAAAAATCTAAACAAGTAAAACACAGTGGTCTTTGTCTAAATGACCGACGACAGAACAAATAAGCTACCCAACATCCTGGTTGCCTAAAGATCGTGGTAGCGTGAAATTCAATCATCGATTTTATTTTTGTCGCTTTTGAATATATATATATATATATATATATATATATATATATATATATATATATATACATATATATATATATATATATATATATATATATATATATATGTATACATACATATATATATATATATATATATATACATACATACATATATATATATACATATATATATATTTATATATATATATATGTGTGTGTGTGTGTCTTCAATCAGTCAGGTGCGATGACTATTTTTTTATGTATAGATAACGTTATCAGACATGATTGATTAAAGCCATTATACATCTCTCCCTCTATCTCTATCTCTCTCCTTCTCCCTATACATATATGTATATATATATATATATATATATATATATATATATATATATATATATATATATATATATATATGTATATATATATGGAAGTGAACATTGAAGTGACCACTGACAGGCAACAGGCTGTCTCATGCTAGACGCAATTGTCAGGGCTGAATGTTCAATTTTATATTAATTTTTACATATGCTCTATCTCTGATATTGAGCACTTTATCCCACAAATATAGCATACTTTAAAACTATATTTCTGTACACACATATATATATATATATATATATATATATATATATATATATATATATATATATATATATATATATATATATATATATATATTATCGGAGCCGGTACTAAGAATGACTGGAAAAAAATTTTAAAAACTTATGTCTGACAACCAATATTTTTCTATTTTCTTCCAGTAATTTTTAGTACCTGCTCTTCATATACATACATATATATATATATATATATATATATATATATATATATATAACATTTAATTTTTTAATCACTTTTCATGCATGCATGATTGTAGAATATACTAATTTGTTTTTACATTGATGCATAAAAATCGTCATCGCACATGACTGATTGACGCCATGTATACATATATATATATATGTGTGTGTGTGTATGTATGTGTATGTATGTGTTGTGTGTGTGACTTTAATAATTCAAATGCGATGACGATTTTTTATGCGTAGGAAACGTTATCCTGATTGATTAAAGCCATTTTACATATATATTTGTATATATCTCGACATATATATATATATATATATATATATGTATATTTATATATATATATATTTATATATATAATGAATTAATGGAGTTATATTTAATCCGACATTATTAAACGTTATATTTTTAGTGTATGTTCGTGTTTGAGTGTAAACTCTTTTTAACTTTATAAATTATATTTTACGGCTTCGTTTGAACATACAAAGGCGGTGATTCAAATGTGAACACAACCGGAGGCCACATTGTCCTTATTATGACTCTTGGATGCAGAGGTCATTAGATGTAATTTACTCTGTTTAAAATCAGTGTGTCTACTCAAATAATTACAGTGAATATATATATATATATATATATATATATATAGATAGATAGATAGATAGATAGATAGATAGATAGATAGATAGATAGATAGATAGATAGATAGATAGATTATACAATGTTTGCAATAATATATGTAAAGCAGTGAAGCGCGTACGCTGATTCTTTCATAAGTAATTGGGATGTGGTATTAGTAAATTACGACAAATGTATTATGTGCGATAAAGAAATTGAAAATGGAATAGGCTGTGCTACGGATAGTTTCATGGAACACCGCAAACTGCTACGAATCGAAAAGACTAAAAGCTATAGAAAGCTATATAAAGACTAAAAGCTATGTGCTTAAATCTGAGACTTTTGTATGGATGTCATGCCTGGCGACATACTCGTTCAGAAATATCGAAACTATCGGCCATAGACAATCTCTTTCCCAAATCGATGGTAAAAAAAATGGCTTCTAGTCAGTGAAGCGCGTAAGCCTCGTTGAGGAACATCCTTGTTCAAACCTTGTAGAATGGCGTTAGAGAATCAGAAAAAAAGACCTGAACCAACTCACTGAAACCACATCACTTGAAGAATTTCAAAAGCAAGAACAAATAAGGGAAATACTGATATAATCAAAATGTTGACAATTTCACACTGTGCCAAATAAAAAGTTAGGTTTGTTTTGTTTTACGGCATATCAACCTCAATGGGTTATTTAATACCGACAAAATGTTCATTGCTGGTAATGTTTTTCTTCAAAATTCTATTTCTGGGAATATTTTTCCTTTTTGAAACCTATAGCTGGCCATATTTTTTCCAAAGAATGTATAACTGTTTGTATTGCTGGTATTTTTTTTAAATATTGCTGATAATAATTATTCCTTCAAAAATTATTACTGGTAATAATTTTTTTATTACAAAGTATTTCTGATATTTTTACACAAGTTTGGGTGTTAACTATTTGCCCATAGCTGGGACCCTAACAGGTACTACCACCCCGGGTCAGGGTGAACCTGGGAACACCAGCAATTAAGAGGTGGTTCTACGCTCCTCAAAACCTCTTGATCAGATGCCTTGCTGTTGGACATAGTTTGTCGTCATACCCAGGACGCGGATATAGTTTATCGTCATTACCCAGGACGCGGATGTAGTTTATCGTTATACCCAGGATGCGGATGTAGTTTATCGTAATACCCAGGACGTGGATGTAGTTTATCATCATACCCCGGACGCGGATGTAGTTTATCGTCTTACCCAGGACGTCGATGTAGTTTATCATCATACCCAGGACGCGGATATAGTTTATCGTCATTACCCAGGACGCGGATGTAGTTTATCGTCATACCCAGGATGCGGATGTAGTTTATCGTCATACCCAGGATGCGGATGTAGTTTATCGTCATACCCAGGACGTGGATGTAGTTTATCGTCATACCCAGGACGTGGATGTAGTTTATCGTCATACCCAGGACGCGGATGTAGTTTATCATCATACCCTGGACGCGGATGTAGTTTATCATCATACCCTGGACGCGGATGTAGTTTATCATCATACCCAGGATGCGGATGTAGTTTATCGTCATACCCTGGACGCGGATGTAGCTTATCGTCATACCCAGGACGCGGATATAGTTTATCATCATACCCAGGACAAGCCAAATAAAAAGCAAGATTGGAAACTCTTATCAATACTTGTTGAAACTTGACTAATCCATGGAATAATAATGCAAACACAAAATGTAGTTAGAATAAAATGTATTGAAACAAGAAAGTGTACACAATATTTACATATAGTCTTTTGTATATTCCTGGGAAGACCGTTCCTGGAGAATGTGTTGACTAAGTCGCAGTCGGGCAGAGTCTCTAGTTGGATCTCTTGATTCGCCTCCGGTACCAACCATATTTATATCGTCGGTACTCCGCTATGCAAATTAGGTGGATCCTACCACAACAATACTGAAAAGAGCAATAATAGGACTGGACTTGAGAAACCTATTTTCCTGAAAAAGAGAATTATTTTATAAATTTCAACTCGTTCAATGAATGGCAAGTGTTTCTTTACAAAAAATAGCTAAATTTTAATTACCAGATGTCGGCGATGTCTTCCTGTGTTTTTCTCCGTATTTGGAGTTGGAGAAAGAGAGATGAACCGCCCAAGTTGATATAATAATCATGTAAATTGGGTATACTTTTTTTGTTGTTTTTTGTGGAGCTGTTCGCTCATATAAACGTTCTCCTTTAAATCACTATCACCGAGTTATCCGTTTTATTATTATTGTGTGTGGTATCCTCTTGCCAGTAATTTCAAGTACCTAATTACTAAGTCCCCTTCGGGGTCTATGAGTAAAAGGAGCACTGTAGAAGAGATTTCTGCCCATTTGAGAGGGTTTCGTTCAGATAGAGAGGGTTTCCTGTGTGCAATTCCGCACAAGGTTATCTTTTGTAGTACTGAGATGCTGATCTGTCCAGGAATTTTGCTCACATGATTTTCAGTACCATTCATTATGTTATGGGTCCTTACCTGTAACTACAAAATGAACTCTTCCTAACTCTATGTATACTACGCCTCTCTCTCTCTCTCTCTCTCTCGAGAGAGAGAGAGAGAGAGAGACGAATCACTCCAAACCAGACTGACAGTCATACTAACAACTTCCACATCTTGTATTATTATTCCGTGTAATATATCTTCGTTATTTCTACTCTTGTGTTCGTGTTGTTCTTCCTTGGTCCTAACCTGGATCATAACACATTATCAGACCCAACTTCAGCTATCACACTAGGGATAATCTTTGTTTTAACATTTTTGCTACATCTACTTGAGGGTCCATATAATTTGATAGTTTTTTTAAATCTTTCTTTTAGAAACATTGGAAGTCTGTTGGCATGTCATATCAATTAGCTGTGGTAGATTCCTTGTTTGCAATCTTTTATGATTATGTCTGGTCTATTTGCTGTCTGTGAGAAATGGAAAATACCGAAGTATAGTCACTCCATAAATAAAGTGTATGTAATGAACACGCTCGGAATTCGAACTCGGATCACCAATTTCTCGTCCCTAAACGCTGCCTATTACACGACCTGTATATCTCTACAACGGAAAAATTATGAATCTATCTTTTTTCCTCTCAGCTATGGGTTAAACAGCAGGTCAGATTGGGCACTGGAATAAATATTACACAGACCCCACCACTCTTAGTACGGGGAAGTTGCTACCGGCACGGTTGGAATACCCGCGACCTTGCGCCTTCTTTCATCTAAAATGAGGAGTACAGATGCATCGCTTTGATTACCCGGCGAATGACCAGATGATCCTGATCAAGAAGAAGAGACAACGAGATGGGTTTATTACCGAAAAGCATAAATAACAATCTAACAGAACGAAATAACCGAATGTCTCAGAATATTCAAGATTAATTAATCGGTAAAGAAACGTATAGCTAACTCTATGAAAAATTAGAAACCTTCGTGAGTTCATCTTTTCTACTGACCTGAATTAATTCTATGGAATCAATTTCTTGGTAGCAAAGTTGGTTCACCGAGTCGTGCCAGATAACTTCCTATGTCAGAATCTATCTTGCGCAAATATGAATCTACAATTCGTCCGTCTATTGAATATTGCAGCCATATCTGGTCTGATACTCTTGCGATATATCTCTAGATTCTTGGCAAAACTCAAAATCCAAAGAAGGGTCTGTAATTTAACTGATCTTGACCTGGCGACTCGACTTCAGTCATTTTCTCACCCCTGTGACATGGCTTCCATCTGTCTACCATTCGTTCGGGTATTAAATATTGCTGTCATGTCTGGTCTGGTGCTCCTGTTGTACATCTTGAGAATTCTTGGCAAAATCCAAAGAAGGGTCTGTAATGTAATCTATACGGATCAAGCATCTCGACATCAGTCACTTCCTTCCGTCTTTTCAACAATTATTTCCATGGTAATTGTTCTGGTTGAGACTTCCTCCTCCTTGATGCATCGACTACGTGAATTTAAGCGCGCTAATAGATTGACATCTACTTTAGATTATTATTATTATTATTATTATTATTATTATTATTATTATTATTTTACTGTTGAACTAGTTAGCTGTAACGGCCAGTTCTATTCTAGTTGTTTCATTACTTGCACTTCTCAGCTGTGGATATCCCTTCCGATTTCTTGCTTCCCGGCCAACTACAATTCAACGCCAATCGCCAGCTTCTGTCTACCAGAAACTTGTTCTTTTATTCTCATTTTTCTGCACTAAAGTCTTCTCATTCTCTTTAACTCCCAGTAACCTCTTACGTCTTAGTGGCATTATCGCCTTGCTTTGGATGATTAAAAACTACCAGATCTGACACTCGGAGAGGAATAATAAGCTCTGATAAGTATGATTTTTTTCCCTCCTATTTGTTGTAGAAATTATGATTACAAACTGTAAAGATTATCAACTCTCCAACACAATAAAAAAGTAAATGACCTCATGTATTATATGCAGTATTTACATTCGAACTTTTGTCCTCATCTTTTTGTTATTATCATAACGTTTTACCTGTTGTGCACTTACACCTTTTCAGGTGCTAGTCGATTCCGAGTAACCATTCGGGAATTTTCAACTGAACACTTTATATAATCTAGAATAGTAGATTATTCTAATTCCATGATCCCATGAATATAAATAACCCGTCTAGTTCTTCTTTAGATATACTCACTTATTTTTTTGCCGTTTCCACAGAGTTTATATATGTAAATAATGATAACTGATCATCCCAGAAAGTGTTATTTCCTTGATCCCCATGCTGGGGAGCTAGTCGGGTGTCTTTTGCGGTTCTGCAAGCTGCAGCAATTTTGCAGTTTTAGCTATTAAATATCGCCTTGCCAAGCGGAGAGTCTGTTATGACTAGCTTTATCACATCTTAATATTCATAACGCATCTAATCCCATTTTCAGTGTTTTTCAAATAATTCTGTATCGACCAATTCTTTGAGACACAACTTATTCATATTCCTTAATATTTTTTATTCTCATACAAGGTTCTTGTATTTTCCAATTTAGTCATAAAATAATAGCAATAATGAAGAGTTCGTCCCCACCGAATTTTGTGATAAAAGGCAACAAGATAAAGTAATCAAGTCACAAAATAACAGTTATAATGAAGAGCGTATAGTCCCAGACTTTTTGATAAAAAGCAATAATATTAAGATGAAGTATAACTTGTCATAAATGATAGCAATAATGAACAGTCTATCATCTCAGAGTTTTGTGATAAAAGCAACAATATTAAGGTGGCGTAAAGCTAGTCATAAAATAATATTTATAATGTATCTGTCTATATTTCTGAGATGAGGGACTATGAACATTATTTACATTATTCGAACTATTGTCCTCATTTTTGTTGCCATATTTATCACAATGTACGCCTTCTTCAGGTGGTTGGAATGTCGAACTAAAACCTCTATTTCGCTCGCTGGTGTAGACTGTTTTAGTTCCACGTGCCATGCCTAATGGATGTCATTTATCGGTTATCTCCTGTTTATTCACCTCTCCAAGTTCTCCACTGCCTTAACCAGGTATTGAACTCACAACTCTTTTGGATCCTGTCACTGGATCTAACCAACGTCTTTATCCACTGTGCCATGTGTGGATAAAGTGTATAAAGTTTTGAGATAAAGTGTATGAAGTTTTGAGATAAAAAGCAAGAATATTATCAAGTTAATATTGTGACGAAAATGCAATAATGATGTGTATCAATCGAATATGTTATGATACAAAAACAATAATGTCGACTAAGACATGTAATACTAATAATTAAGAATGCGTAAACCCCGAGTTTTATGATAAGAAAACAATAATAGCATGGACTGAAACTGGTAATAAAAATAATTGTCTTAGTGAAGAATGTATCTAACTCATGGTTTGTACTAAAAAGCAAAAGTAATAACATTGAGGGAAACTCGAGTAATAAGACTGAAGGAGACTTGAGTAATAAAACTGAGGGAGACTTGAGTAATAAGACTGAAGGAGACTTGAGTAATAAGACTGAGGAAGTCTTGAGTAATAAGATTGAGGGAGACTTGAGTAATAAGATCCAAAATGTCTGCAGTTATCGTTGTCCGAATAAATCAAAACTACTCAGTGCAAAAAAAAAAGATGTTCGTACCGGAATCTCAATTCCTTTCAGATGAAGGGAACTGGTGCATTACGCAAGTCCTATTTCGAAGAATCAAGAAAAATCAAAGAAATTACCGAGAAAATGGTAACCTTGACAGTAGAAGAGAACTATTCCATACGGTGTCTTTTGCACATCGCATAAAAGCGAATAAGCACTTGTCTTGAGCAAAAGTCAAGTCTCGTCATTTAGAACTTAAAAAACAAAAAGAGATCGGTACTGAAAAAATTCGTCTTCTCCGAAAGATCATAGCGATTCCCTTTCTTTGTTAGTCTCTTTCTTTCTCATTTTATCACTCTACCTCACGAAAAAAAAAACAAAAAAAACTGTGCATGTGTTGATGGGTATGGGGGGGGGCTTTCGGTGTTGCACTTTCGTAAAGAATTAGCACACTGGTGCACAGCTGTCTTTTAAGATGGATCTTTCTCCATGATTCGTCATTTTTCAAGTAATCAATTTTAGTCGCGAAACAAAGCTAACTTTAGCATTTTAGCTTAGATTACTAGATATTTACCTTTGCGTATCTAACGAATTTGGATTTTTATACCGCCAGCCCCTATAGATATAGCAATAATTTCTCATACCCAACAAAAGAAATTACTAAATATAAGATCAGAAATAATCTCTAAATGCAGACATGAAAACAAATACATATTATCACAATTTATGCCAAACGGATAAAAATAAAATTAAAAAAATAAATAAAACATACCAAACAAACCACCATGAACATAAAAAGAGAAACCACTGACACCATAACACCATCAATTATTTTCTAGTTCAAACTACCATCATAATGTTTTCGTGCGTGCGTGCGTGCGTGCGTGCGTGCGTGCGTGTGTGTGTGTGGGGGGCTGACGATTGCGTCTAGCATGAAACAGCCTGTCACCTCTAAGTGTTGACATTTATGTTCACTTTTATATATATATATATATATATGAAATTTTTATATATATTATTTATATATTATACATGCGCGGGTCTTATTGGGAAGCGCTCAATATCAGTAATAGAGATAATATATTTAGTTGGATTGATGTGAGTTTGTGACCCTGGGTTTCACGCTTTCTGCGATCGTCAGACAAACTGCTTAATTTTTGAAATTTTGGATCTATTTATGTTGCGTATGTCGTTATTCTGTGGTAGTGGGAGGGAAAATTGTCGTCGGAACGACACTCATACGTACGTAGACATACATACAAAAACTCCTCACACATTGCAGCTAACATAAACATAAACATATATGAACAGTGGAGGACTGGGTGTATATGAATATGTGTCATTGCGTGCATACGTACGCAATTGGTCGCTGTATTCAATGTTGAACTGTGTAGCGGACTTCTTTGCAAGTGACAGTGTCAACGCACAGATCGTTCGTCTATTTTGTTCGTGTAATAATGCTTTCTCGCACACACATATATACGTATGCACGTGCGTTCACCTACCTTCAATCCGTCTGTTTATTTTATTAAGATGGGGATTCTGTAAGACAAAGGCTGGTAAAATTGTTATTATTTTTTATTTTTTAATGCTGTTTTGTTATTATTTTAAAGCCGGTTATGTGCTTGTTTTGGGGCGATTGTGCTTATGTAAATGGTAGAAATTTCAATTTATAATACTTATTGGACTGATGAGGTAGTAAAGGTGGGAGGGAAGCGGATGATGCTAATAAAACTTGTATCAGCGAATAGTTGTGATAAAATGGTAGAAGTGATTGTAGTAATGGTGGTGAAATGTTTAGTAACAATGATTATAATTATTATGATGGTAGTTTGAAATAAGAATAAGCTCAATCGTAGTATCTTGTCTGTCGTTAATAATTTAATGAAACATGCATATATATATATATATATATATATATATATATATATATATATATATATATATATATATACTCGACTCTCCTGTCGAATTTGACGTATGAGGGTCAAGAAGATCAGTTCCCAGGAAACCGACAGCACGACAATAGCACATGAGATTTGATCATATTGGTGAAGGTTTTGTGCAGGACCATCCACACTTTTTGAAGGGCCGAATACAGAGACCTGGTGCACTAAGTGCCACAGGGTCCCCAAACGACCCTCCACAGGTTTTGAATTCAGAGTTGTCCTTCTCCTAGACCAATTGCCATCCAAGGGTATAGAACCCAGTCTCCCCTGCTATTTACCCATAGCTGAAGGGAGAAGAAGACGATTCACACCTTTCCCAAGCGTATTAGCATGTAAGTGAATGTAATATATATATATATATATATATATATATATATATATATATATATATATATATATATATATATATATATATATATATATTAAATCCGGCATATTGTTATTTTAAAATTATTTTCTTTAAACGTTAATTTTATAGATACTAATATTCGAGTAGAAGGTCTGTTTTTTAATTAAACATTATTTTTATCCAACTACTAGAAATATAGAGCTACTTAACAAGAATGATAAAATGAAAAATATACTAAAAAAACAACCAAAATAATTAAAAGAATACGCCAATCAAAAAACCTGAAACACATATCAACCGTTTCTAAATTTATAAAACACAAAAATACAAGGGGTCACAAAATACAACAAGAAAAAATGTGATGTTTGTGATTAAATTATAGAAGGAAAATGCTACTCTTTTGAAAAAAACCACTATAACATTTACAGTAAAGAAAAACTTTAACTGCAACTCCAAAAAATTTGATTTATGCACTCAGGTGCACAGCATGCAACAAATCCTATATAGGTATCCTTCAAGCACGGGGTTTCCCTACAAGCGAAGAAATATTAAATTACAAGACAACAGAAAACTCTTTGAGTCACGACACATCCACAATTCCAGTAAAGGTAAATTTAAAATTATGCCAATATATCAAACAGACGATTAATCTTACAAACACAAGAAAAAAAACTTCATAGACAAATTTAAAACAGCACTAAACAAATCATAATCCCACACACATAAACACACACCATATACACATACTTGCAAAAATAAACACACTAGACGAGCCACACACACATAGATATATCCACACGAACGAACCATACAAATTATATATATATATATATATATATATATATATGCTATTTTCTTATAATAAAACAATATATATGTAAGCAGAAGGAATGCATTTATACACATACTAGCAAAAAACACACACAATACACAAGAATGGAAGAAGAACTGAAGCGATACACGAGGGTATAAAAACATAGAAATAAAAACCTCATCCCTTCCCGTTTCTCTGACCAATCCTAATTGTTTTATTACCCCTTAAGCAAAGGAACATTCTTCAGTCAGAGATGAGTTTGAAATACTACTACACACAAAAGATAATGGTCAAAAGAATCGACATTAACAAAAAATAATTCCTTTAAATAATATGTGGTAATAACACTTGTTCGCCTGATAAAGGTCACAAAACTCAAAACACGTGTAGTAAAAATATAGAAAATAAAGTATAACCAAATTCATTTGCGGCTTTTTCTATGTATATATATATATATATATATATATATATATATATATATATATATATATATATATATATATAACACCTCATCAGTGTGGCTAGACGTCCCGTTGCCTCTAGCTAGGATCGAAACCCGACTGAATTGGCGTCAGTCGGAAATTCTACCACTAAGCCGTCGGCGCACGGCAGGGGATGTAGGTGAATTTTAGCGTGTTTATTTTTAGATTAAGATAAACACACAGTGACTGACAGTGACTCAATTCTGCTGAAGAGTCATGCTATATTAGATTTAATAGTCACTGTTTACAAAACCACGCTTCACACCCACAGAGCTCAACCGAAATTAATTGTCAGGAGCCAATATTTTTGTCATCCACAGTCAGAATGCTTCGCTGTATCACAGCTCATCAGTGTGGCTAAACGTCCGGTTGCCTCTAGCTAGGATCGAAACCCGACTGAATTGGCGTCAGTCGGAAATTCTACCACAAAGCCGTCACAGAAATAAAAGTGTGAAGCTTAATATTACTAGACATATTAAAAGCGAAGCAACCGGTTTCGCTCCCGCTCTTCAAGTTTCTACTGGAGATTAACTTAAATTAAAAAACTCTAGAAAATGTGCAATGAAAAGGAAATGGGAAGGGAAAAATGAACACAAGGAGCTAGAGACAAATAACAGCGAGCCCCAACAAACACTCACGCTGTTTACACCGGGAAGGTTTGCGGGGCCCGATATAAAGTACCTCCAGCACCTTGAGATCAGAATTGAAGAATTGTCGTTGAATGGACGTGTCCCGAATACTTATGGTTCCGCCATATGTAAGCACCTCTTAAATAACAGAGGGTGTGCGGCTAACTTTAGTGCGGATGGGTTCATTGTTGTCCCGGTCACACTCATTATCTGATCTCAAGGTGCTGGAGGCACTTTATATCGGGTCCCGCAAACCTTCCCGGTGTAAACAGTGTGAATGTTTGTTGGGACTCGCTGTTATTTGTTCCTTTGAAGTGGGTGTTGAGTTTTGAAGTGGAAAAAGTCGCAAGGTGAGAGGGGGTCTGTGGAATATGGTGGTTTCCGGACCAATGGAATGATGCCCTTGGCTAAAACCTGCTAAACAGGCCACGGTAACTGATGCAACCACTGTAGTATGGTGAGATTACCACACTCTACACACTTTCATTCCAAGCACTTCTATAAACGCTGGAAATGTGCAAAAACTTTGTATGCGCGACAGAAGGTTAATCTGTGGCGAGCGGCTTTACTGTGCTTACTTCCCCATGGCAACAATTCCGATAACTTTTGATCAGACCTCGTATAAATATCACGAACATCAGGCACGTAACATATTAGGTGTAGGGGCACCAACCATACAATAGACAAATATAGCAGTTGTGCTTTGTTTGATTTTGAAGTCAGGCTAAATTTATTTTGCCCTTTCTCAAAATATACATTCAGCTAAAAAAAAAAAAACTTATACTGTATGGGATAAATTATTTAAAATGGACGTTTGAAATATAAATGCGTACTTTGAAAAACAGGGCACACAAGTCATTTGAGATTTTTAAAAGATTATTTATAGAATTAAAGCAAGATATGTATTGTTTGTTATGTATGTTTTCCACTCAGGCCGGGCTCGGATCCACGTAAAGCGACTAGCCACGTTAGTTTTATTTCATTCTTGTTTATTTACTTTTTGTCATATTCCGTGCTAAGGGAATAAACACATAACACCAAGTGGATACTAGAAGAAAGGTTTATTGTACACAACAAGTACAATATGAAATACGGTACAGTTATACACACAGGTCAATCTAATAGTGAGTGTCACTAACTGGAAGCTCGGCCGTTCTTGCGTCGGCTCTCTCACTCCTTCTCTCTAACTCTCGTAGACGGTTGACTTTATAGGTACTTGCTACCTATAGCGTAATCATTCATGGGGGTGACAGGTTATTCCATTACATCACGTCCGTTCTTTGTTTTATTTTTCTTTATTACTTCTTTCTTTTACCTTTATTATGAACGATACTAACGGAATGTATTTCGTTCGGTCAATATTTGGAGGCACGGAGTTAAAGAATTATTTTTGGATCCAGCTGAAGTCAAGAATAAAAACGATATAATACGAAAGATTGTTGTTGCTTTGAAATAGATATACTTGAATGTATATCTATAATATCATGTATCCATAATAACAACTGCGCCTGCTTAGTCCGCTTTTTTTATAACAATATTTTTGCCCAATTTTAGGCTGTTTAGTTGGTTCCATTGTTGTCTGATGAAGCTGGACTTGGTTGCATTTCCAGTTTGCCAATTGGGAAGTTAGAGATGTAATTACAGAATTCATTAAGGACTGTATTTTTATCTTTTGGTGTTTCATAATCTTTTTTTATTTTTTTTACTAGCGCTTTATCATTGTTTTCTTCTTCAAAGAATTGTTCTGCTAGCCTGAGTCGTCTACAGAATTCCGAAACATTCATCCTACATTTCTGCTATATTTGGTTTTTGGTCTGTGAGTGTGAATTTTAGTCCTTTACATAGGATGTCTATTTGTGTGGGTTTTAATGACTTTTGTGAAAGGTTGTTTACTTTCGGTTTTTCGCGGTTGTGGACCATCCTATGTCAGTGTAGTTCTGGTTTCTCTCTAATATCAGTATGTTTTATGTTGCTATATTTGTGATAATTATGTATTTTTGTATTGTATCTGCTGTTCTATCAGTGGCACTTGTTTGTTATAAGTTGGCTTTGGTTCAGTCTGAGGTTATTTCTGTAGTTCCGATTTTGTGGTCTGTTCGCTCCAAAGTCGTAGTTTCTATTTGTTGCTTTCTGTTGTTATATGTACTTTCTATTTGGTTGTTTCTTCTGTGGTGGCATTAATATATATATATATATATATATATATATATATATATGTATATATGTATATATATATATATATATATATATATAAAAATATATATACATACATACATATATATATGTGTGTGTGTGTGTGTGTGTATGTGTGTGTGTAACTGTACATATACACATACAACTATATATAATACATATATATATACATTTTTATGTACATATATATATACATAAATATATAAATAATTATATATACATATATAGAGACATATGTATACATTTATATACATATAAACATACATATATACACATATATATATATATTCTTTCATATATATATATATATATATATATATATATATATATACACATATATATATACGTGCATATATATATACATATATATACATATACATGCATATATGTTCATATCTAGCTATCAATCTAAATCTTCATATGTATCAACCTATCTGATTATCCAAGTCTGTTTTTATCCATTAATGACGCAAATGATATGTTACTATTTATAATCGGTTTTCTAATCGTTTAACCTTAAGAATGAAAGAAGCGAAAAAGAACAAATTAAAGAAAGAAAGAAAGAAAGAAAGAAAAAAAGAAAGAAAGAAAGAAAGAAAAAAAACAGAAAAGAAGTTGAACAATTGTGTACGTCACCCTCTTCCCCCGCCCCGTAACAACCGTGAATTCAAAATCCTTTTTTACAGACTTTTTTTTTCTTTTGATTTATTTACTTACATTGAATTCTTTTCTTCGAAAACGAAGAAGGATCTTTTTATTTATTTTTATTTTTTAGGAATTTTTTCTATGAATTTTCCAGTCGAAATTTTCCGCATTCGTTTGCATTTCATTCTATTTAACCTGCCTGTTCCTTTTTTTTTCTTTTTTCATTTCCCTGCATTCATTTATTTAGAAGAGCCACGTATCGTTTGCTTCTCTTTAGGGAAGGCTTTTATCTTTTACAATTTTGCTCCCTTTTTACCTCGAATCCTTTTTTTTTTCCGTTTGATTGCCTTGTTTTGGGGTTCGGTGAACTTCATTTGATTTTCCGTTAATTCTTTGTTTTCATATACTGGGCAACATTAGTTAATATTTATTTATTGTTTGTTTTTAATCTGTTTTCTCCGGAAGTAGTGATCGGTTTCCATCTCTTGTTCTATTTATTTATTTATTTTTTTTATATTTAAGTTTTGTAAATAATATTGGTTTATTTCTTGTCTTTCATTTTCGTCTTTTATGGTAGTGGTTAATTTCGAAAACATTTTTGGGCCTAAGCATTTTTATACTCTGTTTTTTTTTCTGCGGTGGGGGGTTGTTGTTTTTATTTTTCTTTATTTTCTACTTAATTCGTTTTTGATTGAAAAGGCGGGAAGTCGATAGATGAGCAGCAACAACAAAGTGTTCTATCATTTGGATTTTTTTTATTCATTCATCAGGAAACGAGCTTTTAAAAAGGACTTATTGCTCTCAATAGGCAAGATTTGCCTGCTTTGCCCGCGTTTATAGGAATTTGTATTTAAAAGAAGAGAGAGAGAGAGAGAGAGAATCGAACGAAAGCTAGGGAAAAAAAGAGAGAAAAAATAAGTAAATGAATATAAAAAGAAAGCCCGGAAAACAACCAATGAAATGCAGATTTTGAAACTGTATGGTCATGCAGAATGTCTATTGATGACAAGCAGGGTTGTGTATTTAGTAATGTCTATTAAATTATTTGCACTGCGAGAATAAAAATAGTGATGCCTAGAGCATTTGTTTTGTCGCTATTTTCGATCAGGATGTTTTTATAGAATTATTTTCATAAATTTTCATATTGTGACTACGAATAATTAAAAACCTCTCTTGATACATACATACATACATACATACATACATACATATATATATATATATATATATATATATATATATATATATATATATATATATATATATATATATATATATATGTTGTATATTTAAGCAGCAATCCTTCGTTTATGCATGTTTCATTAAAAACGACAGACAAGGTACTACGATTGAGCTTTTTATCTAATTAATTTAATTTTTTTTTCAAATTCGTAATTTTTCATTAGTTTTTTAATTGTTATTTTTAATGCGGATTACGTATCATTTTTAATATATTACTATTCATGTTTAAAGTAAAACAAATAATCTCGCTTTAGTTACATAATTTTTAAAATATTAAAAAATGAATATTCCCCACACATATATATATATATTTAGTTTTCTTTTTTTTAAATACATAAATAATTCTCACTTATTTTAATTGCCAAAAATAATTTTCAAATTTTCTAATTAAATAAACTATAATATAACAACGCCAACATTGTGACAATCATACATATTATTATTCAAAATTGTTCATACTCAGTGTTCGGTCTTATTATAATATTATATATTATTATAATATTATATATTTTCTGTCTCCTTCTGGATTTGAAGGTCTGATGAATTGGGGCCGTTTTTACGACCTTAAAGAAATAAATATAACCTCACGAAATTTTAATTTGAGTTTCATATATAGTCGCTTTTATATCCTACCCAAGAATTTAATTTCTTCTTTGCTGATCACTCCCGCTTTAATGATGCCTGATGATGACTACGTGCAGGTTCGGAACTAGATGCTTCACCGAAATCTGCTTCCACCTATCCATTCCCTATCGCTATTTGGTTTTGCAAGATTTGGTTGTAGGTGAAACAAGATCTGGGAAGAATTCGAACTCGGCTCTCCGATTCCTTAACCCGAGCTGCTACCTGTTACTCCACCGTTCCATGACACGCATACATATATATTTCGTATATTTTGGCAGGATGTTTCCATTGAGACATGTTTCGTTGAATAAGTTTTCTCTACTTACTTTCAATTGGATCTCTTCATATTCACGGACAAAAATGTTGATATCATTATTAAAGGAAGAGAGAAAATCGTCATGTTGATACATATTTTTTTACTTCGAGTACTTTCAACATAGCACAGTGTCATCATCAGGTTGTTCTTTATTTCAAGAGAGATATTGTTGTGTTCATCACTTTAAAAACAAAATTCTTGTGTTCATATGAAAGTTAAATTTTTTACTTGTGAAGTGACGAACGCTGAGTGAGTACGTGATAACTTGACGCACACTTCAGGGGAGGTAAATAAGTATGTTTTGTCGAGAGTATTTAAGAAAAAAGTATTAAAACTATTAGTTCAAACCTCGATATTTTAAAGTATCTATTGTAAACATTTCAAGACATTTGTGCAGGATTCGTAATTAATTTTATTAAGGTTTGGTTTTCATTTTTTTTTAAATAGATTACTTCGAGAATTTTTAGTCATGTTTCTTATTTTCAAGAAAAAGTATAGATGTATTTTCAACAAGAATTTTTCTGAATTGCGAATGTGGACAGGTATGCTGTTGTAAATGTTTAGAAATGTTCGATATATCATTCAAATGAAAACTCATCCGCCAAGTAGAAGAATGCACCGATGGTGTGATTTGTTTAAGGTGGATATCAACTTGCCAGGAAGTGACCCACACACTTAATTTCAGGGACCTTCCTCTGCGACACATGGAATGAGACATGCGGTATCCAGTTATGAAATTGCAACGGACTCGTTATAATTTCGAGTGGGACCCTCTATAGCAAGTCTGTCATGGGTAGCCCTCTTCATCCGCTGATTCTACCGTTGAAATCTGTTGTAATCGTCATCCGCTGGTTTCACTGGTGGGTTCTTTGGGGTTGGAACTCACCACGGCATCAATCCCAGAATCAATGGACTACCAATGCCTCTCCACCACGACAAACAAAAACCATCAGAGGTATACACATAGAAACATATACGCATACACAGACATCTATATTTTACACTGGATGTTTGAGTAAGCAGTACCAAATTATTATTATTATTACTTTAGAAAGCAAACAATGAATAAGACAAGCATAAAATTATTATAATATATATGAGGACATTTTTATTAATGCTGTTAAAAATATTTGAAAGAGAAATAATAGTGGAAGTAATTGGGTATTCTAATCTGAATCGATAGTAAAAAAAGAAACGAAACAACATTGCGACTCGAAACGCTGTTTTTACAAACTTGAAAATACGTCCTTGTCCATAAAAATGTTACATTACCGCAACCAATAAATAAGAAATGGATAAAAGAATAAAATCATCGGCAAATGTTGCTAAAATGTTTGGATGATAATGAAAGAAATCGAAAATACTGAAACAATAGGCAAAGATAAACATAAAAATCATTACAATTCGAAAAGCTTTTCCTAAGATTTCAAAAGTTACGTCCTCTTTCTTAAAAAAGAGACATGTTACGCTTCAATATTAAAATTCGACTAGGATTATCTATGTCATGATATAAGTAATTTAACAAATATTGCGTTATCCGGAAAGTTCATCCCCATTTTTAAGGAAAATTAAAACACGAAACAAAATTATGCCATTAGATATTTATTCAACTAAATAAGAACCACTTTACTGCACAACCTTTCTCCATTTTTCCGTCAACTTAAAGAGTCCATCTTCCCAGAATTTCGGTGGTATCTCGGCAAAGAAACAATTCAGGTGTTTTTTTATGACATCCAAAGAATTAACTTTTTTACCATTGAGATTATTTTGCAAGGACCTGAAAAAATGAAAATCTGAAGGAGTAATGTCTGGTGAATATGGCAGGTGGGGTAACATCCCAGCCAACAATTTTTGCCGGGTCGCCAAAGAAACGTCAGGTCTGACACCATCCTGATGGAAAACAACACCTTTCCTGTTCCCCAATTCTGGGCATTTATCTTGAATTGCTGCCTTTAATTCGTACAGCTGCCAGCAGTACTTTTCACAATCAATTGACTGATTACTTCACAGAAGTTCATAGTACAGGATTCCTTTCCAATCCCATCGGACGCACAGTATGACTTTCTTAGGATGAAGACCAGGATTTGAGGTGGCTAAAGTTGACTCACATCGCTTTCGCCCCCACATCTTTTTCGCTGAACGTTGTTGTAAACAATCCATTTCTCATCACCCGTCACAATTCTATTAAAAAAACGATGCATTTTAATTGCGTTTATACTGAAAATCACTGATGAAATGCCATCCAAAAGATTCTTTTAACTCAGATCATGTGGTACCCAAACATTGTAGCGATATGAGTACACAAGCTTCGTCAAGTGCTCATAGATGATGGATTTTGATAAATTTAGTGTTTCTGTCAATTCTCACGTTATGTAATGCGTGTTATTCTCAATAAATGTCTTGATTTGGCTGATATCTGTAGTGGGATGTCAGCCAGAGCGTTCTTTATCAGTAAAGCTATAATCACCTTCTCTAAAGCATGTTTGCCTTTACGGTAAAGACGCCGAGTGTCTAAAATGCATCTTATAATCTTCCATTTTCATAGGGATGTAAAATTAACACGAATTAATCAATTTTAAAATTTCTTCTCAAAACATAGTTTGAATTGTGCTCCAATTGGAAATGTAAACATATTATATCTGTCGATAAATTTGACGTGTTCTAACGTGTTGGAACATGAAAAATGAAAGATGAAATGCGATCCAAAATATTCTTTTCACTCAGATCATGTGGTACCCAAACATCGTAGCGATATGTGTACCTAAGTTTCACTAAGTGATCATGGATTTTGATAAATTTATTTTTTCTGCCAATTCCCGCATTTCGGCATTAAATAGCCCATGACATGAACAAACAAATCAATTAAAGTATGTAAGATAACTACATGGGAGAGTGATCTTTATCGAGTATAGAATTCATACGCAACTGGTCGATCAGAAAAAGAGTTCAATTAGAATGGAGCAAAAACAGTATCATGTTTAGATGTAACAGAGTATATCTTCAATTACTATAAAGTACTTTCATTAAAAAAAAACATTTTGAATTAATGCAGTTACTGCTATAAAAGATGTTGTCTTTATTTATTCAAACGAAGTTAGCCAAGGACATGACACTTCACTTCAGACAACAATTATTTTTGAGTTTTCGAAATTCAATTTGTCATTGTGCTACCAGGGATGTAAAAGAGGATACATTTATAAAGCGATTAAGTTTGATGAAAATTGGTTGAAAGATCAACGAAAAATAAGAAAGAAACCAGTAGAAATCGCCATTTTTTGCTATTTACGCAGGTTTTCACTGTATGGGTGGACTCAATTATCAAGTTAAGTGACTGTTAAACAATCAACTTATTTTTGGCTACAATTGAGTGACGTTTGTATTATATAGCTTGAAAAATGAGCGAGTTTTTAGTTTAAAATTTGGGTTGAAATCGATTTGTGTTAAAATCCAGTTTTCGTTTATCGCGGTTTGTCGTTAAACGCAGTGGAGTAGAAATAAAATTTAGCTGTCGTTGAGCTCGTCATAATGTAAATATTAGGTTGGTGCAAAAATAATGTCGTTTTCTCACATGAAGTTGAACGTCAAAAAACGACATTATTTTTGCACCAACCTAATAACATACATACTGAGTTGGAATTAAATCGGATGAAAAAAGTCGAATTTATCGACTACTGACTTTTTTGAAAATTACCGATTTCTTACATTGTACTATGTTTTAAGATATTTTTATGTCTAACATTATTTTTATAGATACAAATATTTAAGCAAATGCTCTGTGTATAATAAACAATATTAAACAA
>OZ038476.1:122116754-122219254 GCA_964036315.1 Acanthosepion esculentum
GTTTTTCAGTCCGTCGTATGATGTTACTGGCGTCACTGGCTGTTTAAATCACTAATGCAATTCTAGAATGACTGATAATATGTTTTATAATAAAATACGATATATAGTATTACTATCAATAAACAATATGTATAATCTACGGCATTAATATTTTATAATTTTTTTTATTAAGCTTTTCACCCCAAGCAAGACTGGAAGCTACTAGCACGCAAGGGGTTACAGAAGGTTTGGAGGAAGAGCAGATAGGAGTGGTAAAGGAGAGGATGTGGAGAAAGATAGTGGATCGATCAAGGCAGGGGGGTTACAGTGGATTTGGAGCGAGAGCAGATAGGAATGAAAGGGGGAAAGGATGTGGAGAAGGGAAGTGGATTGATCAAGGCAACTGGAGATGTCGATTGACGTTACACTTAAATAGTTGGAGATTATATTTGTCAGGGAAACAGGAATAAGGAAGGGAGTTCCACAGGCGAGAGGTGCGTGACATGAAGCTATTGGAGTAGAAGAGACGTCTACATCTAACAGTTTCAACAGTGATGGGGTGGGAACGGAATGTCAGCCTTATGAGGCCTGGGAACCAGCGAAAGCAGCTCATCGGAGCAATTACCGTGAAAGTATTTGTAAAAAAGACAGAGCGAGGCAACGGCGCGTCTGTGAGAGAGCGGCTGCAGACGAGATGACAGATCAGGGTCAATTACGTTGCATATCCGTCTCTGGATCTTATCAAGAACCCTGAGGCAAACAGCAGGGGCTCCAGACCATATATGGCAGCAATACTCCATGCAAGGGCGAATGTTGATTTGGAGGATCGATTCCGGGGAGAAAAATTCCTGGCCCGGCACAGGGAACCAACTTTTCTTGCGGTGGATGAAGCAATTGACTCGATGTATTTGTTCCATCTCAGGTCAGCGGACAGCGTGAGACCGAGCAGCCGCAGAGAGGAGCTCTCGAGAAGTTAGGCTTCAGACATTCTGATGATCCCTGGATCCCTGTGGTGGTTAATAGAGAGCAGTTTTGTTTTCGAGGCGTTCAAGTTAACCAACCAATTCTTGCCCCAGTTCACAACCGATTAGTTCATATTAAATTTAATGTCTTTAACAGGACACCTAACACAAGATACGATATCTACCGGTGTGTGCTCCCTACACGCAAGGCGCTAGTGACCCGCTGGCAGACGGCCGTTGGCAACGCCAGCGGCCCTTTGGTGCCAGTCCACCGGTGGGACTCTAGCTGTCCGCTACTGGTAACATTGCGGAGACGAACACGCCGGTGGTACGACAGCGAGCCACCAAACGCTAGTGGCATGCCACTGGGTGGCATGCCACCCAGTGGCAGATTGGTGGCTTGCGTGTAGGTCTATAAGTTGTTTGCTATGAAAAGCATATAGAAATATATTGCAGTCAGTGGTGTGACCTTATGTAGTGTTAGCACAGTTTATCGTATACTGCAACCTAACTTCATTTACCAGTAGGCTTTGTTTTAGGCCATTGGCAGTTTAGCGTATGTTTAGGTGTCGATCTATATGGTAGCTAGAAGACTAACTCAGTAGTTTAAGCTAAAAATCTTGAGGTCGACTTGTACGCCGCAATTTACAGTATATAGAATGGGTTTTTTATTATAATATTGACCTCTATAATTTTCCTTCTGTCATTGCAGGTAAATCAGTTTAATATTTTATAATTATTTGCTTTGACTAAAATCTGTGTCATAGTTATTTTTAAGAAAAGCTTAGTTGTGGCATAAGTCCGAAAGTACGTGCTGTTTTCTGTCCGAAATTATTTTGTTCTGAGCGTCGAATTCACTAACCAGTTGTAACTGATCTAGCAAGACAGGCTTGCTCACCAGACCGAAGTGTACCTAAAATATGACTTATGCATTTTAATAGATGTCATATTTGTGCAAGACGTACTCAACAAAGTTCGATTAAAATGTATAGAGGTCATTATAATACAAAAAGAACGGCCCGCAAACAATCTAAATATCTGATTCCACAAGAGATGATATATTGAGATATGTATAAAACGTATATAAATAAAGCTGACCGGCTGTATCGGAGGTTACCCGTCTGGCAAAGCGGCTAGCCAATCCCTTTTGCAGGATACTGCTCAGACACATTTGTGTTTGTTGAACATCCACAGAGGCCACCTGGGGTTTATACAACAACTATGCTGAGCGGACCTTAGTTACAGTTTCTGGGAGAGAATGAGTTAACTAGCGTGATCAACAGTCTGAACAAGGTTAGTACGTTCAAACCCTCGGTAATGATGACTTGTGACTTCGTGTTAGCACAACCAACGGCGACTCCCCAAAGAGTTCCCCCTGCCCAATTTCATTCACAAGGCATGTGTCAAACCCTGGTATGGTTTTCAGACACTTTCCAAATATACCGCACATTGAGATCGTCTCCCTCATCCCCACAGCATCAAAAAGCCACCTTCCTGACAAATCGACCATAGTGAGATTCGAACTCGGGTCTTTATTATTATTCAGTTTCTCTTACGTTCTTACTGTTTTATTATTTTGATGAGTAAGTGACCGTAGAAACTGCCCGAAGTGATTATTGTTCCAAACGCTAATTTGGTACTCATGCTCAAGGTGCTTATAGTATATTTTCCCTTGTTTATGTTCTAATTAGTATTGTGTGAAAATAGTGGTTATTCTGTAGTAATAGCTGTGCTAGTTGCGTTATAGTACTTTCACGTTGAGAGTGTCTGTAAAAGCAGCCAATACATTCCTCTTGTTATCAAATAGTCCAAGGTTGAGGTTTAAGGCTTGGCTTAAAACGTTTTATATAAAGGGCTTCAATGATCGTAAGACGTATTTTATCACTAGATTTTATGAGAATGACGACGTTATCAAAAATAATTTTTCTTATGGGTCAGGTTTTTGTGTGTGCGTTTTTAAGTGCTTCTTTATAGCATTGAGATCGCTCAAGAGGTGTGTCAATCTTTTACTTCCTATCGCCGACTTATCCCCAATGTAACTATTAGATTTAATAAAAGTCGTAGAACTGTACAGAACAGCGAAATTGATAAACTACATTTTTGTGTGAAGATTGGATTCGATAGGCGTGTTATTATTGGTAATTATGATGGTGATTTTTTTTCTGTAGTATATTGTAAGATTTACACGTTTGCTCGATACGTCGGGTGAAATGTATTGTTTAACGGTGTGTCGCATGGAGAAACCATCTTGTTTATAATTACTACTTATCTGGTGGCAGTAAAAGATATTAATGTTTTTTGTGCTGTATTTTTACTATTAGTTCCGTTTAATTTATGTAGGGATAATTATATTTGTTTGTCGATAATGTAGTTGGGAAAATTATTTTTTGTTTTATATTTTTGATTTCATAAAATATTTTCTGGGAAGAAGTTAGGTATGCTCAATTTAGTAAGTTTTTATTGTTACTGCTATTTTATACAATCGTGGGCATTCACTATTATAGTTTTAACCGACAGGAACTCGTTGTGCTATTAGTTCGTATTTATACAACGAGGTTTTAAATGCATTGGTGTTAACTTCTGTGTGAACGTCATTAAAAGCTATGTTACTGCTTACATTCAGTTGGCTATGTCGAATTGAAGAGTCCCGTCTCCGGAAACTGACTCCGTTTTTTTTTAACGAGGTTTATAGGGATTTTTTGCCCGAGCCTACGGGCTCGGATACCCAACGATAAAACTCGGCTTTGTGCCATATCTTGCTGCGTGGGGCAGTGGGTAAATGCCTACATTCAGTTCGTATCAGAATTGTAGTGCAGTTCTTTTCAAATTTTGATTTTAGTTTTGAAATGTCTACTATATTTTGCTGATACAAAAATGTCATCAAAACCTCTGTGGAATTGTATGTTGTCTGTTTCAAACTGTTTTTTTTTACCACAAATTGCCATGTAAAAGATATAGAAACCAGGGCCTATGTTGTTCTAACGCTGATAGTTTGTGTGTAGGTGTTCTCTTTACTTCTGCTTAAACACTATGTCAGTTATAGCATAAACACAAGAAAACATACGGGCAACAAAACCCATTGAAAATGGGTGATGGATTGGCCAAAATTGCTTGGGACGATAATTACGGACATTTACTACACTATCTTCATCCCCCAAAATGGAAAACTGCCCGAATATTAGAAAAACTTATATTTTCCTATTCCGTCATATTCAATGTTTACTGTTAGAATCTTGAAAAAGAAATGCCCACTAAATGTATATAGTGAAACCTCAATTTAACGGACTTATAGCGGGAATATTCATACATTAAAGTCGTTTGTCCGTTAATTTGAAGCACTTTCTTTTCTTGGCCTAAACACCCAATACAGTAGAAAATTATTGTAAATAAATGTAAATACAGTATATATGTATGTGCATTTTATTTCTAAATTACTGTATTAGCTTTAAATAAAGTTTGAAAAGCTTTAAATTAAATCTGGAGTCCGTTGGTTTAGGGACCGTTAATTCGAGGTTTTACTTCTACTTACCGGTTTTATAAAATATTATTAAAGAGATAATTTTATTATAATGTGATTATCTGTAAGCAGGGTGTGGTTTCTGTGTCAGTTTCATCTTTTTCAAATATCACATTTTTGCAGGTCCTGAACTTATTTTCGATTTGTGTTTTCACGAGTCTATTTGAAACATCTTTTAGCATGTTTGCTCCTAAATTGGATAAAACTTTTCAGATATTGGATTCTTTCTTTTTATGTTTAATGCTTTTAGAATTTGTAAACATTCTTTTCATTTTTATGTCACATTGTATTTTTGTTTTATTGAATTTTCTCAGACAATACTACAATTAAATCACATAAGAACCAACAAAATAAAGAAATAGAAAAGTAAAATAACAAATACTTATCAAGGATGCAAAAATATTACACACACAAACACACACATTTTAAAAACCATTGTTCATCAAGTGCATGCCCAAGAGCCACTCAAGGTAGAAGGTCACTGCATGCATTTTTTTTTGTAAAGAGTGGAAGTAAAAAATGCGTATTATGAGGATATGTGGGATAGATAACGTTTGACACTCGACCTGAAGTAGCGATCAAGAAAGTATCTTTTTGGGTATCTGTTCCAGAAAGTCACAATTTTGGGGGGTAAGTTGTGTGAGTGGAACTTCCTCTTTACAAATGGAATACGAATGGAATGTGGATGGGTCGATTCTGTGTCCGTGATATGGTGGGTTTTAGATGTGGTAAAAATGGTGGAATTAATCAATGTGGCTTGTCTAAGGCTCTGGCATGAGAATAGCGATAGAGTAGCGAGACGTTAGCAATGTTTCGTCTGTGAGAAGGTTGTTGCAGAATGGAAAATAATTAATCCCCCAAGAGGCTGTATAATAGCTTTTTAATACAGTCACCACTGGCAGCTCCAACCCAAATATAGCATCAATAGAACATATTGCGCCAGAACTGACTCTTATAAATATAGAGCATGTAAAAAGGAGTCAGACATTTTCTGGACCGGTACAAGAAACCGGCTGTATTTTTTTCGTCACCTTTTACGATGGTACGAACATAGTAGTCCCTCTTGAGGTCAGAAGATTGAAATTTTAAAATTCCGATATTATTTTTTTCCACGAACACCAGAAATAATTAACACTCGAATCCTAAAATAATTGTCTCTAAATGAGGAAAACATGTTTGAGGCGTAATGACAGTGAACTGAGAAAGCAAAGTCGAAACGTTGAGGGCTTATTTATGGCACTTTAAATGCAGTTAGTGCCAAAATAAAACCTCGGTATTTGTTCCAGTTTCCCGAACTACCATTTTACGCTGCGCCACCATTTCTGCAATCTTTATGGCAAGTGAACAGAATTGGATTCCCATGTTTAATAAATAACGTTATATCACGGGTTTCGTAAATAGATTGTAATTGAATATCACTCATTCGCATTCACGCGTGCTCCCTGAGGAGTATGGTTGTTTTACTAGGCGTAGCTTAGAGGTGGCACAAGGCCGAAAGTATGGAGCGACCTGTCAGGATTCAACTCATTTATTCTTTCTTTTATGTGCCGTGTCCCTTCAGGACGTAAGCGATCATGGCTTCCCACTTCGATCAACTCCTTGTAGTTCTCAATGTTTTGTCCTTTTGCTACGTCTCCTAGACCCTGTTCTGCCATCTAAGTATTTCACACGTTGCTTTCCCTTGTCTCTCCTACCCGTCCTGTGGGTATCAGATTCTCCTAGCCTTTCTGCCTGATTACGTGTCCCAGACATTTCAGCTGCCTCTTCCAGATTAGCTTACTCCTTGTTTGCATCGTCTCCAAAACCTTATACTTAGCATCCTTCTGTAGATCCGTACTTCCGTTGCATCGAGTCTCGTCATCAGCTTTGAGGAGACCACAACTACCCAGTCTTAATTGATCTAGCAATATAAGTTTGCTAACCATTGTAGGACGTGGAAGTCTACAGAAATGATTATATATATATATATATATATATATATATATATATATATATATATATATATATATATATATATATATATATATATATTGTAATGTACATGTCATCTCTGATGATGGCTTATGTAAGCCGAAATGTTAGATAGATTAAAAGATGTATCAATATGTTGATTTTCTTTCGTCTTTCAATGATAATGTTATTAAGTTTATCTGAAGATATGAAAGGAATTTGCTTAAAATGGACAAAACTTGTCTATATAATTTAATGAAACATGCATTACTGAAAGAAATGCTGCCTAAATACACACAATTTATATATATATATATATATATATATATATATATATATATATATATATATATATATATATATATCTAGAAATATAGTCTTAAAGTGTGCTATATTTATGGGGTAAAGTGCTCAATATCAGAGATAGAGCGTGTGTAAATATAAAAGTGGACATGGAAGTCAGCACTTAGAGGCGACAGTCTGTTTCATGCTAGTGCAATCGTCAGGCGACTAGTGCTGTTATTTTTCTCGGCTGTTTATATAAGGGTCAGTGGTGCATTATGGGTAGTATATTTTGGCGGGTACTTTTACCGGAAGTCGCTTATTTGTTTATTTATTTATGTCAAAGCTTGTTCGCTTATTTATTTGGGTCAAATTGTTTTGCTTATTATTTTTATTTTATTTGTATAACAGTTATAACTGTTATACAAATAAAAATAAAAATAATAAGCAAAACAATTTGACCCAAATAAATAAGCGAACAAGCGATTTCCGGTAAATGGCGGCCATTATAGACTACCAACAATAAGCTATATAAACAAATTTTTTTTACTACGTTAGCCAAAAACACCGATCAAAATAAAAGAATAAATAAATAAATATATAAGATAAAAAATAAAAATAAAAAAACAAACAAAAAAACAAGCAAAATAATTTGACATAAATAAATAAACAAATAAGCGACTTCCGGTAAAAGTACCCGCCAAAATATACTACCCATAATGCACCACTGACCCTTATATAAACAGCCGAGAAAAATAACAGCACTAGTCGCCTGACGATTGCACTAGCATGAAACAGACTGTCGCCTCTAAGTGCTGACTTCCATGTCCACTTTTATATTTATATATATATATATATATATATATATGAAATATGGATGTATATAAATGTAAATGTATATATATATATATATATATATGCAATATATTATATATATTATTTAAATATTATATATGCGCGGTACATATGGGAAAGCGCTGAATATCAGTGATAGAGCTAACATATTTAGTCGGATTGGTGTGAGTTTGTGACCCTGGGTTTCACGCTTTTGCGATCGTCAGACAAACTCTTTGTATGACGATTGCAAAAGGGTGAAACTCAGGGTCACAAACCCACATCAATTCAACTAAATGTATATATATATATATATATATATATATATATATATATAGAGAGAGAGAGAGAGAGAGAGAGAGAGAGAGAGAAGGACAGAGATAGATAGATAGATAGATAGATAGATAGATAGATAGATAGATAGATAGATAGATAAGCAGGCGTGTGTAGTGTGGTTAGAACCTTTGCTTTCCTACCTTGAGACCCCTGTCCGAATTTCACCATGGTCGATTTGTCAGGTTCTTGATTATCGGTTTGGAGGAAGCGTTAATCATGCCACGAGTTGTGAGTAAAATTCAGTAGATGGAACACGGTGGTCGTGCTAGCTCGAAGGGTTTGAGCGCGTTGGCCTTGTTCCTACTTTTGATCATGCTAGATAACGCGCTTTCTGACAGAAATTGTATCTGAGGTCCGCTCAGCATAGTTGCAGTATAAACAAAATATGCCTGAGAAGCAGCCCCAGTAGAAAGGCATCCTCAGATACAAGTGGCCAGATATATATTTAATCTATTTTTAAATATTTTCACTTGCTGAAAAAAAATTTAACTTATTGATATTTTGAGAAAATTTACATACCGTATTTGATGTCGGAAATAATTTCTATCACGGGTGTATGTTATTTTTAAAATTCTATTGGATGTACATGCCGTTAAAAGAAAATTTTCAGTACTCTGAGGGACATTATCAAAGCAAATGTAACGATTTTTTTTAGTGACAAGTATTTACATGCAAGAGCAAAAATGCTAAAGTTTTTAAAATATTACGCATTCAACTTTAACACGTCCATGAATTTGTCTGAGTTTTCAGGTAACCTGGCAAATATTCATAAGCACTCTTATACAAAAAATTTTGAAACACCAATAGCATTATGCTCTTTTATACAAACACCGCCGTGTCGTGTTGTTCGCCGAAAAAGTGCTTAAAGTCAAACGAGTTGATCTTGCTAATCCGACGGCAGGGAACTTCGCCATATACGAGGTGTGATAAAAAACGTATCAGGACTTGAGGCATAAAAAGAAAACTACAACACATTCAATATTTAATCTCCTTCGAAGTAGTCTCCGTCTGAGGCCACACACTTTATCCAGTGTAGTTTCCATTGATACAAGCATTTCTGGAACTTGGGTTTCCTTGACGTTTTTAAACATTGTTTCTACTGAAGTAAGAATATGGTGGTTGTGGGAGCTGGGAGAATGTGGTTCTTTGCCAATAACCGCTGAACGAGCCATAGCCACTGATGCAACCTCTGCGATATAGTGATACGACCACACTCTACACGCTTTGCCTCCATGAACGGAAGTGATCGAGAATTCTATCACTTTGTGTGTATGCGTAACACAGTTCAAGGTCAAGTTGTGCCAAGTGACGTTACTTTGCACACTTTGCCTACGTTACTAATTCCGCTATTTTTCGTTCAGACATCGTATATATATATATATATATATATATATATATATATATATATGATTATTTATTCGAAAATTATAACATAAATGTTATTAAAATCACTACAAAAATAGCCATTTTGTGTCAACACTTCTGGTGTCTTATCAAGTGTTGGTGTTGAATTTTGCAAAGCGAATAGTATTTGTTGGTTACTGGAATGTATTCCAATCCTATACTTTCATATATATATATATATATATATATATATATATATATATATATATATATATATATATATATATATATATATATTTCCTATTTGGTACTGAACATTGCTGATGAGTCAAAAGACAAAATCGCATTCCCGTGCTTTCCGTATTCTATTGAGGATTCTTCTAAACTCGAAGAATTACTATAATAATTATTCTAATCCCCCAAAATTCTATCACTTCTGATGCGCTTTGCAAGATTCACTTGTACTTGATGCAATAACTTCACATTGCCGTCAATTTTAGCACATTCACTATTTAGGCGTTCAATCAAGTGAGTTGCATCTGTGATTTTCATTGAATACGCCTTCTCTCCTTAAGCATGCCCCAGAAAAAGAAAGTCAGTTCTTTCTTCATTCGACGAAAGCATGTTTGATCAGTGGAGGTAATAAAAATACACTTCATGAAATTTCCTATGTGTCCAGACTTTAGGGACGCCCTGTAGAATAATCTTATAGTAATTTCTATTTTTATTTTAAATATTACATTATGAATGTTTTCTTTATATATTATATTTCTATTATATCGCATCAGACTACTGTTTAAGTCTTCATTTTTGCTTTAACTTTCTAAGTTTATTTGTTAGGGAAGAAGTTCTGATCGATAAATTGTTGTTGTCTTTCGTTTATCATCTGGCATTTGCCGCCGGCATCAGAAGAATCCGCGCGTGTCAGATCGAAAAGAAAAAGAAGCTTCAATACATGAAGCTGATCTTTTCAATTTACTGACCGTGAACGTTACTTTGCATGGGAAAATCCGAGCGGCCATCAAAGACATTTTCAGAGTTTTCGGATTTTTTTCTCCTTTGCTTTCATTCACTGCTTGCTTTCTTTCTTTTCTTTTCTTTTCTTTCTTTCTTTCTTTCTTTTCTTTATCACTCGCTTTAAAATGAAATCTGAATTCAAATCTGCTGGTCAGATTCAATACTCGATCATTTCATAAAGGAAACACACGCGCAATTATATTTAAAACATTTTGCGGATACAAAGATCATTATCGGATAAAGAGAGAGCGCTTGTGAATATAATCAGAGTGGATATAGAAATCAACACTGCATGCTGACGGTCAGTGTCATGCTTTAAACAATCACTGGACCATATCTTTCTCTCTATCTCTCTCTCTCTCTCTCTCTCTCTCTATATATATATATATATATATATATATATATATATATATATATATATACCCAAGTTTAGGATTGGTATATACGGAGTGAAATCCAATAACCAACAATTAATATTCTTTAAAGAGTGCTCAATACAGAGTAGAGCAGATATAATTATTTATTTGAATATTACAACATAAATATGTTATAAAATCACGACAAAAGTAGCCATTTTGTTTCAACACTTCTTGTGTCTTGTCAAGTGATAATATAGAATATTCTATATTATCACTTGACAAGACACAAGTGATAATATAGAATATTCTATATTATCACTTGACAAGACACAAGAAGTGTTGAAACAAAATGGCTACTTTTGTCGTGATTTTATAACATATTTATGTTGTAATATTCAAATAAATAATTATATATATATATATATATATATAAATATATATATATATATTCGAAAATTATAACATAAATAGGTTATAAAATCACTTCATAAGACACCAGAAGTGTTGAAACAAAATAGCTCTTTTATATATATATATATTTGTAAATAAATGACAATAAGAAAACAGTAATTGCTGACGCGTTTCGTCCTAATGCGGACTTTTTCAAAGCAAGTAACGAAATGAATTTAATCAAACAAAGAAAATTAATAAAAACAGAAAACAGAGTGTTCTTAGCAACGGGAATGTAGGAAACGCTATTTTCGTATTTTTAACTGAAAATGACGTCAGTTAATGTCACGTGTTTTCTTATTGTCATTTATTTATTATTTATTATTATTTATTTATTATTATATTTATTATTATTATTATTATTTATTTATTATTTCTTATTGTCATTTATTTACAAATATTGTCTTCTCTAAAAGTTAAATTTGAGAAATTTTCATATATATATATATATATATATATATATATATATATATATATATGAAGTACGGTGTATATGTGTATTTATGCGTGTGTGTGCGTTTCCAAGCAACTACTCCGCTCCTCCCGGTGCGATTTCAATGATTCATAGCTCATTCAAAATCCCTAGGAAAGTTAGGGACAGGGAACGATTTTCGTTTAGTTCAGATTAAGGGTTGTAAAACTATGCAAGTTTAAAAATATATATTAATATATTATACTAGCCATTATCATTGCTTTCATGGTTCAAGGGGAGTAACTCTTATTTTTCTTTTGTATCCAAAATTGCAGCTAGCTAAAATTTTAAGCTAACTAAAATTTTAAGCTAGCTCCTGTGGAGGACTCTTGGTTTGGTCATCATCAGAATAGTGAGGAGTAGATGCGATAGGCATCAATAAACTACAGAAGAACTCAAAATTGATCGCTGCATTTAACGTATTGAATTAATGTTTAAGCTTGACTTTTAAAAGTTCAACGATAATTCTTTTGCTGCCACTTAATTTAAAGAGAAGTTGATGTACATGGGTCCTTATTTCCGTACAAAAGAATAATTTTGATTTCATGGGTGACAGAACGGAGGACAATTTATGAGATAAAATTAATATAGTGTAAAGATGGGAAAATAGAATTAGTTATACATTCAACATTTGGAGAGTTAGAGAAACATAATAGCTAATAGAACATCTATTATGGAATCTATATGAACAAATACGAAATTGTACCTCAATTCTCCCACGAATTCTGAGATTAAAAAGCCTCAGCTCTACTTTATAGTAATTTAATATTGACTCGACCTCACACGAAGTCGCGTTGTGACAAAAGGTAGGTTTAATGCGGGGAGCCACAGCGCGCACATCTGCGCTAGGAACAAAAATAGCCCGCCCCCCGACCACCGATCCCCATCTCTGGTGCAAGGTGTGGGCTTAGGCGTCTGTTCCCCAGGGCTGGGCACCTTTCACTATAATTTTCCTCAGTTGAGACTCTGTCTTTGACGAAGCCTCCCCTGAGCGCAATCTTCCCAACGACAGAGACGCAACTGAGAGATGATAAATAATGTGTTACGAACTATTTTAGATTCATATCTATTTACTTAAACACCCAAGCGGTCAGGTTGTGACACAAGGTGTGTTTAATGTGGGGAGACCGAGCGCGTGCACCCGGGCAAGGAACACAAATTTCCCCATCCCCCGCAACCGCCGGTTGCGCTGGCCCCGGTGCATGCACGGATGCTTCTCTCTAGTGCAATGAGAAGTCGCGGCCTCGGGCAGCTGTCCCCCAGGGCTGGTACCCCACAGTATAATTTTCCTCATTTGCGACACTGTCCTTTGATGGAGTCGCCCCTGAGTGCACTCTGCCCAAAGATAGAGACGCAACTGAGAGATGATAAATAATGTGTTACAAACTATTTTAGATTAATTTAGTTATTTATTTCTGTATTTACAGAAAATATGGCACAAGGCCGAAGTGGAGGAAAGGTCGGTCTTCTGTCTTAACTTTTAAACTTAGCTAGCCACAAACGCCGACCCAATCATACTAACAATATGTCTTTCACCAAATCAACACATTCTTACTTACCTTACCCACCATAATACCTCAATGACTCTATGAAAGTACTAACTAGACCGCATATGTACAATTTATTTTTAGATTAATTGATACGGTGAAAGCTCAATATCTGTATTATATATTATCTACTTTTAGGCACTATTACTCTTCAGTTTTAACTAATTTGCATATTGATTTAAAAAAAAAATTATTCCATTAATTAACTGTCCCTCATTACTGTTCTTTTATTCGATGATTGTTTTGATTTTCATATCAAAAATAGTTCTGTTTAGGAATATTGTCTTATATAGTGCAGAACAGTGTTTGGAAATCTGCATTTTACTTGGCCTTCAAGAAGTTGGCATCTATTTGTAAAACTTTCCTTACTATAACAAGCCATTTTATGAATGAAATGTTCATTTAAAATTTTTGTTTCAAAGATTTCAAGTAGTGAATGTATCTTACTATATGTGTGAATAGCAGCACAAAGGAAAGTGACATGAAACATTTGTAAAAGATGTTTGGAGCCAGAATGATGTGATTTTTTTTTATTTAATCATTTCTCCTCAGTCAAAGCGGGAATGGCACTATGACGCAGTGACAGAAAAGATTGGGTATAGGAAGGATTGTGGAAAGGATGATAGACGAACGGGATTCAAGACAACAGAAGATGGCGATTGCATTTAAATTTTTGGAGATTGTAGTTTTCAGGGAAGCAAGTAAACGGAATGGAGTTCCACTGTCGGGAAGTGCGAGAAAAGAAAATTTTGAAGTAATAGTGGCGGATACATTTTACTATTTCCACAGTAAAAGACTGGGACCTAGATGCCAATTTAGCAGCACGCTTAATTTCGTGTAGTCGGGGCATCAGGGAAAAAAGCTTATCAAAGCAGTTGCCCTGAAAATGTTTGTAGAAAAGACAGAGGGAAGCCACATCACGTCTGTGAGAAAGTGACTAAATCGAGATGCCACGTCAAGATCGATTGCATTGAAGATTTTTTTTTATTCTTTCAAGAACCTCGAGATGAACAGCTGGGTCGGTCACCAGACCAGATATGGCAACAGTATTCAATGCATGGACTAGTGGTAGATTTGTAAATTTCAAGATGGTCTCTGACGAGAAAAACCTTCTAGCACGATACAATGAACCAAATTTCCTTGCAGTAGATGCAGTTATAGATTCAATGTATTTGTTCCACTTCAAGTCAGGAGTCGAGCATCAGCCATGTTGATGAGGAGGAAGGAAGTTTCTTTATGGCGGTTAAATGAGAGCAGTTTAGTTTTGGAGGCATTAGAAATTACAAGCCATTTCCTGCCCCAATTAACCATGGAAGTCTTTTTTCGAGAGCAGCGACTAGATGAATTTTGTCAGCTCTGAAGCATTTGTTATTGAGGCTGGAGCAAATGGTAGTGTCATCTGCATAAATGCCTACTTGGGAACTGATGACATCAGGAAGATCATTGATGAAGATTAGAAAAAGCGTTGAACCCAGTATAGAGTCCTGGGGGACACCCACGTTCGTGTAAAAGGACCTGGAAAGAAACATGATAGCCTATGTGCAGCATGACCACGGTATATGGAATCTAGATTTATTTCTAAAATCTTTGAGAAATTTTGAATGTCTTCTCTTCTATCAAACGTTTTCTTTATGTTTTGATTTATTATAGTTGATGCTAGTAATCCACATTTCAGCTAATTTGCATCTTCTTGAATAACAATGTCTATTTTTCTTCTAGACTTCTATCTAAACATTTTTCAAATTTTCTCTTCCTTAAGACATGAATTACAGCAATCAGGAAAATACTCTACCAAATTCTCAGGCCAAACAGTTATTATTTTAAGTTGCTGTCTGCGAATACCATTGACTTTCCTATACGTATCTATCTATCTATCTATCTATCTATATATATATATATATATATATATATATATATATATATATATATATGTATGTATATGTGCGTGTATATACATATATATATATTATAAATTAATAGATTTAAAATATGGTTTTACCGCTACACAGTGATGACCATGTTTCAGAAATGGAAGCTAAAGCCCCTGAATTTAATTTTGTTATTAAACCAAAGACATTCATCACTGTGTAGCGGTAAAACCATATTTTAAATCTATTAATTTATAATATTAATGCTCTGTAAATTTAAATTTACATAGAGCACTATTGTGTAAAAATAAAAATATCTATAAGAACACCGGATTTTATATCTTACTGTTCTTTCCTTTTTATTTATATATACATACATATATATATATATATATATATATATATATATATATATATATATACACACACACATATCATATATATATATATGTATATGCATACGTGTGTATATATATATATATATATATATATATATATATATATATATATATATATATATATATGTTTATCGGCTGACCAGCGTTAAAAATGACACAAACCGAAGCCATAATGTCTGCATCGGTGCGAGCCAATGTTTGCAAATGTGTTAAGTCTCAAAAGGGTACTCTTTCTGACATTTACTGAAAATAGGAACTTGCTTTGTGGCTGGAGCATTTGGACACTCCCCCACGAACTCTATTGGCCGGTATTTGATCTCAAGCCAGATTTCGAATGTTGATTGTCAAGCCTGGCACGTTCTTTCCGTTAAGAAAATTGGAGAAGCACACATTCCGGAATGGGGGCTATACACACGACCATGACTTCGTAAGTATCTAGAAAAGACGCTTGCCTTGTGATTGAAGTAATTGCTATTTCCTCACTTAAGGAGGAAAGTGTGATTTTTAAGCATTTTTTTTAACCAAATACAAGGCCCAACGTCCACTAAATTCTTAGTGTTGCTGAATGTTGTTTTTTTTTTAAGTACGTAAGAATTTTAGATTATGAGGATAAGGGTTGATCCAAGAATTGATGTGGGTAATAGTGTAGTGGTTGGGGAAGCATCCTCTCGAGAATCTGTTTGAAAATATGCTGTCGAAATTGAACTTCTTTTTTATAAAATATGCGAAAAGAATGACGATCATTGGATCACGTGTACAAGGCGTGACTAGTCTTTACTGTAAAGGTCCAAACTATTGATAGTAAGGATTGTAGCGTATCGGAACATGTTCCATAGAAATAGCGATAATCTTATGACATTTCGTCTGTGGCAAAGTGATTGATGGCCGGAAAACTATCCATCACCTACAAGACTGTGTAAACGCTTCTGAAGTCTGTCCAGGTTGAAAATTTTCGAGTGTACATATCCATCCCGATTATAGTAGCAATACTCCATCATAAAAACACGCTTGGCGAATTTTAAGACTCAAAGGACATAGGAGCGCAGAGTGAAACGTCATAAGGGGATTATGTAAATGGATGTCAGAAATGAATAGTAAGAGAACAAATATTGTTTACAGCTACAAACTAGGAAATTCTGGCCCAGGTCCCGGAGGCAAATTGCATTTTTTTTAAAGCAATTCACCTCAAGAAAAGCGATTATGCCACTTAGACACGACGGGGCTACTGGTAGTGAAAGAGAATGAAATGTGTTTAGAAGGGACAGGAAAGCCAATCCTAAACAGAAATCATGGCATAAACCTCTACTCCTGTTCAAAAGACTGGAGACTGTGTAAATCGGGAGATAGGCGAACCTATCTACTCTTATTTGAGGAGGAAAATAAATAAATAAATAAATAGTAAATAAAATTTCAAAGTTCAGGCGGACACGATAGAAGTATACCGTTGAAGAAGACTTTAGAAGGAACTGTAAACTCAATTTTAAACAGGAACGAAAGTCTTAACTTCTGCTCCTGTTCAAAAGATCGGTGTGTGAATGGAGCGATAGCCGAATTTCTCTGCACCTATTGAAGAGGAAAAAATTAAATAATTAGTAAATAAAATTTCAAAGTTCAGTTAGAAGTAGACTTTAGAAAGAACCGGAAAAACAAAAGTATGTGATGCGACAGTATAAAAACTATTTAAGAATTGATTAAAATGTATAATTCCCAAAGGCAAAAATTGATTAAAAAATACAAACTTTATAGGACGTTTACGTTTGTGTTTATGTTGATGCTTTCGCGAGGATATGACATTTACAAGAATTTATGAAATAAACGTTTCTTACAATAGGTACTTATCCTTTTTAATTACATTTTAAAATGTAATCTCAAGAAAGGCGATAATGTCGCTAAGACGCAAAGAGTTACTGGGAGTAGAAGAGAATGTGAATTTAGCGAGGATAAAGTACAATAAAAGACCAGCTTCCAGGAATAAAGATGATGACAATTGATGTTGCATTTAATTTTTTGAAGATTGCAGGGCAACAAGAAATCGGAAATGAAATACGAGAAAATAAAATATTAGAATACAGCTTACGGTTACATATAGATAATTCAACAGTAACTATCAAGAAGGAGAGCTCCCTAGATGCCTATATATATATATATATATATATATATATATATATATATATATATATTACTTGTCAGCTGTCAATATAACTCATAACACCCGTGAGCGCTTAGCCTTGCAGCGGGTAGAATGGAGATCAACATGGTTTAGCGGACTCTGAATAATCTTCAAGAAGCGAGAACAAGATCTAAAAGGTCAGACAATCTAACAGTGATCTCATCTCACAATCCCCACTTTTGCTCCATATGTCGCCTCCTTTGTAAATCACTCGCGGGTCTTAAGTGTCACTTAAGATTATCGCACAAAATTTCATAACTGAATCAATTAAGCTGTCAGATCCTCATACGCCGAAACCGACGGGAGAGTCCATTATATATATATATATATATATATATATATATATATATATATATATATATATATATATATATATATGTATATATATATATATCATTAAAATATTCATGTAGAAGACAGTGGTAAGCAATGTCACAACAGTGTCAAGTAAGGAGCGATAATGATGCTGCCTCTTCTTTGGATTTTGTCGAGAATCACTAGATAGATAGCCGGAGCGCCAGACCAGATATAGCAGCAATATTCAATGGACGGACAAATGGCAGATTCATTGCTCTATTTTTTCCCGAATCTCTGTGTCATTCTTAAAACCAGTTTTGTTTTTGCTCTTGCCAATGTTTTCAATTTCTGTTTTTGGGTTGTTCTGTGACGTCTTTTCAACCTTGTCGCAACTGCCAATGTTGCATTTCAGTCACTCAGTATACATACGTGTGTGTTTAAATTCTTTAAGTGTTTTGTGGGCGCCAGGAAACTATTCCCGCCAGTGTCAAACGGAGAAAAATGGTGTGGTCTGAACATATTACAAAGCAAGGCAGCCTGTGCTAGACAATCATGCAAGGCACCGTAGAAGGTGGACGTAGCAGAGGACGCCAACGCAAAAACTGTTTGAACAATGTCAAACAATATACAAGTATGACTATATCAGAATTGTTGATTACTGTCGTTGATAGACCGTTGTGAAAGAGATTCAGTTTGGCTTCTGCATTCAGATCCCCCTATCCTCACCCACGATTACAAAAGTCAAGTGGATGATGATGATGATGATGATGATGATGATGATGATGATGAAATTCATGGAGTCAACGTACCAAAGAGGAGAGCTCATTAGGACAACTACCGTGAAGATATTTATAGAAAAGACAAAGGTAAGCCTCGTCACGGCGGTGGGAGAGTGTCTGAAGTCCTGATGGCATGTCAAGACCGATACCATTACATACCTTCCTTTGGGCCTTGACGGGAATCTCGAGGTATATATCCGGAGCACCAGAGCAGATATAGCAGCAAAAGTAAATGGACTAACGAATATATAAAATTGATTAAGAAAAAAAATAAACTTACGAACCTTTTTTTTTAATAGAACAATTATGACATAAAACAATCTTAATTCTCTATTCTTATTTAGGTGAATCGTCAAGAACTAGGAAGAAAATGGGTGCAAAATGTTCTCGCCAAGAATTAACCGTCTCTATTCAAAAGTTCCTTTGGTGCAAAATCTGTAAAAAGAGGAATAAAAAACTGTGTCGACATCAAAATTCAGTTTAAATTTTGTAACATTCAACCTGATTGGTCGATAAGTCCTTCGCGTGCGTAAAAAAATCTTCCTGAGAAATTACTTCGTAGGTCTTATCTTTTTATGTTAAATACCATCTGCATGAGTCTTTTTAAGAGCAGTGTGACGATACCGGCTAAAGGGAAGTTTATCGCTTCTTTCGTCTTCTACATTTCTTTTAACATCCCCCTAGGGTGAATAGTATACACCTTTTCAATCCTATCCTTTTATACCGTAACCGATTTTGATGTAACTGTCGTAATATTATTTTTTTAAACCGCAGAGCGACACTCAGTAATTAAAAATTAATAATAAAATAAGAAGTCAGAAATTGCCGAACGACACTCAACAACATCATCTCTGGTAAGATCCATCAGGACGTGTTCGATCATGGCTCACCTCAACTTCCTATTTTTGCTGCTATTCTCCTTCTAGTTACTCTTATTGGAACAATTCCTTCAAGGAGAGGGTTACAGCCAACAGTTTTCTTTAAAGAACGATTCTCTTAACATAAGCATTTGTTTTTTTCGAAATCGAGCTGAAAAATATCTGCCATCTGAAGACCGCGATATGAGAAATTGTTTTTGAAATTAAGTTGAATAAATGATGGACTTTCTTACGGATTTATCCTATTTATTCATCTGAATTTCCCCGATGAAAAAATTAAAGAGGTTAAAAAGTGGCTGGCTAATGGATATTTGGCATTCTTTTTTAAACATACCGCTAGTGGTATTTGTTTTAGATAGTCTGAAAGTAGAAAATAATTGGATTTCATAAGCCGTCTAACTCTGTGTTATGTTCACGTATTTTTATGCTGAGTTCGTTCGAATTTAAACTCACATGGATTTTACCCTTTAATCTTAATATGACCCGTCCAGTATACTTCCCTTATACTTGCTATACTTTATGTTTGGAAAGTGATTGGCATCTTGCTGAAATCTCTCTCTCTCTCTCTCTCTCTCTCTCTCTCTATATATATATATATATATATATATATATATATATATATATATATATATATATATATATATGTAAGTATTTATTTATATATATATATATATATATATATATATATATAGTAAAAACCTAATGACCCAGACAAACCTACCAAGGTTTCACTTAGGCAGATCTGCCTAATACCTTGATAGGTTTGTCTAGCACATTAGGTTTTGACTAGGTCTGCTCTACGTTTGTATCGAGCTCTTTAGTTAGTTGTTTACTCGTATCGGGTTTTTTTATTTGGGCCTTGAACCTGTATCTGTGCGTATATTTTCGACAGACTTTCATGTTCCTGGCTCTTTCTTTTTTAAAACTTTTTTTCCCTTCGTGATTGATTTGGCTATTGTTAAATCAAGAATTCGAAGGTTTTTCGACACGAGTATAGTCACCTATATATATATATATATATATATATATATATATATAGCGTGAGTTTCATTACCTGGTTAAGGCAGTGGAGAACTTGGAGAGAGAATTAACAGGAGATAACTGATAACTGACATTCATTAAACATGGTACATGGAACTAGAACAGTCTACCCCAGTGAGCGAAATAAAGGGTTCAGTCCTACATTCCAACCACCTAAAGAAGGCCGGAGCGTACAACGGCCGAAACGTTGATAAGTATGCGGATAACCTTGGAACAGTTCCCCAAGAGCCACGTCTTCTTTTCACCCTTAGCCGCTTCTCCACGAGCATTAGCTGAGTCAAGCAAGGATATACAAGTGAAGAAATTTTGAGGATTTAGAGTAATCATATATAGCAATTCATCGAACCTAGAATAATCCTTAACAGAATGCAGTTTGCCGTTTTATTCCAATTTGGCATCATCTGTGCGCATCCACTACCGAGATCCCGGACCGTTTTGATACAACGCAAACGTCATACGAATCGTACCACGAACCTCGTTGACGAAGAAGAAGCTGACTAGACTCGCTATATAGTTATATAAGTTATCCTATTGTAATGGGTGTTTCATTAAGACGGATCAAAGTCAGTAGTAAATAATTCAGTGTTATTGGTGAAAATTTATTTATTTCTCTATGGGATCATGTTATGTAACTCATGGCAGTTATGTGTGAAAAACAATATCGCCCAAATGTCCGCCAAATCTGAAAGAAAAAGAAAGAAAATCATTAGACACTTAAACTTAATTCACATTTAAAATCAATCCAAGTAATTGGAACACCCTTTATCAAAATGGACATGGTAAAATGGTCGGAAACACAAGCGGGCGTATATACTTTTAGAAATTCAAAATTATTCCAACAGTATACGGGGAAAGTCCTAACCATTAGACAACCTGAAGACATGCGAGATGAAAAAAAATGTACAAAATTTATATTGTTATAAAAGAGTTGATTCTCTCTACGGTACACAATGTCTGCGTGTGACGAGGTATTCGCATATGTAACATATATATGCATACAGGGGCTGGTGCAAGGGTATCGTTCCCCCACTACTCGAATCTATGATACGCGCTCTCTACTGTATCTCGAATTTCATAAGGTAGTATTCATATAAAATTTAAATTTTATTGTAACCTAATTATGTACAATAATGGATCATATGCAATATATGCGAACAATTCAACTTGAAAAAGTTAAAATAAATAAAGGGTGTTTCATTAAGACGGATCAATATTAGCAGAGAATAAATCAGTGTTATTGGTGAACATTTACTTAATTTTCTATTGGATCATGTTATTTAAGTCATGGCAATTATGTATTAAAAAATCGCCTAAATATCCGACAAGGCTTTGGCGGCACACCTCCACTCGATGCTCCTCGATCTCACCAATATACCTTATTATATCATCCTTCAGCTGTTGAATTGTTGTTGGCTTGTTAGCATGGACATTACTTTTCAGATGACCCCAAAGGAAGAAATCTAAAGACGTCAAGTTTCACGATTGTCGGGACCAATTGACTTCGCTGTTTCGATTGAGGATGCGAGCTTGGAACTTCTCATTCAAATTTTGTTTGAACGTCCATTTTCGTAATAGGCTTCGATAACTGTAACGCGTTGTTTCAGTGTCAATCTTTCCATGGTTGGAATTGTCAAAGTCTTTCTAAATCTGAAAAAAAAAAAGGAAAATAATTCATTAGACGCTTAAACTTAATTCACATTTAAAATCAGTCCAAGTTATTGGAGCATCCTTTATAAATGACGGCAGTATTGATTATTTTTAATTTTGCATTTCGGAATCAAACACGGGCAAAAGTATATTTCTAAAAAGGATCAAGTGTTTTACCAAGCTTTGAAAATTTCTTTTTTTAAAAATACATTGTTGAACAGAGTTGTATAAATTGTTTCGGGTGAGCATACAAACTATGATTCCTCTCGGCTGGTACATTAATTATTCAAATACCGGGCTTGTAATATTTTGAGACAAATGTTAAACATTGTACCCGGAGGAGAAAATACAAACTCAAAGAGAGAGAGATGATAAACGGATCTTTTTTTACCGACAAGCGTCCAGACTTCAATTAACCTGACAGTGCATCATCCTTAACACAAAGTGAAATTGAACGAAGTGCAATTTCCTTAAAGGAGCAGATGTAACTGTTCATTGGCCTCAAATAATGACGTGGTTATCATTCGTGAAATCAATAGTGATTGTTCGATTCATTTTAATATCTATCTATATTTACGAGATGAGATTTTATAACACTTTACATTCTTTACATTGTTCGGACTATTGTTCTTATCTTTATTATCATATTCACATTTCGGTTGTTCTGTGCCCCGGCCTTTTTCAGGTTATATAAGTTGGAATTTCGAACCGAACTCTTTATTTCGTCCAACGAGGTAGATTGTTCAAGTTCCACGTGTCATGCCTTTTCTGAATATCTCAGTTTCAGTTATCTCCCTTTAGCAACTCAACGAGTTTTTGTTCACCTCTGTTTTGGCCAGGTATTGAACTAACTGGGTCAAGTCACTGGATAAATTCAACCAAAACTTTTATCCACAGGCGCATGTCTCTTTGGGATTGACGAAATAAAGGGTTCGTTTCTAAATTCGAACGCATATCACCTGAAAAAGGCCGGAGCGTGCGACTGCTGAAACGTTGTGAATATGACAATAAAGAAGAGGACAATCGTCTGAACTATGTAAAATGAGTAGATGCGATAGGAAACAAGTAACTACAGAACAAGTCATAATTGATCACTACATTTAAGTATTGCATTAATATTTAAGCTTAACTTTTAAAAGTTCAGCGATAATTTTACCGCCACTTAATTTAAAAACAATTTGATGTACGTAGGTCCATACTGTTGTGGGGCTCTCCCCTTTTTACACAAGATGAACTCGTCTAAAGTATACTTATACTGACAGAGTTGGAAACAGGGAGGAGATACGTTGAGACAAAGTTGAGATACGTAGAGCCCTGAAAGTCACTTACAGAGACTTGTACATATACTTTCTACTAACCAGTCTTCATGGACTACTAATCTTCATTCCAAGTTTGTATTCTTACGTTCGATACACTTATTTTCCTGTTTCAATTACTGGCGTTGTTTATTTATTTGTGCAGGATTCCATCCCCGGAATCCACAACACATACTTTCTATTCAAACAATAGTAAATGGTTGACTCATTTTGAACTGAATTTAATGATATAATTGAGACAATTATCAAATGCAAATGAATTCCTGTCATTCGGTTAAAAATCTATCAGTAGCAATATATATATAAATATTTTCTTTTACTTAAATATAAGTGGAGAACCTGGAAAGCTCCCGGGAAACCAATTTTCAAGATAGAGTGAGTGAGAGAGAGAGAGAGAGAGAGAGAGAGAGAGAGAGAAGGGTTTCTTGGTTTTGCTACGGAATAGTTAATTGGTGCAAAATTTCAAGCATTCTTTGAGAAAAAAAGTTTGTATTCATGAATGCAGTTATCTAAATGAGAATGAAAATTCAAAGGGGACGCATTAAGAGAAGTAAACGAGATCTTCCCAAGAAAAAAACGGGACAAGAAGAAAAGCAGGGGATGAAGGATGAAATTTTCGACATGATGCAAAAGTTGTCGCAAAGGTATGGCATAGACTAGAGGAGACTGCACACAGAAATTAACAACACGTGCAAATAGAGAACTGACTCAGCGTAACGTGTGCAGAAATAACAAGAATGGAAACCACTTATAATGCATAAAAGAACAAGAGAAATAACATAACCAAAGGCATGCTCATCGAGAGAAAGCATACAATAAGAAGGGAAGACCATGTAGAGAAAGGTAAGCTTCAAAGATGGCGACGAATACCTTCCCGAAGAAAGAGGAACACCAGCAATATACAAAAATACTGAATAAACAGATATATAAAAATCAGAAAGTGAAATCAACACTGGTCAATCCGAACGCGTCAGTAGTCACGTTATTCATCATTAGACTAATTATGACTGTGTGGTAAGTTCGATCCTCACTGGGTGCACCACACTTTCGGCCTCGGGCCACAAGTAGACTACGCTTACTAAAATCGCCAACTGACCGGACATAGATGGATGAGAATTCAAAAGGCCCAATTTTGTTGTCAGCTGACACCAAAAGCTTTCTTTTATTTATTTATTCGTCTCTAGATTTTTCGGTTACGTGGATGCCATTTAGAAGACCCACACTGCAATGACTTTATCCGCCGGCTATAAAACACTAAAGATTGTGACTTTATCAATAATAAAGTCACATTTCCCAAATTTATACTCTCATATTTATAGGAGTTCTATATTTTCAGATACTAGTAGAGTTTGTTTCACAATTTCTGAAACAAAATGATCGACCACATATCAAGGACAATAAATGATACAGTAATAGAAATTACATTTATTTAAAGGTAAAAGGATAACATTTTAAAATCTGCAACCATTTAGTCTCAAGCATGAACCAAAAATGTCAAGAGAAGTCCTATTGAACATAGACCATATGTCAGCCGTTCAGTTGAAGTCACTGTTGAATGTAAAGTTGTTGATAACTCGTGCAGATTTTTCTCCTGGGTGACCGCTTGAATCTCCTCAGTGATGGCTGCCTTCCAATCAGCAAGAGGAAGAAATCTGGGGGAAGAGTGTCAGATCAGGTGGGTGAGGTAGTCATTCCATTTCAGCTTTGCGACAGATGAGACGCTCCCCAAACTTTTCCCGGAGCCATGTTATTTCTTGTTGGGGGGTGGGAGTTGGCATCTTTTTAAATGAGCTGAATTAAACGCTTCGACATTATTTTTTAACAAAAGTTTATGAAAATGAATTATTATAGAAAAAATTCATAACACTACTATATATTTGATAGAAAGTAGGAGGATTTGATAATTATGTAATTCATTGAGTCTGAAACCTCAACAGAATGCAGAAAGCACTGAATATTTGGGACTCATCATCAGAGCGCATCCACTACCGAGAATTTAAACCCTGACAGTTAGGTTATCAAGCAAACGTCATACCAACTGTTCCAACGCGCCTCGGTGACGAAGAGGTAGCAAATCAGACTCAATATAGCGCCGCTCGCTCACAAATTCCGTGGTGGAACTCAACTGAGATTCTCTCTAACCATAGGACGGTGCCCCCGGAGCCACGACCACTTTCACCAAGCCGCTCAGCCTTGAGCATTAGAAGCCAGTTCAAGCAATTATATATAATTGATAGAAATTATTAGGAGGATTTGATAATTATAATTAAGTAATTCATCGAGTCTGAAACCTCAACAGAATGCAGAAAGCACTGGACGGCCGTTTCGTCCTATTTTTAGGACTCATCAACAGTGCGCATCCACTACCGGTAATTGAAACCCTGACAGTTAGGTTGTCAAGCAAACACCATACAAACTGTTCTACGGGCCTTATGACAACCTAACATTGTCAGGGTATCAATTCTCGGTAGTGGATGCGCACTGCTGATGAGTCCCAAATATAGGACGAAACGGCCGTCCAGTGCTTTCTGCATTCTGTTGAGGTTTCTTTCAGACTTAATGAATTACTTAATTATATATATATATATATATATATATATATATATATATATATATATATATATATATATATATATATTGCTTAAAAGTCGTTCTATGGAGCGGCATTTTAGCTACGATCCTGCGGAGGGCTCTTGATCGGACAATAGATACGGATGAGTAAATGCGATAGGCAACAAGTAACTACAGAACAAGTCAAAATTGATCGCTGTATTTAAGTATTGAGTTAATATTTAAGCTTACCTTTTAAAAGTTGAACGATAAATCTTTTGCCGCCACTTACATTAACAACAATTTGATGTACGTAGGTCCGCATTTTCCATACAAACATTTATTTTTATTTCATAGGTGATTTTCCCTGGATTTCGGAATTAATTTCGATTATTCCCGAATTTATTTCGAATTTATAAAAATTGTTATCGTACAACCATTTCCTCGCAAAATTGACGTGGAAAATCGCCCAAAACAATCGCAGAAATGAAAAATAGGGAATCCAGTATGTGAGGATTGTGTGTACGGATGCGGCTCGGAATTCTTTTAATTTGTTCACGAATTTGCCCTGATTCCAAAATGGTATAATATGTTCGGTACGGCGTCTAGGACTAAAGTTGGAAACTCGGACAATTTTATTTTGAAAAAGTGTAATTTGGGAACAGTATTTTTTTTTCATTTGAACATGAGCTATTAAAAGTTAGACGGTTATGTCCCTTTATCTGTTTGATCAGTAGAAGCCAGGATAAATGAACACTTGAGAATCCCAAATTCCAAGATTGCGGGTCCGGATCCGGGCCGGAATGTTTTTTTTATTTGCTCACAGAGTCAGCATGAAACCAAAATGGTTATGATATGTTGGGCTACGGCCTCTAGGAGTAAAGTTGAAAAAACGTTTGAGCTCTGTGGGTGTGAGGGGTGCGTTTGTAAACAGTGACTATTAAAGCTAATATAGAATGACTCTTCGGCAGAATTGAGTCACTGTCAGTCACTGTGTGTTTATCTAAATCTAAAAATAAACACGCTAAAATTCACCTTCATCCTAGCCGTGCGCCGACGGCTTAGTGGTAGAAGTTCCGACTGACGCCAATTCAGTCGTGTTTCGATCCTAGCTAGAGGCAACCGGACGTCTAGCCACACTGACGAGTTGCGAAACATATATATATATATATAAAAATTTAAAAACAGTTTCTCATACAGGGTGCGGCAGAATTACATACCATTACTAAGACATTAGCTAGATGAGAACACCATTGCCACTAATGTCTTACTAGTATGTAGGAAGTATTTCTGGGAGATAGATGCATGAGGTATTTCTGAGAGGAAGATGCCAGACCTAATTCCACCGCTCCCTGTCCATTTTATTACATTTATTTAGATCTGTATATGGATTTCAGCGTAGATAAAAAAAAGGACTGAATGTAGGCAAGTACTTAAAAATCTCCCCCTGTGAAGACCAATTCGCCAGAACCTAGAAGGGAAAAGATAAAAGACTAGAGGAGAACCAATTTCATGTAAGATTTAAAAGACAAATAAAGAAAATTGCAGAACGAAATTACCTGTGGACGTGGCAATGTTGAGAGAAAGAGTATAAAATAAATGCATCAGAATCAATTACATCACGGCGAAAATTGATAGCCGACTTACTAGCAAATATTGCCTGTGTGTAGAAAGAGACTAAATGATCTACTCTGGTGTTAGTGAAAGCAATAAGTTGGCCCAAGAGTTTAAAATAAAAAAGGCGGAACGGAATAGAGAAACACATGTACGTAAATAAATTGGATACACACAGACCAGAAACTGTCTTTTAGTATAAAAAAAAATCCCTGGTATACTGTAGGTATTTTACACGCAAACAAACACGTTCAAGCAAGTAGGCTTGTTTTCATTCCTGTAAAAAAATCGGTATTCTTTTCTATATTTTGCTAGACGGACTATTTTAATCATTATATGAAAGATTTGGGAATAATATTTTTTTCTTTTTTTAGTGAATTTAAGGATTCTTTGTAACCCTAGAACATTAACCATCAATTAAAATTACACCACTACTAACCATGAATATATCATACCCGATTATGAAAATATCAAAAAAAAAAATTAAATATACATCTTTATTTGAAATAATTTACATGCAGGCACTTCAACCTTTGTACTTTGAGTTAACAGTAATAGGAACTGAAAAACATTATTTAGGTAAGAAAATCAATAATGAAAATTGTAATTAAAAATAGAAAAATTTGCGCTGGGTACTATATACCGTTGGTTAGTGTTCTAGGGTTAAAGAAATAAATATATTTAGCGTTGACATTAGTTTTGCCCTAGACTTGTAGAGTTTAACCTTGAAGTAATTTGAAAGCATCATCTCGGCATTTTATGACACAAAGTAACCGCACTGAGGAAGAAACAGTTCGAATATAACTTTCTCCATGACAAAGCAAAACACGAAGGGAATGACACCATTCACGCTGTATGGCATGTCCAAGCGGTGGACACTTGAGCTATAAGAATTACGGAATCCGTTTAGACATGTGCCATAAAATAGCGATTGATTATCTTGAAGCTAGAAACATTTCCTCTGTAGGAAAGGGGTGATAGTATGCAAAAAAATTCGTCACCCGCAAGGCTCCATAATCAATACGAACTGGACAGTGAAGGCTGGCATCACCCCAGATTCCATTGTCGGTCGAATTATTATTCCTACAAAGATATAGCACACTACACAAGGGCCAAGTTCCATTCAAGTTACATGGTTACTGTTGTAACGTAGGAAGGGTTACTGAATGAGGAATAACCAAAACGGAGGTTGGAAATGAAATGGTAGGATCAACAAAATAAAATACTCGCCAGCAGCGTGAAGTAGGTAAACCACTGCTAGTGGTGGACTCTTTAGACTACATATTACGATATTTACCTACCTACCCACGAAGTAGGATGTGGCACAAGGCCAAATTTAATTTTGGAAAATCCGAGCCCGTGGGCTCGGGTAAAATTGCCCGTAGACCCCGCATACGCGGGATCGGGTATCTATTTATCTTCCCGGGCGAGATTCTGCCCTTCGGCATAGCCTCCTCCGGGTTACTCTCTGCCCGAAGGTAGAGAGTTCGACCCGGGATGAACTTCCCACGCTACAGCGTAGACAGTATATTACCCCCACTTACAATAGTGTCCAACGTATTTATGAGGATTGGGACATACCCATTAGCGTTCATATGTACTGTATATAACACTTACTAAGTAAGGTACGTGTAATGGACTTATAATCCATTAATCATCTTCCAAACATCTTATAATCTTCTTCCAATCCCAAATTCATTAGTGGACGAAGAGGGAATAAGCGCGGATTATGAGCTTGCGTACGATATGAAACGTTTGACACTAGACATAGATTTCCGGGAAGTATCCTATCGGGATTCTATTCTATGAAGTGTCAGCATTTGGAAAGACGCTGTTCCAATGGAACTTCCTTCTTACAAATGGAATACGAAAGCGATGAGAATGATTCAAACCTGTGTAAGTGTCACGGCAAATATTACACGTAAATTTCTGAACCGTTGGAACTGATCATTTTAGTTCCTCAGAAGATATAGTGATAGAATAAAGATTGCTTGCCACGTTGCGTTTTCTTGCTGAAAATCCCGGGCTATAGTAAACAGATTCCGTCAAACAATTTTCGCTAGCGTAAAAACTTCGTTTGGTTGATTCCATAAAAAACAAACAATGGATAAAATTATTTTTTTTTAGCACGTAGTGTTTTGTTCACCGTTTTTTTAATAATCAGATACCTCCCTAATTCTTCCATTCCTTTCTCGGCAAATAACTGACGTAGACGTTATTTTTAGTCTTCTCAATTTTTCTTTTCGTGAAGAGAATGGGGAAATAACAGAATAAATGAACACCCTGTTGACCATGTTCACCCTAGTCTATGAATATAGAATACAGCGCAGTACGTAATCTGTTCAATGAAACAACGTTAAAGATTAACACTCGCGGGTCAGACACTCTACTGAATCTAACTATATCGCCAATACCCCCAGTAGCTGGTCCGTAATTCTTCAGTCTTCGATATCAAAGGCTGGCTGTGCATATTCGGGAAAAACATGGCCGCCTTTATACACGTTGAAATTTTGAACCTTCTATTGGTGAATTATAAAATGAGTCAGCTCATTTTGGCTGGCTCACTAGTACACCAGGGTACCCAAAAACTCCAACACACCCAGTGTTGAAATTTTTGGTGAAAGCCAGGAAATGACTTGTAAATTTCATCTAACCACCATAGAGAACCTTTTCTGCCTGCCAACAGCAAGTCTGACGATAGAATTCAAGATAACGACACACTGCGCTTTCATTGACTTGAAGTAAAGCGACTACATCGAATCAATAGCTGCATCTACCGCAAGAAATGTTTTGTCACGGTATTGTGCCGGAAAATCTTTCTTCATCTTGCATATTTGCAAATCTACCAAGCATTGAATACTGTTGTCACATCTGGTCTGGTGTTCTTGCTGTAATCTTAACATTTTTGATAAATTCCAAAGAAGGTTCTGTAATGTAATCAATCCTGAGCAGGCATCTCGAGTTCAGTCACTTTCTCACAGACGTGACGTGGTTTTCCTCCATATTTTCTATAAATATTTTCATGGCAACTATTCTGACAAGTTTTTTTTCTCCCTGGTGCCCCGAATACATGGGTTTAAGCGTACTACTATATTGGAAACTAGGTCCCACCCGTTTACTGTTGAAATAGCTAAATGCAGTCGCCACATCTACTCCAACAATTTCTTTTCTCGCACTTTCCGCTTGTGGAACAGCCTTCCGTTTACTTGTTTCCCTGATTACTACAGCCTTCAAAAATTGAAATGCAACGTCAATCGCCATCTTCTGTCTTCTTGAACCCTGTTCACTTTGGGTCTAGCCGTGGCTGTGATAACTGCCTATTGAACTAGCTAGTTGCAACCGCCACTTCTACTCCAACAATTTCTTTTCTCGCACTTCCCACCCGTTTAACTGCCTTCTTTTTAATTGTTTCCCTGTTAACTACAATCTTCAAAAATTGAAATGCAACGTCAATCGCCATCTTCTGTCTTCTTGAACCCAGTTCATCTTTTTTCCTTTCGTTAATCCACTCTATTTTCAGTCCCAGTAACCACCTACGTACTAGTGGCATTCCTACCATTCTTGGGGAGATGATAAAAAAAACAGCCACCTAGTGAAAATTTCAAAGCCGAACTGAGCTGGTTACCAAATAAACATGGACATTAGATAAACTATATCTTGATGAAATGTTAAGCCCGTTGTAAATTGCCACTCCTCTGAAGCACCAGAAAACAATGCGCCCTGTCAGGGTCTCCCCTTAGTCATATACTCTTTCTGCTGTATCATAACGGTATGTCTAAGTATGTCTAATATTCTACGATCATTCTTCTTTTTCATGTGCCGTGTCTCCTCAGGACGTAGGCGTTCATGGCTCTCCACAACTTCCTATCGTTTGTAGATCTTAATAATCCTTTTTGTTACATCTCCTAAACCCTGTTCAGTCATCTATTTACTCAATCTCACTAAGTGTTCTTTTCCTGTCCCTCTTGCCTTCAATTTTTCCTGTGAGTATCAAACTTTACAAGTCCACTTTCCTCATTATGTGCCTTAGAAACGTTAACTGTCTCTTGCAGATGTTAAGTATAAGTTTCCTTTTGGTTCTATATTCCTTTTAAAACTTCGTCGTTGCTCACATGTCCGGTCCATGGTATCCTCATCATCCTTCTGTCGAAACCCATTTTTATTGCTTCAAGTCACTTCTTCCATCTATCTTGTGAGTATCAAATTTTCCAAGCATTTCTTCCTCGTTATGCGTCCTCAACTATATCTTCCTGATATTAAATATGTTTTCTTTTAGTTGACATTCTTTCTGCTCATTATTGATATTTCTGTTCCTAAATCTTCTACAACCTGTAAACCCTTGTGTCTTAGTGGCTTTAGTGCCTTGCAATGGGTGATACCGATTAAAAATATCTTTTTAAAAATCTTTTTTCTCTATATTGTAAACATTTAACTTAAAGTTCGAATTTTCTTTATTTCAAATAAAAATTTCCTGAATATTTATATATATATATTTTCATTGGCCACGTCTCTCGTCTCAATGAAAACATCATCAGATCGAGCAAGCTCGGCATTCCTTGAGAAGCTGCCTCTATGCATTCCTGTCGTTCGTTGAATTTGGAAGCTCGTCCAATTTGCATCCACTGCCTTCAGTCAGATGGTCAATGTACATCTTTGGTCGACGTTGTATTCTTTTCCCATGGGATGGTATCCAGAGTAGAACGTCTCCCGCTAGTTCTTCTTTGCTACGCCAATAGTAACCAACAACTCTTAGTCTTTGTTGGCGTATTGATTTGCAGATGGCAGGTATATTGCCATAAACTCTTTCTTGTTTAGTTCTTCTCGGAGCATTCGTGTGTAAGCACCATCTAACTCTTTTCCGGTTTTGCTGTTAGTGTACAGGTTAAGGAGCCATATATATGGACGTATATGTAACTCTGAAAAAAATTCTCTTCAGTTTTTTTTTTTCTGGTAGATTTGATTTCCAGATTTTGTTCATTTCAATAAGCGCCCATCAGGCTTTCCCCAGTCTGGTGCTGACCTCATTCTCAGTCGAAGCACTATAGCTACCCAGGTAACTGAAGTCGTGTATTTGCTTGATGTTTTCTCCGTTCAGACATTTCAGGCCTGTCGATGTATCTTGATCCAGGCAGATGAACTCTGTTTTACCCGCATTAACATAGAGTTCGATCTCCTGTGCCGCAATGTCTTATCTGATGTTGCTCTGTCATCAGATCGAGCAAGCTCGGCAATCCATGACACACTGCCTCTATCCATTCCTGTCGTTCACTGAATTTGGCAGCTCGTCCAGTCTGCATCCAGTGCCTTCAATCAGATGGCCAGTGTATATTATCTTTGGTCGACCTTGTGTTCTTTTTCCACGGGACAGTATCCAGAGTAGTACCTCACCAGCTAGTTCTTCTTTGCTACGTCTACAGTGACCAGCAAATCTTAGTCTTTCTTGGCGTATTTGCTGATAGGAGTTACGTTGCCAAAGAACTTTTTCTTTGTTGGGTGAACTTTCCAGGATTTGTTTAGTGCTACTCGAAGCATTTTTATTCTTAAACTTTTCACTCCAAGGAAAGCGGGAGTACCACTACCACGCAACGGGTTACAGAGAGTGGGAGCAAGATTAATGAGGCGTGAAAGAGGAAAGGATAAAAAGGACGCGGAATAGATCAAGGCATCTGGAGATTGATATTGCATTTGAATAGTTGGAGATTATAGCTATCGGGGAAGCAAGAAAGAAGAGATGCGAGATATGAAGCTCTTGAAGTAGAAAAGACGGCTGCAGTTAATCGTTTCAACAGTGAAAAGATGGGACTGAGATGCACGTTTAAATTCACGTAGTTTGGAAACTAGAGAAAATAGCTCGTCGTAGCAGTTAGCGTGAAAGTATTTGTAAAAAAAAGACAGCGGGAGGCGACGACACGTCTGTGAGAGAGCGATTGTAAACAAGATGCCAGATCAGGGCCAACCCCATTGATATCCTTCTCTGGATTTTGTCGAGGACCCTAAGACGAACAGTGGAGGCCCCAGACCATATATGACAGCAATATTGACAGCGAATTGTTAATTGAAGGATGGACTCGACTGAGAAAAACTTTCTAGCGCGACATAAAGAACCAACTTTCCTTACGGTAGATGAAGCTATTGATTCAATGTAATTGTTCCATCTCAGTTCAGCGGACAATGTGAGACCAAGTAGTCACAAAGAGGTGTTCTCGTGGAGTTGAGCATCAGACATTCTAATAGGAGGCAGGCAGGGTCCTCTGTGATGGGTAATAAAGAGCAGTGTAAGCATCATCTAACCTCTTTTCCAGTTTGGTTGGTTAGTGTCCAGGTTAAGGAGCCATATACAAGGAGGGACTTTGAAAAAGATTCTCTTAAATTTGCCCAGTAGAAAATGAAAATGGACAGGGTGGACATCAAGGCGGCAGAAAAGAACTAGAGGGCTACCAAATGCAAGATGGTGCGTAAATCTGACCCCAGATATATGGACAGAAATAGGAAGTGGTGAGGTTAACTGGGGGGGGGGTCCTTCAACCGGAGTGAGAAGGCCCTGCATTTGGATTTGTAACTATAATTTAAATATGCTGAAAATAAGTTGTCAGTTTAAACTGACGTCAGGCGGAGATGGATTAAAATACGGTAAGACGTGATGGCAGGGAAAATGCTTTCGTCCTTTGTTAGTAGAAAAATCTTTTATATAAATCACAAGAGAGAGAGGGGGAGGGAGAGAGTTTGAAAAGTTACCGAAAGTTTTAAAATGCAGCTATGAATTGGAATTGTACATGTTGAAACAAATAAGCAAGCATACAGTAATTTCCTGGATTTCATTAAAAAAAAAGAAAAGAAAGAAAACGGCGTCATTTTAAACTAACGCCAGGAAGAAATTGGTTATACGGTCAACTTTATCTTTCGATCCAACAGTATTTTGGATAGTAGAGAAAGATAGAGAGAAAGAGTGAGAGGCAGAGAGACTAAGAGAGTGTATGAAATAGAGAGAGAGAGAGAGAGAGAGTGTGTGTGTGTGTACGAGAAAGAAAGATCGTGATTATTCTGGTATGGATGTAGCTTTGTCTCTTCACCTGACTCTCTGGGCTTGCTTGTTTACGTAAAAAGTGTTCCCTTTTCTTTATTCCGTCGGTTTTAATTTAGACCCCCAATACAATGAGGCCGCCTGAAAGAAACAGTCTTAAGGCTTATTGCTTCATTCGACTCAATCTCTTCTAACAGTGCTCCGTCGATGGGGGAATGAGCTGCCGGCGTAGTCACGAATATCCGAAAAGACGGGGAAATTTTACTTTTCCTTTCCAACTAACTCAGAAGTAAAAAGTGAAGAAATAGAAACAAGAGGGACATAGATTAGCTAGGTCGGATGTGGTTCAGATTCTCACCCTCTTTTGACTGGGTTCACTGCTCTAGCTACCTAAGTAAATAACGTTCCCTTTTCTTTCTTTTGTAAGTCTTAATTTGGTTTGGTTTGGTTTGTTTTACGGCATATCAACAACTCAATGGGTCATTTAATGCCGACAACTTTTTTTTTTATTTCCGGCTAATATTTTTGTTTTGTCAAAAATCTATTTCTGTTAATAGTTTTTTCCTCAAAATGTATATATGGTAATATTATTTTTTCAAAAAAGTTCAGCTGGCAACATTATTTTTCAAAAACCTAATATCAGAGGCCTTGCTGTTGGACGTAGTTTTATCGTCTCACCCAGGACGCGGATGTAGTCTGGGTGTTAACTATTTGGCTATAACTGGGACCCTAACAGGTGCTACCACACCGGGTCAAGGTGAAGCTAGGAACAAAGTGGTTCCACGCTGCTCAAAACCTCCTGATCAGATGCCTTGCTGTTGGACGTAGTTTATGGTCTTACCCTGGACGCGGATCTAGTTTAACGTCATACCCAGGACGAGTCTTAATTTGGGCTTCTACTAATAAGAAACCACAAGAAGCCATAAGAAATCACACCAACATGTTACTGTTCTATTCGACGTCTTGTTTTCTGAAAACGGAGTTTCAAAAACGGGGGGGGGATATACATATACATAAAGAATTACTCTCATTTGAATGAGGTGCTCGTTCGGACATTTCGAATTCGGCGGCCATACATTATCCTATCTCACTAACTATTGAGAAATCTCATTGGAATATATATCTTTGCTTGCGCAATACTTCTTTGGTTTCTAAATGGCATCAAGTATACGCAGTCCTGACTGGATTCAATGCTACATCAAGGCCGCACAACCAGTTTGACCATCAATAGAACCTGTAGTCAAGACGGTTGGATATATTTATTTAATTAAAAAGATGGAGTTGAAATGTATCTAGTAAATTTACTTGAACTCGGCCGCTTCGATAATCATGAAGCTACGTTTTGAAACACCCCTGCGCTCGTCCAACTGAAAGAAACATTTCATCGAGGGGTTTGTCGCGGGTACCCGACATAGTTAATTTGTAATTCCACCGGGACAGTTCTATCATTGATAAAATTTGATAAGCAAGTTTTTGTTTGGTTCAATGTGCCCAGCAACGACCACCCTTTGCTCTTTTTTTATAACCGGAGTTTGGCACAAGGTGATTATTATGACAACACACATAGTGATCGTTACTGTCAAATTTCCGCATAAGCAGCTCGCCAAGCATGGCTTTACAAGAGGTGACCGTAAAAGGCAAAGAGCAATAAACTCTTGTAAAGTGCAATTTTATATATTGTAATACGTACAGTACACTCGTTCCCAACTAAATCCTCTGGCATAACATTTCCAATTTCGACGCAGATTCACACATAAAAAACAATGAAAATTCATCCGCTGTTCCAAGCCATTTTCCCTTAATTCACCTACGTTTGTCAAATGCATATACGTCCTTATATGCGATAGGGGAAGTATAAGCAGGTTACAGGGAGGGACTCAGTGTAAACCTGATCGTTGTAAAGACGCTAAAGAAAATAAACAGATTCCATAGAATGTAATATGTAGTAAATTATTCAAGAGAGAACGGTGTTACCTTTACAGTAGTAACGCCTCGATAGTTAAAACTTTGCATCTATTTCTTAGATCTTCATTGCCAGATCACTCTAGGAATGCCACTGGCACCATGTAACCCAATCAGGTGGCATGATTGCCCTACCAGCCGTTTCCGTTGTGAAATGTGGTTAGACACCCTTCTCCTCCTCCTTCTTCTTCACCTTCTCCTTCTTCTTCTCCCTCTTATTTTTCCAATCCTCCTCCTCCTCTTTGTTCTCCTTCTACCTCCTCTTCTTCTACTGCAACTCCTCTTTCCCTGTTCCTCCTGTTCCTCCCCTACTCCTACTTCTCCTCATCCTCCTCCTTTTTCTTGTTATTCTCTTCCTCCCCTACTCCTGTCCTCCTCCTCCTCCTTTTTCTTCTTATCCTCTTCCTCGTTCTTGTTCTTCTCCTCCCTCTTCTTTTCTTCCCATACTCGTCTTTCCCCTGCTCCTCCTATGCCTCTTATACTCCTAATCCTCCTCCTCCTTTTTCATATCCTCTTCCTCTTCCTCCTTCTTATTTTCCTCCTCCTCCTACTTGTTCTCCTTCTTATTCTCCTCCTCCTCGTTTTCTTCCTCGCTATTCTTCTTCTTCTTCTTCTTCTTCTTCTTCTTCTTCTTCTTCTTCTTCTTCTTCTTCTTCTTCTTCTTCTTCTTCTTCTCCTCCTCTTCTATGTGCTGTGTCCCTTGAAGACTTTGTCAATCATGGCTCTCCACAATTTTTTGTCACTTGTAACTTTTGTCTTTTTGTCATCTCCCTCTGCTCCGCTATCCATTCCCTTTCAAGCTCACTAGGTATGTTCTGCTTTGCTTACCTCTGCTTATTTTCCCTTCAATTAGTCCTGTGACTATCAAATTCTTCAAGTCCTTTTTCCACATTATGTGCCCAAGAAACCTCAACCGTCTGTTCCTGATGATAAGTATAAGCTTCCTTTTTCTTTCGATTTTCCTTAAAACTTCGTCGTCGCTAACATGTTCGGTCCATAGTACTCCCAACATCATTCTATAGAAACATATTTCTATTGGTTCAAGTCTCTTCTTCAGTCTATCCTGTGAGTAAGTAGTTCTTCATCTTGATTCGTCCTAGGAAACCTCAAATTTATCTTCCTGGTATTAAATATGAGTGCCCTTTTTGTTGCTATTGTCTCTAGAACTTCGTTGTTCCTTGCATATTCGGTACATGGTATTCTCAGCCCCCTTCAATTTGTTGCTTCAAGTGCCTTCTTAATCTGTGAAGAGATTATCCAGCATTATCCATAAAGGATAATTGATACTACTAAAAAATTCAGTATTCTTTTCTGGGCTTCTCACAATATATCTTCTGTTTCTTAACACTTTGCTAACAAAATTAAAAAACGGAGAGCCAAGTTCCAATTCCAGTTGGGTTCGTTATATTCACTTACGTGTAAATCTTCCTCCACAAGCCGCGGCCACCCGGTGTTCGTCCACCGTCGCCGGACCAGCATAGTGCGCCTCGGCAGTGGTCGATGTACCGCTGGGAAAGGTATGAATCCAACTCTTCCCCAATCATCTATGGGTTAAATAGTAAATCTTGTATCTCTAAACCATTATTATCTCCCCAAACACGCACAAAAAATTCTTACAATCTAAAAATATTTTTTCTGGCCTTAAATAACTTGCAAAAGGTTGCTAAACATTAGAAAACGAATCAATCAACCGCTCACAAATCAGAGACTAAGACATCATCACACAACTGTGGCATATGCAGGGAGTTGCTCACACCTGGTCATAAGAGATGATGATGATGATGTGCACAAGAGTTTTCTCATAGAATATGCATACAAAATACATTATATAGTACCTGATCAGGTAAAATCAACTCTGATAGACAAAGTCAAGTTGTCTTAATAAATATGCACTACCTTGTACTTAAAACTCACTCAATCGATAAAACCCTTATTAATCTGAAGTAGAAGGTAGGTCGAAAAAGTAGTTAAGAAGAAAGCGAGAAGAAAGTACTATCTTCCAATTGTCAAAAAAAGCCAGAATGTATGGTTGTCAGCAAGACAGAAATGCCAAGACGTGAGTGGCGAAATGGAGCTGACAAAATCAACCAACTGCAGAAATTTAAATATCTCGGAATTGTTTTAACAGAAGACGAAAAATTTTGACATCGAAATCAGAAGGCATTTTGGAATAGCAAAAGATGCTTTCTAAAAAAAAAATCAGCGAAGTATTTAGAAACAGGAAAATGTCTTTTGAAATAAAGAAAAGTGCTGAAAACTATATAATATCAATCCTCCTATATACTTGTGAATGGTAGAGAATTTCTCCACAGATGAAGAGAAAACTCGAAGAACCAGACTCTACAGAAGGATGATGAGAATACCATCGACAGAGCGTGTAAACAGTGAGAAAATCTTAAAGAAACTGAAACGCAAAAGGGTCGCATACTTACAATCAGAAATAGGTAAGGTAAATTTCTAGAACTCATAATGAGGGACAGGTTTTGAGAATTTACCTATCACAGCATTATTCAAGGCAGAAGGGGCCAAAGAAAACAGCGAGTAGCCTCCATAACGACTTTGTTTAAATGAATGCCATGGCAGGAAATGAGAAGGATAGTAAAAGTCAAAACGTCGCTAAGAACTACAAGGTAAGGATATCGAGGAGAGCCATGATTATGCACGTCATAAAGTGATACGGTACATGAAAAAATGAAATTCATTTTCGGAACGAAAAACCGAAATTAGTTTGTTTTTTTTTCTTTCATTTTGTCACTCGCTTACCTACATACGTGAACGTATACTTTTAGGCCAACATGCTTTTAGTATTTCCGTCGGTGTGCTCTCCGGCCTTCTTCATCCTCGGTAACTTAGAATTTGGAACATAACGTGTTATTCCATCTAAGGGAGTAGATTGTTCTCGCTCTGCTGGCCAGGCTTAAGGGGGATAACTCGTATCATCTTATTCGCCTTGTGTCCTTGGTCTATTTCTTTCACCGAATCACATTTTTCAGTACATCCGGATCCTGAGATTGAATTCACATTTTTAGCATGTTAATCAAGTAGGTCGCGAGTCACTTACATACACACACACACACGATATATGCCCATGGGTATTAACTGATATAAAATATCACCTCAACATGGATAAGAGATTAAAAACAATCTACTCTGTCTATGGTACGTTTAGGACCCCGATGACAGACACCTGAAGAGTGGCTGCGGTGAACAACGACCGAAACGTCGCGAACATAACAACCAAGGTAAGAATGCTGGTACGAAAAACAAGGTTCATAATAATGATAATTTCTCATCTCAAAGAAATTCGATAAAAAAAAATGGTTTTATTGGATTTTTGCGTGGCATGCTTCGTGACTGTAAAAGCAATTCCGACCAAGATGATCGCCTAGAAAATAACGGTAGATATTTATCGAAGAACTGTCTAGGGTAATTTTCTGTGCTTTGTCTTTGCTGTATAACCATTCTTGGAATCTTGTAAGAAATACTCTATGAAATTTTGATGAGCGTAAATATTACACAAGCCCACAGATTTATATTGTTGCCTTCGTATTTGAAAATCATCTATGCAAACGTGCTTGTACGTGCAACATAACGTAGAAAAAGAAGATGGCCGCTCGCCTTTAATGACGCGCATGCACAATCGAAGGAAACGTGCATTTTAGAGAATAAAATATTCAGGTAGGCGTGTTAACTATTGCCGCCGGTTGAGTAAGGTCAGCTGAGAAGATTTAGAATCCGAGATGGTCGCGTTCGAAATATTTACCTAAAAGCATCTGTTTAAGCACAGTCGTTTGGGGACGAAACAGTGCAAAATGAACGAACTATAGACATATATATATATATATATATATATATATATATATATATATATATATATATATATATATATATATATATATATATATATATGTATATATATATTATAAATTAACTGATTTAAAATATGTTTTTTTTTTCGCTACACAGTAATAAGACATGTTTAAAAAATGAAAACTAAAAACTTCAAATTTAATTTTGTAATTAAATTAAAAATATTACTTCCATTTCATCTTCAAGCGAATATTGGAGTAACTTATTTTTTAAATTTACTGAGTTTTAAACGCACAGAAATATTCATAATTCATTGTTTCCAAGGATACAGAGAAATCCAATCATTCTGACAAGGGGTGGTAGCGTGTTCATTTTTATTAACTTTTGTTGTATCAGTTATTAGTTACGTTCAAAAAAGGGGTTAAGTTTAGGGAGGGTAGGGATATATTTTTTCGACGAATTCTGACATCCGTTAAATGCATGTCGTCTGGTTTGGGTTTTTTTAATTTTATTGTTAACGGCAAAAATCCTTTCGGCATTTTTTCCTACTTGTATACTTAAAGATTTTTTGGGAATGTTTAGGTTAGATTACGTTTTATTTAACTACAATTTTAAAATATTTTCACTCTTAATTGTTAATAGACTATATTTCTTTTAAAAACAAGTAAATGTAATAGAATTACTTACATTATATAAAATTATTTTTTCATAACAAATATAAGTATGTATATTACCAGCTCGTATTTTTTTTAAAGTATTTTTAAATATTATTTCATTTCTCTGATTCAGTAAATTTTTATTTTTTATAAACTTAGTAATATACAGTTTCTCATGTATGCACAAAGGACATGGGTCATTTAATGACCTACATATTCTAGCTTTTCTTATCAATTTCCATTTTAATGTAGGTGTTTTATTGGATTCTTTTAAGTGCCAGAAGTACTTCGAGAGAGATGTTTGATTTCTATATGTATTTATCCTAAATGAACTTTGATGTTGATTGTACCGTTTTTTGAACTCAGGGCTTCTGCAACCTATATAAATTTTTATGTTTTCAGGATTTTCTATAGAAGAGATATTGCATTGGTATACTAATGATTCAGTGCAACATTTATTTTGTAGATGACAGTTATGAGGGTTTCTACAGTTACATAATTTTTGTTTATCTTAATCTGTTTTTATTTTTATTTTTATATTGTCTAAAAATTTTTGGCTTTTGTATAAGTGTTTATTTAAGATATTAGCATTATGTTTCTTAATAATTTTTCTAAGTTTTCAGTACAGCTGTAAATTTATTTTAGTGTATTTTTATTGAAAATAGTATTTAGTTTACGTTCTCTAGGAAATGCTTGACTATTAATGCGAGGAATTTTTGTCCTAATTTGTTCTTTACCATTTGGTTTTATGGGGGTGTATACCAAATTAATTTTCTACTCCTGTTTTTTTTTCTATGCTTTCCATTTTCATTTTTAATATAAGTTAGTTTTAGGTTTTTGTAGCCACTATCTTTTAGAGCTTTATTTAGAAATTAATATGTTCATCGAAAATTTTGTCATTTGCTGAATTTGTACTTATTCTTTTTCGGATAGATGAAGGTATATGCTTAATTATTATAGATTGGGGTGATTTGATTTAGGGTGTATATATAATGGATTGGTATTGGGGATTTGTATAAGGTGTGTATGTATTTTTCCTTAAATCTAATGTTATATCAAGTAAGTTAACTTTTTTCAATTTAGTGCTTACCGTAATTTTTAAGTTCATGCTTTTAAATTCTTTATATAATATCTTTCTAATTTTATCGACTTTAAGTTCGTAGACTTTTTTATAACCATAAATCCGTTGTCTTTGTATAAATAAATTAAAAGCATGAACTTAAAAATTACGGTATTTTAATTGTGTGTTGTTTCATTTCCATTGCTTAATCAACTATTCAAACCATCTTGTAAATACACAGGAACAAAACTGACTATAACTTTGATTTTACTAATGCCACTCTAAAAAAGAACATAATTTTTTGCGAAGGAAGTACTTCGAGGACCTACTAATAACAATATTACCAACCATAAACACACGTCAAAAACATTATATTACATCACCAACCTTTACTGAGTCCAACATTCTAGAACCTAACTTATGTTTATCTAAAACAAACGGTATGACCGTAAAAACGTTCCAAAATCAACACGCTAAAAACCAACAAATATAATGTGTACTAGACACACACAATCACACAAACACACAGATTCTTACGAATATACAGTGCGATTGAAAAGTCACTCCCTATTTTATGCATGATGCACTCTGCCGTTTTGTAAAAACATTATATTATATCGCTAAACTTTATTGAATCCATTCTTAAAGAATCTGACGTATGTTTATCTAAAAAGAAACGGTATGTACGTAAAAACATTCCCAAATCCATATGCGAAAAACCAACGAATATAATGTCTACTACTTACATGCACGCACAAACAAAGAAACACACATTCAGTTACGCTTATACACTATCATCTGAATCCCACATCGACAAGAATAGAACATAGATTTACTATGCAGTTGCATGCATAAAACAATGTTTACGGTTTTGCAGTTATGCGTGAAATCCGTTAATTTCTCGAAACTTTGGATGGACGCGTCGTCTGTCCTTGAATTGGGAACGCCACAAATTATACTAACGCTGATTTGAAAAGTCGAATGCACGGGAAACATGATTGACCAATTGAAATTAAATATTACAAATGTAAAGATACCAGAATTTCTTTCATTTTCTTCATTGTCATTCTCTGATGAAGCTTTAATAAAATTTTCCTATTTTCTCATTATCTCATCCATATATATATATATATATATATATATATATATATATGTGTGTGTGTGTGTGTGTGTGTGTGTGTGTGTGTACAACTTGATAAATTTATACGTAACAGTACACAGTTAATAGTCAAATATATATTTATAATTTTAAGGTTTTATTATCATTTTATATAATCATTGGTATAAATAAATTGACAAAGACGAATGGTATGTTGATGATAATGAGTTGATTGAAATTAAATGCTTTCTCATCACTAATTATATACTTTTGTATTGTTTGGGGAGAATGTCATATTGTACATGATGGGACACATTCTCTCTTTCTCACTTTTCCTGTTCATACACACACGCAGGCACGCACGCACATACAAATACATATAGTTTAAGTGTCATTTGGGAGATTGTATCTTTGACAAAAAAGTAAGTACTTATGTTGGCTTGACCACCACAACATTATCAAGATGTCTTAGACTTCATCTGTTGGATATAAATTTTATTGTATAAATTCTATTCTATTGTATAACATCTAAATATACATTCCTGTCTTTCCGTCATAATACAGGAAATTACTTGTTGACAACACAAATATACTACACCAGGAAATTAATAAACAAAAACCTTGAGGTACTATATATCCGAATCAACCAACCAACAATCAACAAAATTTATTACGAATATAGCAAGAACATATTAAAGTGCACATAACATTTATATACTAATGACAGTTTACATTTCTACCAAATCCCGGTTTTGTAAAAAAAATCAATAATTACAACGGATAAATTTGAAAGTTCTAAAATAACTGTAACAGAGAGCGTTCGCGTGCGTTTTTAGAAATCACTATCACAAAGGAATGCAGATTTTATCGCAGTTACAATATCATGTCTGTCTTTGTAATTTAGCCCTGAAGATGATCTTAGAAAATGCCGAACCGACTTGGATTAAAAACACCTACGGCGCCTTCCTTGGAGAATCTCATCTCAACATCAAAATTCTGCAAAGGAACAGTATAAAAATTAGAGTAGATACAATATTATTATTCAATATATATATATTTATATATAAGCAGACACAATATCTCTATGTTATTTAATATATATATATATATATATATATTATAATTATTTAAAAAAAGAAAATAATTATATTTTGCTCTACTGTTTTTAATCGAGTACCGTTTTTTTAAAATAAAAATAACTGCTAAGAACACCGGATTATAATCTTACTGTTCTTCTTTTTCTTCTTCTTCTGTCGTATATATATATATATATATATATATATATATATATATATATATATATATATATATATATATATATTCTTCGATGTAGCGTACGGACAGGTACAAAAATTCAGATACCTCCGCACAACTGTACAAATAGGCATAAAACGTCACATGTCTACTCACAGATACACAAGTGGACAGCAACACACACTAGCATAAATAAACTCGTGCACACACAATTATGCATGCTCACATAATTACCATACTTTACTCTCAAGGAGTGTGCACCTGACAGCGTCTCCAAATGGTCTCGTTTCTTGTCACGTGATCAGTAAATTCTCGCGCGCCCGCCTTCATTTTGCTGACGTTTATCATACATCAGGCAGCCATAATGGTTTCATGTCTTAGCCTCTTTTCCTTTTCATTCTCGTTTCTTCTCTATTTTTTTTTTTTTTACTTTCTTCATTTAAGCTTAATTTTGAGCATTTTTTTTCATTACGCTTATTTCCTTCTTTTCTACGTATCATCACCTTGCATTTTTCACATTTTCGCCTTCCAAATTTTTAAAATTTTTTTTTTCACTCATATGTCTCTCTTTATTTCTTTTTTGTTCTTTTTGCACATCTTCCTTAAATATTGATTCCTTTTTTTTATTTGTTTTTATTCTTCCATGATCGATATTTTCCCCTTCTCATCTTATACGCGTTATCTGTCCCCAAAAGTATTCAGTCAGTTTGAATATCACCAGAATCAAAGCCGCGGTCCATATTACCTCCCTCCGAAAATATACTCACGTATAATTCAGCTTAGTCCTGGAAATAATCCACAGGTATGCTTGAGAGTCTTGTTTATACCTCGCAGTTAAGAACGCCTAGTTCATATTATACACCCATTTGCTAGTTGTACCAACAGCTATTTATTTTAATTAGAATGTTAAATCGTGGCTCCAGTTTACAAACTGGTAATAATGGCTGATATGAATTCAGTAAATTCATCAGATATCCAAAAAAGAACTAATCCTGTACAATTAATGTGCAGCTGCTTGTTAAATGTAAACAGACTGCGCTCTAGAATATGTAGATATATTCATAATAAATTAAATTGTGGCCTGTAGACAACATAAAAAACATTGTGGTCAATCACAAAAACGCACGCTGTTTCAATTATCTTGATTTAATATCAATAGACATCTAAAAGTTAGGCCAACTAATATACAAATCAAAGATTCGCAATAAAAGCGAGGGCTCTAGAAGGCGTTCACAATATTTATGATAAAAAATATCGCCGACTAACTTCTTCAGATAGGATAATAGGCATCTCATACTGTTATTATTATTGTTAATATTTATTAATTTATTCATTTTTCTTAGAACTTCTGTTGTATACACATTTTCTCCTGGGTCCCAAACAGAAACCTAAGGTCGGAAATAATCTGCATGACATTTTCCACTCATCATTTTTGTAAAAAACAAACAAAAAATAAACAAAAATCCAAAAATTTTAAATAGATAAGGGACTTCATAATGTGTAATCTGTACTTGTGAGTACAATTCTTTGTATTTCTTTAAGGCATGGGCTACCAGGAATCACTTCTATGAGTCTATCGGAATCTTTTTCCAATCATTCCGAAGGCTCCAACTACAACTGGAATTATTGATGTCTCCATGTGCCAAATATTTTATTTTATCTGACATCTTCACGGATGCCTTAATGGTCTCTTTCGCTGGAAGGCGGGGAAGGACGGGCAGTCTTGGGTTTACTCAATCTTACTGAATTTCGCCCAGTTAAATTTGGGTTCGATTCTCCTTGGAAATATCTCAAAACATGCTTTTTCAACGGATTTCGTTTTTAATTTTCCTCTCAACTTTTCAATCCATCTTCCTACAATTTCAACAAATATCATCAACTTAGTAGACTCTCTCCTATTTTCTCTTTCTTTCTTTCTTTCTTTCTTTCTTTCTTTCTTTCTTTGATCAACCTCTGGAGATCTCAGTATCACAATTTATTATTATTATTATTATTATTATTATTATTATTATTATTATTATTATCTTTTGATTTCTGTTATATACTCATTTCCTTGCGGGTCCCAACCAGTGACCTAACCTCAGGAATCACATCATGATAGTTTCATTGAATTTTTTTTTTAAATAACTAAAAATAAAACAAGATCACATACATTTTACATAGATAAATCCTTAGTAATGTGTGATCTGTACTTGTGAGTACAATTCTTTGTATATTCTTTAAGCCATTGGCTACCAGGAATCCCTTCAATGAGTCTATCAGAACATTTGCCATTCATTTTCTCACTGAAACCAATTAGCGTCTCTGATATATCAGTTCCGTGTGTTCACGCGGTCAAAACGGAATAGTCAATTACTTATGAGATATTGGCAGGACATAACGGTCGTGCGATCTAAGGAACTAACTGACGAACGAGGGTTTGGTTTGGTTTGGTTTGGTTTTGTTTGGTTTACGGCATATCAACCTCAAGGGGTTATTTAATGCCGACAATATTTATTGCTGGTAATATGTTTTTCTTGAAAAATCTATTTCTTGGAATATTTTTTTCTTGAAAAATCTATTTCTGGTGATATTTCTTTTTTTTTTAAAACTGTATAACTGTTTGTATTGCTGTTAATTTTCTTAAGTATTGCTGATAATAATTTTTCCTTCAAAAAATATTTGCTGGTAATAAATTTTTTACGAAGTATTTCTGGTATTAAAACCTATTTTTACACTTTCACACTGTTTTGAACCATGTTTGGATGTCAACTATTTGCCCATAGCTGGGACCCTAACAGGTGATACCACCCCTGGTCAGGGTTGACCTGGGAACACCAGCAATTAAGAGGTGGTTCCACGTTCCTCAAAACCTCCTGATCAGAGGCCCTACTTTCGAACGTAGTTTATCGCCTTACCTAGGACTCGGACGTAGTTTATCGTCTTACCCAGGACGCGGACGCAGTTTATCGTCTTACCCGGGACGCGGATGTAGTTTATCCTCATACTCAGGACGGACGAAGGGAGGGAGAGAAAGCATAATTACAACAGAGATTATTAAATTTCTATATACTTTCAGAATTCTTGTCGGAATTCATATTCTTGTCGTTACGGCCTGGCGGGTGTAGGCACGTTGTTTGGGTAGCGCACGAGAGGTCGGGGCATATACCAACGCCTAGGCCTTCGCTCTGGAGAGATCACTCTAGTCTCACCACCGAAGGGCTGAATTTTAACCAAACATGGTGCCACCTTCTTCTCACGAGATAAACAGATGCTTGCTATTAAATGGGGAAAAGGAGAGGTTATATCCTGACATAGATGAGTAGAATCTAGCCTAGATGAATTTATACCGGAGCTATTAGCCGGCCTAATATAAATTATACACTAAGTATAAAATAGCCTAGACTATAATAACCGCCGGTATATTCTAGACTGAGGATATATTCTGGGTTGGTCTGTTATTGCCTTGACATAACTTAGCAACCAATCGAATGCTGCGTATTTGAGAACAGAAAATTTCTCGTTGGGTTACGAAGTCGACCTTTAGATATCAGTGATTGAGCTTATATAATGCTGCATTCCCTATGACCCCACGAGTACATCAGCGATATCTCCTGACCTTAGTTTTCTTTTTCTATTCAACCATTGAATTCCATCAGTCTGCCAGCTGCTGTAAAGATTGTAATTTCACAGGCTAAATGTGTGGGAGAAGAAGCTATCAGCATAGAACTTACGGTTGCATCAAGCAATTTCAACAGTAAAATGATGAAACCTCGCCAATCTAGTACCTAGCGTAAATTCGTGAAGTCGAGCTTGCCAAAGAGGGATGCTTATCACAACAATTAACATGAAATTATTTATAGAAAAGCCTATGAGAAAGTGATTGAAGTAGATATGCCAGGTCAGGACCGCGAATAATGCACATTTTTTAAAAATCTTCTCAGGTATCTGTAGAAACATAGCAGGAGCACCCGACCAGATGTGGCAGTAACTTTTAAGATATCGCTCTTTAAAAAGAAAACAGATTTCATGCCTGTATTCGAGATCAAGGAGAACGGATCGAAGCAGCTGATAGAAAAATGGTAGGATATTTGTGTGTGATGCAACATCGAGTATTTCGAAGAGAGGGTAAGATACCAGGGCACTAGCTAGGCCATATTATCATTAATATTAAATGACGTTCTAAGTATTCCATTACTTAATATTTTCTCTGTTATGGTCCAGGTTAGGATAACAACACGAACACAAGAGTAGAAACAACGAAGATATATTACACGGAATAATAATACAAGATGTGGAAGGTGTCAGTATGACTGTCAGTCTGGTTTGGAGTGAACTACTATTGGCTCGACTCGATTCGTCTCTCTCTCTTGAGAGGCGTAGTATACATCGTGTTAGGAAGAGTTCATTCTGTAGTTATAGGTAAGGACCCATAACATTCTCCTATCTTTGCTATCTTCTTTTGTCGCGGTTCTCATTCCCTGTATTCCAAACTTTTATTGCATGGGAACTTGAAATCTCAAGACCCGACACACGACAAACGTAAATAAAGGCATCTGTGTTAAAGTGAGAGACTTTAAACAATTTGTTCTCCACTGACAACAACTGTAACGATTATGTTGCATCCATTTCAAAGTCTGCTACTAGGAATGTCGGTTACTTTGGCGTACGGGTCAATTTTATAAGTTTGCCATTCATCCATGAACTGGATATTGGTTTCATACCTGATCTGCTGATATACTTCTAGACCTACTTGACAAAATCTAAAGGAGAATGGATCGGAGCAGCTGATAGCGAAGCAGATTTTTCAAACATTGGAAAAATGCTAGGGTATGCAACGTCGATTATTCTAGACTGGGGATATATTCTGGCTTGGTCTGTTAAATCATTTTTAGCGCCTTGACATAACAACCAATCGAATGGTATTTGCTGCGTACTTTGGGAACAGAAACTCTCTCGATGGGTTACGCAGTCGACGGGTAGATGTCAGTGATTGAGCTTATATAATCTGTGAATTTCACTTTCCCAATCACCACGCGATTAGATCAGCGATGTTTACTGAACTTAGTTTTCGTTTCTTTTTTCTGAAAACATTGAATCCCTTCAGTCTGAAGGAAAACGCTACACCGAAATCCAAAACAGCATTGGGATATCAAATGATACCACCTAGAAGCTAAGAAAAGTACTAAGAAACAGGAAAATCTCATCAGAAACAAAGAGCTGGGTACTTAACTGTTATTGGTCCTGACCTGGCATCTTGGATTAAATCACTTTCTGACCACCATAATGTAGCTTCCTTGTGCCATTTTTATAAATACTTTCATGATAATCGTTCTGATCAACTTTCCTCAAAAGTAGCAAACTTTATGAATTTAAATGCAATATAAAATTGACAGCAACGTCTCATCATTTTATAGCTCAATTGGCTAGATGCAACCTTAAGTTCTATGATAACAGTTTCTTTTCTTGCACTTTTAACTTGTGGATCTTTCCTCCAGATTCTTGCATCTCAGTAAACTTTGATCGTCTTTTTTCTTAATTCCTGATCTTTTATTGTTCTTTCTTCTTAACCACGTTTTTCGCTATGTTCTCTAACACTCAGTAACCACAGCGGCTTTATTGCCTTTCTTGGGATGAAATGATTAGAAAAAAACATAATCATCATTTTTTTTTAAAATTATGTTCTTTTTTTTTTTGTTGCCCTTTCTACTCAATAACATATTTTCAGTTTATTTCAATTCTCAATAAAACTCTTGCCTTAGTGGCTTTATTGCCTTGTGTCGGCTGAAATTATTAGAAAAAACACATGCAGTGAGGTCCGATTTGATTGACTTCTAAGTTACATCAAGCTTGCCCAACAGAGTTTTTGAGATATTCAGAATGGCCGAGTGCATTCCTGACAAAACCTATACATCTGTATCTAAACAAGGACTTGTTTGATAACCATCAATTTAAATGTATTTTAACAGAGGTTGTCAATGAGTGGACGTCACCTTATTAAAAAGAGTGAATATCATTTATTTCCGATCCTGTACTCTCGACTCATTATTATATTCTAATATTTATTTCTTCTAATGCACTTCTCGCCTGTGGATCTCTTTCGGTTTCTTGCTTTTTGGACAACGACAATCTTAAAATCTTTTAATTCAACGTTATGATCTGGCATCTTGGATTCAGTCACTTTCGAGCCACTATAACGTAGCTTCCTTGTGCCATTTTTATAAATACTTTGCATGGTAACTGTTCTGATAAACCTTCCTCTCTGGTACCCCCGCTTTCAAGAAGTTTAGACATAGTACTATTGGTATCTCGATCTCATCATTTTACTTTTGAAATTGGTAAATGTAACCGTACGTTCAATTCCTTTATTTTCTTCTTTCACACTCCTCACCTGTAGAATTACGAACTTCAGAGATTTATCTTAAATCTATCTCCTTAAATCCTGTTCTTTTTATTGTCCTTTCAACTCAGTAATATTTTCTTTGTTTATCAGTGGCTTAGTGGCTTTATCATCTTGTGTGGGGTGAAATGATTAAAAAAAAAGCATCTGAAGTTTTCATTTGAACCAACATTTAACGAACGTGCCATCAGTAAACGTGACAGTGTTTACTCTTTGAATTCACTGAATATATCAGAACAAATAACTTCTGAAGAATACTATCGACGACGTTCTCTCGAAACATCAAGTGTCTTTTTACATCTTTTCTTTGAGGATTTCTGGACATTTTTTTTAGAATATCCAAAACGTTCTTGATATATTCAAGAGGACTCATGTCAAGAGACTGACATGGCTAAGAAAATCATTCAATAATGTTTTTGAAAATCATTTTTATCTATAGTATATACCTTCATCCTCTTTCAAAAGAAAATTGATTCTTTCTTCAAAACCCCGGAGTTAATATATATATACATACATACATACACGGATATATATATATATATATATATATATATATATATATATATATATATATATATATATATATATATATATATATATATATATATATATATATATACGTATATATATATATATATATATATATATATATATATATATATATATACACACATACATATATATGTATAAATATGTTTATATATTTATATATATACATACACACTCATATATATATAAATATGAATATATTTATATATACATATATATATATATATATATATATATATATATATATATATATATATATATATATATATATATATATGGACTGATATTTCCTCGGAACATACATTTTTGTCATAACCAAAAATCGGCCATGATTGATAGTGAGAGTCAGACAGTTCAACCAACACGCTTGGTGAGGCAACCTCAACAGCCACATTGGACCGTTGTCGAAAAATTTGGCAAATAACGACTCATCTATGGGCCAACTGTCTGTCAATCATCAAAACTGCCCACTTCATTCTTTGGAAACGTTGCATTGTATAAGAAGCAGCAGATTTGTTTTCTTGTATATATATTGCTGAATTTAGAGTTTTATTTGCTGAATCTAAATATGGCGGCAGCAAAATAACTTTTTGTTGAACCTAAAGGTAGATTTGCTGAAACTTTATACGGCACACTTTTCGGCTATTTTTTAATTTCTCTCATCACATTCAGTTGTTTTTCATTTATTAATATAATTGTCGAAATGACTAAAAATCAATTGTAAAACACAATGCATGGTTGTCATGAAAAGGAACGGCCTAACATGCGAATTACAAATTAAAGATGCCAAAATAAAGCAAGGGCAAAAATTCGAATATCTAGGATGACGTAAAACGCTACACCGAAATCCAAAAGAGCACTGGGATAGCTAAAGATACCATCCAAAAGCTAAGAAGAGTACTAAGAAACATGAAAATCTCATAAGAAACAAAGAGCTGGGTACTTAACTGTTACGTTATATCGATCCTCCTATATGTCAGTGAATGCTAGATAATAACATCGAAAATAAATAAGAGAATTGAGGCAACAGAATTCTGGTTGCATAGGAGGATGCAGAGAATATATGAGTAATGACTAAGTCTTAAAGAAAATGGAAACATAATCCACATTGATACTGAACATCAGAAAGAGAGTTCAAATTACCAGGGCACATAATAAGTAAAGAGGGTTTAGAAAATTTGACACCCATACGATATATTGAAGGCAAGAGGGACAGAGGAAAACAGTGCATATCCTACCAAACGACCTTGGCTGACAGAAGAGATATTAGGAGAGAGGGTAACTACAAAAGACAGGAAACTGTGGAGAACCATGGTTACCCACGTCTTAAAGGCAGACCTTAAATAGAAGAAGAAAAAGATGATTTTCTTTTTAATCAACTTTGCATATTTCATAAAATCCTGTCATTACTCATAGGCTACATAACACCATGTGAATCGAATTAATTTCCGACTCAGCGTCAAGCTCAAATGTTTCTTTGCCTGACATCAAGGCACTGCTTCTAAGCCGCCATAAATTATTCATTAGTCGTTCATCATAATGAATCTGACCATAATTTCGACTAAAATGAGAGCTACTTTAATTTTTTAAAAATAAAGTAATTAATTCAAACGATAATGAAAAGCACCGATTCCCGACTCTTTCACGGTAAATTTGCGTTCAGGTTCTTACGGTATTTCATTTCCCTTCGTCATAGTGTGAGATACATAAAAACAACACCGATAAAATCAAAAACAGAATGTCGGGAAAGTAAATGAAATCGGCTGAGTGTTTGGGCATAGACACGTCAGACGCGTGAACAAAAAGTAAATTTTAAATTTAGCGTTCATACATATTCAGCGTTTCTCAATGGCGCCTAATTCTAACAGACGTTATCGTTTGTATTTTCCCAAATCCTCCTACATGAAATGAAACGTAACTCCACATTTTAAAATACTTACAATTTATTTATTAACTATAATTTTTTACAAAAAAATCGATATGAAAGGAAAGCGTTCAGCGTGAGGTTTTATTTCAAATTCGATATGGCGCAGATTTCGCTACCAGCTTCTTGTCAACCAATTTCACTACGAACTCTTGTGGTAGGGAAGACATAATTTGTATTTGCCCTTCAATTTCTTCCAAAGTATTAGTTTAGTAAATTCCTCCTTTAAACAACCCCGAATGAAAAAAGTCACGAGATATTAAGTCACGACACTTGTCTGGCCACTTATGCATAAACTGTGCCTAACTGACCCTACTGTAGCGTGCAGTCGATAAAAAAAAAAAAACAGCATATGTGAAAAATTGAAATTTATCCACCTGTATATTTATATATATATATATATATATATATATATATATATATATATATATATATATATATATATATATATATATATATATATGTATGTATATATATATATACATAGTCAAACCTAATGAGCCAGACACACCTACCAAGGTTTCACTTAGGCAGATCGTCAGGGTGATTGATTTGGCTATTGTTAAATCAAGAGTTCGAAGGTTTTTCGATACGAGCATAGTTACCTATATTTATATATATACATATATATATATATATATATATATATACATATATACATATATACACACACACACACACACATACATATATATATATATATATATATATATATATATATATATATATATATATATAATATTATAAATTAATAGATTTAAAATATGGTTTTACCGCTACACATTGATAACCATGTTTCAGAAATGGAAGCTAAAGCCCTTGAATTTAATTTTGTTATTAAACCAAAGACATTAGTTTCACTTCCTCATCAAGCGAATTTTGGAGTATATATATATATAAATATAATTTCAGAGGTGTGCAAGATTGGAGCTTTTATTATATGCCTGTCCTTATGTTTACGTTTGAGATGATAAAAACACTATCGTAATCATTCAGTCAACCAGCCATTGGTGCACCTGGTAAAGGTCACTATTAAAGCCAACAATGTCCGTAAACACGAAGAAGTAAAACGGAATATATATTCATATACGGACAGAACAATAGCTTCGGAATGTAAATTTTTAATTTTAAACCCCACAAATGTTTAACTAATTTTGGAGACATTTTCTATAACTCGAGGTAACTGTTTGAATTTCTCTCCGTTTTCTTTATTTGTCCTGTCCCCTCGGGCCGTAAATGTTCATGGCTCTCCACTATTTCTTGTCCTTCGTAGCTCTTAATCCCGTCTTTTTTTTATTTCTTTGGTCCGCCATTTATTCATTCAAGCTCACTAGATATGTTAAGCGTTGTCTTTCTGTATCCTTCTTGCCTTCATTCTGTCCTCTGAGTCTCATATTTCCCAAGCCCACTTTCCTCATTATGTGCCTTAGAGATTTCAACAGTCTCTGTTTGATGTTAAGTATAAGTTTCCTTTTTGTTTCCACTTTCTTTAAAACTTCGTCGTTTTTCACATATTCGGTCTCTGGTATTCCCAGCGTCCTTCTAGTCTCTTTTTCATCTTTGAGGAAATTGTCCAGCATTCATTGCCATATAGAAGGACAGGTCTATCATTTTCCCTTAAAAAAAAATAAGACAGTTTTTAATATTAGCAATAACCTAATTATTTATATACGTAACAACCCCGAAATGTTGGTATTTTAGTACTGTTACTTATTGTCGCAGATTTTATTTTCTGTGTTTGCTATTCCTCTCATGTATTGAACGATGTGGTATAATGAAATTGCCGCAAGGAGACGACAGTACATACCAGTAATGAAAGAAAAAGCAAGAAGACAGTTACAAGATGGCGTCGGTATAGGAGAGAAAGGCTTTCATCATGAACTTACGCTCTGGTGCAATGCAGCATTGCAAATTCAGTTGATCCAGTTTTGATAGTCAATTATTGGAGTAACATTGAGCGACACAAGATGGACTATGGCTGTTCTTGATTCGTCTGTCAAGTTAGAGAACGTCTAATCATTACCTGCACACTATCCAAAATTAAACCTCTTCCCGTATCCATCTTATTTTCTCTCTTGAATTAGATGGCCCGCTGTTTTAAAAATCATTCTTATGCTTTCGGGTTATAGATTCTCTTGTATTGCTCGCCTTAGAGAAAATGTTCGCTTTTTTTATTTTTTTTTATTTTATTCGCTTGTCATCCACTGCGTTTGTGCGTGAGAGTATTTCGCTCACAAATAGTGTTTTTATTAATCTTGTATATCTTTGTCTAGTTGAAGTTCATTTTTCCAAAAGGGCAAAAATGAATGAACACAGTTTTTCTTTCTTCTTCTGCGTCATATCGTTGCAAGACGAAGATGATCAAAGGTTTTCCACAACTTCTTTTGTTGTCCTATGTACCTCTAACCTAGAATTTACTTTATTTGAATAAAGGAATAGTATGCAGATATATTGCATTATCATGACACCCTCTGTGGCTCACACTGGTGTTCGGTGAACAACTCTTATTGCTTCATACCTGTTGCTTCAGGCCAGTAAACCGACGTCACAGTCCTGATTTATGACTGAAAATCATTGCCTTTGGGATTGTTTATTGTTTATGGTTGGAGACAGATTTAGAAAAGACTGAATGAATATTGGTATATGTTCTATTTGTGTGTGCATTTTGTTTAGTGTGTTCAGGTTTAAAACACTTCGTAGAGGATGTTGGTTTCTTGTTCAAAATCATTCTTATTCCAACTATGAATACCTATGTCATCATCATAGCCACTCATCAACAGTACATTGGCCTCGAGAAGGACATCACGGTCGTTTCCCTCTGTTAGAGAGGTAAGCAATTTCTTGGGGTTGTTTCATGACATATAATCTGTCATTGCATCCCTTACCAGAAGGAAAACCAAACAGTGTCGTGAGGAGCTGACTTTCATCAAACGATGATAGCCTAGTTAATACAATATTGATTAATGCTTTCACCAAGAAATTGCTTCCATTTAAGATCAAGACTTTCATATGGATGCCATTCATGGCGCCAAGCCCGTTCAGAAATGTCTAATCTGTCATCTCTCTACAGCGGCTATCTACGATCAATGGTTAAAATGGCTTTGAGAGAGTAAAGCCTATGGATCTTGGTAAATTCAGCACTTCGAATTTTGTGGACTGGCGTTATAGAAACACAAACAAAAATGTACCTAATAACAGAGACCACATCACTTGAGGACTACCAATAGCAGTGACAACTAAAATATCATTCCCGTGTCGAACTGGAAGAAAAAAAATGAGATGTTATCATTCCACACAACTTCAAATCAAAGGTTAGGAAGGAAACTCCGATCAATACTGGAAAGAGCGATAACTGCTACTGGACTTGAAAAACTGTTTTCTTGAAAAATGACTTTAATAGAATGATTTTATAATTTTTAACCTAGTGTAGTATAAGCTGCTCAGTCAATGAACACTGAATGTTTCCTTCTAAGGAAACTGCTAATATTAGCATTACCATTGCCATTACCTCCTTTTTCAGTAAGACCACTGCAAGGTAGAATTGCGAACTTAAGCAGTTCCTGCGCCTGAAATCTTTAACGTCGAGATAGACGTTTGACTGAGTTAATTACACTTTATGTGCAAGATCAGCATGTAGCTAAAAAGAAAAAGTTTGCACACATACACCCCCTCAGGGCAAAATCTGAAATTACAAATAAGGCTTTTCAAATATATACCGCGATAAGTAACATGACTCCTGCAGACCATTAGTTATAAGGACACGATATGTATTCCAACAATATCAGCAGTACATGTATCTGTAGCTAGATAGTCTGACAGAGCCCAAGCTTCTTAATGCTGGGTCTGGATTCTGAAGTGACCGTCTTTTTGACAGCTTGCCCTATCATTGCTGAAGAGTCCAATCTCTCCTATTATTTACGAGGGAGCAAATTCAAAGTTTTCATTGTTCTGGTTTGTTTCTGCCCAAAACAATAGAGCCCATTCTGACATGATATACAACCAGAGTCTGACAACTGACGTCTCTTACCTAGCCAGCTCAGAATGGGAAAGACAGGCTTGTATAATTCAGTATCTGATAAAACTAACTTAGTAACGTTTCGTCATCACCGAGCAGACCCCTAAGTTTTCTTTCGTCCTGATGAGCGCTTTTCCTCTCAATGAGGCTTCTTACCTTGTACGTCTATTGAGGCTCAAACTCGCTCCAGACTTATACACGATATAACACTAAAAATGTTGGGCAAATGACTACTATGAACATAATTTAAAGAGTTAGATTAAACTACAAATGGTATATTGTTGCCATATCCATACTGGGGTTTGCCAAATTCTATCTTCCCAGCCTCGTCACAATTCAAAAGCGTCTATGTGCCCTTGTGGGTGATGAATTTTTTTCATAGAAAAATCCTGTCTTACAAACGCAACACTGAATGCCTATTAGAACTCATTATTTCTGGGTTGAACGTCCGATGAGCTATAATTCCGATAAAACTGTCTACTGAAAATCCTGTGAATACAGCTATTAATAATACTTGCGGATTCCAATAATGTTTCCTTTTAGTTCGCCAAAATATCACATGACCTGACAAATGTTCTGCGTGACTGGCTCGTTAAACATCGCTTTACGGCAAGTGCCTTCTCTAGTTCTTTCGTATTTTAGCCATCACTCCTTGTTGTTTTCTCATCAGTACTTTTTTCAACGATTCTTTCGTTTTTTTTCCCCCGTGAGTTTTCTTTTTGTTTCTGTTTGCTAACCAATTTCCTCCACTCCTAGAATTACTTTTTTTTTATTATTATTCTGCTGTTGATTGTCGTGTCGCTTTTTTTTAAGATTACGAAAAAGTTTCATCTGTTTCTTAATTCAGAGTTGTTTCGTTTAAATAAAAGTAAAAATCGGTGAATAGATTCATCGGCAAGGAAAAGAAATACCGAATGTTACTATTTCATAAAATTTTCGATTTTTATTTCTTGTCTGATAACGAGAGCAAGCAAGCATGGCACAGTAGGCAAAGAGTAAAAATGAGATCTCCAATAATTAGGACAGTACTTCATCGAATAATCGTACACCATGGAATAGAGATTGAAAAAAATTATGTCCGGATAACTGAATATATAAATTGTCTTAAAAAAAAAAAGCAAAAGCCAGAGAAAGAAATTTAACATTGATATCATCGTATAACATTTTCGCCGGTTTTTACAAAGTTTTCTCTAGCTTATTTTTTTTTTTACTTAAAAATATTCGCCAATTTTTGTCTGCTCCCGACTGGCCCAGCATTTTTCTGTCGCTAACTCTCGAAAAGCGATTGAAGTAATTGTATATGCAAAGGTAACATCTCGTTAAAAGCGAAGCAAATTTAAACATTTGTCAAACATTATCATAACTGACAAGTAAAACCCAAAAAGAAACCTGCCTCGTCACTCGGAGAATATTATCTTCCAGATCATCGAAGTCCGGAAAATTGATATACGGTTAATCGAGGTACGGGCAATCGAGGAAGGGATCTATTCCAGTTCAAATATTATGGACGGTTATTTCTCCATTTCCCATTCACTCTGCTTACTTTAAGACAGTTGTTAATATTATTATTTTTTTCTTCTTTTACGCGCCGTGTCCCTTCAGGATGTGAGTGATCATGGCTCTCCACAACTTCCAATTATCTGTAGCTTTAAGTAATATTTATCCATTTGCTACCTGGAATAACCTGCGACCCACATGAGTGGCGGCACTATAGGTGGTAACCAACTATAATTATCCGTTAGGACAGCGGACAGAGAGTCGAGCTGGGATCTGCGAGAGCTAGCAGCATTCCGATAGCAGCACGTACACAACTGTACTGACTTGCGACGACCGTACGCATAACTATTACTTCATTGCTTGTTGTACTGGTTTCTACAATAAACCTGTTATATTTATCCACCGTGTTTGTCCATTCCATATTCCTATTAATACAGAATATAACACTACCCTACCCAGTTGCTATTCTGCCATCAATTTACACATCAATTTACTCGTGAGATAGGTTACTCGCTGTTTCTCTTTTCACATCTTCTCCTGAATAGGCCTTGTGAGTGTCAAATTCTCCACGCCTTCATTCATTATTATAAACTTTAAAAAATTTCGACTGTCTTTTTTTTATTTTAAGTACAAATCCCCTTTTTTTCTTTCATTTTCCATTAAACTCTTCCGTTGCTCAAAAGTTCCGACTACAGTATTCTCAACATCCTACTGTAGAATCACATTTCTGTTACCACAAAATTCCTATTCATCTTAAAGGACATTTCCCAGAATTCACCAGGAGGATTAGTATTACATAGCTCTTCAGTGCCATTCTCTTTGAATCTATTCTGTAAACCAATATTGCTACACGAATTACCATTTCTGGACACATATTTGTCATAATCCAATCGTTCATAACCAATTGTGTCAAGGACGTCTTGAACGGACAAGCTTCTAGCTCATTTCACATTAATGCAGGCCTCCCCCAATGCTATATCCTTGGACCTAAGTTGTTTATTAAATTCAGCATCTACCTTCCTGATGTCGTCAGTTTTCACCTATGAATTTATACTGATTCCACAACTATTTACTTTCTTTTTAGTAGCCGATAAGTCCGAGAAAAAATCGGACAGATCCGAGAAAAGTCCAACAGTTCTGAGAAAAGTCGGATAAGTCCTAAAAAAGTCGGATAAGTCCGAGAGGACAGAGAAAAGCCGGACAGGGTCCGAGAAACTTCGGTGAGGTCCAAGAAAAGTTGGAGATGTCCGAGAAAACTTGGCGAGGTTGAAGACGTCCGATAAAAGTTCGACATTTCCGAGAAAATTTGATCAGTTCGAGAAAAGTCCGAGAAATCAGAGAAAAGTCCGTTAGTTCTGCAGAACTGAGGAACCTCGGTGAGGTCCGAGAAAATTTAGAGACAAGAAATTAAAACTAGCAGCTACTCCCGAAAAGGACCTCCAGTCAGTGATTAACTGGTGCAAGAAATGGCTTGTAAATTTTAACACGTCCAAAACACAACTGTTTTCATTTAATCATCATAGAGAACCTTTTCTGTCTGCCATCAGCATGGCTGATGCTAATCTCCAGGAGAGCAAATCTTTTCGCCTTCTTGGACTCACCTTTTCTACTGACATGAAGTGGAGTGATTATATTGAATCAATTGCTGCATCTACTGCTAGCAAAGTTGGTTCCCTGTGACGTCTCCGTTTGCAATTGACATATGCAACTACCTTCATACGGTGGATTTTCATTATATTTTCAAGATATGCACGTGTAGATTCGGTCGTTTCGGATTAAATATAACGCAAGTTCTGTTGATGTCACATTGGGGTGGACATTATACATGTTGCCATTAAATATTTTGTTAATTATTTCTTTAGTACAACTATTAATTCATTGCTCTTAATAACTTCAAATGACGGAAATAATAATAATAATAATAATAATAATAATAATAATAATAATAATAATAACAGCAACAACAATAACCACAATAATAATGTCGTTTTCATAACATTATCATAGTGTCAGTTCAGATAGGTGTGACCGTATAATGCAAAATTGTAACCTACGGTAATGACTTCGTAAAATACAGTTAGCTTACGGAACATCAATTTTGTATATGAAACGTTAGCGGATTTGGGAAGACATTTCTTGAAAAAGGATTGCGATTTATAGGTTTCCCTGAAAGATACCAGCTGATTTTAAATAATTAGATAACAGTTTTGTTAGTTCGGTATTAATAATTATTTTTTATGATAAAATTGAGATTAGTAAAGGAAAAAAAAACCTGACTTAAATATGTGTGAGGATTCTGTATAACTGCCCGTCATTTTCGGATCACAAAAATAAACTGTTTGGAAAATATTAAAACACCAGTCACTAATTCTGGCAGATGCTGTACATATATATATAGTTAAGTTACGAAAACCTTGGTAATCCGTATGGGTAGTTCCAAGGAGGATGAAATCCTGAGAGCTCAATCTAAATTCAGAGCTAATAATTTAAAGAAAAACAGACCACTTTAAGGCTCCATATAATAATTTATTTCACCATAGCCCTTTTAAAAGACGTTGGATCATCAGACTACACTTCCAAAAGGTAAAACGAAAAATTCTTCGTTTCACCTTTTGGAAGTGATGTCTGATGATCCAGCGTCCTTTAAAAGGGCTATGCTGAAATAAATTATTACATGGAGACTTAAAGTGGTCTGTTTTTCATTAAATATACATACATACATATATATATATATATATATATATATATATATATATATATATATATATATATATATATATATGTATATGAGTGTGTGTGTGTGTGTGTGTGTGTGTGTGTGTGTGTGTGTTTGTATTTATCCAGCAATCCTTCTTTCATGCACATTTCTTATTTAACAGTTAACTATTTCATCTTTGGAAATGGCTAAATGTATAGCCGAAAGCGCTCGGAAAAAAGAACATTCGGACAGTTTTTATATAATTTATCATCTGAAGAGAAAAAAATTATTAGATCGCATGTGATATTGTACAAAAAATAAATCAAAGCACCTTCTCTGTCGTATTCAATAAAATGTGCATATATATATTTAAAGACGTTTATATTATGTTTAACGTTCTTTTTATAGATACAAGTATTTAAGCAAATGCTCTGTTTTATAATAAACAGTATTAAATAACATTTACCGGCCTGAATGTCCGAGAAATTTTCATAGAAAATTTTCGCTCTCCGACAGGAATCGAACCTATATCCTATACGGAACCATCATTTCGCGTGATGTGCCTTAACCTTTCGGCCACAGAGCAGCGTCTGGTTAACAAGGTCGATTTTACTATCTTTAAACTTAAATCTTCCATGAATCTCTTCTATTCATATCTGCTCTAGCGTATCAAATGTAAACAAATGACGTCATATATTTTAGAATTGGACATAGTCAACAGTATTAAATAACATTTACCGTCCTGAATATCCGAGAAATTTTCATAGAAAATTTTCGCTCTCCGACAGGAATCGAATGTCTTTAAATAAATTGTCGGACTATGTCCAATTCTAAAATATATTACGTCAGTATAGGATATAGGTTCGATTCCGGAGAGCGAAAATTTTCTATGAAAATTTCTCGGACATTCAGGCCGGTAAATGTTATTTAATACTGTTTAGTATAAAACAGAGCATTTGCTTAAATACTTGTATCTATAAAAAGAACGTTAAACATAATATAAATGTCTATAAAAAAATTGTCGGACTATGTCCAATTCTAATATATATATATATAGAGAGAGTGTGTGTGAGTTATTTTAGATACCCTCTAATAATCCATGGTGTAAAATCCGAATTACAAGGAATTATTGTGATCGCAAAATTGTGAAATTTCTCACTGCTAATATATAAAAGAAATCAAAATGAATTATTTTAAACAGAAACGTTATTTTCTTGCAAAATTCCTATATAACCTTTGGGATACCCTGTAATTGGTTTAAAACTTAAGTCATACGTTTCTAAAAAAATATCTTTTAAATAGTGCGTCGTCTATGCCAAGTATTTAGAAAGATCTGGTCTGAGACATAATTACAAAGCCAATCTAAAGTTACCTTAACTGTGATTCAACCTTAGTTCGCCGATCCTGTTTCCATTCTGGAAAAAAACTTTTAAGCTGTCGATGTGTAATGAAAATAACTTGTCAATGAACAATATGGCTGATAGACATTGAGACAACGAGATGTTAAATACAATCATCAAATCGAATATTTCGACACAGTCTTATTGGTAAACTTGGAGAAAGAATGTAATTTTATGACGATGTTAGCGATAACATTATTCACGATATAACGATTTCATTATTCTCTTGTCACTTGTTTTATTCATTCTTCTACTTTGCTACTTTCAACGTCTTTTTAATGATTGAAAGAAAAAAAAAACAAAGATATATTTTCTTTATTTACTTATTTGGTGATTTTAGTTCTTCTTTTTCCATCTATTCTTTCCTTTATAGTTATTTTTTGTTTGACTTTTTTCTCAGTTGCATGTATTATCTTTACATACATTTTTTACTTGTTATCTTCATCCATTTTATTATTATGACTTCATTGAATAATCATTATTTCTTTCCTTCTTTGTTTGTTTGTTTCTTTCTTTTTTTCTTTCTTAATAATTTCTTCCGAGGTATATTTATATGTATTTTTGTTGTTTGCTTCCTTTCTTAATATTTATATCTTTTTTTTTCCTTCTTTTGGTCTTTTCTTTTAAAGCTGTCTCGTTTCTTCGGTTTGCTTCACGGCCTGATTCTTTCTTTCTGCCTTCCTTTCCTTCTTTTTTCTTTTGTTTTTTTTATTCTGTTCATTTGTCTTTTCCTCAGATTATGTTTCTGTTTTTCAATATCTTTTTTCGTATTTCATTTGTTTTTTTCTTTCCATTTTCTCCTTTTTATTTCTTCTCTTTGTCTCTTTCTTCTCCGTCTGCTTTTCTTTTCTTTTTTTCATTTCTTCGTTTGTCCTCATTTTTTTCTTTTTTTCTTTTTCTAATTTATTCTGACGTATTTCTATTCTACAGCTTGGTCCGAAAGTCTTGTCACTGGCTACCAAAACGTAATGAGAACAATAGACGAAAAACTAATACAAAACACATGTACTGGATTTAATTTATTCATTTTTATTGATGCTGTTGTACATCGAGAAGCTTTATATGAACATCATCATTTATTCTACAAGGTTGTCCGGAAGTCTTGTCACCTGCTAAGAAAATGTAATGAGAACAATAGGCGAACAAGTAACACAGTAATACGAAGCACATGTACTGGATTTAATTTATTCACTTTCATTGACGCTGTTACACATCGAGAAGCTTTATATGAACATCATTTTCGTGGCAAAAAATGATACGCCGCCATGTCCTGCGTGATATTTTACGAAACTGTGCTTTGTTAATCGTAGCAAAGACTTTCCTAAACGACGTCCTTCAGCTGATGGGTATTCTGGTATCGTTCATGTGAAACTCTCGCCTTGATAATACCCCGACAGAGCGTTGAAATAGAAAATTATATTATATAGGGGTGACAAGACTTTCGAACCACGCTGTACATACTTTATTTTATTTCTTTTTTTGTATTTTTGCCCATTTCGTCCCTTTTCGTTTTCCATCGATTTTCCTTTTTCTATCCTCCCTTAACGTTCTTTGATTCTTAACTTTCTTTCAACTTTTACATTTCTCTTTGTTTCGAATTCTCTTTGGCTTTCAATTATTTTTATTTCCCTTCATTTTCTGCATTTACTATTATTAACTTTAAATCTTTCTTTCGTTTTATCTTTATTTATTTACACTATTTTATCCTTCCTTCCTTATTTCATTCTTTCTTTCATTCCTTTCTTTTTTCTTTCTAATTTTTGAATTTTTCTTTTCCTTTTCTATTTTCCTTCTGTCGCGTTGTTTTTTTTTTCGTTTTTTCTTTCATCTTCAGATGACATTATTTTACCACTCATTTCGTCTTTCTTTTCTTATATTATTAGCATTTTCCTTCTTTTACATTCGCTTTTCTTTCTGTCACTCTTTTGCCATTTTCTTTCTTTTCTTCTATTTTCTTTATTTACTATTTCCCTACATTTCTTTCTTTGTCATCAGTTTTTCAAATCAATTCCTTCTTTCTTTCTTTCTTTCTTTCTTTTCTCACATTTTTAACCTTATTCTCTTTTTTCGTTCTTTTCGTGTTTTCTCTGTTCTTTCTATATCATTCTATCTATCATTACTTCGTTCTTTTTACCTCTTCTTTCTTTCTTTCTTTCTTCTTATTCTTCTTTCTTGTTCTCCCTTTCTTTCTTTCTTTCTTCCTACTTGGTCTCTTTTTCTTTCTTTCTTTCTTTCTTTTTTGTTATCTCTTTCTTTATACCCTTCTTTCTTGTTCTCTTTTTCTTTCTTTCTTTCTTTCTTTCTTTCTTTCTTGTTCTCTCTTTCTTTCTTTTCTTCTTTCTTGTTCTCACTTTCTTTCTTTCTTCTCAATTTCTTTCTTTCTTCTCAATTTCTTTCTTTCTTTCTATCTATCTATCTATCTATCCATCCATCCATCCTTTTTTCTTGTTCTTACTCTCTTTATATTTCTGTTTTCATGTCTTCTCCGTTCTCTCTCTCTCTATCTATCTCTCTCTCTCTCTCTTTCTTTCTTTCTTTCTTTTTTTCGTTTAACTTTTACTATTTTTTCTTCATTTTCTTTTTTATTTCCTGTCTTTTCCGCAACTATTGAAAATGTCTCTGGGAGACATTTTTACGCCACCACCTTTTCGTTTTTTTCATTTCGTTCCTCGTTGCCCGTTCCGCCATTTTGTGACAGATGTCAATGATGGGCTGTTGGTAACAAATCGAAGCAAGAATAATAGAACGCCCAGAAAATAGAATGAAACATAAAGAAATGATTAGGAATTAAAAGGCCACAAAAATAAAAACAGAAAATTAAAAGTAGAGAAGAATACAGAATAAAAAAGCCAAGTGAAAATGACAAAAATGGAAAGGACGACGAAAGAAAATGAGGAATGAAAAATGAACAATAAGTGAAGCAAAATACAATAAGGCGAGAATAAAATGGAAAATGATTAAAACAAAGGCTAAAGAGATAATGGAAAAAGGGAAGAAACACAAAGAAAACCAGAAGAATCGCAAGAACACGTTAGAGATGAATGTGTAAAGTGGCTAAGATAGTTGAGCATTGCCTGATACTGCTATAGGGTGTGTACGAAGCCACTAGGAATAGAAGCTTTTAAATGCCGATATTTAAAGCAAAAATGAATTTCTTATTAGAGAATGGTGTAACTCATTTTCAGTCATTTTCTCCTGAAAGATTGAAAGAATTGATTGAGTTTTTAAGGAAAGAAATAACGATAAAAATAAGTGATGGGGCCTTAGAAAGAAAGAAAGAAAGAAAGAAAGAAAGAAAGAAAGAAAGAAAGAAAGAAAAATGATTGGAGTAAGAAAGAAAGAAAAAAGAAAGAAAAGATTGGTCTAAGAAAGAAAGAAAAAGAAAGAAAAGATTGGGGTAATAAAGGATTTGGGTAAGAAAGAAAGAAAGAAAGAAAGAAAGAAAGAAAGAAAGAAAGAAGAAAGAAAGAAGAAAGAAAGAAAGAAAGAAAGAAAGAAAGAAAGAAAGAAAGAAAGAAAGTAAGAAATGAATTGGGGTAAGAAAATAAGAAAGAAAAGATTGGGATAAGAAAGGATTTGGATAAGAAAGAAAGAACAAAGAAAGAAAAGATTGCGATAAGAAAGAAATAAAGAAAGAAAGAAAGAAAGAAAGAAAAATGATTGGAGTAAGAAAAAAAGAAATAAAGAAAGAAAAGATTGGGATAAGAAAGGATTTGGGTAAGAAAGAAAGGACAAAGAAAGAAAAGATTGCGGAAAGAAAGAAAGAAAGAAAGAATTGGAATAAAAAAGTAGAAAGAAAAGGAAAAAACACACTTGAATAAACGAGATTGCATGGAAGTTGAAACGGCATGAATTATAGATGTACCATTGCTGATGTCCCCCCTTCCTTTAGCCCCCCTCCCGCTTCCGCCACTCTTTACTACCGTTAGTAACTTCCAATGTCTGCTGCCAGACCTCACCTGACTGGCCAGACAACAAATTGCAATTGTACGTCCAAACTTCAAGTCCTGACACAACTCTTGCCCCGAAAACAAACCACCAATCATCTCATCCACAATTCTTTTACTCTTGATTATTTTGTTTTTCCTCTTGTTTAAAGGAATTTTTTTCTCTTTTTAGGACTTCCTGTCCCGCTCTGACTTCCTGGAGAGATTTCCGTTTTTATTTTTATCTTTTACCATTTATTGTTATTTTACATTTATTGTTATTCTTTCACTTGAAAGTATATTAGACATTTTTTTTTTCGATTTTATTTTTACTTGCCGTACTGGTTTCGGAATAGGAAGGTTATCGTAACGATTACCAATTCGGGAAACGAATTCGACAAATATGGTTCAAATTCGCTCTCGGGCTGTTTGTATTCATGCCCAATGGGAAGTATATGGATCCAATGCTTACTGCTTTCAGTCCACTTGCCAGCTACTCTTACAGAAAATGCGTCATATGGTCAACAGTATGGCTTCACCAAAGAGAAATCATTTAGAGCATGATCAAGGATCGAAGATGACGTCTCTCTTCCTTGATGATAAAAAGAATACAATCCACCAAATAAAATACACTTCGCAGAAAAACGCAATGAATGATTTACGCATGAAACAGATATAAATTTGTCCAGGGAAATGATATATGGCGTAAAAATGGAAGCACGTTCAAATTCGTCTCGAGAGATCAATTCCGACTGAGTAGTGATGTCGATCCTCATTAGGGGCCCATACTTTCGCCTTTGTGTAACAGCTTAGTAAATCACAATAAAAGAGAATACATTCGTGGCGGCATTTCGTCCTATTTTTTTTTCGTGTAGTCGGAAGTAGTTTTGAAATAAAAAAAAAGTTTTTAGTTTTTCACCCACACTTCATACACTCCACACTTTCACTGAAATTCATAAAACCTATTTCATATCCGACCCTTTTGAATGGGCGTAGTCTTTACTAAGATTCTCGAATGCATAGACCCGTAAATGTAATTCACAATTTAATGAAAAAAATAAAAATAAAGAAAACTACCAGCTGAATAAGTGTATCTCGCTCTCTAGCTAAACTGGTAGACAGATGGACGGATGGATGAAAGTATGGATGGACGGACGGACGGATGGATGGATGGGTGGACAGATGGACAGATGGATAGAATGGCGTTTGGATGGACGGATCGATGGAAAGACAGATAGATGGAGACATGGATTGATGGACAGATAGATGGATGAATGAAAGGAATGACGGATGGATGGACGTATAGATTGATGGATTATGGATGGACCATGGGATGGATGTATGGATGTATGGATGGACGGAGAGAATGCCGTATGGATGGTTGTATAGACCATGGGACGGATGGATGGATGGATGGACGGAATGACGGATGGATGGTTGAATGGAGCGTGGGAATTGATGGATGGATGGTCTGACGGAATAGCGGATGTATGGTTGGGTTAAACTTGGGATGGTCTGTGGGGTGCATGGATGGATGGATGGATGGATGAATGAATGATGGAGGGATGGTTGGATGGACCTCCGGATGGATGAATTGATGAATGAATGGAGGGATTTATGGTCGGACAGAATACCGGATGGATGGATGGGTTGAACTTGGGATGGAGTGCGAGATGGATGGATGGATGGATTTATGAATGATGGAGGTACGGAGGGTTGGATGGATTAATGAATGATGGAGGGAGGGTTGGATGGACCATCGGAATACTGAATGGGTGAAGTGATGGCTGGTCGGACAGAATATCGGATGGATGGATGGGTTAAACTTGGGATGGACTGTGAGATGGTTGGATGGGTGGATGGATGGATGGATGATGGAGAGATGTTTGGATGGACTATCGGATGGATGAATGGATAAAGGAATGGATGGGCGGAGGGAATACCGGATGGATGGATGGGTTGAACTTGGGATAAATCGTGAGATGGATGGATGAATGAATGATGGAGCGATGATTGGATGCACCATCGGATGGTTGAATGGGTGAATGAATGAAGGGATTGATGGTCAGACGGAATACCGGATGGATCGATGGTTTGAACTTGGGATGAACCGTGAGATTGGATGGATGGATTGATGAAGGATGGAGTGATGGTTGGATGGACGACCAGACGGATTAATGATGGATGGATGGATGGACGGAAGGAATACCGGATATCTGGATGGGTTGAACTTGGGATGGTCCGTGAATGGATGGATGGATTAATGAATGATGGAGGAATAGTTGGATGGACCATCGGATGTATGAATGGATGAAGGGATTGATGGTTGGACGTAATACCGGATGGATGGATGGGTTGAACTTGGGATGGACCGTGAGATGGATGGATGGATGGATGGATGGAGGGATGGATGGATGGATGGAGTGATGATTGGATGGAACATCGGATGGATGAATGGATGGATGGTCTGAGGGAATACCGGATGGATGGATGGGTTGAACTTGGGATGGACCGTGAGATGGATGGATGGATGGATGGAGGGATGATTGGATGGAGCATCGGATGGATGAATGGATGGATGGTCTGAGGGAATACCGGATGGATGGATGGATGGATGGGTTGAACTTGGGATGGACCGTGAGATGGATGGATGGATGGAGGGATGGAGGGATGATTGGATGGAGCTTCGGATGGATGAATGGATGGATGGTCTGAGGGAATACCGGATGGATGGGTTGAACTTGGGATGGACCGTGAGATGGATGGATGGATGGATGGATGGATGGAGGGATGATTGGATGGAGCATCGGATGGATGAATGGATGGATGGTCTGAGGGAATACCGGATGGATGGATGGATGGGTTGAACTTGGGATGGACCGTGAGATGGATGGATGGATGGAGGGATGGAGGGATGATTGGATGGAGCTTCGGATGGATGAATGGATGGATGGTCTGAGGGAATACCGGATGGATGGGTTGAACTTGGGATGGACCGTGAGATGGATGATTGGATGGAGCTTCGGATGGATGAATGGATGGATGGTCTGAGGGAATACCGGATGGATGGATGGATGGGTTGAACTTGGGATGGTCCGTGAGATGGATGGATGGATGAACAGACAGAGGGACGAATGGAGGGAATGCCGGATAGATCGAGGATGGACCGTGTGATGGATGGATGGGTGGACTGAATGACGGATGGATGAATGGTTTAAGGATGGAATGACTGTGGGATGTTGATGTATGGATCCCTGTGATGGATGGATGGTTGGAGAGATTTTACAGAATGACGAATGGATGGTTGGATCGACTGTGGAATGGATGGATGGATGGATGGATGGATTGATGGATGGACAGACGAACGAATGGATGGATCGATGGATGGATTGATGGAAGGTATGACGGATGGATCGTTGGATGGAGAGTGGGATGGATGGACGGATACATGGAATGGATGCATGGATGAATGGATGTACGGACGGAATTACGGTTCGGTTGTTGGATAGACTCTTGGATATTCGGATGCATGGGTGCATGAACTCATGAAAATGGATGGAATGACGGATGGACGATGGGATGGATGGATGGAATGACGGATGGAATGTTGTATAGTCCATGGGATGGACGTATAGATCGATGGCCGGATGGTTGAATGGTTGGATGGGCAGATGGATGGTTGGATGGTCAGTCAAATGGATAGATCGATGAATGCATTGATAGACGGATTGACGGATGGATGGTTTAGTTGACGTCGGATGGACCGTGTGATGGACGGATGGACGCGGATGGATGGATGGTCGGAATGACGAAAGGATGAGGGATGAACCGTGGGATAGATGGATGAATCGATTGGTGGATGGGCTGGTGGATGAATGGATGGACGGACAGCAGGAATAGCGGATGAACGGTGGTGTGGAGAGAATGATAGATGGATGGATAACTTTTCAGACGGAATGACGGTCGGATGGTTGAATTGACATATGTAAGAATGGATGGATGGACGGAAGGAATGACGGATGGATGTTTGGATATAGCGTCAGAATGAATGAACGGATGGATGAATGGATTAGATGGTGAGTTGGACCATGGACCATGTAATGGATGGATGGATGAATGGACGGATGGAAGCAATGATGGATGGACAGTTGGATGGACAGTGGGTTGATGGACGGATTGATGAATGGATGGATGGAATGAAGTAATGACACATGTAGTGTTGGATAGACAGTGGGATGGATGGTTGGGTGGGTGAATGAATGGATGTACGGACGGAATTACGCTTCGATTGTTGGACAAGATCTTGGATATTCGGATGTATGGATGCATGAACGGATGAAAATGGATAGAATGACGGATGGAAGGTGGGATGGATGGATGAATGGATGGATGGAATGACGGATGGAATGTTGTATAGTTCATGGTATGGATGGATAGCTGGATGGCCGGATGGTTGAATAGATGGGTGAGCAGATGGATGGTTGGATGGACAGTGAGACGGTTAGAACGATGAATGCATTGATGGACGGAATGACAAATGGATGGTTAAATTGACGTCGGATGGACCGTCTGGTGGATAGATGGATGGATGGATGAGCAGATGGATGGATGGATGAGCAGATGGATGGATGGATGGATGGAATGACGATAGGATGAGGGATGAACCTTGGAATGGATGGATGGAGGGGTGGATGGATGAATGGGTGCATGGACGGAAGAAATAATGGATGGACGGTTGAATGGACAGTGGGATGGAAAGATGTATGGATGGATGTGTGGAAGGAAGCAATGGATGGATAGATGGGTGGACGGGTGGATGGGTGGATGGACGGAATGATGGATGGATGGGTGGACGGTCCGTGATATGGGTGGGTGAACGGTATTACGGATTGATGGACGGATGAATTAATAGATGGCTGGATGGATAGATTGCTGAATGCATGAACAGATCATTGGCTTCGAAGGGTTTTTACATTGAAAAACATTGTTCAATATACTCATCCTTGAAAGTCAATATACTTAAAACGAAACTTTCTCCTAAACCACCTACCCAACGATCCGTGATATTTCGACACACTTTGCGGTGGATTCCATTACTCTGTACTTAGAACAGGTTTGACCTATTGCTTAAAAAAAGATTAAAAAGTAATCTATCTTTTTACACCTACGTGAAAGGCTTATATCACCTGAGCGTAGTCATGTATATGTCATTTCACTGACACATCGCGTTACTGAGTCAGATGTTATTGAATATTCTCTCGATAATGCTAAAGTGAACATTTTTAAAACAGTAATAAAATGGCCGTGAATTTATTAATGGTCTCAACATCAAAAGTTCAACGCTATTTGTAAAACTCGGCGATGTTATTTCGAAGTATTTGGCTTTTGTGTTCGTTGTTTATTGGTCTGGACGCTTCTTGTTTTCGAACAAGCACGCGAACGTCTGTCTTCTAAATTTCCCGATGCTAATCTCTACTGTTGTGATGGCAGATCACAGACGAAACTGATTGTTATGGGAACAGAAAAGCACATAAAATGGCCCGAGAGAAACAATAAAGTGAGCACGGGTTAGTCACTAATTTAAAAAGAAAAAACAGATTTCAAACAATACTGTTCTTCTTCTATCGATGGATGCTGAGAACAACACGGACAGAGTATCAGGTTGAGTCATGACGAATGTATCATCCTAAATGTTTATTAATCATACGTGGTAGTTAATTGGTGCGCACTAACATAGATAGATAGATAGATAGATTAGGCTGAGTCATAAGTAATTTCCGCTTTTTGGAACCAATTGCAATGATGTATCAATCTAACTGCGAATCATGGTTGACTTTTAAGAATACATTTTAATACTCTCTTCCTGCTTTCCAGTAAACTTTGTTCTTCAAAATTTTAAATGCATTTCCAATCTTTATATTATGTTTTCATATTTTTGTTTTTTTATCATTCTCCTTAAAATGTTTTTTTTTACTTTTCTCATATTCTTTCAAACTCAGTAACCCCATGCCTCTTATCGGCTTTATTGATATGCTTGGTGTGAAATCAGTTTTAAAAAATTGTATTACATTTATATACACCATAGTTTTCCTTCTTTTAGACTGATAGGCACCCATTGCTAGAGAGCTCGATCTACTTAGTTATTTAACACAAAGCTAGAATGAGAGGATATGGAATTTGCGTGAAAGTGAATGCAAAAGCCGAAACCAGAATGGGAACTCGGTTTTCAATATTGAAGATAGAAAGAAAAATGACAGAGGTATGATACTGTAATATTTCATCTTAAATATTTTATCTTTAATCTTATATATAAATTACAGTGTATGTGTGTGTTTGTGCGTGTGTGTGTGTGTGTCGAAGCAACTATTCCGCTCCCACTGGTCCGATTTCAATGATTCATAGCTCATTCAAAAGCCCTAGAAAAGTTAGGCGCATGCAACGATTTTCGTTGAGCTCAGATTCAGAGTTGCCAGTTTATTCGAGGTTAAAAAATAAATATTAATATATTATACTAGCCATTATCTTTGCTTTCATAGTTCAAGGGGAGTAACTCTTATTTTCCCTTTGTGTCAAAAATTGCAGTGCACGTTTTATTATAAACTAAATTGAAAGCTGCCTATCGGGCAGCATTTAAGCTAGCTTCTGTGGAGGATATCATATTTAGGGAGGAGTAGATGTGGTAGGCATAAATAAACTACAGGAAAACTCAAAATAGGTTGCTGCATTTAAGAATTGAATTAATGTTTAAGCTTACCTTTTAAAAGTTCAACGATAATTCCTCTGCTGCCACTTAATTTAAAGACGATATGGTGTATGTAGATCCTTATTTTCCGTACAATTATTGAACAGCGAACAATTTTTAAGATAATATTAATATAGTGTAAATATGGGAAAATAGAAATTAGAATTATTTATACATTCAACACTTGAAAAGGTAGAGGAACATAATAGTTAAATGATTACAACCTACATTATCAAATACATATGAATAAAAACGAAATTGGAGTTCAATTTTCACACAACTTCTGAGATTAAAAAAAGACCCAAATCTACTTTATTGTAATTTACACGCAAAAGGCCCAATATTTTTATTATATATTATCTACTCATAGGCAATATCACGCTTCAAGTTTAATTAATTTGCATCTTGGTTTTAAAAACGTTTATTTAATTAATTAACTGTCGTTCATTATTGTTCTTTTATTCGAGAATTGTTTTGATTTTCATATCAGAAATTGTTCCGTTTAGGAATATCGTCTTCTATTGTGCATATTAAAGACAACATTAAAGAAAAAATTCAGAAAGAAAATAAAATGATCAAAAAATATTGGGTAACTTCCCTTTTTGAGAACAAATTGTTTGGTTTGGTTTGGTTTGTTTAACAACATATCAACACCTTATGAGTCACTTAATGCCAAAATTTAATTTTTCTTGGGAAATTTGGTAATTCTTTTTCAAAAATCTTTTGCTGGTAATTTGTTTTTACTGTGAAAATTGCTGGTATTTTTACTATAAAATTTTTTATTTTCAAAATGTTTTAACTCCAGATTGGGGGTCACTATTTAATCATAGCTGGGAAACTAATAAGTGTTACTACCCTGGGTCAGGGTGGACCTGAGAACAACAGTAATTACGATGTGGTCCCACGCTCCTCAAAATCTTCCGATCAAAAGTCTTGCTGCCGGATATAGTTTATCGTTATACCAACTACAGAAAGAACAAATTTTAATAATGCATATATCTTCCTTACTACTAATCATACGTAATGGTTAAGAATATATTTGGAGTGCACTTATATACCTTAGGTTTTGCACGAGAGTGGTAACGCACACAGTGAATTAAAAAAAAAATCCGTCGATGACAAAGCAAGACCTGTTAGAGTAAGAATAACACTGGAAAAAAATGGAGAACTCGTTTAGTCTGTTCTATCTCGCCCGCCATATTCATCTGACCTTTCACTAAATTATTACCTTTTTTCGATCGCTGCAAAACGGAAAAACTTCAAAAGGTCGTCTAAAACTTTTTCCATTAAAATCTGCAGAATTTTACTCAGAAGTTACCTGTTAAGTGGCAACAAGTCACTGCAAATAATGGTGAATATAGAATTGAGTAAAATTTAATTGCACTTTATTTTTTGGAAAAAGAAATAATAAACAACAGATATTATTTATGATGCAACTTAGTGCAGTGAGTTTATTATGGACAAAAGATTTGGTTTGATTGATTTTGTTTAGGTCATATCAAACACTGTGGTTTATTTAATGCTGAAATCTAGATATTTTGAACTCAGTTTTATATCTTCAACTACACTTATTTTGTACATAATTTTATACTTTCAGATAAACGTGTTTCTGTTGCGAGACCGATATTTTCCTACATCATTGACTCTCCCAGTACTATATTATTATGTGAATGGTAGTATCATGGGAGTAGCACCAGTAATGGTGCTCTGCTGTCGAACTCTCTGTTTGGCAGAGAGGAACACGGACGAGGCTTTGCCGCAGGGCAAAGTTTCGTCCGGGGAGGTAGACAGTCCCTAAACTCGTGTATACGGGTTGTAAATGGGCATATTTTTGGACGAGCCTATGGGCTCGGTAAGCCCACGTTAAACCAGCCTTGTGCCACATTCGACCCGTGTGGGGGGGTTGTTAAATATCGTAGCACCAGTAATGCGCAGCCGCGTACGATACCAATATCAGACACCACTGGATAGTAAGCTCTGCTTACTCTTACACTATTCTTTGTAACTTTTCTGTTTAATATATCTTTCTTACCTCTAACCCGTGTTCCGTGTTTTCCTTCCGCGGCCCCTACTTCGGGTCCACATCAGTTTCATAAATATATATTTTGTAGATGGTCTGTTGTAGGTGTTATATATCTGGATATAAACCTGTTTCTTTAATATAGGACTGTATGGTGAAGTTTTCAGCATTTTCAAATAGTTTTCTCATGTTCTCCTTAAATTCACAAACATGATTCCCGTTAATGCAAAAGGAATTATCGTCGATGTTTTTCGCTGCCAACCGATCCGCCATATTCAAAACTATTTCCATACGTTCCTATCATGAATCAGCAGATTTGGTTTGGTTGATTCTGATTAGCGGCATATCAACATCCATGAGTCATTTAATACAAGTTTATGATTTCAGGCATAAACTTGTATTAAACAACTCATGGATGTTAATATTTTGAACGCAGTTTTATACCTACAACTACATATATTTTGTACTTTCAAGTTAACTCTGTTTTTTTAAGGTATATAATTTGAAAGCATAATCTTGTATTAAATAACTCATGGATGTTAATATTTTGAACGCAGTTTTATACCTACAGCTACATATATTTTGTACTTTCAAGGTATATAATTCGTAGACGATAAAATGTATTACTGGTATCTTTCTCCACATCCCCTCCTTTACCACTCCTATCTGCTCATCCTCCAAACCTTCTGTAACCCCACTCGTGCTAGTGGCTTCCAGCCTTGCTTGGGGTGATAAGCTTACAAAAAAGATTTTTTAAATATATTGATGGTAACTTTACTATAAAAATATACTTTTATACTTTTGTAGTGCTGTATTGTCATTTTGTTATTAACTTATTATTTTTGAGTTTAATATTAAAATGCATTTTTATTCATTTTATTATAAAATGCATTGCTCATTTTCCTAATAAATGTATTTCCTATCATTTTGCTGGTAATTTTACTATGCATATGCATTGTTAGTAATTTCACTATAAAAATAAATTGCTGTTAACTCTTCTCTATAAGATTATGTTACTAGTATTTTTTAATAAAAATGTATGTCTTATTTTTACTATAAAATGTATTTTTACACTTTCCTAGTATTGCGGATTCACTGTGAACCCATAGTTGCGACCCTGCCTGTATTCCTGGGTCCGACGATAAACTACATCTTACAGCAAAGCCGCTGATTGAGAGACTGTAGGTTTTGAAGAGCGTGGGGCCTCTTCATAATTGTCATAATTCCCAGATCCACCCTGTTAGGACTCAGCTATGAGCTAATATTGAACATCCAAATAAAACAAAACACTATGAAAGTATAAAAATACTTTTTGTAGTAAAAATGCCAGAAATACAGTTTTATAATTAATAATTACAAACATTACATATAGTAAATGAATGAAAATACATTTTTAAAGCAAAATCATTAGCAATGCATTTCATCTGCACTTGAAGGCATACAATTGTGTTCAAAATATTTAGATTCCAGCATTGAATTACACACAGAGGTTGATATGCCACTAAAGAAAATCAAACAATCAACAACTTGTTGCCGGATGTAATTTATCGTCTTACTCAGGACTTAGAGACAAATTGAGAAAGCAAAATGCAAAGAAAATGTTTTAATATCAGTCAGTTATGTGCCATGCGTGATACACGCTTAGGCGATCATGTATCATTCGATACATGACTGACGAGGCAGATTTTTCCCGCAGTAGGTTGCCATTTGATATGTCCGTAATCGACTGGTACTCGTCGTAGTCGCAAGTATTCTTAGGCAATTGGTGTAGACCAATAGGATAGCCAATGGTGTAGTCAATCCTCTTCTCACTTGGTCTCTCCGTCAGTCTGTATTTATGACTGACAACAGTCAATCATATTCCAGTGAGGGGGAACACAGGTGTATGCATATTCCATTATATCAGTATTTCTTTCTGGTTGCCATCCAAGGCCAGAGAACCCGGTCTGTCCTATTATTTACTCACAAAACACTTTGCAAGGCCCTCTTATTGGAATTGCTGTCACTTGTCTTGGATTGTAGCTCGGATTGAGAAATCGCAAAGTCAAGTTCGAATTTCTGTTGCATTTGTTCCATTAACTTATGTCAGTCAGTTATGCGCCATACGTGATACACGATTAGGCGATCATGTGTCTGTCGATACATAGCTGACGAGGCAGATTCTTTTTTTCCCACAGTAGGTTGCCATTTCTTTCTGCGGTAGACCAGTTGCCATCCAAGGCTATAGAACCCGGTCTGTCCTGCTATTTATCCATAGCTGGTGAGAGAAGAAGAGGATTCATACTTTTCCCAAGGATATTAGCACCTAAGTGAATGTAACGTATTCGACTGGATTTCAAACTCTCCAATTCCTCAATCCGAACCGCTATCCATTACTCGGCCGTGACTCCTTTTAATATACAAATCTTAACTTTAGCACAAAACCAAACAATTTTGACCTCTTTACGTCTAAGGTTAACCGCTATCTTATCTGCATAGCCTCATGAACTTCACTTCTTGTCTTGTCCTCCGCTCATACGACAACACAGAGTAGCCCTCTACCTTGAGTGGCACTTGGAATTTTTATTGAACGGACATTAGTACCAAGAATTTTACCCGCATCCGTAATATTGACGTGTTGGTCGCTTCAACTGCATATTTCTAAGTAGTATAAGTCCAGCCTTAAGCAAAGAATTCATCACGAAAAACTACAGCTAAGAATTCAGTTTTCATGTACTTTTTCGTTTAACTTTCTCATTAATCTTTGAAAGCTTTACTTAAATGTGGTAGTTTGGTTGCTGTTATATATTTAGCCAATGTTCTTAATGTTTTGCATCTTTCTTAATTTAGACTCCGGTTCATACCCCTCCCACGTGTTGTGAACAGGAGTCGAAGTTTATCGCTTGTGTCCAGTTTAGCACTTTGTTTCCGGTTCATTCGGAAATCTTTTTATTCTCTCTCACTCCCAGTAAAACCCTACGTCTTAGGGGCATTATTGCATTGGTTGGGGTGAATTGATTTTTAAAAGAAGTTTGCATTCAAAATACCAGCTCTTTCAAATATTTTCCTGTCATTTAATCCACTTATTATTTAATCCAGTTATTCTTTTAATTTTTATAAAATCGCTTTATGAAGTTCTGTAAAAAAAAAACTAGTATTATAAAAACTTTCAAATTCTTTTATGATTCGCCTGTAAACCCTATTCAACTTTTTTCACTTCAATCATTCCCTTTTGTGTCATTCTTTCGAACCATGATAAGTATTAATATAGCGGAAATTGTATAAACAAAAATTTGTGGATAGCGTTTCGGATTGAAGAATTGGAGAGCCGAGTTCGAATTCCAGTCGAATCCACTACATTTACTTACGTGCTAATACCCTTGGAAAAGGTATGAATCATCTTCTTCTCCCTCCATCTATTGGTAATTAGCAGGACAGACTGGGTTCTATAGCCTTGGATGGTAACTGGTCTAGGAGAAGGTCAACTTTGAATTCAAAAGCTGCGGTGAGTTATTTATGGCACGTAGTGCACCAGGTCTCTGTATTCAGCCCTTCAAGAAGTGTGGTTGGCTCTGCACGAAGCCTTCACCACTATAATCAAATCAAATGTGCTGGTGTCTGGTAGTCGGATCCTAGGAACTGAGTTGCTTGACCCTCATATATCGATAAAACGATGGGAGTGTCCAGCGTGTATATATATATATATATATATATATATATATATATATGTATGTATATGTGTGTGTGTGTGTGTGTGTGCGTGTGTGTGAAAACAAGATTAAAATTAATAAATACGAAAATAAAATAACAATATAGAAATAAGAAAACGTCAATACACAAAAATATTAATTACGAACACGTCCAGGAATTTTCTGACTGTGTTCAGAAAATAAAACATCCCTATAACTCTAGATGCATACATACAACTCATACCTCCAGTAAATATAAATAAATAAAATCATCCTTTATAATGGCTAAAACTATAATCAAAAGCCCAAAAACGCTCCCTATATAAACAATATATATATATATATATATATATATATATATATATATATATAAAATGGTTGTTTATATATTACATGAATCATTCATACAAAAAGCAGATAGTGAAGTTAATGATATAAATGGCACGAATCACTCTCGCAAACAATTTTTAATAAAATACATTAACCTCGAACCCGTTGATGAATGATCCCTGTTTATACATTCCAGTGGTATAAGGTCTTTTTTTACTACAAGCTTTCTATTTTTCATACAATCATCCTCAGGTATAGAAATAGATATGTCTTTTTTACATCCAGGTAATAACAGGATAACGAAAGTTAAGATGTACTCTGAAATATGTTTTTTTGGAAATGTGCTATTGTTAACTGTGAAAAATTTTTTGGAGCGTGCGGTCGCAACGCTGAGGTTGAATTTTTTTTAAAATTTTGAATTGTGCGTTTTTGTACTAATATAGTAATATGAGAATTCTTTTGTAGAGGTAGGTTTTTTTCCAGTCAATATGGCATGAACTAAATTGTTCAATAAATAGAGGAATGTCACCGTTATTATAAGAAATTTGCACATCGGATCAGTTATTTTAATATCAAGTATACTTGATATATATATATATATATATATATATATATATATATATATATATATATATACTAATAGAATTTATCTCATGGAAGGTAGTTAAGTCACTAAGACACAAATGGTTACTGTCTGTGACACAGTTAGAAAAGTGAAGCATTATTGCGGAGAAGAAACAATAGAAGAGTAATTATGAAGACAGTAGATACCAAATGACGTCACATTTAATTTTTTGAAAATCAAACTTGACTGGACATCAAGAAGTCGGAAGAGTGTTCCATAAGCGATGAGTGCAAGAAAATGAAAACTGTTAGCATAGAACTGACGGTTACAATGATACATTTACTAGACCTTATTTCTAATCTAGTACTGCGCTTAAATTCATAAAATCCAAATACCATAACAAAGAGCTCATGCAAACAAATACCATGAAAGTATTTGTAGAAAAAGCACAGGGAAACGGCTTTATATCACTGGGAAAGGGACTGAAGCCGAGATGCCAGGTCAGGACCAATAATATTGGTGATACTTCTTTGGATTTCATCAAGAATCTCTAAATACGTAGCAGTGTCACCGAACCATATAGAAAAGGCCGCAACTTCCTGCTTGCTCTTATGCTCTTTCATGACATAAACGAGTATGTTTCACCACAGCTTCCTTGATTTTAATATAACTGTTTCGTTTGAGGTTTTCACGAGAATCCTTTGGGGATAAATTCAGATAGGAACAGGGAGAGCAAGCCTCGATCTTTTCAGTAATATTAGGGACTAATGGCAGAGATTGGCATTGAGAATTTTAGTGCATCCTCAGAGATTACCAACATAAAGATTGCTTGAGAGAAAGAAAGAGAAGAAACAAATTATATCCGTAATAAGCAGCACATCTTAGAGCTTTCATATTTCTCTAAGACGTTTTTCTTTTCAACTGCGCCGCCCCATTTAATGCAGTTAAGACCCTAAAACACAAGGGGTGACAGGGGGTGGAAGAATTAGGAACAGAAGCATTAATAATGTACGGAAAGAAAACAGATTAATCAGGAAGACAGTAGATAGTGATTGACATTGCATTTAAACTTTTGCAGATTAAAGTTGTCTGGAAAGCATAGAGCCGGAAAGGGAGTTCCACCAGGGAGAAGTGCGAGGGAACAAACTGTTACCATAGAACTTACGGCTACATCTAGCCAACTCAACTGTAAATTGATGAGATTTCGACGCCAATAAATTACTGCGCTTAAATTCAAAAAGTCTAAGAACCATAGCGAAGAGCTCATCCGAAGAATTGCCGTGAAAGTATTTGTAGAATGGTCACAAGGAAACGGCTTTATATCACTGGGAAAGGAACTGAATCTGAGAAACCAGGTCAAGACTAATAATATTGTTGATACTTCTTTCGATTTTATGAAGAATCTCTAAATATGTAGCAGGATCACCGAACCATATGTGACAGCAATATTCGGGGCATAGACAAATGACAGACCTATAGATGTGTAAGTTAGATTCAGGAGAGAAAAATTGTCTCGCACGAGAGATACAACTTATTTTGCAGCTGACCTAGCAATGGATTTAATATAGTCTTTCCACTTCATGCTAGCCGAGAATGTAAGCCCGAGAGGGTGCAACGCGACACTCACCTGGAGCTTAGGTTCAAAATCTTTTAATAATAGAGAGCAGTTCTTTCTTTAGAGGCGTTGAATTAACAAGATATCCGGTTAACAAAAGACAGTAGGTCATTGTTGAAATCAGCTGTCAATTTGACTGTATCGATCTGATCACACTTATTATCGAGACACGTGTAAATGGTGGTGTTATCAACATAAATACAAGTTGAGATCTGATGCCATCAGGAAGGTGATTGTTATAAATTAAGAACAAATTAGGACCAATGATAGGGCCCTAGAAGACAGCTGCATTAGTACAAAGAGACCTGGAAGAGCGACCGTTCAGGATAACTTTCATTTCGCGATAAGAAAACTGAGTTCACAAATTCGTCCGAAGACAAAATAAACTCAATTTGTGAAGATCAGCATGCAAAATCCTGTCGAACGCTTTCAGGTTTATCCGAAACAACACCCAAGCTAACCCCTTCTTATCTAAAGCTTAGCAAGCTAATCCTCAATAATCGTTAAATGCAATAAAGAGTTGATGTAGAGAAACAAAAGCCATTTTGCTTGCCTGAAAGAAGACCCTCTGATATGAGATGATTAATAAATTCAACGTTGATTACGGTCTCGAGTAGTTTACCAAAAGTAGTTAGTGAGGCTAATAAGCCGATAGTTACAAGGGACAGACAGTTCTCCTGGGTTATTAAAGATTGGAACAACAGATGAGGATTTCCAACAGACAGGAAAGCAAGACATAGTGACGCATTTATTATACAGTTTACAGATAACAGAAGCCAGTCCTCTTAAGGAAAATTGCAGGGATGCTATCAGGTCCACACGAATTTTGGGGATCCAGATTAAAGATGATAGCAGAAACCATGGAAGGGGTTATATGCATATCACTCAACAGAGACTCAGTTCTCAGTGAAAAGCCAGGCAAGCATTCTCCAGATTAGTCAAGGAATTGGAAGAGAATTTACGGGCAAATTATTCTGCTTTATCTGGAAATGTTAACAACTCAAATTGATTGAAAAGAAGAGGAATAGAAAGCTTAATACACTATTACAGAAACGCCAGTAATCCCGAGATGCAATTCAGTGCCTCGGTCTATCAGCAAACAAATACTTAACACCGTAGACGATACGTTTATATTTATTACAAGCGGTTGTATACAGTTGGCAGTGACGTTTTATGGTGCCACTCATTAAATCCAATCTCGATTTGATGAGACCATTCAAGATTAAGAACATGACTAGAGTACCTATCTCTCTCTTTGGTTCTGTATATATATATATATATATATATATATATATATATATATATATATATATATATATATATATATATATATATATATATATATATATATATATAGTGTATTGGGGTAACAGATCATTATTTAAGCAGATCATTATTTATCACTTCATAATCTGAAAATGTACGTCACGGTGAACTTTGTATCTTTCCTATTATGAAGTGAAATCCAGCTAATTTTCTTTTCGATGTTACGCTTGGAGTCCAACTGATTTATGTCTAAGCTATCATCTCTATACAACAGTCTTCTCAGATCAATAATTCAGAATGTCATCGACCGAAAGAATGCTTTTGATCTGAAAGACAATTCTTTATTTAGAATTACTGACAGGCACTACAGAATCACAGACAATGAACATTACCAAATAACGAAGACCTTATCACTTGACGACTTCACACAGCAGCGACAAATAAAGTAGCACAACATCACTCGAATTTAATCAGGATGTTGACCGTCCACACTACGTCATACAAAATTTTAGGAAAGAAATTGCCATGAATATTGGAATTAATGGATCGGAGAAACTTATTTTCGAGAAAAACAGTTTTAAGAGAAAGATTCCAACAGACAAGCTCGGTCTATGAATGCTGAATGTTCCCTTATAAGGAAACGGCTATTCTAACCATTCTGACGGATGTGAATCTTGCATATAGTATTCCACATACGCGATGTACGAGGGTGGACAGAAAGGTTCATAGGCTACGAAGGTGTGATGCTACTATTGTGAAATCTTGCAAGTATTAATTTTTCATTCTTAATAATAACTGCATTATCTACTTCCACTGACCATTCAAGATTAAGAACATGACTAGAGTACCTATAATGTATGTAGATAACGCAGTGTTGATAGAAGACACAGAAAGAAAACTGCAGGAATTCTTACAGAAGTAATTGAAAGAAATTAAGAAGAAAGACCTGAACATCAACTGCAGGAAGACATAATGCATGGTCGTCAGCAAAATGAAAAACCCAATATGTAAATTACAAATTGGAGATGCCAAAATCAAACAAATACAGTGGAACCGCGGTTCAAAAGTTTAATTCGTTCCTAAAGGCCGTTCTTAACCTGAAATGTCCGTAAACCGAAACTATCAGGTCATCCATAAGTTCTGTCCGAATTTATAATAAAGAAAACAAGTGACCAAATGTTACATTTAATTACAGATTCAATCAACAATGTATTTTCCCTGATTATCTATGATTCCTTCCATCTATTAACAAGCTTACTAATTCCATTACTGTAAAATTCTTTTGGCTTTGATTCAAAGAACTCACAAATGTCAGTTTTAACCTCTTCCTGTGTTACAAATGATGTTTCTTTCAAATGATTCTGTAAGCTATGAAACAAATGGTAGTCTGAAGGAGAAAGGTCGGGAGAATAAGGTGGATGAGAAATTTTCTCCCAATCAAGTTCTTCGATCTTTTGTGACGTGATGCTTGCTGTGGGTGGTCGCGCATTGTCCTAATGATACATCACCCGTTTTCTATTCAATAGAGCAGGTCTTTTTTTCCTCAAAGCTTGGTTCAAACGCTGTAATTGCTGACAGTATATTTGAGCATTAATTGTTGCATTAGGTGGTAAGAATTCAAAGTGGATTATTCCTTGGCAAGCCCAGCAGATTGAAAGAAGAACCTTTTGCTCATGAAGTTCCATTCTCGGCTGTGGCTGGGGTCCTTCCCCTTTTCCAAGCCACTGTCTACGACGCTTAACATTTCGATAAAAGATCCATTTTTCGTCGCCAGTCACAAATCTATCCAAAAAAGGTGAAACAAGTTGGCGAAAATGGAGAGAAGAACAGATGTCAACTCGGAATTTGAGGTTGTTTTCAAACAATTCATTTTCCAAGTTTAGGAACTTTTCCAAGTTGTTGAAGATGACGATGAACCGTTGTATGGTTTGAACTGAGAACCACTGCCAATTCCTCAACTGATAAAGCAGGATTTTCTTCAAGGGCTGCTTCAAGAAGCTTTACATCAAACTCAACTGGACGTCCGGTTCGATCTTCATCTTCAAGGGTGAAATCTTCACCTCTGAATTTTGCAAATCATCTTCTGCAAGTTCTTTCATTCACACATTCCTCTCCATAAACTGAGTGAATGTTTCAAGCCGCTTTGGCTGCTGAGTTTCCTTTCTTGAACTCATAAAGCATTATGTGCCTTAAATGATTCTTGGGTACTTCCATGTTATCAGGGTTTTAATCAAACAAAATTTAATTTTAGTGTTCTTTGAAATAAAAGTTGATCAGTTTAAATGCATCTAAACATAAATATAATGTTCAGCTCCATGAGACATTATAAAATACTCTTTAAATTTCGTTCATTTTAACAAAAAGTTAAAATTCGGACAGAATTTATGGGATGACCTAATATTTTCGAATAGGAATTAATGTAGAGAAAAACGTCACAGTAGAATAAAATTACAAATTGGAGATGCCAAAATCAAACAAATGAAATGCCGTTCTTAAGCTGAAATGTCCATAAACCGAAACTATTTTCCAATAGGAATCAATGTAGAGAAAAAAATGGCAGTAGGATAAAATTATGAATTGGAGATGCCAAAATGAAACAAATACAGTGGAACCTTGGTTCACGAATTTAATTCGTTTCTGAAGGCCGTTCTTAAACCGGAATGTTCAAAGAACACTTCAAAAGTGACTAGTAACGACTACACCTAAAAATGGACAACATTTTGAATTGTGGTGATATCAAGTACCCGCAGCAAAAGGGTATAGCTCACCAAGGACATTCAAGCTGTCATGGTTGCTAGTATATGTTCCTTGGCAACCCCAGCAGATGCGACAGAGAGTACAGACGAATATAATATATATTTTCTTGTACACACAATTCTATGATTAATTTTAATTCTTAAATTAATACAATAGCAGATATACAAACACAAAATAGAACAATTGCAAAAAACAAACATACTGAAATATGAAGTTGTGCGAAGGATGAAAGATTACAGTAGATCTTATTAAGCACGATTAAGAGATTAACAACAATAACTATTAAACCAATGGAACAATTTAAACAATGTACTGAAATGTGATTGATAGAAGATCCGTTCTTAGCATAGAAACGTATGGTGTCAAACCCGTTCAGAAATATTTAAACTGCTAGAGGTTAACAACGGCTTCTTTAGATCAATGACTAAAAAAAAATAAAAAGCTTCCAGCAAATGAAGCTCGTAGCGATGACCATTGTGGACTGGTGCTACAGAATCATATATAAAATAACAGAAACCACATCACTTGAGGACGTTCAACAACTGCAACAACTAAAAGAGTTATACACCTGTAACTGGAAGAGAAAATAATGATATAACGTAAATAATTGACGTTCTACAAAGAAAAAGTTATTAAGGAAACAACTCAATACCGGAACAATAAAGGGGGGGTGCGTGCGAAAATATTTTCAGTGAAAGATTTCAACTGAATATGGTTCTGGCTGTTCAGTCAGTTAGTGTCGAATGTTTCCCTATAGGGAAACAGTTAATATTACTATTTGAATTCTTAGGCACAATAACACATGAACAACAAAAATTTATTGATAATATAGAACAATTATAAAATTATTCTAGAATAAAAGTTATGTGATGGATACAAGGTCCCATCTTACTGTAGATCGTAACAATTGCAGCCTAAATTATTTGTATTTTTCGTAAATGATTGAAAAAAGATGGGTACTAATAAAATAGAACAATATTTTAAATCATTTAACCCAATATAATAACACCAGTAAGACTAAAGAGGTTACTGACAGTGAAAGAAAATTAAAAAACTTTAGTGAGGAGAAACGACAATAAAAGAATCTGCCGCAGAAAGATGGCGATTGAAGTTGCATTTAAAATTTTGAAGATCGTAGTTGACAGGAAAGCAAGAAGCTGAAGGAAAGTTCCACAGGTGAGAAGTGCGAGAGAAGAAACGATTAAAATAGAATGTACGGTTCTGTCTAGCTATTTCAACAGTAAAATATTGAGACCTACTTGCCAATCTAGTACTGCGCGTAAATTCATGAGGTCGAGGTAGCAAAGCGGGAAAAGCTCACCAGAACAATTCTGAAGATCGTACTTGGCAGAAAAGTAAGACGCCGGAAGAGAGTTGAACAGACGAGAAGAGCAAGAGAAGAAACTATTAGAATAGAACTTACGGTGACATCCCAACAGTTTCTTCACTCACACTTCTTCCCTTTCACTCTCATGTAATTACCTCACTTTGTTGATCTTTCATCTCTTTTCTCCCTTATGATCACTCCTCCCACTCCCCTTTCTTTTCGATTCACGTTTAGCCTCTGCCTATTACTCTACTTTTCCCTCTATCTGTAATTAATGATTCTTTATCCCTCTACCTTACTTTCTCTTTTTAAATCTTCAACTACTTTTTCCTTTCTTTCTTTCTTTCTTTCTGTCTTTCTTTTTTAACATTTTTATTTTGCTGCTGTTATTGTATATTACTAGCTCAATACAAAAAACTAGAAGAATTTTCTTTCTTCTCGGGCAAAGCGATAACGCCACTATGACGGTAGAGAAAACGCCAGGGACGAGAAAGAACAGGATAAGACAGAACATGATAGATGATTTCTTCTCCCTACTCTTTACTATCTCTCTCTCTCTCTCTCTTTACACTTTTCCTTTTCTTTCATTTTTCTTTGTTTATTTATTTATTTATTTAAACATTTTATTTTTTTTAACATTTTAGTTCTCATTTTTTCTTCTTCATCTTCTTCTTCTTCTTCTTCTTCTTCTTCTTCTTCTTCTTCTTCTTCTTCTTCTTCTTCTTCCATTTGCCGCCCCCTTCCTTTCGAGTCACGTTTAGCCTCTGCCTATTACTCTACTTTTCCCTCTATCAATCATAACGTCCTGGGTATGACGATAAACTACATCCGCGTCCTGGGTATGACGATAAACCAAAAAGCCGTCGATCCGATCAATCGGCTGGTCATGTCATGCCTCATCACATCTAACCCATCCCAAAACAACTACAACTTACAATTAATATTCCCACCCAAACCCTACACTAAATATACTAACACCTTACCCCTAAAATGTGATGGAAAGCGGTGGCTTAGGGTCAATCAGTAGAAAAAAATTTAAACAATGATGTTGCCAGCTATACGTTTTTGAAACAATGATGTTGCCACCTATACGTTTTTGAAACAATGATGTTGCCGGCTATACATTTTTGAAACAATGATGTTGCCAGATATACGTATTTGATATATCAAGTAAATACTGGATCTGGCATTAAATAACCCATAGCGGTTGATATGCCATAAAACCCCAAACAAACAAAAAACTATCAGTCATAACCTTGTCACTCCTCTTTACTCTCTCTGTTTAAATCCCCAACCACATTTCTTTCTTTCTTTCTTTCTTTCTTTCTTTCTTTCTTTCTTTTTCTAACATTTCTCTTTTGTTGCACTTATTGTATATTACTAGTTCAATACAAAACATAGGAATTTTTTTTTCTTCTTTTCAATCATTTCACCTCAGGCAAGGCGATAACGCCACTAAGACTACCGTCAAAAACGTCAGAGAGGAGAAAGAACAGGATCCAAGAAAGACAGAACATGATAGATGATTACTTCTCCCTACACTTTACTCTCTCTCTTTCTCTTTCTCTCTCTCTCTTTGCATTTTTTTGTTTCTTTTTTCTTTGTTTATTTATTTAAACATTTTATTTTTTTAGCATTTTAGTTCTCATTTTTTGTCCGAAAATGCATATATTTCTTCTTCTTCTTCTTCTTCTTCTTCTTCTGCTTCTTCTTCTTCTTCTTCTTCTTCTTCTTCTTCTTCTTCTTCTTCTTCTTCTTCTTCTTCTTCTTCTTCTGATTCTTCTTCTTCTTCTTCTTCTGCTTCTTCTTCTTCTTCTTCTTCTTCTTCTTCTTCTGCTTCTTTCTCCTCCTCCTCCTCCTCCTCAACTATTTGCTACTCCCCTTCCTTTCTATTCACGTTTAGCCTCTGCCTATTACTCTACTTTTCCCTCTATCTGGAATAACTGATAACCCTGTCTCCCCTCCTTAAATCTGCTTAAATCCCAACCACATTTTCTTTTCCTTTCTTTCTTTCTTTCTTTCTTTCTTTCTTTTTTTTTTAACATTTTTATTTTGTTGCTGTTATTGTATATTACTAGTTCAATACAAAAACATAGGAGAATGTTTTTTCTTTTTTTTATTCATTTCACCCCAGGCAAGGCGATAATGCCACTAAGACGGTAGCGAAAACGTCAATGAGGAGAAAGGTCGATAACAGAACAGGATCCAGAAAGACAAAACATGACAAATGATTTTGAATTAAGCTTTTGAAGATCGTTGTTAACAGGAACGCAAGAATCTGTAAGAGTGTTCCTCTCTGTAAGAAGTGCGAGAAAACAAAATAATAAAATAGAACTTACGGTTACATATAACTATTTCTAGTGCTCCGATTGAACTCATGGCGTCGGGGTATCAAATAGGAAAGCCACTCCACGGTGGTAGAATAATGACTCAAGCGAGCTGCCAGGTAGAGACAGAAAACTTTACAGAATCTTCTTTGGATTTTATCAGGAATATCGAGATATATTAGCAAGAGCACCAAACCAGATATGGCAGCAATATCTAATGCACGAACAAATGGTAGATTTATAAACGTGCAAAATGGATTCTGTCAAACAAATTGTTTAGTACGACACATTCAGCTAACTTCCCCAGCAGCAGAGATAGCATTTGATTCAATATAACCTTTCCACTTAATGTCCGCGGGAAAATGGAAAAATCTAGAAGGTCTAATGAGTTGCCATGCTGATGGAAAGTAAAAATGATTCTCTGAGATGACTAAAAGACAGCAGTTTGGGAAGTGTTCAAATTTCCAATATATCTCTTGAGGTAAGTGGGTACCCGCGTCGATCGTTACGGGTCGCAGCGCTACATATTAGCCGTCGCCGTCTTTTCCCTCTGGGTGAGCGCGCGGCGTTCTGCGACGGGGCAAAAGGGCGGCACGCTCCGCTTTGGTGACTCTGGATAACTCACTGGTCGATCGCACTGGCGACGGGTCTCACGAGGATCCGCCCTATCAACTGTCGGCGGTCGGTTAAATGCCTACAGTGGTTACTACGGCTAACGGTGAATCGGGGTTCGATTCCGGAGAGGGAGCATGCGAAACGGCTACCACATCCAAGGAAGGCAGCAGGCGCGAAAATTATCCAATTCCGGCACGGGGAGGTAATGACGAAACATAACGACGCGTAACTTTTCGATAACTTGTTTACTGTCCGCAGTTCTCCACCCAGGCATGAAGTCATTTCGATTGACGCAGATAAATCGAGGAGTAAATCTCGCCGCGTCCCGTCGAAGCGCTCACTTCAATGATCGATACTCGCTTCGAAAGTCTTTGCGAATATGTTGAATGTAATTTTCCAGATCAGCTGCGAGTACTGAAATAAAAGTTATGTGATGGATGGACAGAATTGTTTTTTCTTTTTTCTTTTTTTTTCGTAACTTAGATATTATTAAGTACAGTCAACAATCACAACATGCTGTAATAAAAGTTATGGGAGAGTCAGAAGATTCTTTCTTCTCATAGATCCTGTCAACCTCAGCCTACAATATTTTTATTCCCTCCCATCCAGTAAATCTAGAATTATCACGCTTACAAAATCTTTGAAGTACTTCATCCAACTATTGTTCCTTATCCAAATTATCATCATAACCGTGCTTGTAAAATTCATAAAATATTTCGTAGTTTGGGCGCAGTTAACTGAAACCACGGATAAAGTCAGTTTATAACGGAAGTTATTCCGGAAAGTGACAGATTTTGTTTGTAAATGGTTAGTTGGATATTAGGATTATCTGTCTGGACTCAAAATAATAGTTACCTTGAGTGATTTAGAAGAACGTTAAGCCCTCTTACTGATAGCGTCGCCTTCTATTCTGTTTTATTTAAGTCTGACGTCACCTTTTCCGCTGTCAGATATAAAAGCCTCGTTCTGGAGCGAAGATTAATGCTGATTATAAACAAGAATGAGACGTTGGCTGTTCGTGATCAACGCCTGGTAATACCGGATTTACGAATTAGGTAAATAGTTCTTTGATGCCTGTTTCAATCAAAGAACAAAGATATAATATAATGTAACAATCCACCCGTCAGGATACGTTCATATAATATAGGCGATACGGAAAATAGCAGACGAATTGAAATTCTTTATATCGTATTTGCTTTCCAAATAGGGGTGATTTTAACCAGATTATATAGTGTTTTGCTCTTCTCGGGAAAGAAGTGAGAAACATACTTTTCTTAGATTAGGAAATGCTGCACCAAACACCGTCAAGGTGTGCCTAATTCAAAGACCTTTCGAAAGGGAAACTAGCGTTCGCTTTTCTCTAGCTTAAGTGTAAGTCCCCTTACACTTCGCAATCGTAGAATCTTATGTGTGTGTGTGTGTGTGATGAAATCTGCTTTCGTCCAATAGCGATCCCATGATGCCACTTTATTGAAGCCAAAGCTTTGAACGATTTGCGTGCGCAAGAATTTTTACGTATATAAAAGAAAGAACACTTGCAAAAAAAAAAAAAGAAAAAAAATTAAAAATTCGGAAATATATTTTGATATATTTTTTTTCAATATCTACCGATTCCAAACTGGCTCGAATGAATGACATTGACAATAAAGCGATTTTCTCTTCAGTTTTCGTTCGTGTTATATTATATATTTTAGAATCTTGTGTCAGAAACGATATCAGTGTTCGCTGAAAATCCATGATTAGAGAAAGAAAGGAGATGGGTAAATAGGGGTGAAGAGAGTAAGTAAATTTAAATAATAATAATAATAATAATAATAATAATAATAATAATAATAATAAATGTGATGGTGATATATAAAGAAAAAGAAAAGAAAAAAGGAACCAGATATACAAAAGTGGGAAAAAAGATTACAAAGAGAAATCAATAGGGAGTGAAACGAAATAAAAAAAAAAAAGAAAAAAGAAAGAAAAAATAGATAAAAAGTAATGGTAGAAAAGAAGATCATCTAGATGTGAACAAATGAGAAAATGATGCTGATAGTGACAGATGAAGAAACAGATGATTACACTAAGTTTCCATTGTCAACATGATTGCTGACGAGTGCGGTTACAGGTGCGCATGCGTCAAACAAATGGCAAGTTTCCCAAATGATCTACAGGATCTCTTATAGAAAATTTCCTGTGGATACAAGAAACATGCACACAACAACAGGACAATAGTTGGGGGGGAATGTGGAGAAAAGGTCGATTGTTTTCATATTGAGATTTAGAAAATACAGGATACATTTTATTAATATATAATCTTTATTTTTTGTCTCCACATTACTTTCTGATTAATTTGCTTCTTTATATAAAGATTTTTCGACATGTTGCAATACATGTATTAGGATAACGCAAATGTTACGAGCGACAGCTTTTGCACGATATTCAGAAAAGAGTTTTCTTCTATATGCTGTTTCCCTTCGGGAATTTGGTGGTCATGACTCTCCACAATTTCCTATCCTTTACAGCTCTTAATAATTTTTGTATTTTTGATATCTTTCTTAAAAAATTGTCCCGCCAGCTATTTTACTCAATCTCGCTGGGTAGGTTATGCTTTGTTTCCCCATCTTACTCCTAGCTTCAATATAACTTGTTTGTATCAGATTTTCCAATCCCTCTTTCCTCATTACGTACCCCAGAAATTCAAACACTCTGCTCCTGATGTCATGTAGGTGTCCTTTTTGGTTCCATTTTCTCTAAAACTCCGCCATTGCTCTGATGTTTGACCTATGGTATATACACCATTCTTCTGTGGAACCAGATTTCTGTTGCTTCAAGTCTCATCACTTTTGACTTGTTTGTCTAGCATTTACTGCCTGAATGATATTACATAAAAGTTCAGCACTCTTTACATTGTTTCTAACGAAATTCTCTTATTTCTTAATACATTGCTTATCTTTTGGAAGGCATCTTTCGTTATACTAATGCGCCTTAGGATTTCAGTGTCGCACTTTCCGTCCTCTGTTCGAAGACTTACCAGATATTAAATTGTAGTACAGAGCAACCTCGGTTCTCAAACGTCTCACATGTCAAACAAATCGTTTTTTTTCGAACAGAAAAATCAAGGTAGAAAAGCCTCGGATATCAAACAAATTTTCGGTTCTCGAACAACATTGCCGAACAAAGCTAACCCGAACGAATTAAATTCGCTAACCGAGGTTCCACTAAATTTGTTTGATTTTGGCATCTCCAATTTGTAATTTTATTCTACTGTGACTTTTTTCTTTGTTTCGTATTGGGAACATTTCGGGTTAAGAACGGCCTTCAGGAACGAATTAAATTTGTGAACCGAGGTTCCACTGTATTTGTTTGATTTTGGTATCTCCAATTTGTAATTTTATTGTACTGCGACTTTTTATCTCTACATTGATTCCTATTAGAAAATAGTTTCGGTTTACGAACATTTCGGGTTAAGAACGGCCTTCAGGAACGAATTAAATTTGTGAACCGAGGTTCCACTGTATTTGTTTGATTTTGGTATCTCCAATTTGTAATTTTATTGTACTGCGACTTTTTATCTCTACATTGATTCCTATTAGAAAATAGTTTCGGTTTACGAACATTTCGGGTTAAGAACGGCCTTCAGGAACGAATTAAATTTGTGAACCGAGGTTCCACTGTATTTGTTTCATTTTGGTATCTCCAATTTGTAGTTTTATTGTACTGCGACATTTTTCTCTACATTGATTCCGATTAGAAAATAGTTTCGGTTTACGAACATTTCGGGTTAAGAACGGCCTTCAGGAACGAATTAAATTCGTGAACAGAGGTTCCACTGTATTTGTTTGATTTTGGCATCTCCAATTTGTAATTTACATATTGGGTTTTCCATTTTGCTGACAACCATGCATTATGTCTTCCTGCAGTTGATGTTCAGTTCTTTCTTCTTAATTCCTTTCAATTAGTTCTGTAAGAATTCCTGCAGGTTCGTTTCTGTGTCTTCTATCAACACTGCGTTATCTACATATATTTTGTTGTTAAGATTGTGACTGCCATAATGAATGATAGTATGACTTCTAATTATCCCAGAATAGCCTCACTGTATATGTTGCATAAGTCCGGTGAGTAGATACACCCTCGGAATATGACCACAAAAACTGGGTTTAATACTTCGAAAAAAAAAGACTATTACTGATTACGAATATAGAATTAATAAATAGTAAAAACTTCAAATACCTCGGCAAAATGATCAGTTTCAACAAATTTAATATATGAAAAAAAGGAAATTGTATATATAATTGTAATCGTGCTAAACCCTAAGCGGTCGTCCAAGACTTCCAACACCGCGGCTGGTCGTTGAAGTGACCGCCTCAGTTCAGAGCTAAGCTTATCCACGTTGTGATTTAAGTTTAATTATAACGCAGGCAAGATGGAATCTTCGCAGGTATCTTCGTGTTGTCTCGTCCAAGCAGGGCGATGACGTACAGGAAATATAACACTCGAATAAATTGAATAAAAAAACAAAACAGTTTTATATCAGTCCTCTATACAATAATTGATTTATAGTAGAATTCGCATGCAATTAATTATCAGCCGAACCCACATCTAAATTGGAGGCTTTCGTCGGCAGATAATCACGTGTCTCTCTCCTGTCTCTGGTCTCGTCTCGTCTCCGTCTCTTTTGCCTCCCTTCTCTCTTCTGCTCCGACTCGTCTCTCTTCTATCGAATTCGCATCGCGCATTCGTATTTATAGACATCATTTTTGGGAATTCCCTTCAGCCAGTCTCTCATATCATGATCACTCACTAAACCTCCTCGGTAAGCGTAGATGGCTTATCCATCCCCACAAGTCTTGAATCACTTTCAATCAGGAGAATCAACTTTAAATTCGTTATTTACGAAAATGAAGTCTCCGCTTTACAGCTTGCATTTGCAGCTGTCTGTCAATCAACACTGTTTCTTTAAGTCTGGGTCACTCTTCCATTGTTAAAACTGCTCGACATACAATTCAAGTCGTTTATGTGTGAATTAATCCTTAATTCTTCCCACGGGATTTTGATATTAACTCTTCTCATTTCAATGTCTCTCAGCACTTTCTTATGTCTTAATAAAATTGTGTTCCGTTTTACCGTGGCAACGACAAATAGTGTCACATAAAAGACTGGTCTTGAGGTAGTTTAGATCAACAACGCAAATTGCTAGAAATCTAAAACATCAAGCTAAAAACTCGAATCATTTTTTTAAAAATAGATTCGTCAGATCAAGACTTTCATATGGATGCTATGTATAGCACCAAACCCGTTCAGAAATATCTAAACTGTCAGCTGTATACAACTGCTTTCTAAGATTAGTGTTTAAAAAATACTTTGAACGAGTGAAGCCTGAGGGTCTTGGCAAACATCACCCTTCTTTGAACGAGTGAAGCCTGAGGGTCTTGGCAAACATCACCCTTCTTTGAACGAGTGAAGCCTGAGGGTCTTGGCAAACATCACCCTTCTTTGAACAATTTCTATTGGCGCTACGCAATCGCAATCAAAGAACTGTGCCATATAATAGAAATCAAATCTCTTGTGGACTACAAACAGCAGGAACCAGAAAATGGATATCGCATGTTAGACAAAGTAGTGACATAATCAATATGCTGACATTCTACACTACTTAGGAAATGTTTAGGAAGAGGAGCACAATCACTACTTGAAAGAGCGATAACAGCTATTGGTCTTGAAAAATTATTTAAAGAAAAAGATTTGATAACTTTCAACTGTAGGCAGTACTGGCTGTGAGGTCAGTGAATGCCAAATGTTTCCTTATAGAGAAATGGATAATATTACCATTAGCATTAAAATAATATTGCTTGCACCCCCAAATTATTGTCATCACTTGTGAAGCCCGTTGACACGCTGACATTTTTTCTATAAAAAAGAGATATCGGACCCAAATATTTACTTTGTGCCATAATGATAACCTAATTCAAAATAAGATAGAATACTAATAATTAAGCCTAGGTTAATTCGAAATAACACAACAAATGACTTCATTAGGCAGCTTATCGGGAGATTGCAAGTTTTGAGTAGCATGGAAGCACCTCTTAATTTGCGTTGTTCTCATGGACTTGCTGGTGGGTAATACATGTTATAACATTTACAGTAAAAATGCCAGCAATATATATTTATTAAAAAATATTACCAACAATTTATTTCTATAGAAAATGACAAATTATACATTTTTATAGTAAAATGACAGTACATTTTATAGTAAAATTGAAAATATCGCATTCGTTGTCATAGATAATGATTGATCTCATTTCTTGTAAGGATAAATAAGTTTTATCTCCGCGTTTGATTATTAAGTAATTAAATTTCTATCTTGAAATAATGTTATTCTCTTGAATTAATTATAAAGTTTAAATTTTCATCTGTAGATTTCGGCATTAAATAACCATTGATGTGTTGATACGCCGCTAAACCAAATTAATGACAACCTAACCAAAGAAATAGGTTTATACCAAAACTGAACACATACAGTCGATCGTGTACAAACCATATATTTAAAGCATACATCTATCCTTAAATTATAAAATTATGTACAAAATAGATGTAGTTGAAATCAGTTCAAAATCTTTAGATTTCGGAATTGAAGGATCTATAAAGGTTGATATACCGCTAAACAAGATCAGCCAAACAATTGAATGATTTCATTGATATTGATTATTCTTTCCTTGTCTGTGCATATCTGTGTCCAAAGAGATATTTGATAAGTACTGAACGCAAGGCAACAAGAGCGGAGTAACTAGCAAATACGAAGGTAAGTAAATAAGCTCTTGTGATTAGTTAACTATGCTTATTGGTGTATAAACCTATCAATAGGGACAATCAGTACCTAAAGAAGAAATCGAAAAACTATACGAAAAAAGAGAGATAGATAGCAACACACAGAGATGGATATTAACAGTCTGAGATAGATAGATATGAATAAAATGATAGAGAACAATGCATAAAAGCCTTAGAAGATAGATATATCTAATAGACTGATATATATATATATATATATATATATATATATATATATATATATATATATATATATATATATATGTGTGTGGGTGTGTGTGTGTGTGTGCGTGTATATATATATATATATATATATATATATATGAATGAAGAAATAAAGGTGTGATATATTTATGGGATAAAGTGCTCAATATCAGAGATAGAGCTTATTTTAATATAAATATAGAAGTGAACATTGAAGTCAACACTCAATGGCGACAGGTTATTTCATGCTGGACGCAATCGTCAGGCCGCCTGACGATTGCCTCTAGCATGAAACAGCCTGTCGCCATTGAGTGTTGACTTCAATGTTCGCTTTTATATTTATATATATATATATATATATATATATATATATATGTGTGTGTGTGTGTGTGTATGTGTGTGTGTGTGGTCGTATGTGTGTGTATAAGTGGTATATACATATATATATTTGTCTGTGTGAGAGAGTAAGTGCGTGTGTGTGTCTGAGTGTGGGCACTGAGATCAACATCGAGTAGCGACAATCTGTTTCATCCTTGCGTCGCCATGTGTGTTTTGTTGGGTGATGGCTTGAATATTTTTATATGCATTATATTTGGGAGAGGTGTTCTTCTCTGCGTTTGGGAGCGTGTTCATGCAGGCGTGTTTGGGGGAGGGGCTTCTGTTAAAATGCAGGGAGGGATGTCAAGTTGATAACAGTGCTGATTATCGCAGTGGAATCAATCTCATTAAAAATGTGTAACTTCCCTGACCCGGTGATATCATGCCAATGTGCAGTCATCCCAAAATTGTAAAAATTGAAATCTGGTATCAAATAATAACAAACGCCAAGAAAATAAATGTATTAACGTAATAATGCAAACTGGTAATACAAGTTAGTAGTTCCAGGAATGCGGGGTTGCTAGACAAATATATATAAAGTCTTTGGTATCGACGTTTCGCTGTATGACTTCTTACTGAGTCTACGGACTTGTTACTATGACACTTGTGCTACCCTCCTCTATTACTACTCTTACTGACTTGACTACCGACTTGACGATGTTCAACAACACGCCCACGTGTGTCGAATGTGGCACAAGGCCGGTTTAATGTGGGCTCACCGAGCCCGTAGGCTCGGTCATAAATGCCCGTAGAACCCGTATAAACGGGATCGGGTTGGTCAACCACCCCGAACGAGGCTCTGCCCAGAGGCGGAGCCTCGTCTGGGTTCCTCTCTGTCCAGAGGCAGAGCGTTCGACACACTAGCCGAGTCGTTCAAAAAGGACTGACTCGAATTGACAGTATTTACTGCCCCCCACGAGGGATAGATGTGGCACAAGGCCGGTTTATTGTAGGGTATTCCCGAGCCCGTAGGCTCGACCAAAAAATGCCCGTAGATCCCGTATGAACGGGATCCGGTTGGTCAACCACCCCGAACGAGACTCTACCCTTCGGCGGAGCCTCGTCCGGGTTCCACTCTGACCAGAAGCAGAGAGTACGACCGTCTAGCCGAGTCGTCCAAAAAGGACTGACTCGAATTGATTGTCCGGGTATTCGCTGGTAGTAGTATATGTATATCTTGGGTGAATCCATTTGTGTGAAAAGGGGAGATCCCTCAACAATATATATAAAGTGTGTTTCATTAAGACGGATTATATATAAGGGTGTTTCATTAAGACGGATCAAAGTCAGGAATAAATAAATCAGTCAGTGTTATTAGTGAAACTTTATTTATCTCTCTATTGGATCATGTTATTTAAGTCATGGCATTTATGCGTGTAAAATAATATCGCCCAAATGTCCGTCAAATCTGAAAGAAAAAGAAAAATATCATTAGACTCTAAAACTTAATTCACATTTAAAATCGATCCAAATTATTGGAACACCCTTTATATATATATATATATATATATATATATATATATATATATATATATATATATATATATATAATCAGTAGATAGAAAGTGAACAAGATTAAACGGGTGTAGAAATATGGAGATTGGAATAAAATAGACAGATATTAACAGACTAAGATAGATAGATAGATAGATAGATAGAAAGAATTGGTTTAAATAGATATATAGACAGAGGTAGTCTTTGTGTGTGTGTGTGTGTGTGTGTGTGTGTGAGAGAGAGAGACATTACTAGGTGAATTCTATCTGTAACAGCTAAAAATATATTTCTATTACCCGTAAAAATCTACAATAAACCGTCTTGCATACGGACCTTACACCAAAGTTCAAGTACAAAGTAATAACAAAATACCGAACATTAGCGAGGAATTCGTACTCGTTAATTAAAGCATTCATGCATCACATTCTTTGCATTTTGCCAATTTATCACGTGGATTAGTTTATTATATATATATATATATATATATATATATATATATATATATATATATATATCCCCACTGACCAGAATCTTGAAAGTAGATGTGTTTTATTTTTATTTTACAATGATGTTTATCCTGCACGGAGGGTTACAAAGTGGCACAGAAAAATGCGAATATGTGTGGAAGATAACGGTTAATCCTAGACTCGACAGGTTAAGATTGTAGTGATCAGGGAAGCATCCTCTTGGGAGTCGGTTATACAGAGCATCGTTTCTCGGGAAGAAGATGCTCGGGTAGGGCTTACATCTCACCAATGGAATACGAGGGGAATGAGTGTGGTTGGCTACAATGTGCGTGGCATCTTGAATCATAGCCGTGAAAGTTAGAACTTGTGAAACAAAGGAATGTAGTTCGTATGCACACATTCCATTGAAATAGCGATAGGGTAGCGAGTTCTCTCTATTTTACGGAGGTAGGATTTCTATCTCTCTTAGTTGCCTTGTGCCATACTGAGGCAATTTTTATAAATATCTGTTAATAGATAATTTCATGTATGTGTGAGATGTTCTATATCTTTGTATGTGTGTGCGTGATATATGTATCTTTTTGTGTGATGTAATTTTAACCAAACAAGTAATGAAAATTGACCTTCACTTTTCTGTGATTCTAAAAGGAAGGTACGCATGCGCAGTAGGAGTGAATTCAATGACGTCTCAAATTGAATACAGTTGCACTTTGAAATTTTAAATTCATATGATTCGCATTTTTGTCCTCTGCGTGTGGATGATCTTTTGTTCGTTTATACTTCTCGTTTTTTCTCTCTCCTTTTCAACACCCCCCTCTTTTTTTGGCTACTGTTCAAAATGGGTTTAATGATCATTTCAAAATTCAAATAGCTTTTCTTTTTTCCTTCCTAAAAAAACCCTATCTTTCACATTCATCCTTCACTTCATTTTCCCCTGTCTCATTCCTTCTGCATACCTTTCCATCGCTCTTATCGATAAATCATACGTTAGAGGACCTCAATTTATTTGATCCTTATCCATTATGAATACATAAGAGGTATAAATTCCGTAATATATTCCCTCGTGGTGTCTCGCTAAAACAATAACGACTGAGTAGTGAGTTCGATCCTCACTGGCTGTTCCATGCTTTCGGCCTTGTGCCACATCCGAGCTACGCTTGGAAAATCGCTATATTCTCTCGTGGACAATTTTTATATCAGAAACTCATATAAGCCAAATGCAACCAAATAAAGAAATTAATAATAAAGAAGTTATTTCTATTAAAAAATATAAATATACGCACGGGTATCAATAAAATATTTTTGCAGCCGAACTTTGATATTTACCAATCAAAGCAATTTATGATATGTGCAAAATTCAACCAAAAAATCCTCTCGGTCTTAAAGGAGACAACCATTCATCGTATCCTATACACTGTCGCTACAGAATCACAAACGAAATCTTCTACAAATCTCATGCAAATATAATTTTTAGACTAACAACAGCTTCAACAAAAATGAATAACACAAATAATTTCTCTTCGGGCTTAATGTTTCTCTGTCAAATTTGATCTTCAAACATATAAAAGAAATAACAACCGTTATTACTTCTCTTGTAAATACCTGTTCTTTATTGTTCGCTCTCATTAATAGTGTTCCTTTATCTCTATCAAATTAAGTAACCCTCAGTCAAGCCATGCAATTTAGTGACATTACTGACTTTCTCATTTGAAAGGATTAAATAAATAAAAATTAGAACTGAAAATAATGATATAATAATTAACTTTCCAAACGGCTTCAGAGAAAAGATTAAGAAGGAAACATCTAACAATAAAAGAAAGTGGACATGAGAAAAGCCTGATGAGAAAGCGGAAAAAATAAAATAACCCCACCTCCTAGGATCAGTTACACTTAGTAATGTATGAGTCCTACCTGTGAGTACAATTTGTTATAATTCTTTAAGCATGGGTTACCAGGAATCCCTACATTATGTCCGTCTGAACCTTTTCCAAACAATCCGAGGCCTCGAGGTACAAGTGGAATTAATGATGTCCTCATGTGGTACATGTTTTAGATTTCCTTTTCAAGATCCTTCTATTTTGATAGTTTTTTTTTGTTGAAGATCTTCAATTGTGCCTTCCAAGCTGCAGAAATTGCCATGTAAATAAAAAGCATATGCCGTTCTTGGAGTCTTTGATCACGATGTCTTGGCGATTAGCATTGATTGTTCTGTCTAAAGTCACATAAAATTGTTACAGGTTCTATGTTTTTAACCGGGTCTGGGTAGATTTAATTCCAGTTTCATACGGTTTCCTTCTCGTAAAAAAAATTCGCATTTTCCAGTGCAGTTATCGGCCTAATCTATTATTATTATTATCATTATTATTATTATTATTATAGAAAAATGATATCACGATCCGAGTTCAAATTCTGGCCTAATCTCTTACGTTCACTTTTGCACAAATATCCTTGGCAAAGACATTAACCCATCTCTTCTATTCCCTCCAGCTATTAAATAAATAGCAGTGTAAACTGGGATCTCTAGCGTTGGGTAGAAGCTAGTTTAGCCTCGCGCTATTCTACAGGTGTGTTCATGATAATTATGCTGGCGTGCTACAAGACTTGGTTCAACGAGTGCAGACCTTCACTGTTAGAACCTACGAGGCCATGTTTTCTGCGTCATCTACTCTTCATTCTTTTAATATTTCACTGCTGAGCATGAATCTCTCTCTCTCTCTCTACATATATATATATATATATATATATATATATATATATATATATATATATATATATATATATATTAAGCAATCAACCCCAAGCAAGGCGGGAAGCCACTAGCAGGCAAGGGGTTACAGAGAGTTGGAGCGAGAACAAAGAGGAGTGATAGAGGAAAGGATGAAGAGAAGGTTAGGGGATAGATCAGGGCATCTGGGGACGTCGATTTACGTTACATTTGAATAGTTGGAGATTATAGCTGTCAGGAAAACAAGAAATGGCGAGGGAGTTCCACAGGCGAGACGTGCGAGACATGAAACTATTGGAGTAGAAGAGACGGCTTCATTCAACAGTTTCG
>OZ038476.1:122224254-122321754 GCA_964036315.1 Acanthosepion esculentum
CTCGGATTGATGAATTGGAGAGCCGAGTTCGAATTCCAGTCGAATCCATTACATTCACTTACGTGCTAATACCCTTGGGAAAGTTATGATTCCTCTTCTTCTCCACGCCCCCAGCTATGGTTAAATATCAGTACAGACCGGGTTCTGTAGCCTTGGATGGCAACTGATCTACCACAGAATGAAATGGCAACATACTGCTGGAAAAAGAATCTGTCTCGTTAGTCATGTATCGAAAGATACATGATCGCCTAAGTGCGTATCACGCACGGCACATAACTGACTGACCTTTCGCGGTGCTGTTCATCCTCTGATTGGCTTTATCCAGGTAAATGTAAGGAATTTATTTTGCAACTAGTATTTATATAGAATTAAAGAAGTCGTTATTTTTCAGAATTTTTAAAATTTAAGAACGCTCATGAATATACTTCAGGCTAACTAAATGGCAAAGTAAATTATGGAGACAATGCTAAGTGATGTAATTTAATGTTTGATAAAAGAAAGGGAATAAATATTGTTATTATTGCTGTTGATTTTTTTATTATTTAATTATTATTTATGTTATTTTAGTTTGAGATTAATTCATGTATTATATATTTTAAATAATAATTTTGAATTTAACAGTTTTCTTTTAAGTTCAGTTTTATTTTTATTGATAAGTATATTGGCTGGGGAACGAGTATTTCTTTTAGGAAAGGAGATATTTTAAAAAAACATCCCGGAGTACAGAATTATATTTTGGTAAGAATTTTCCGTCTAAGTTACTTTCTCTTTTCTTGAATCTAAATATAAATATTTATCATTTATATTTTAGTCATTTCTGCTTCAGTCAATTTCGCACCGCCGTAATGCAGATTCCCCTCTGCCTTTTCTATAAATACTTTCATCGTAATTGTTTTGTAAAACTTTCTTCTATGGTAACTAGTTTATGAATTTAAGCGCAGTACTCGATTGGCTGCAAGGTCTCATCATTTTACAGTTGAAATGGCTATATATAACTGCAAGTTCTATGCTAACAGTTTCTTCTATCACACTTCTCGCTTGTGGAAATTTCTTCCAGCATCTTGTTTCCCAGTCTCTCCAGAGATATAAAGTTTACACGCAATATCAGTTGTTATCTTCTATCTTAATTCTTTTTGTTCCCTCTCCTTAATAGAATTATCTCATATTCTCTAAGATTCAGTAATCCCTTGCGTCTTAGTGGCATTACTGCCTTGTCTGGGGTGAAATGATTAAAAAAAATAGTCAGAAGTAGCATTACTTCATATCCCAATAAGTAATCTTCAAAATAGTCAAACGCAAGTGTTTCCTTAAACCAGTCGTAGACCTATGTAATATGTAATATTCTACCATCGGAGATGTGAGATAAATATAATATATAGTAGCGATGTTTTGTCGAGATGGTAGGATCTGAAAATAAATTCGTATATTATTGCTAGTGAATAGAAATGCGACGCAATGGGATGGCCAAAGATGCCTTCCAAAAGCTAAGCTGGGTATTAAGAGAGAGAAAAAAATCGTTAGAAACAAAGAAAAAAGTACTGAACTGCCACGTAATATCCGTCTTCCTGTATAGCAACGAATGCTGGACAATCTCCTCAAAGATGAAGAAGCGACATGAAGCAACAGAAATGTGGTTCTATAGAAAGATGCCGAGGATACCATGGACCGAACATGTGATCGCCAAGTAGGTTTTAAATAAAACAGAAACAAAACTGAAACTTATACTAACCATCTTAAAGAGGTAGTTGATATTTCTTGGCACACGTAATGAGGAAGACAGGCTTGGAAAATCTGATACTCAAGGGACAGATTGAGAGAAAGCAGGACAAGGGAAAGCAGCGCGTAGAAGTTGATAGACTAGAGCAAATTGATGGTAGAACAAGGTTTAAGAGAGCTAGCAGGAAAACAGTACTATTAAGAGCTGTAAATGTCAGGAAGATGGAGAGGGCCATTATTTCCGGTGTCCTGAAGGGACACGGTACATAAAAAAGAAAAGAAGAATATTTTGTTCAAAATCAATATTTGTGCGTGTGGTTGGATGAGTGAGAATTCCGAAGAGAAAGATAAATTTTAAAACGCTGCTGTATTACCCTCTTCTTAACCCTAACCCTAACCCTAACCCTCACTTCTTATCCAAAACATGGAACCGATGAGCTACGGATAGCTGGGATCATAAAGAAGTGGGTAGACTTCAAAGATACTCAAAACATCTCACTATTTAGCATCAGCGTCATATCCAAAAACAGACTACAGCATTATGTATGTATGTATGTATGTTGCGGCATTCACCCTGGTTAAGCCGGCTCCTTCCAAGGAATTCACCCCGTCCGGAACGAAGGCCGACAAAGCACGGCGATCCGTCGCCAATGCTGTAACGAGCGACAACCATTCCAGATTCCAACGGCGGCGAACTCTTGAAACGGAGTAACAAGGGAGTTTGAACTTCACACGCGGTCCCCACACCTCGCGTGCTATCCCAGTGGAGGGAGGAATATGCTCTTACTTGCCGCAGAATTTCCACAGATGCAGAGGCAGGAGTAACCAAGAGGCCGCCGGATGCCGGTGCAAACGCCGAATGGTTTTGAATTCAGAGTTGACTTTCTCCTAGACCAGTTGCCATCCAAGGCTATAGAACCCAGTCTGTCTTGCTATTTACCCATAGTTGGAGGGAGAAGAAGAGGATTCACACCTTTCCCAAGGGTGTTAGCACGTAAGTGAATGTAACGGATTCGACTGGAATTCGAACTCGGCTCTACGATTCCTCAATCCGAGCCGTTATCCATTACTCCTCTGTGACTACAGCATTGTTTCCGATATATCATGTTTGCCATACGACTACCGGCATCTGTACCATAATTTGACACAAGAACATCACGTTGATCACCCCAAATCACGTGAGCAGTGCTGCTCTGTAAAGCAAGCTCAATAACTGTCTTGCGCCAAGCCAATCAGAATTGCCAAGGATAGATTGATTTCAGCAGATTAATAGATTAAATGGTAAAAATAAGAAAAACTGATTGCTTAAAGCAAGATAAATATGAACAGGTTGAAGATTCTGGAAGAGCTACAAAATCAGAAAGAAATTAATTTGATCGATTTGAAGATAAACAAACAGATTTGAACCGACTAATTCAACGAAAGTAGATAGATATGAAAGGATTAAATCGATATCAAAGAAATATAATTAAATTACATACCAGCAGACTTCTGTAGATGGTTAGAAAAATCATATTTATATGTATGTGGGCGTGTTAATACACCACACATAAACACACACACACACACATATATATATATATGTATATATATATATATATAATGCAAATAGTGTACATAATACCTCATCTCATATATATATATATATATATATATATATATATATATACCGGACACTATTCGGAATATACTTGTCGAAAACACTAATATAATAGCATCATCCACTTGCAAAAAAAGGCTAAAAATAATGGAAGCCTTACTTATAAAATTAAACAAACCAACCCTTAATAATATTAACTTTGAACATGGACATAATATCTTGACCGTGTTTTGAAACAAAAAAATGAATCACTTTATAAAACACACACAAACTATTTCTAATTCTAACAGTTGAAATATAATCCTTGATAATGGCTAAAAGTATAGCCGAAAGCGCTCGGAAAAGAACATTCGGACAATTTTTGTATAATTTATCCTCTGAAAAGAAAACCTTTATTAGATTGCACGAGAAATTATATAAAAAACTAAATAAAAGCACCTTGTCAGTCGTTTTTAATGAAATGTGCTTGAAAGAAGGATTGCTGCCTAAATACACAAATATATATATATATATATATATATGAGATGAGGTATAATGTACACTATTTACATTATTCAAACTATTGTCCTCATCTTTGTCGCTATGTTTATCACAACGTTTCGGCCGTTGTACGCTCCAGCCTTCTTCAGGTGGTTGGAATGTCGAACTGAACTATTTATTTCGCTCACTGGGGTAGACTGGTCTAGTTCCACGTGATATGTCTAATGGATGTCAGTTATCTCCTGTTAATTCCCCTCTTAAAGTTCTCCACCGCCTTAACCAGGTATTGAATTCACATGGCACAGTGGATAAAGGCATTAGTTAGATCCAGTGACAGGACCCAATATATGTATATAGGTTAGCTATTGAAATACTGAAGGGTTTGAAAATGTCATTATTTCTTCGTTTTCAATTTTTATTTCCTTTTTTTACTGGTTATAGCGCATCTCTTGGAGATTAAAATGGCCACGTATTATGTCCAGCAACACGGAAATCTCATTGAGTTTTTCCTGTTCCAGTGAAAGTTAAATTATTCAAGCTCGGAGAAAATACGGGCAACATTTTCATGTCAAAGTATCTCCTAGCGATAACATGAATTGGAACTTAATAGTCCGGTTTGAAAGAACTGGATCAGCCGACGATCCTTCAGGTAGAGGTCCTAAGCGTATCGCCTGAACATCGCTTCAGAAGATTGTGAAAGACGATTTAAAAATGTTTCCATACAAGATTCAAATGGTCCAAAGTTTACTACCACAAGATACCCATATGTTTGTAAAAGCTATTTTCGTTTTATACCGTTCAGTCTTTCAGAGACGACCCTTTATATACATACTAGCAGCATGGCCCAGCGTTGCCCGTGCTTGATTCAAAAATTGTACGACTCATACAACAATCGCTATCACTTGACTTAGAATATTTTTGCCATTCCTTGCATTTAAATGAGTGCACTTGCCTTGCTGATGTTGCTACATGCCTTACTTCTTGCCTATCTCACACTGCGAATTTTTCTAAGCTCTATACTAAACATTAAATCTGTTACGAAAAAAGAACTAAACAAAATGAACACAAAATGATCAGCTTTAAAAAAGGATTCGTAACTGGAAAAACCGAATGAAAAAAGAATGTTAACAACAAATATTTTTTCACACCCAACCCAGTTCTGCGGAATCAGAATCAACGCTGAGTTTAAGCAAGCGAATGAGCCAGTTGGAGTAAAGGGCCATGCAGATTTAAATTTCTCCCACTTGTGATGAATACAGCTGTCGATTTTTTTGCATGCTAGCTAACATTCGTGTCAGTCAGATGTTGGCTCTCACGCAGGCCAATAGAATCTTCCTGCCTATTCATGGCAGCCAGCTATAGGCTCTCACTCTGGCCAGTAGAAAATGGCCGCAAACTAAATGAAAACTGCCGTAGAAGCATGAAAAAATCGATTATTTCCACTATCGATGGGAGTTGGGAAATGCAAAGTCGGTCTTGGCCTTTTACACTAACTTGGAGCATGTGCCTGTAAATTTTGGTGCAAATCCGTCTAAAATTGCGGCCGTGCATTCATTACACATACACACACACACACACACACACACACATACACACACACACACACACATCCTGCCTTTTATAGATAGAGAGAGTTAGAGAGAGTTAGAGAGCGAAAGAGAGAGAGATGAATATTCCCTGACAGACAGAAACAAATATATATATTGATAATATTAGTGGTTAATACATATATATTTTTCCAAGAGGATAGAATCCAGGTAGTGATCAGTGTACAAGACAGAGCAAGAACATAATATCAATGGCTCAAACACTAACACTATTTTATATATATATATATATATATATATATATATGTGTGTGTGTGTGTGTGTGTGTGTGTGTGTGTGTGTGTGTGTGTGTATTTATGTATACATGCATGTGTGTGAGCATGCGTGTGTATAGATAGATAGTGAACAGACAACGATAGATAGATAGATAGATAATGAACAGACAACGATAGATAGATAGATAAATAGATACGTACTTGCATAAACAAGTAGAAATGAAAAGATATATAACGTGAAAACAAACGTGGAAATGTAAATCAACATATGTAAATGAATATTAAAAGGTCCCCATTCGTTTCCCTCGAACTGAAATTTCGCCATCAGAGCTTAACATATCAAATTTAATGTTTCTCTCAGGACTTTTGGCATTTTAAATTTAATCCGCTCTCTCAGGTGGTATTATTTCAGATTCACTTGCTTCCTAACCAAATCCAAAAACATCGCATCAGGTAGAATCCTGACATTCAACGAATTAGTTTAAAGCATCGCCACTTAAATAAAACACTCAATGCTTATTGGAAAAAATTGCGAAAATTGATCGAACATTTAGACTCAACGAATATTGATTTTTTTTTGTTTCCCGCCAAACTAACCGTTACACAAAGTGAATTTTTCAGGATCCTCTTGAATATAACTATAATTTATATTATAATCAATTAAAATGAAAAAGATTAAACCCGAATTTCCAAGATGCGGGTTTCATCATTATTTACGTTCGAACTAATATTTTCATCATTGGTATTATCAAAATTTTTCGCCGTTTGGTCTATCAGCCTTCTTTATATACTTATTGGTCCGGGTAATCTTCAGTCGGAATTTTGTTCAACTGAGACTGATGCGTCTCCCTCTAGCAATGGTTTTAAATATCAAGGCAGACTGTGACGTAGGCGTTCATGACTCTCCAAAATGTCCTGTCCTTCGTAGCTCTTAATAAATTTCACCGTTGCGCTATTTCTCCTAAACCTTGCTCCGCCATCCATTTACAGGAGATCACTAAGTAGATTAGGCATTGTTTTCCACTTACCTTCAATCTGTCCTGTGAGTATCAGATTTTCCAAGCCCTCCTTCCTCATTATGCCTCCTAGAAATTTAAGCGGTCTCTTCCTGGTGTTAATACATCTTTCCTTTTTGTTTTTCATTTTTCTCTAAAACTCTGTCGTTACTCACGCGAACGATCCGTGTTATCCTCAGCATCTTAATTAACTTAATTAGCAGTCAGACTAGAAGGGAAACTTCGAATTTAAAAGCAGCCTAAAGAGGAGTTGCGGGCTCCCTCAATCTATCTAGCCGCATTTAAAGTGGTGACCCTATAAACGCAATATGTTATGGGACTCATCCTTTTTATACATTAACAAGTGTTATGACTTCATTGGTCTACGTCTGCTATTTTGTAGTTGATATTAAACGGCTAGGTTTCTGCACATACCTGTCTGCCAGTGCTGGTAGCCATTCCGTGATGCAAACACGTGCTCAGGCATATTTCGTATTGCGCAAAACCCACAGAGTTCGCCTGCGGTTTGTCCTGCAACTCTGTTGAGCGGTCTGAGCGAGTGCGCATAATCTATCATAAACGACGGCAACGGTGTCACTTAGACACGATGACTTGTGAGTTCATGCTAGCATAACCATCGACGAATGTTCTATCTACTCAATTTCACTCACACGGATTCGGTCAACATTGTAGCATTGTTTTTCAAAATTTGATAACAACGTTCGCTTTCCGACTATGAGACCCGGTTTCGAAATTTCACCATGGTCGATTTACCAGGAAGGTGAATTCTTAACGTCATTGCTCAGGGCAGGCGATCCCACCTTCCTGGCAAATCGACCATAGTGAAATTCTCGTGGTCGGAAAGCGAACGTTGTTAAACACTCGACCACACGTCTATATCGTTGATATCGAATACTGAAATGCAGGCCGCTTACTCGCAGTTCATCATCGTATAAAGTCTAAAGAAGTGTTAACAACGATATGGCAGTGAATGCTGGACAATTTCTTCACAGATAATTAGGATATCGATGTGGACCCGAAGTATGGGCCACGGAAGGAAAACACGGAACACGGGTTAGAGGTAAGAAAGATATATTAAACAGAAAAGTTACAAAGAATAGTGTAAGCAGAGCTTACTATCCAGTGGTGTCCGATATTGGTATCGTACGCGGCTGCGCATTACTGGTGCTACGATATTTATCAACGACTAGGTTTCTGCACACACACGGGTCGAATGTGGCACTAGGCCGGTTTAACGTGGGCTTACCGAGCCCGTAAGCTCGGCCAAAAATATGCCCATTTACAACCCGTATACATGAGTTTAGGGACAGTCTACCTCCCCGGACGAAACTTTGCCCTGTGGCAAAGCCTCGTCCGAGTTCCTCTCTGCCAAACAGAGAGTTCGACCGCAGAGCACCATTACTGGTGCTACTCCCATGATACTACCATTCACATAATAATATAGTACTGGGAGAGTCCATGATGTAGGGAAGTATTGGTTTCACAACACCCCCCTTCCAAGAGTTTTCCTCTTTTTTTTCCACTCTTTTTTTCTTGAAGGAAAAAAAAGTAAAACTGTTAATACTTCTTCCTCTTGGTATTCACGTCGAGTGGTTGAGTAAATTTTCTCTTTCTCCCCGAGCGTCGTATTTCCGGAGAGACTTGGGGCGTGTCAAGATCGAAATGTTTGAATATTACGTCGATCGGCTCTTCGCAGATATTTTGTGGTGATTCGTCAGATTGCTACAAACGGCATTTCCTGAGCTGGTTCCTATGGCGTTTGTGGGTATTTTTCGGTCCCTGGACAATATAGACCAGTTCGCCAATGATGTGGGACTGGGGCTTTGGGGATTCGGTGTGGGTGCGTGTCTCGAATCCTCTGTCGCCACTGATGTGGACCCGAAGTATGGGCCACGGAAGGAAAACACGGAACACGGGTTAGAGGTAAGAAAGATATATTAAACAGAAAAGTTACAAAGAATAGTGTAAGTATAAGCAGAGCTTACTATCCAGTGGTGTCCAATATTGGTATCGTACGCGGCTGCGCATTACTGGTGCTACTCCCATGATAGTATCATTCACATAATAATATAGTACTGGGAGAGTCCATGATGTAGGGAAGTATTGGTCTCACAACAGATATGTAGTTCTACAGAAGGATGCTGAGAATACCATAGAGTGTGTATGCAACAAGTAAATCTTAAGCCAAGTAGAAACAAAAAGAATGCACATACTCGGAATCAGAAAGCGACAACTCAAATTTCTGTTACATATACTGAGTTGGACGTGATTGTAAAATTTGACACCCACAGAATACATGGATGGCAAAATGATTAGGCAGGCCACCTACCTGACGAGAATGTGTGACTGGTTGGTGGAACGCTCATTGTGACGGATAGAATAACGCTAACGTTGCTAGGCGCTACAAAGGACAGAAAGTTGTGGAGAGTCATGATCGCACACGTCCAAAGCGATACAGCAAATAGTATAAGTCGCAGATGGGATCACAGAGCGTTACTTGCGACGTAAGTTCTTGAAGAATCTGACTTAGACTTCAAAATTTCCCTTTCATTCTTGCCAGTCCATGACATCAACCGGACTTCCGCCAGTCACAATAAACGAATGTACCTTCGGGGAGGTTCCGTCTCTTAAAAGACTATTGGGCCTTAAATTCAGCCCTGACCTCGAGTGGACCTCTTACATACGATCCATCGCTGAAGAAACAGGAAAATGATCGGATCTTTGTTCCGCTCTAGTAAGTACTTGACTTTCCATGATATCCATGATCAGGCCGAAAAATGAGTGCTGTTCTCATATCTGGGCGCGAGCTTCCCAATCCTCATTTCATACTCTTGATAGAATTAAAAAAAAAAATCTCCCCAATTCATTTTAGAGCAAAAATTATTTTCTACCGTCAAACCTCTCTCTCACAAGGGGGATGTCGCAAGTCTCTCACTGCTCTATCGCTACTTCCATGGAAAGTGCTCAGACGAGCTACATTCCTTGGTTCCGCCAGATCTAAACTTCACGGCTAGGACACACCATACCACTAATATTCTAGAAAACCACCCACATTCTCTCTGAACGCCATCGTTGTGAAATCAGTCCCACTCGAGCAACTGCCCTGTGAAACCGACACCCCAAGAAGATGTTTTCTCCGATCACTACAATATTAGCCTGTCCAAGTCTAGGGTTAACCGTTATCTCCGCCTCCTATCTGTATAAACTGCCCAATAGCGTAAACCTCTACCACAAGTGCAACCCGGGCCTTGTGCAGGGTGAACTTTAGTGTGAAAAAAGACAGCTTTGCTTAGACTGACACAAATGTGACATCACGATACCAGAATCGCTACTCAGTTGGCTTGAAAGATTTTTTTTTCGGTATTACATTAGTTCTCAAGTCATCACTATATCAAATATTAACTGTCTTTGATTCTTACCGAAAATCAAGTTTAAGTATCACAACGCATATAGTCTGTAGTGACTTCTTTTATTGTCCTTACTTGGGAAATAATACCCACAACTCGTCAGTGCAAGAAAGAGCGGAAGCGAGTGAAAGAGGGAGTCTTCAAATTTCCAACCTACGTGTTAGCTACAAGGGGAAAATTCTCACTCAAACTTTTCAAGGGAAAAATTTCTTTTATTTTAATAAATCGGATTATTGCACATTGATAATTCGTTAATTTACGGCTGACAGAAAAGCCGCATCTTTTCCTCTGTTTTTTTTTCTTTTTGATAAGCAAGGGCGACAGTCAGCTCAATCAGTAATATTTATTTGCTTGTCTTTTCTTTGCTTAGCCCTGACGAGGATTTCGCACGTTGACAAATCTTCTGATAACCTCGGTACCAGACATTTATATCTCGTATGTCAGAAACACGACGCACATTCAACACCGCCCGGAACTGCCTACTAGCTAGCAAATGCTCTTCTTTTTTTTTGTTTTCTAATCCCCCAAAAGATCTTATTCTCCATTACGAAGAGAATATTGCACAAGGTGACAATTTTAGAGCATCCAATCGCGGTATCCATGGCGCGGAAACGGGCAATTCAACACCGCCAACAAAGAAAACAAGAGCGAAAATATTGTAGAAAATGGAAAAAATATCAAAGAACAAAACGAAACAAAAAGTTTATTTAAAAAAAAAAGCAAACAAAATCTTTATAAAAAAGACGCTATTTCGACAAACCAGAAATAATAATAACGTTGTAAAATGAATAATATGAAACTGAAAAACCAATTAAACCCTACATGCACTCTTTACATTGCTCGGACTATCATCCTCATATTTGTCGCCATATTTATTACAACCTTTCGGCCCTTCAGTATCTGTCTATATTTCTGAGATGAGGTATTATGTACACTATTTACATTGCTCGGACTATCATCCTCATATTTGTCGCCATATTTATTACAACCTTTCGGCCCTTCAGTATCTGTCTATATTTCTGAGATGAGGTATTATGTACACTATTTACATTGCTCGGACTATCATCCTCATATTTGTCGCCATATTTATTACAACCTTTCGGCCCTTCAGTATCTGTCTATATTTCTGAGATGAGGTATTATGTACACTATTTACATTGCTCGGACTATCATCCTCATATTTGTCGCCATATTTATTACAACCTTTCGGCCCTTCAGTATCTGTCTATATTTCTGAGATGAGGTATTATGTACACTATTTACATTGCTCGGACTATCATCCTCATATTTGTCGCCATATTTATCACAACATTTCGGCCGTTGTACGCTCCGGCTTTCTTCACATGGTTGGTATGTCGAACTGAACCCTTCGTTAGTTAGATCCAGTGGCAAGACCCAAACAGTGTGAGTTCAATACCTGGTTAAGGCGGTGGAGAACTTGGAGAGGGAAATTAAGAGGAGATAACAGATAACTGACATCCATTATACATGGCACGTGGAACTAGAACAGTCTACCCAAGCAACCGAAATAACGGGTTCAGTTCGACATTCCAACCACTTGAAGAAGGTCGGAGCGTACTACGGCCAAAACGTTGGGATAAATATGGCAACAAAGATGAGGATGATAGTCCGAGCAATGCAAGCAGTGTACATAGTACCTCATCTCGGAAATATAGACAGGTAAACACTACATATTAAAATAATATATCAATTGTAAAAAATTCAAGATTAAGGAATAATATTAAGATGATTGAATAAATTTAATAAAATATAATTATTTATTAAATCCTAGCCGTGAAAACTTCGGAAAGAAAGTTTAAGTTTTCCATCTACAATGTTTCTTTAGAAATGTAAAATGAAAATTCGCTACGGTTGGAATAAAATGATGTTCAACACCCTTCTCCTTGAAAGCCATTAATTTCCCCGCCAAAACACTATTGAAACTCGCTGTAATATAAGCATAAAAGCTGCATTTCAAACAGCTGCATTTGACACGTGTATGCAACAGAGGGCGCTGCAATCTCAACAACTGCAACAGCTGCAAAAATGATGGCCTCAGCGTTTGTAGTGAATGGCATTGCAATAAAAGTAGCAGGTCTGGGAGTAGTGGTAGTAAGTCACAAACAAATTCACTTCCTCAGAAGAAAATTTATTATTACTAGTATTATTATTATTATTATTAGTAGTAGTAGTAGTAGTAGTAGTAGTAGTAGTAGTAGTATTTGTTGTTGTCGCTTTTATTGTTGCTGTTCTGGTAATGTTCCTTTTGCTGAATATATTTTACGGAGTTAAGCTTCTGTATTACTCTTAGCAAAATGCCAAACGAATCCCTGCACGTGCTTTACTGTAACCTTCTCTCTCTATTTCTTCCTACCTATCTCTCACACCAATCTCTCTTGTTTCTCTCTCACCCCTATCTCTTCCTCTCTCTCTCTCTCTCTATCTATCTATCTCTCTCTCTCACCCTCAGTCTTTCTCTCACTCTCGCTTTCTCTCTTTCATCCTATCTCTCTCTTTCTTCCTCTCTATCTCTGACATCCATCTCTCCTTTTTTCTCTCTCTCACCCCTATCTTTCTTTCTCTATCTCTATAACACTATCTGTCTTTCTCTCACTCTCACTTTCTCTCTCTCTCATCCCCTCACTCTCACTCTCTATCTCTATCTCTCTCTCTATCTCTCTTTCTCTTTCTCTCTCTCTCTCTCTCTCTCTCTTTCTGACTTCTTTCAACACATCTACTGTAAAAGGGAACATATTGCAATCACCTATCTAATGTTGCGTTTTATTCACACAATTATGTAAATCCCTGATATAAGCCTATTTCTATCTATCTATCTATCTATCTATCTATCTATCTATCTGACTATTTCATTTTCTTCTTTCTTTCATCCTTTCTTTCTTTTGTAGTCGATTTCATCTATCTATCTATCTATCTTTCTATCTATCTATCTATCTATCTATCTGTCTGTTTATATCTCTATATGTTTGTTTCTATCTATCTATCTATGTCTGTTTATATCTATCTATCTATCTACCTATCTATCTATCTAAGACTATTTCATTTTCTTCTTTCTTTCATCCTTTCTTTATTTCTTTATTTCTTTCTTTTGTAGTCGCTTTCTGTAGTCGCTTTTCATCTATCTATCTATCTATCTATCTATCTATCTATGTTTGTTTATATCTCTATATGTTTGTTTCTATCTATCTATCTATTTATGCCTGTTCATATCTATCTATCTATCTATCTATCTATCTATCTATCTATCTAAGACTATTTCATTTTCTTCTTTCTTTCATCCTTTCTTTCTTTCCTTCTTTCTTTCTTTTGTAGTCGCATTTCATCTATCTATCTATCTATCATTTCGTTATCTATTTATCTAACCTTCTCTCAAACTTTGATCATTATCTGTCTACCTATTTAAATGGGTTCTATTATTTTATTCATCTCTGTTAATGAACTTAAACTTTTGTTTATCGTTTTACATTATTGACTGATTTGTTGATGAAAAACATGATTAAAATAAACGAACGAATTTATCTGACAAATCTCGTCTATCTAATCTTTGCATTATTTATCACAGTCTGTTCATATCCATCTACAATTATGCATATTATATATATATATATATATATATATATATATATATACACGTGTGTGTGTGTGTGTGTGTGTGTATGTGTGTATAAACATATATTGTTAAATATAACAGTCAATGAATGTCTATTATGTTTGATCATGAGCCGTTCTAAACTTCGTATAGTTGCTTTAATTTCGGGTGAAAATAAAGAAAAAATTGTCCAACATTCGGATATTTCTTATTAAGCTTCAGATATTGTAGACCATATACATGAAATCAAAACAACGCACACTCAACAAAATTATATTTCAAATTAGTCACAACACATTACTTTGCATCTAGACATATGGTTCTGTTGTTAATATTTCGATCTCTCACGCATCATGAATTTACGACCTGCGTCTGCTATTCATCGAACGTTATTATCGCATAGCAATCTTCTATGTCAACATAACAGAATATCATCTTCGATGGTTAATATCTTTATTTGAATGTCCGTATAGCCACTCTGAAGACGTCACGTGTGAGCCGAAATCTTACACCAAGGAACAGCTTAATAAAAATTATCCAAGTGTTGAACAATTGCTGTCCTTATTTTTACCCGAAAGTAACACAACCATACGAGGTTTAAAACGGCTCATGCTTAAATAATGATCTGTTACACCAATACACTATATATATATATATATATATATATATATATATATATATATATATATATATATATATATATATATATATATCAGTGTACATAGAAGTCAACACTTAGAGGCGAAAGTCTGTTTCATGCTAGATGCAATCTAGGTGGCGATTGCATCTTGCATGAAACAGACTGTCGCCTCTAAGTGTTGACTTCTATATTCATTTTATATTTACACACGCTCTGTCTCTGATATTGAGCACTTTATCCCATAAATATATCTTAAGACTATATTTCTTCATATATATATATATATATATATTATAATTTTTTTATATAGACAAAAACTATTTGCTCACTACAAAGATAGAAGCTTGTTTCGGTGCATTAATTGCATCTCGACTGGTGAGAACCAAAATAGTTTTGACCAATTCTATTATATATATATATATATATATATATATATATATATATATATATATATATATATATATACCGTGTGTAACAGCAAAATTACTCAAATCGTGTAACAGAATAACTATCCATCCCACAAAATGTTTAATATCTAAAAGAAAAACAGCAAACTAAATGTGTTTCTCTTCTTCAGGTTTTCAGATAAGACGTTTAGCCAACATTGCACAATTTTTCGTAAGAATCACTGAAATAACCCTTTGAGTTATTCGGCTAAAGATAGAACAGATTTGTTTCAAACTCACTGTCTTCCCAACTGAGCAATGGTGAGAGAAAAAAGATCATTCAGGGCATCAGTAATAGTACTAACTTTCATACTCTAGCTTCCATCTTCAAAGTCAATTCAAGAACCATCAAGAGAACGGAGAATAAAATTAAAAAAAGAGGGAACAGTAGAGAGGAAAACTGGATCAGGAAATCCCAACAGGAAGAGGAATCATCATTTCAGCTAAGAGAGAAAGAGATCAATTTAGAAAAAATCCAACTCAACCCATAATATATTTTTCACGTGAGAGAGAAGTTTCAGCAATGACAGTCCAAAGAGCAGTGAAAAAAAGACTTGGCAATGAAATCGTACGTGAAAAATGTGAGGCACCATATGACTACAGGACAGAAAGTTAAAGAAGGCGAAGATTATTTTGAATAAGCTGGAAAATGATCCTGGAATACACACACACACACACACACACATTCACACACACACACACACACACACACACACACACACACACACACACACACATATATATATATATATATATATATATATATATATATATATATGTATGTATGTATATTGACTACTAATATTATCAATATATATATATATATATATATATATATATATATATATATATATATGAACTTTATTTCATGCGCTTCCGATCCTTAGCTATGATTAATTAATGATAAACATGTAACTTTCGTTTATGATTGATTTCATCACGACCCTTCTGTTAAGCTTGGAGAGTAATTATAAATTCTTCTTGCCCAAAGTAGAGTCCAATAGTGTTATAAAAACTTCGGAGAATTCCAGTAAGATATCTTTGATTATTTGTAAGATAAAACAGTTCAGTCTGTTCATATCTATCTGTCTGTCTATCTATCTTTATTTTTAAGTTCGTATCTGCTGGCCAGGATCGTTCTTCCACGATTATGGCTTGCTTCATAAACCTTTCTATTATTTCATCACTACAACAATATTCACTGTCGATTTACCGACCTGCATTTTGTCAGACAAAAATTCAACAAAAATATATCAGCGAAGAGGAGAAGGCCTTCATAAAAGTTCTCATCTTCTGTGGGAGATTCAAAAATATCCTTTCGTTATTCACACTCATCCCTGGTCATTTGAACTGGAGTAGAGTTCTGTCCCCTGTTTTCCGTATATAATTGGGTTTGCGGTTTCTTCTGTAGTCTACTTTAACTCTATACAGCTAACGTCACCGCCTAAACTCGGAAATTTTATTTACTACTAATTTATTTTTGCTCAATCGGAGTAGATAGGTTTGCGTATCGTCCGGTTCACACTCCTGGCCGGTTTTTTGAACAGGAGTAGAATGTTTATCCTTTGTTTCGGATTTGGTTTCCGATTCCGTCTTTTTATTCTCTTTCACTCCAGGTCGCTACCTGCGTCTTCGTGGCATTATCGCCTTGCTTAAAAATAATTGTTAGATATCACTTCTGTATCTTTTATTGGCTTTATATCACGATTAATATCCCCCTTCTCTCTCTCTCTTTCTCTGTCTCTCCCTCTCTCTCTCTTTACATGATGACACCAACCTTCGTTCGTTCACAGAGGTTAAGCAGCTTTAACCCCAATTAGTACTTAGATGAGTAACCATTTGGGAATACCAGCTTGAGTTTGGGTGGGTGGGTGGTGTAATGTATAATGACAGGGAACTTTTAATCAGGGAGCCGAATTCCAGACCCCGTTGGCTTCATTATATTCACTTACGCGCACCTTTCGGAAAGTTATCCATCCACCTCTTCTCTTTGCTATGGCTTAATTAGTAAAATTTTTATCACTAAGCCATTATTATCTCAAAAGAATCCTTAGAATCGAAAGATATTTTCTGGCTTTAAATAGCAAACAAACGGTCGATAACCGGTAAGAAAACAAATCAAGCAATCTCTCTTTCCATATACTTTGTGTAGGCACTTATTTACATTACGTGCTCTCTTTGGACTAAATAATTAAAAGAAATGCCTATAGCATCGATGCGTTTTGTAGGCCTCCTTGAGAGGATGTGTTATTATAGTGTCTGGAGGATTGATTGATAACGGACGAATTTTTTGTGGTGAATGTGCAAATTGTAATGAGCGAATGGGTCGTGAATCGGATTAGCTAGTTATAAGATAGTTAGAGAAGACCTTTCCCCTTTTTTCGGCCTTGTATCATAACTGTATATTTATATACAATAAATACCAGTATCGATTTATACTGGCTTGAAAATGGTTGTAGTAACTTAATTTAAATCTTAACAACATAAGATATACAAATGACTCAGTACTGATAACAGGCACGGAAAAGAAATTGCAAAACTTCCTACAAAAGGTAGCGAAGGAGAGCGAGAAGAAGGGACTAAACATAAACTACAAGAAGGCAGAATGCATGGTCATCAGCAAAAAGATGAGCCAGAAATGCAATGTGCAGGTTGGGGACACTATAATCAAACAGGTGTGGAAATTTAAATATCTGGGAAGTGTTCTGACAGAGGACGCTGAGATCCGAAGACGTATCGAGATGGCCAAATACGCATTGAAAAAACTAGGCAGAGTATTAGAAGACGGGAGGGTTACGTTGGTAAAAAAGAAAAGAGTACTGAACTGCTACGTGATATCTGTCCTCCTTTACGTTAGCGAATGGTGGGCAATATCCTCAAGAGACTCGAGATGTGTTTCTTCAGAAGGATGCTAAGGAGACCATGGATCGAACATCTGAGCAACGATGAGGTTTTGGAGAGGATGCTAACAAAGAGGAATCTTATACTTAACATCAGGAAGAGGCATCCGGAATTTCTGAGAAAGGGTGACTTGGAACATTTGATACTCACAGGGTGGATAGAGGGAAAGAAGGACAATGGAAAGCAACGTGTGAAATACGTAATGAGCTTAAGCAAGTGGCTGGCAGAACAGGGTCTGGGAGAAATAACAAAAAGACCAAACGTATTGAGAGCGAGAAGAGACAGAAGGACGTGAAGAGCCATGAACGTCCACGTCCTGAAAGAACATCGCACGTAAAAGAAGTTGCACATTACAGATGATCTCTCCTCCGATCGAGCGCTAACAGTTGTAAATTGGTTTGTAACATGAAAAATCAAGCAGTAACTGTCTTTTCTCCTGTCACGATATACCATTATACACTGACTGGTACCTTTTGCTTTGAACGTCTCTAGGGAGTCGAGTTCTCTCCAGACCTCAAGTGCAATTCAGAGATATGACCCATCGCTGGAGATACTTGAAAAATTGTCGCTGTCTTGTACCGCTCCAGACTGTATTTGACTCGTTCTGCCATGCTGTATCAAGAAGCGTCAAATGTTACGAAAATGGAGTATAATCTCTAGACTTGAGCTGCTCAATCCTCCCTTTTATGACTGGAAGGAGTTCTAAAGCATCTACCTGCAATTTCCACCTTATTACACCTTTCCCACAGAAGAAGAGTTACAAATCTTGCGCCATTCTTTCACCACTTCTATGGTAAATATTCTCCCGAGAAACATATTCCCTATTCCCACAAGTTCATGCCTTAGTGCACCTAAACACGGCCGTGTGCCACGTTCACAAAGCTGAATCATCTCCATTCCCTTCATATTCCATTGGTAAGGAGGAAGTTTCATACGGGAAGCTTCATCCCAAGAACACTTATTTTTTGTAACAGATTCCTAAATGGATGCATCCCTGATAATTAACCTTGAGTACTTCAAGTCTCAGGTTTGGTTTAGTTTATTTTGTTTTAAGACAGATCAACCTCTGTGGATTAATTTAATGCCGACAAGATTTTTAGGATAGATTATTATGAATAGAATATGTATTCTTTGTAAGAAATCAGCTTGTAGACCAGGTTCCATTGATATTTTGTAAAGAGGTTTCTTTTCGCGAATCTAGTTAGATTGACATATTGTTTTCAGTCATACAGTTTGTCCAGAAATTAGGAACTTTTCTTCTACTTATAATGAAGTCGAATATTAACCGTCTTTTACATTATTTACATTATTCGAAATATTGTCCTCACCTTTGTTGCCATATTTATCACAACGTTTCGGCCGATGTACGCTCCGGCCTTCTTCAAGTGGTTGGAATATCGAACTGAACCCTTTATTTCGCTAAATGGGGTAGACTATTCTAGTTCCACGGGCCATGTCTAATGGATGTCAGTTATTTGCTATCTCTTGTTAACTCCCCTTTCCAAGTTATCCACTGCCTTAACCAAATATTGAACTCACAAATCTTTGGTTCCTGTCACTAGATCTAACCAACGCCTTTATCCACTGTGCCGTTGTGTCCTTAAGGACCCCCTGAAGAAGGCCGGGGCATACATCGCCCGAAACTTTGTGATAAATATGGCAACAAAGATGAGGACAATTGTCCGAATAATGTAAATGTTGTACATAATACCTCCTCTCAGAAATATAGACAGATACTCATCGTCTTTTGTTATAGGTTTGCTTTGTTTTGTTTTACGATATAACAACCTCAATGGGTTATTTAATGCCGACAAGATTTTTATGATAGGTTCGTATGAATAGAATATGTATTCTTTGTAGGAAATCAGTTTGAGATCAGGTTTCATTGGCGTATTTTTGTAAAAAGTGTTTTGTTGAGAGTTAAACGTATTGCTGGTATTTTAATATAACAATCTATTTTTATACTTTCATAGTGTTTTGACCCAGTTTCAAGATTAACTATTCGCTCAGAGCTGGAACCCCTGACTGATACTACCACTCTGGGTCAGGGTGGACATGGGAACAATAGCAATAGAGGTGGTTCGACACACCTCAAAATCTCCCGATCAGAGGCCTTGCTGCTGGATGTAGTTTATTGTCATACCCAGGACGCCAAGTATCAGGTCAACAGTTATCTACTTCCAATAATCTCTTTCAGTAGCCGTCTAGTTTGAGTGTCTCTTGGGTCTTGTAACGTGTGAGCTACTGTAAAAAAAAGAGAATCAGTTTGAATCCTAGATATAACTAACTATCTAAAATAGAAATCGATAATTAATCAATAGTGATGATGAAAGTGGTCGGGTCGGCGAACCATTACGGGTGTCGCTGATCACCGCAGTCGCTTGAGGGCACCCGAAAGCGAGACATACTAAGAATCTACGTGCCCGCATCTTTGCCGTTCCTTAAGGGGTGGTAAACGTTATGTCGCAGGGGATTAGCCTCATTCATCTCCCTCTTGCAGACCACCTCATCACTTCCTCATTCATACAGTCAATAACAAAAAGACCAAACGTAATGAGATCTAGAAGGGACAGGAGGACGTGGAGAGCCATGATCGTCCACGTCCTGAAAGGACATGGCACGTAAAAGAAGTAGCACATTACAGATGATCTCTCCTTCGATCGAGCGCTAAAAGATCAACAGTGGTAAATTGGTTTGTAATATGAAAAATCAAGCAGTAACTGTATTTTCTCCTGCGACGATAAACTGGACGTCGGGCCACGGAGCCTGGGCGTTTCTATTCCTCGTCGCTGTGTACTTCCATCACAGTGGCTCACTATGACGATTATCCAAAAGTTTCCGAAAAAAAAGAAAGATGGGAATTTATGAAGAACCCAAAAGTAAAAAGTGTTTGATTGGCTAAGCATTCGATCTGTATAAATTCCACAGGTGCTCTACCAGAATTTACAGAAAGGAAAAGTGAGAAAAAAAATAAAAGGACAACTTTCCAATGAAACTGATACATACTTTCTAAGTGCAAAAATAAAATGACTTATGGAGTTTTGTGAAATCCGTACCGTCAGACAGTTATAGAAAAATTAATTTGTTCAAATCAAATACTGATCTTAAGAAAAAACTATTTACCTTAGGATTGTATTTATTTTTGTAAAGAGTTCCGGTTTTGTAGTTTGGTCATCATTCTTGCATTGCGTAATGTTCCACTGAAAATAATAAACCTGAAAAAATATTTAAAATAAAACAAAAAATAGCAAAACTACAAATAGCAAATAAACTGCAAAACAAATTGCAAAGAACAGCGAAAAGAAATTGAATGGTTTAGCAAAATGTAAGGAATAGCTAGAGATTGCAAAAATATCAAAACAAATAACGGTAACATTGCAAAAGTAACTTAAAAATAGCAAATAAAAATAGGAAGAAAAGCAAAATAGAAAAAATAACAAAACGTAACAAAAAATAGAAAAAATAATAATGCGTTTTAATGAAAAATATTTTTTTTTATTTCGTTAATTTTTACATTTCTCTCATTAATGTCTTCTGCAACCTGACGAAAATGTAATAGTACGAAACAGCGTCTAGAAATAATTTATTATTTTGTATATTAGTGTGTTCGGAAAGCAGTTTCGTATTTCAACGCTTTGAACTCTGAGTTAACCAGCCAAAGCAGACAAAAACTATATAGTACGAAATAGTGTCTAGAATTAGTTTATTATATTTTATTTGAGTGTGTTGGAAAGTAATTTGGTATTTCAACGCTATGAGACAATAAACCAAGTTAGCCAAAATTAAGTAGTACAAAATTGCGCCAAGAATTATTTTTTATCTATTATATTAGTGTGTTATCGAAGTAATTATGTATTTTATTGCTATGAATTATGATTCAGCCAACCAAGGCAGACGAAAGTTAATTGGTACAAAACTGCGTCTAGATTTTCTCTGATAGTTTGTCGTTTAAAGTTTAACCCCAGGGTAGCTTATAAGTTTAACAGCATCATTTTGGCCATTACTTACAGTATGAGTCCCGAAAGTGTAGTACTGCTTCATATACATTGAGAAACTATTGATCAATATCTACGAATGCAGTAAAGGCTTGTATATATCTGTTGTAAGGATTTAAGTATGGCGATTGTGACCATGTTCGAAAGGTACAATCTGGTCGACAACCTACTCCGAATAAAATAAAAACTTTTGAAAGAGACTACTAAAGCCCCAGATATTTGGTGCAAAATCTTCGTTTATCATGTTCCACAAATCAAAACATGCAAAGAGAAAATTTGGATTATTCCCGACCTTTCGCTTGAGAAGTGAACACAATGTTTCAGTATCTTAAACAGCCCTTTCACCAGGAATGCCAAACTTACAGTGTGCCTAAAATTCGTACAGGTGATGAAAAAGGGGTTTTGCATGTCACCAATAGCTAAACGGACAGAACATGTGAGCAACAAAGAAAGGTTGAAGAATAGGATATGAAAAAGTTACAGTGACCTAGAATCGGAAAGAGACAACTGGAATTTCTAGGATAGATTTATTTTTTTAGTCATTTTCACCTCAAGCAAGGAGATAATGGCGCTAGAAAGCAGGGGTTTACACGAAGTGAAATACAATGAGAAGACTTTGAGAAAAGCATAAAAAAGAAAGGGGTTCAGGAAGACAGAATATGGCAGTTGACGTTGCATTTATATATTTGAAGATTGTAGATTTTCTAGATTGTAAAAAATCAAAAATGAGTTCCACAAGCAAGAAATAGAAGAAAAGAGACTATCAGGGCTTAAGTGATGATTACATCAAGCTATTTCAACAGTAAAGCGGTGAGACCGAGTTGCCAATCTAGTAGCACGCTTAACTTCAAGTAGTCGAGGAAACAAGCGGGAGCTGTCCAGACCTCACACTCCAGACTTGATAGAGTCCAAAAACGCCTCCGAGCCCTTGTGGGTGACGAATTATTCTGCACCCTCCACAGGCGGGATGTCGCAAGCCTGTCGCTTCACTACTGCTACTTTCACGAAAAGAGTTCGGATCAAATACATTCCCTGATCCCGTCAATTCAAACCTTCACGGCAAGACCCGCCATGCCACATGCATGGTAGCAAGCCACCCACATTCCCTCTGTATTCCATCGGTGAGAAATAAGTTTCATTCTAACAGCTTCTTGCCGCGAACCACTTCTCTGTGGAAACGACTCCTAAGAGAATGTTTCCCCGATCACTACAATCTTAATCTGTTCAGGTCTAGAGTTAACCGTTATCTTCCACTCATACTCGCACAAATTGCCTCTTAATGTAACTGTTGTGTAGAATCCACCTAATCTGCATAGGTGACTACCAACTATATAAATAATGGTTGGTACCGGAAGAAGAGGGAGAGGAGGAATTACGAGATCCAACTAGAGACTCTGATCGACTGCGACTAGTCAACACATTCTCCAGGAACGTCTTCCCAGAAATATACAGAAATACTATATGTACTTATTGTGTACACTTTCTTGTTATAATACATTCTTGTTCTAAGTACATTTTGTGTTGCATTATTATTCCATGCAATAGGCGAGATTCAACATTGAGTGAAGACTCAACAGTAACCCTCTACCCCGAGCGGCATCCAGGCCTTGTAAAGGGTAAAACCTACTGTAAAAATGTTAAAAGAAACACCTCTGTATATAAACATGTTGGGAAACTATACTATATTACAGCCACAGAGAGAATAAAATTATCAAACAAATTGCATATACGTTTTGGGGACGCTCTGTGTTTACACATTCTCAAATTCAAGTTAATATTTCTTTTTCTCGTGTGGTTGATGAGTAAATAACGTTCTTCGAAATATGGCGGTGTTTATATTTGAATGCTGTCGAGCTACGTGTGTGCTTAAAGACGCATATGCGCATGCGTGTTCGTATGTGCCAAGTTATGTTGCTAGTTTGATGTGTTCCAATACACGGCTCCTTTTATCTCTTAATGCACACAAAGACATTTTTCCTACATTCGTTCACTGATGTTTGCAACGTTGTAACTCCCTCTTACTCACCCTCCCTGACATTCTTCGCCTGTCCCTGGTTCGTTTTCTTTATTCAATGCCTTCTTCTTTTACCTGACTCATTCCTCAGCAGGTCTGTCTTTCTCTCTATCCATGCCATTCTTTCTTCTCTCCGCGAAAGAAATATCGCCATCAAACAACCATTTCAAACTCTCTGTTAGGCCTCAAGAAATGGAGCAAGGTGCGGTATTAATCAAATGAACAGGCGTGGCCGTCTCTCACAACACCGGAGATGACCATCAATCAAGAAAAACGGGCGTGGTCTCCTAGCACTAGAACTCTTGTAGCCATCAATCACAAAAGAAGTATTTGTCTTCGATCTGTGAAAACTCTAGTGCCATCATTTACAGAAACTGGTCCGGCGGTGATTAAATATAACGTCGACGGAATTCAGTTTTAAAACAGGTATGACATTAATTTAAAGAAGGTGGGCAGGGCGTACGGTCAAAATCAAGGCGTGTTTAAGGAATTAAGATTTCACTACGAACGTAATTCATTAAACGAAGTGCAGAAAGTGACATCGTTAAAAAGATTATCCATGTCTTCGTTTACTATAAAGGCGTGGCTAAGATAGAAAAAAAAATGGGATCTATAAAGTCGGGTCGTAAGTAACTTCCATTTATGGGAACCAATTTTAATAATGAATGTATCATCTTAACAATCTACTATACGTGGCAGGTAAGAATGAATTTGGTTCACACAAACATAACTTAGATTTTGCTCAGAGGTGGCAGCGTAAACAGCGGATGAAGGAAAAGATATATACAGCAAGTATAAAGGAGGAAATACAAATGTAACGCTATTTGTCCGCCATATTCACCTGGCCTTGCAGCAACCGATTATCTACAAAAGGCTTTCAAGCAGAAAATTTTCTATGATGAAATCAAGATTCAAGAGTTTGTCAAAACATTTGACGGAAATCTTATTCAAAATATATCGAATAACTGCCTGATAATTAACAACGAGGTATTGCAAATAATGGCTGATATGTAATTAGATAAAATGTAATTGTACTTTTTCTAAGAATAAAATTGATAAAAAAAAATCAGAAATTATATATGGTGATTTTCTAGGCGTAAGGTCTAAAATATGAGGCACACAGCTAGGATCGAACTCACTACACAGTCGTAAGCGTTCTAGCGTGACAATATCGCTAAGCAACCGTTACACAATGTCGAGGTGCCTAGCAGAACCTATGTATGCCTCGAGTTAATAGCTTTCTAGTTGTATTCATTAGTGAGAGAACCGCTAGAAAAAGACTACACAGGTTTCAGCAAAAGTTAATTGACCGGAAATCACCGAAGAGTAAATTCGAAAATCGAAATGCACGGAATCCGATCCAAGAAGAGGCGTGTCTGGCGTCAAATGATTATTGATTGTTATCGACAGAACAACAGAATAAAAGACGTTCACGTTAATCAGACAAAATAAATTATATATATTATAATAAAGACTCATATAAATGTTTTGTATTAACAAACCATTAATGTGACACGTACGCTAAGACGTGTGTCCCCCAAGAAAAGGCTCCCATAAATCATCAAGTTGTAGTCAAGTTTTCCAAGACTTCTTCCTCGTTACGTGTCGCAGGAATTAAGCTCTCTTTTCTCATCTACCCTAAAAATCTCAGCCGGTTATAACCATCACGTAAGTTACATTTGATAGGATCAATAATTTGGGAAGCTCTCAGCTAATTAGTGAAGCTGATACATCCTTTTCCATGACGAGGACAGCGTTGCCTCTTCTACACTTTTTCTGCAGCTTGATTCATCGAGAGAAATTGCTTGATACCTTTTTCGTATCGATAGCTACTTGTCGACTAATATCCTCTGAGGTGATAAGGAGATGAATGCAATATTAATATTAATGTAAATGTTCTATGAGAATATACATATTACCTGGTAATGTTTTAGCAAAATATTAATACATTATTAATTTTTATATAATTTTATAAAATAACACTATTTACATTATTCGGACTATTGTCCTCATCTTTGTCGCCATATTTATTACAGCGTTTCGGCCGCTGTACGTCCCGGCCTTCTTCAGGTGGTTGGAATGTCGAACTGAACCCTTTATTTCGCTCACTGGGGTAGACAGTTCTAGTTCCACGTTCCTTGTCTAATGGATGTCAGTTATCAGTTATCTCCTGTTAATTCCCCTCTCCAAGTTCTCCTCCGCCTTAACCACGTATTGAACTCACACTCTTTGGGTCCTGTCTCTGGATTTAACTAACGCCTTTGTCCACTGTGCCATGTGTCCTTGACTAAGTGTAATTAATAAGACTTGTATAACTAAACAAATATTATCTAAAAAGAAATAGTGCAGTCTAAAATATTTTCTAGCTTTAAATAACCTGCAAAGGGTTGATAAGCTGTAAAAACAATTCAATCAATCATAAGATCTTCTATTAAAATTAACTTTCCAATCTTAAAATTAAATTCATTATTGAGCTCATCAAAATGACGTTAATAACAATAAATTTGAAGTAGTTATGTATAAGATAAACAAGATAACAGTTCCTTACAATATACGGGTGAGACTTCTCTATACCACGTCCCTTCAGGATATAAACGATCATGGCTCTCTACAACTTCCTATCTTGTGTGGCTCTTAGGAGATTTTTCTCCTTTTACTAAGGCTCCCAGTTCCGCCTTCCATTCAAACAAGCTCGACATATACGTGCCTTGCAGCTTTTATTTCTCTCTCTCTCTCTCTCTCTCTCTCTCTCTCTCTCTCTCTCTCTCTTGACCCCAATAAGACTCACGAGTTTTTCGAGCCCTTCTTTCTCATGAAGTGTCCAAGGAATTTTAAAAAAAAACTGACTTATGACGATAAGAAATATCTCCTGCATAACAATTTATCCAATAAGCGTTAGACATATGCAGGAATAATTTCAGCCACAATTCTGATCATAATGCCGTTAACCGTACTGAATATGAATCTGATTTGCTTACTTTCTACAGCTTATTAACCATTTGAAGTTTATTTAACAGCTGAAAATATTTTTAGATTGTAAGAATTTTTGGTAGATAATAATGATTTGCTGATAGAAGTCGTATTATGTAACCCAGAGCTAGGGGGAATATAAGCGAATCCATACCTTTCCCAAATGCAAGTGAATATAATGAACCCGACTAGAATTGGAACTCGGCAGTCCCGATTCCAATTCGATACATTACCCCAGTTGCAGATACAAACGTACAATACCTGGTCTATCCAAACTGTCACCAATCTAGGTCGTGACCAGGCACGAAGTTCCTTAACTTCGGTGATAGTACTAGAACCGATGTCTCAATGTGTTATAGCGCTAACCTGTACTAAAAGAGAAATTTAGTTTAGGAAGGCGAACATTGCTCAAAAGTGCATTAATAGAGTCAGGCCTAAACATAAATATACGTGCAGGATTTTTTTTTCCAATATCTGCTTTCTTAAAAGAAATACATCTGTCTGATGCGAACATATTTATGTAGAAAATGTTCAAAAATTAAAGAAAAGGATTTCACTCATGGATTAAAAAAAACAACCGTGATAATAATAATAGCATCAGCATTAATTCACTTTCGTTTAACAACATAACAAAAGTTTACGTTACTTACTGTCCTCCATAGCTATCCTTACCTTTCCTTAAGGTCGCGATATTTTTTCTTATAATTAGAGCCTCCTCTAATTCAATTTTGAACGCATAACGTTATTTTTTCTTCAATGTTACTACTTTCTGTTTGTATAAATACAGATTTTTATATTTGCCTTGATAAAGTTCCCCAAGGACTGAAACGTGTCGACATGAAATTGTTTCTTCTTGTCTTGTCATGTGGGAGGTATTTCTGCTGCATATATATATATATATGTCATCCACAGACAGACTGTTTCGCTGTTTCACAGCTCATCAGTGCGGCTAGACATCCGGTTGCCTCTAGCTACGATCGAAACCCGACTGAATTTGCGTTAGTCCGAACTTCTACCCGCTAAACCATCAGCGTACGGTACGGAATGGAGGTGAATGGAGCGTGTTTATTTTTAGATTCGGATAAACACACAGTGACTGAGAGTGACTCAATTCTGTTGAAGAGTCGTGCAGTATTAGCATAAATAGTCACTGTTTACAAATTCACACCACAAACCAGAGGGCTCAACCGAAATTAATTTCAGGAGCTAATATTTTTATATATATATATATGCAGCAGAAATACCTCCCACATATTGGTAAGACATTAGCTAGAGAGAGATATGTGAGAGGTATTTCTTCCACAACACACAGACACACACACACACACACACACACACACACACATATATATATATATATATATATATATATAGCGGGAAAGGGTTGACTCGCTTCAGAACGTGAAAATTCAAATCAGGGAGTTGTGTAGCGCCTGTGACATTTTCAGATTGGATTTCAGCATTGAGTTTTAATTCATTTTTCTTAAAGCAAACTTTCCGATTATTGAGTATAACGTATCCTATTTAAGTCTGTTCTTTACTTTTGCCTTTTTATCTTTTCTCTGGAGTTTTTAGGCCGTTTTCTTTAGCTGTTTTGCTGTTTTTTTTTAATTCAAGGTTACGGTATATATATATATATATATATATATATATATATATATATATATATATATATATATATATCGGGTGTAACAGCAAAACTGTCCCAATTGTGTACAAGCAAAATTGTCCTTTTGATAGATCAAGATTTGAACCGTTGTATTTTAGAAATGATTAAAGATATCTTACTGAAATTCTACGAAACTTTTATAACATTATTGGTCTCTACTTAGAGCAATAATACATACATATATATATATATATATATATATATATATATATATATATATATATATATATATATATAAAACAATGTTAAACATACAAATGTTTTTAAATATATATGTATATATATATATATATATATATATATATATATATATATATATATTATTCCAGAATCATTTTCAAATGTATATATATTATGCCAGGATCATTTTCAAAGTTATTCAAGATTATCTTCACCCTCGCTAACCTTCTAATTTTCTCTCATGAGCAACAAGGTGCCTCACAATTTTCAGTCATGATTTAATTTTCAAGTCATTTTTCACTGCTCTTTTCCTCTCGCCATTGCTCATTTGGGGAGACAGTGGCTCTGACACAAAACGATTTTAACTTTTTTCACTGTTTTTTAACCTGTTCTGTTTCACCTTCGATTTCATTCTCAAGTCTTTTTTTTTCAATGCTCTTTGAACTTTCATAGCTGCAACTCCTCTCTCCCTTGCCAAACGACGTATGAATTCAGTTGGATCTCATCCAATAGATTTCTTATGCTCTAAGTTGATATGTGGCCTCCTCATCCAGTTTTCCTCTCTAGGGTTCCCAACATTTCTCTTATTCACAGATCTTTTGATGGCTCTTGAATGGATTTTGAAGATAGAAGCTATAGTACGAATTTTGGTACCGTACTGAATGCGTGAATAATCTTTTTCCTCTCACCGTTGCTCAGTTTTGTAAGATAGTGGGTTTGACACAAAACGATTTTAACCTGTTCTCTTTTTATCTGAATAACTCAAAGGGCTTTTTCATTGATCCTTACGACGAATGGTGTCATGATGACCAAACGTCTTATCTGTAAACGTGGAAAGATGAAAATTAATTTCGTATTTTCTTTATACTAAACATTTTGTGGGATGGATAATTACGCTATTACAAGATTTGTACAATTTTGCTGATACACCATATATATATATACATATATATATATATATATATATATATATATATATATATATATATATGTGTGTGTGTGTGTGTGTGTGTGTGTGTGTGTGTGTGTGTGTGTGTGTGTGTGTGTGTGTAACTTTTTTTAAGAAATTTGAAAAATAAAAATTAAGGAAGGAAGGAAAGAAGAAAGAAGGAAGGAAGGAAGCAAAATAGAAGGAGTAAAAAGAAGAAAGAAGAGGAACAAACAACATATAAGGGAAATGGGATTTATAAGGTAATAGAGAGACAAAGAAACTAAGATGGTTAGGGTGGGAGTGACTGAAACACGTCTAGACAGTAAAAAAGACGGTTGAAGATGAACAAAGACCTAGGTTTAACATATTAACTCTTGTACAAATGGGAAAAATTCTTATAAATAAGTAAATAATTTGGGCTTCATTTTTGTAATTCGTTTATATGCTCTATAATTAAATATATTAAGCTCTCTTTTGTGGATAAGTTTTAAAATTTTATTTTAATAGGATCTACTTGGATTACTTACCCACAGATTTTTACCTATATATATATATATATATATATATATATATATATAGGATTGGGTAAGATAAAAATGTACATACACTAATTATACAGTACTCTGCAATTTGGAACTTGCAAGTGAGTTATTGTTGATGAGGTTCGCGGTTTTAAGTTTTTCTACTAGATATTTAATTTAATTTTCTTGTTTTTGTCGAGTGGTATTGTATATTTATTTCTAATGTTTCTAATGGAAGATTCACCCTGCTTATAGTTAGCATGGATTTGATTTTTATAGAAAATGTTAATGTCATTTTTTATCGCTATGTTCAATGTTGTTATTGATGTTCTTAAAAGAAAGATATGCATCTATGTGCAAATTAATTGACACAAAACCAATAATTCCGTTATTATTTACTTTTATTTTCATTTTTCAAATGGAACACGACCCAGTGCACATGTTAGTACTTCATATGTCCATTCTATGAAGTCGTTCCTTTCAGATGGACCACAGATTTTCGATTGAATTTAAATCAGGAGAGTTTCCAGGCCAGACCATAATATTTTGATTTTCTCACCGATGAGGCTGGGCAATGGGTTTGTGCAGCGTTACATTTTACTTGGAATAACGTCCATCGCAGACAGTCGCCGTAGGACAACTAATCGTCAGTCGAGACAATAGTATCTGGGCGTGATAAAAAAAAACTGGTGCAATCATGGATGCCGCAATATTTTTCAAAGCTAAAATATTTCATCATACAGCCCGAAAATAGATTCATATTACTTCGCACCACAGCTGTTGTTTCATTTAATTTACACAACGGTGTATCTATATGAAGTGTATGCATAATTTCACACTTGAAGTGATATCCTGGCTCAAGGCGTAAAAGTATCAGTCCTCATACACTGTAGATTTATATGCCCAAACTGTTCATACTTCTTCATTATTGAGCAATTTCCCTTTCACATCTAAGAAACTTTTAAAAAATCATATGTGTGCATATATAAACCTACCAGAGAGCCCATTGAAAATAATGCTACTTATTGGTTTCTTCGGAAATTAAACCAGATACAGCGAATCCAATAAAACCATTTGACGAACCCAGTCTTTCTTTACAAATCATAATCTTGCCATTTATTTTCCACTATTGGCTATACATTTTTCAGTCAGTTATGTGCCATGTGTGATACACGCGTAGGCGGTTATGTCTCTTTCGACGCGAAAAATGTTCTGATGCAAAGTGACCTAACTTTCCTTGCAGCAGATGTAGCAATTTATTCGATACTATCAGCTATACGCAGCGGGTCGATCAGAAAAAGCGTTCAATTAGAATGGAGCAAAAACAATCATGTTTAGTCTATCTTCTCCACTTACTTTAAAGTACTTTCATTAAAAAAACATTTTGACTTAATGCAGTTACTGATATAACACAAGTAATCTGTATTTATTCAGTGGAAGTTAGCCGAGACCATGAAGGGGTAAAACAGGCAACATGAAGACCCAACTCAGACCACAATTATTTTGGAGATTTTTAAATTCAATTTCTCAGTGTGCTACCAGAGATGTAAAAGAGGGCACAATTATAAAGCTATGGTTAGGATTGATGAAAACTGGTTGAAAGTTCAACGAAAAATAAGAAAGAAATCAGTAAAAATCGGCATTTTTCGTTATTTCCGCAGGTTTTCACTATATGGGTCGACTCAATTGTCAAATTAAAAGACTGTTAAACAATCAACTTATTGTTGGCTACAAGTGAGTGACGTTTGTATTATATTGCTTGAAAAGTGAAGGAGTTTTTAGTTTAAAATTTGTGTTGAAATCGATTTATGATGAAATCGATTTTTCGTTTTTCGCGGGTTTTTTTACGCTAAAAGCGGTGGCGTAGAAATGAAAATGAGGTATCGTTGAGCTCGTCATAATGTAAGTAACATATATACTGAGTTTGAACGAAATCGGAGGAAAAAAGTTTAATTTATCGATTTTTGATCGGCTTTATCGATTATTGTTTTTTTTTTAATTATCGACTTTTTAGGCTAAGAACCTATCTTTTATATCGAAACTATGTATATGCCACGTTTGTTGAAAATCAGTAGGATGGGTCTCGAGTGAAAAGGTATCACACAGACAAATAGACGCTCTGTTTCATTTATATATATATATAGTCGCTCCACTTCATGTCAGTGGAAAATCTGAGCCTAAGAAAGCGAAGTGTGTTGTTCTCATGGAGTTTATCTTCGGCCATGCTGATGGCAGACGCAAATAGTTCGCTGTGGTGATTAAATGAAATTATTCCTTGCCCCAGGTAACCACTGATTGTTGGACTTTTTCGAAAGAACTTGCCAGTTTTATATTGTCAGATCTGTCGGACTTGCAACTAAAACCGAAGTAAATAGTTGTATCAACAACATAGATAACCAGTTGGGAACTAGTGATTTTTAGAAGAGCCGTTGATGACGTTCAGATACAAGGTGGTCCTCAAGATAGAGACGCGGGAGTCCCCTGCATTGATATGAAATGAAATAGAAGCATATCTATTTAATACGACGTTCATTACACGATTTGCTCCGATGGATTGGATTAAGCAAAATATTAGCTCAGGGAAATCGTAGTCCTTCGGTTTGAGCAGAAAGTCTGCATGCAAAACCCTGTCGAACGCTTCTGTAACGTCTAGGGTCACATCCAGAGCGTAACCATTCTTATCTAGAGTTTGATAGACAAACTCAGTTTTCGCTGTTAGCACATCGGCTGTAACCCTGGATAGACTGAAGCCGTATTGTTTATCCGAAATGAGGTCGTGTGAATAAGATGCATTTATTAGAGCTTCTAGCACTTCGGCGTTGATTAGAGTCGCTAGTAGTTTGATTAAAAGAGGTAAGAGACTTATAGGGAGATAATCCGCGGGGGGGTCATATTGTTACCCAGACTTCTTAAAGCCAGGAGCTACAGAGAAGGATTTCCAACAAGTTGGAAATAAAGTAGCGAGATATTTATTGTGAAGTTTGGAGAGAGAAGGAGACAGTCCAGGAGCACATTTGTTGAGGACACTTGGAGGGATAACGTCGTATCCGCAAGCCTTGTGTTGATTTAGTTTCGAAATGATAACAAAATTCATGGATTCGTATATTACTCAATAGAGACTCTCTTCTAGGGGAAAAATCAAGAGGATAATCTAGATGAGTCGAGAGTGGAGTTGGAATAGTATTTCCGTGCAAAACAATCTGCTTTATGTGAAGTAGATGGCAACACTTCAAATTGATTGAAGAGAGGGCGCATTGAGGATTTTCTCTCGTTCATTTTACTCTTGCAGAGCCGGCAGAAACAAATTTGCGAGAGGTTACACGGTGCCAAATTCTATCAACACATAGTGACTTTGCCTCCTTGAGAACACGCTTACAGTCATTACAAACAGTGACAAAATGACCCCTGTCACAATCTGACCTGTCGTTATGCCATAGCCGGAACCAAGAGAAAGACTGATGGCAGGAAAACTTTGATACTGGATGTCATCCAGGAAGATTGCGCAATTATACATTTCGCAACAGGATGATTTAATATATACATCTAAGGGTCCTAAGTGTTTGGGCTCCTTACTATTAGTCGGCATGTTGCAAACAAAGAACTGCCAAACAGCTACCCTCAGTATGAAGAGTCGTAGGCTCCAGCTGGGCATATGACTAAAAATTCATAACAGCCACCCTTAAGGCGACAGAAGAAATAACTGGAAACCCCATACTAAATAGAAAACAAAAAATAAACCTCTATTCCTTTTCAGAAGAATCAGAAGGAATATAGACCGGGCGACAGGCAGACATCCTCTATCTAAAAAGGAAAATGGGTTAGAACATTGAATCTCAGCGTCTAGGCGGAGATTTTTAAGGTAGATATTTAATCAAATGTATGTAGCTATAGTATCTTTACGAATTATATTAGCAATTAAATTTGACCTTTATGAATTGTGTTGTCACATAGTAAAAACAATAGGAAGCAACATTTATATTTGTACACACACACAAACACACACACACACACACACATATATATATATATATATATATATATATACTCTCGACTACCCCGTCGAATTCGACGTATATATATATATATATATATATATACATATATATATATATATATATATATATATATATATATATATGTATGCATGTATAAATATATATATATATATATATATATATATATGTATGCATAAATATATATATATATATATATATATATATATAGGTATCTTAAAAGGTTTTCTAAAAAAAGAGCATAGCATGGTGAAAAAGCCCCCCCCCAAATTGATAAAAAAAAATGTTAACGTCAAAATGTTTATATGATTATTAAGAGGAAAGACCAAGATATTTTTATTGTTTTTTGCATCTGTCGATAACGTAAAGATTAGTATGAGAATTTTAGCGTATTTTTGCGGAAGAAAAGCACACTGTTTTTAAAATTCTTGAAAAATCCAAATTATTAGATTTTAATGAAATTTTCAGGATTTCTTCACAAATTAAGGAAATCATTTTTGGAATTTTTTTTAGAAAATATTGATAAAAATATATATTTTTCAATTCTATATATATCTATATTTTAAATATATATATTTTTTTTAATTAATTTAATATATATAATGTTTACTTCATAATTTTATGAAATTTCTCGAAACTAAAATTTCGAATTCATATTAGTTAAAAGCAGGAATTTAAATCAGATTGTTTGTGTCAAAACAGAAACACCATTCGCAGAAAATATGCTCTGAATCCTAAAAATGATGCAACGAAACTATAACGTTATTTAATTAGAAAAAAACAGTCAATTGCTTTTATAATTAAGATAATTAAAGAATCTATTGTCTTAAAAATATCGATCACTAACGAATTTTTATAAGATTTACTTTTGTTTATTCAACATTTTAATCAGAAAAATTTAGTTAAATTTTAAAATTCTGTATTAATTTCAGCGGTTTTGACGATATTATCATTAAGTGAAAACTATATTTAGTTCGTTGTGAAAAAATTATTTTTTCTCTGTTGCATTGGAGGTCTTTATATATATATATATATATATATATATATATATATATATATATATATATATATATATATATATATATGTACATATATATATATATACACACACACAAGTATAGGATTGGTGCATACGGAATAAATTCCAATAACCAAAAATACTATTCTTAAAAGAGTGCTCAATACAGAGTAAAGCAAATATAATTTATTAAAAAATATAACATGAATATGTTAAAAACGCATTATAAAAGCAGCCATTTTGTTTAGTATTCTACATTCAGCACCATCACTTGATAAGACATCAGAGCTGCTGAAACAAAATGGCTATCTTTGTAGTGATTTTACAACATATTTATGTTATAATTTTCGAATATATATACATATATATATATATATATATATATATATATATATATATATATATATATATATATATATATATGTATATATATGTATATATATATATATAAGTCTGTGTGTGTGTGTGAATTGGGATCAAGAACAGATCAAGTATGGATCTAAATTCGACATAATGAGTTCAATAAAGAATAGAAAAGGTTTAGCAATGTAACATGTTACGAGACTGGTGTGTGTGTATGCGTGTTTGCATGTGACTAGTAACGTTATGCAATGTAAGATTGATAAACGTTTCCTATTTGTTCTATACCTCATATATATATATATATATATATATATATATATATATATATATATATATAGCAAAGGAGAGAGAGAAATATCAATGATGCTACGGCAGGACATTAATGCATAATAGAGAGTTAGATTTGAAGGGATATTGAAATTACATTCATTTCTCTTGAGATTAATGATGTAATTTGTTTTTACGCTAAGAGAATAGCTCCGAACATCTATAATATTATATCCATTGCGTTGAATGTGTGGGTGTGTGTCCATTTTTTTCTTTGTTTTCTAAACATTCTTCATACCTAGATTTTCTTTCTGTCACACAATATGCATATTTATATATTTTTAACTCTATCGTCTCTTAATATAAATCAATACAACTGGGATTGAAAATACATACACTCTACGACAAACCGTGTACATAAATAAATATATATATATATATATATATATATATATATATATATATATATCTGTGTGTGTGTGTGTGTGTGTGTGTGTGTGTGTGTGTGTGTGTGTGTGTGTGTGTGTGTACGGGGTGGGGTGAGTGAATAAAATATTTTCTAATTATAAGTGTGGCTGAAATTGTTCAATTTATATATACATATATGTATATATAAATATATATATTTATACATGCGTATAAACGAATGTATATTTGTGCATAATCACATTGCCCATATGAATGTGGCTAAGGCTGTCATTTCTAGTTAATATATATATATATATATATATATATATATATCCGTATGAACGTGTGTATAAATATGAACATAAGTATAAAACTATAACTTATATCATATATATATATAACTTATATCATATACATACATATATATATATATATATATATATATATATATATATATATATATATATATATATATATATATATATATATTCCGTTTTGAATTTGTAGGTCTGATGAATTGGAACGTGATTACGATTCCACTCTAATAAATTATTACTATGGAATATTTGTGTTTGAGCCTTTTATATATATATATATATATATATATATATATATATATATATATGTGTGTGTGTGTAAACATGTGTCTAAACACTTTTCTAATTATACGATTATATATAATTGTTCTTTTCTGTCTATATATATATGTGTGTGTGCGCGCGTGTGTAATGTGTGTGTGCTTGTGCATATATACGCGTACATGTATATGTGTATAAACTATAAAGAAATATGTATCCGTCATTTATATGCGTATTTATTCAGATCTCGCTACACCTACTCCTGACACTTAATTTGCTTATAAACACGCCCCACTTTCCATGGTAATAATTCAAAGAGGTTCACTCATGTAGTAATACAATTTACATATAAGTTTATGAAGAAAAGGATGTACGCATATGCGCATGCGTCATTAGCAGCCGTCTCTCGTTTTAATTGTTTCTTGTTTATCTAACGAACCATTCTAATCTGAAAGTATTGTGTCAGGTTTATTTTCTATATTCTTTATTTAATTTCTTACAGATTCCTTTTCTGGTATGAAATGACTACACTCACTCTCTTTTCATTTATCTAATTTTCGCTCTTTTCATTTCTTTATATTCTTTTCTTTTCCTTCTGATTTTCATCTTATCATATCTCTCCTTCTCCTTCTCATTTGCCTCTCATATTTTTAAATCCCATTCTTAATGCTTTCATTTTATTCTTCACCTTTTTACACCTCCTCCTCTTTATCTTTTTCTAATCCTTCTCTCTTTGTCTCATTATTTGCTTTCTTTTTCCTTTGCTCTTTTCGTCATTATCTCTCTTCTGCTCCTTTTCATCTCATAACGTAAGTGTTATTTTTTTTCTACAATTAATTTGTTTTATTCCTTTTCACCTTTTTTATTCCTTTTCTCCTTTTTTTTTATTATTTCTTAGTGTAAATGTATTTGTCTTCCTTTACGAGATTCGCGTCGAATTTCTTGTCTTCAGGACATGAATCCTGCTAGATGCTGTTTTTGCAATTCCTGTGATACTGTTTACCTGATGATGTGTGAAGTTTACGTGTGATTTGCTCACATAACAATAAATGAATAAATAGAAGTTGTTTTGAGGAGTAAAAAAAAAAATAAACACTGATTTTTGTGTGTAACTTACCCAATGATACCCAGAAACAAACGAAGAAACAAACAAATAACAAATAAAAAAATTGCGTTTTTAAACTATGAAAGTAACTGGGAAGAGATTACTCTGAATTTTACTTCAGATTTTAACTTTAAACAGTCCATACATATTGACTAAGCTAAACTTCGAAAGGCACTAGGCAAAAATAACGAAAGAGCCCAGACTGATTCTATTGTGCCCATCTCGAAACTGAGATGAGCCTGTATTGAAAAATTAGCATTTATGACTCTGGCACTTACTTTGATGCTAGCCACGATATATATATATATATATTACAATGAATCATTCATACAAAAAGTAGATTAGTAAAGTTAATGATATAAAATGGTGAAATCTTTTCACAAACAAAATTTTAATGGTGCATTAACCTACAAACCACTCGATGAATGAATGTTATGATCCTTGTTTTTAAAAATTATAAATTGTATAAGGTCTTTCTTTAATACGCAAGTACTTTCAACTGCACATTCAGTCATCAACTGGCATGGAAATTATTTTGTTTTTGGTAAATTTTCGGGATAACAACTGAGACATTACTCTATTTATTGAACAATTTAGTTCATGCCACATTGACTGATAAACTCCTACAATAAAAAAATCTTAAATTGCTATATTAATAAAAAAGAACGCACTCTCTTAAATTATCAAAAAATTCAACCTTAGCGTTGCGACTGCACGCTCCAAAAGTTTGTATCCGTTAAGAATAACTCATTTAAAAAAAAACAAAAAACAAACAAACATATTTCGATTCGCATTTAATTTTTTCGTCTTGGATGCGACCTGAATTTTACCAAAAACAAAATGATTTCCATGCATGCGGACGACTGAGTGTACAGTAGAAAGTACCTGCGTATTAAAGAAAGACCTTATACTGTTTATAATTTTTAAAAACAAGGATCATAACATTCATCGAGTGATTTGTATGTTAATGCACCTTCAAAATTTTGTTTGCGAATTTCACCATAATAATTTCGGCACATAATAATTAGGGAAGTAGAAGGAAAGTTAACACTATGCCACTAAGCAAACACTAATGAGTATTTTTTCAGCTTGGTTTTGAAAACTGAAAAAGCGTTTAGGGCATTTGGGAACTGTAAAATTGGCTGTAGAATTAATACTCTGAGAAATAGCTAGTTAAGCAATCTCCACAGCAAGGGTTAGATTTATATATGGATTAAACGTTGCCCATTCTGGAAAAGGCCATTTTAATGGATCACTTCATGATAGGAATATGGGATTGACTTCTCGAAACACCAGATAGTGGGAATCGAATTTAGTGTCAATAAGGTCCCTTGCTCTAAGAGTTGATCTGGGATGACCCCTAATATGTACTGAGTACGTCCTAAAAATAAACTTTACACTCAGTGTCGCATCAGTTTATCAAAGGATAGTATTGAACAAGAGGTCTCGTAGCAACTAGGTACAAATTGGCGTTTCTAAGGATGTCAGATCATGACACATAAAAGGATGTTTGACACACTTAGGACGGGTTTGCGTGAAACATCTGAATAGCAAGAAGATGTACAAGGTCCACCTCGGAAGGGAAAAGCCATAGAGTCTCTCGTATCGATAATAAAATTAGAAACCCCGTTCGAAGAAAGCCCCTAAAGTGACACACACTTACGTCGATATTAATTGCCAAAGATTAGAGTAGAATAAAAAATAATTTTACGTATTAGATATTTAGTTTTATGTCCTTATTAGGCTTTACACTGACAACATTACATATTTATCGAACACCCGACACAATATAACTCACTTGACTTAAAATCGGAAAATTCGTAATTGATTGGTCCAGTACAAAATAACACAAGGATAATAAATTAAATGAACAAAAAAAATTTGTCGTTCCACGTTAGTGCAATGGGATGGTGCTGATTAATAACGGAACTCCATGGTGAATTTTCGTTTCAGGTTTTATAATGAAGCCGAGAAACGAGTGGTATTTTTTTGTTTAAATAATTAAAATATGCGATACAATTCACGCGGTCATATAACACTACCATTCCTGGTATAAGTCGGTCTGAGGTGGGGAAAAAATTTTTCTGTATCGCGACTTATCCCAAGGTGGGGCGCTACTCAAAAAATTAATATACTGATACGTTACCGGCAATATTAGAACGATTCTTCTTTTAACCTTACACACCTGCACCACGGAATCACAGACAAAGAACAGTACCAAATAACAGAACTCGAATCACTTGAAGACTTTCAACAGAGGTAACAACTAAAATGGATAACGCAAGCCTGGAGAAGAGAAAATAAAGATATGATCAAGATGTTAAGTTCCACTGTACTTCAAACAAATGGTTAGGAAGGAAACTGTCATCAGTGCTGGAAAGAGCGAAAACAATGATTTGAGTGATTTATTTTCATGTAAAAATCTTTTAAGAGAGAAATTATAAATTTCTACCGAAAGGAATACTGGCTATTGGTCAACGACTGCCGAATGTTTCCTTAAGGAAACGGCTGATAATACCATTACCATTAAATAGTTCTGAAGATTAGAACAGAAACTTATGGAAGACTGTTGATTGATTTATAGGTTATCAACCTTTTGCAGGTTATTTAAAGCCAGAAGATTCTTTTAGATTGTAAGAATTTTTTTTATTTTGGAAATAATAATGATTTAGTGATGCAAGTCTTAAAAATTAAGCTTTAGCTTGGGAGGGGTAAAAACTGCGCATTCATATCTTGCCCAAGGATATTTTCGTGTCAGTAAATATAACGAACCCAACGGGAATTTGTACTCGGTTCTCCGATTAAAAGTTCCAAATCATTATCCGTTACGCCCCCACACATCCAAGCTTACAGCATATGGCATTCCCAAGGAGTCACTCATTTAGGGAGCTGACCAGGTCCGATGTTGCTTAAATTTGGTGATCGTACGGAGACCTGGGTTTCAACGTGAGGCAGCCGTAACGGTTAGACTGGAAACCCTCGTCAATACTGGAAAGGGCGATAACAGCTAATGGACTCAAGAATCCTGTGTTCATTAAAACAAATATTTTTAGAGAAAGATTTCATAAACTTCAATCAAAATTATTATTGGTTGCTCGATCAATGATACCCAAATGTTTCCTTGGAGAGAAACGGTTAGTATTACCATTAACATTACCATATAGACTGACGAGGCCAACTCAAAAGGTATGCTTTGGGATTCAAAGTTATCCTAGTATTACCATTAACATTACCATATAGACTGACGGGGCCAACTCAAATGGTATGCTTTGGGATTCAAAGTTATCCTAGTATTACCATTAACATTACCATATAGACTGACGAGGCCAACTCAAATGGTATGCTTTGGGATTCAAAGTTATCCTAGTATTACCATTAACATTACCATATAGACTGACGGTGCCAACTCAAAAGGTATGCTTTGGGATTCAAAGTTATCCTAGTATTACCATTAACATTACCATAAAGACTGACGAGGCCAACTCAAATGGTATGCTTTGGGATTCAAAGTTATCCTAGTATTACCATTAACATTACCATATAGACTGACGGTGCCAACTCAAAAGGTATGCTTTGGGATTCAAAGTTATCCTAGTATTACCATTAACATTACCATATAGCCTGACGGGGCCAACTCAAAATTATGCTTTGGGATTCAAAGTTATCCTAGTATTACCATTAACATTACCATATAGACTGACGGGGCCAACTCAAATGGTATGCTTTGGGATTCAAAGTTATCCTAGTATTACCATTAGCATTACCATATAGACTGACGGGGCCAACTGAAATGGTATGCATTGGGATTCAAAGTTATCCTAATATTACCATTAACATTACCATATAGACTGACGGTGCCAACTCAAAAGGTATGCTTTGGGATTCAAAGTTATCCTAATATTACCATTAACATTACCATATAGACTGACGGGGCCAACTCAAATGGTATGCTTTGGGATTCAAAGTTATCCTAGTATTACCATTAACATTACCATATAGACTGACGGGGCCAACTCAAATGGTATGCTTTGGGATTCAAAGTTATCCTAGTATTACCATTAACATTACCATATAGACTGACGGGGCCAACTCAAATGGTATGCTTTGGGATTCAAAGTTATCCTAGTATTACCATTAACATTACCATATAGCCTGACGGGGCCAACTCAAAATGTATGCTTTGGGATTCAAAGTTATCCTAGTATTACCATTAACATTACCATATAGACTGACGGAGCCAACTCAAAAGGTATGCTTTGGGATTCAAAGTTATCCTAGTATTACCATTAACATTACCATATAGACTGACGGGGCCAACTCAAAATGTATGCTTTGGGATTCAAAGTTATCCTAGTATTACCATTAACATTACCATATAGACTGACGGAGCCAACTCAAAAGGTATGCTTTGGGATTCAAAGTTATCCTAGTATTACCATTAACATTACCATATAGACTGACGGGGCCAACTCAAAATGTATGCTTTGGGATTCAAAGTTATCCTAGTATTACCATTAACATTACCATATAGGCTGACGAGGCCAACTCAAAAGGTATGCTTTGGGATTCAAAGTTATCCTAGTATTACCATTAACATTACCATATAGACTGACGGGGCCAACTCAAATGGTATGCTTTGGGATTCAAAGTTATCCTAGTATTACCATTAACATTACCATATAGACTGACGGGGCCAACTCAAATGGTATGCTTTGGGATTCAAAATTATCCTAGTATTACCATTAACATTACCAGATAGACTGACGAGGCCAACTCAAAAGGTATGCTTTGGGATGCAAAGTTATCCTAGTATTACCATTAACATTACCATATAGCCTGACGGGGCCAACTCAAAATGTATGCTTTGGGATTCAAAGTTATCCTAGTATTACCATTAACATTACCATATAGCCTGACGGGGCCAACTCAAAATGTATGCTTTGGGATTCAAAGTTATCCTAGTATTACCATTAGCATTACCATATAGACTGACGGGGCCAACTCAAATGGTATGCATTGGGATTCAAAGTTATCCTAATATTACCATTAACATTACCATATAGACTGACGGTGCCAACTCAAAAGGTATGCTTTGGGATTCAAAGTTATCCTAATATTACCATTAACATTACCATATAGACTGACGGGGCCAACTCAAATGGTATGCTTTGGGATTCAAAGTTATCCTAGTATTACCATTAACATTACCATATAGACTGACGGGGCCAACTCAAATGGTATGCTTTGGGATTCAAAGTTATCCTAGTATTACCATTAACATTACCATATAGACTGACGGGGCCAACTCAAATGGTATGCTTTGGGATTCAAAGTTATCCTAGTATTACCATTAACATTACCATATAGCCTGACGGGGCCAACTCAAAATGTATGCTTTGGGATTCAAAGTTATCCTAGTATTACCATTAACATTACCATATAGACTGACGGAGCCAACTCAAAAGGTATGGTTTGGGATTCAAAGTTATCCTAGTATTACCATTAACATTACCATATAGACTGACGGGGCCAACTCAAAATGTATGCTTTGGGATTCAAAGTTATCCTAGTATTACCATTAACATTACCATATAGGCTGACGAGGCCAACTCAAATGGTATGCTTTGGGATTCAAAGTTATCCTAGTATTACCATTAACATTACCATATAGACTGACGGGGCCAACTCAAATGGTATGCTTTGGGATTCAAAGTTATCCTAGTATTACCATTAACATTACCATATAGACTGACGGGGCCAACTCAAATGGTATGCTTTGGGATTCAAAATTATCCTAGTATTACCATTAACATTACCAGATAGACTGACGAGGCCAACTCAAAAGGTATGCTTTGGGATGCAAAGTTATCCTAGTATTACCATTAACATTACCATATAACCTGACGGGGCCAACTCAAAATGTATGCTTTGGGATTCAAAGTTATCCTAGTATTACCATTAACATTACCATATAGCCTGACGGGGCCAACTCAAAATGTATGCTTTGGGATTCAAAGTTATCCTAGTATTACCATTAACATTACTATATAGACTGACGGGGCAACTCAAAAGTCAAGCTTTGACATTCAAATTTATCCTTTGATGAGGCTGGTTGCTTTATTAATTTAACCGTCAATCTCAGCCTGTCGTTATATTTAACCAATAACTAGATGAAAAACAAATGGGGTTGAACCTGCACGTCAATTCCACTTTTTCGTGCCGGTAAACATTACAGAACGCGGTAACACCCAGATCTGCATAGGATTCTCTCGAAAATATATTTGCATTTTAGCTACTGGTTTGTGTTCTTTTATATCATTTTTACCGAATTACTTACGGTCGGATCACGTCGAAAACTAGTTTTTTCCGACCACTGAAGTTAAGCAATATTGTACTTGGCCAGTAATCAAATGGAACTTCGCTAGGGGAATACCAGGTGCTGTAATCTAAACGACACCCCTAGCAAACCGGCGACGGATACAATCTTATACTAACAGAAGACTTCGATTTTTTGGAGTTGCGTTTGGACTGATAAACCGCAAGAGTTGGGTGTGAGTGATTGGCTTGGCCAGCTGTAGATTAACCAACAGAGTAGACTGGGATCTGTAGCCTTGGTGAGGCAACCTGTCTATGGCAAAGGCAACGGTAAATTCTAAAGCTTGACGTAGGATAGAAAACTATGGAGAGCCATGATCGCTAAATCACCGAAGTTAAGCAATATTAAACTCGGCCCGTACTCAGATGGATGCGCACTAAGGGAATTCCAGGTAGTGTAAGCAATTCAACAAATCTAGCAAACCAGCGGTGGATACAATGTCGCTACTCATATTAACAGAATACATCGATACGGGGAAGTGCTTCTGGACTGATGAACAGTAAAACATATTTGGAGTTGGGGGAGAATGAGGGTCTTACCCATTTATAGGTTAAATAGCAGAGTAGGCTGGATTCTATAGCCTTGTTGAGGCAACCAGTCTGCTAAACAGTCAACGCTGGATTCCAAAAGGTGGAAGTGGCAACTGGCAAACGTTCCACACTCTTTCCCAAGAAAAATCAATGCATTTTTTTAATAATAAAATAAAGGAAACTGTGGAGAGTCACGGTCGCCAAAGTAGTGAAGGGTTATAGGTCAAGAACAAAGTTGGTTATGTATATTAGCCAAAAAAGAAAAGTTATTAAATCTGCGAAAATTTTGATGAATTAACCTCTTTTTTATCAGCTGAGTTATTTTTTTTTATTATTTTGTTCTTGTTTGTATTCGGGGTGGGGTAGCAATGATAATTGCAATCCGATTGAAAAGGATACAAATTTAGGTCGTTGGTTCATTATCCGGATTGTATGAAATTAGGATGTAATTTCGTCACCGGATGTCCATTTGCTTTCATATCGAGCCAGGAAATATTGCTTGGCAAATTGATAAATAAAAACCTAATATTGGTAGTTTATTCAGTATATTCAATAAAAGCCTTCCTTTATGGTACAAATCCATACGCATCACAGCAAAAATATAATCTCGGTATACCTTGTCATTTGTATATATGGAGAAAAATTGGTTTATTCTCTGTTTGTTGCTTTTCCCATTCTTATGACGTCGTTTTTATAGAGGCATATAACAATTACAATTGTCTTCGCCTTTCTTCTTGTGTAGTGGGGTCAGGTTTAATAGACAGAATCACAAAAATAAAGGCTTCGCCGAGTAACAAAAACCACATCACTTGAATTCACCCCACATCAATAAGAACTAATAATATGTAGTACATGTAAAGAGAATGGGAAATATTGATTTAATCAAGATGTTGACCGTACTCACTGCCTTAAACTAAAATGGAGTAGGAAAAAACCCTTCACTACGAGAAAGGATGATAACAGTGGACTTGAAATGCATTGTGCTTCTTTTTTTTTAAGCGTTTCACCCCAAGGAAAGCAGGAAGCCACTAGCACACAAGGGGTTAAAGAGAGTTGGAGCGAGAGCAAATAGGTGTGATAGGGGAAATGATGAAGAGAAGGATAGGAGATAGATCAAGGTATCTGGAGACGGTGACTGACATTACATTTGAATAGTTGGAGATTATAGCTATCAGGGAAACAAGAAAAGGGGAAGAAGTTCCACAGGGGAGAAGTGCGAGACATGAAGCTATTGGAGTAGAAGAGACGGCTACATTTAACAGTTTCGACAGTGAAAGGGTGAGAGCGAGATTCCAGTCTAGTTGAACGCTTAAATTCATGAAGTCTGGTAACCAGCGAAAGCAGCTCATCAGAGCAGTTACCATGAAATTATTTGTAAAAAAGACAGAGGGAGGCAACGGAACGTCTGTGAGATTGTGACTGCAGACGAGATGCCAGATCAGGGTCAATTACATTGCATATCCGTATCTGGATCTTATCAAGAACCTTGAGACAAACAGAAGCGGCACCGGGCCATATATGTCAGCAATACTCCATGCAAGGGCGAATGGTTGATTTGTAGATTTGAAGGATCGACTCCGGTGAGAAAAATTTCCTGGCACGGCACAGGGAGCCAACTTTCTTTGCGGTGGACGAAGCTACTGACTCAATGTATTTGTTCCATCTCAGGTCAGCAGTCAATGTGAGAGCGAGTAGTCGCAAAGACGAGCTCTCGAGAAGTTGGGCGTCAGACATTCTAATGGCGGGGTAGGGATGGTTCCCTGTGATGAGTAATAGAGAGCAGTTTTGTTTTTGAGTCGTTAAAGTTAACCAGCCAATTCCTGCCCCAGTTCACAACCGATTGGAGGTCCTTTTCGAGACGAACGGCCAGGTTAGTTTTGTCAACGACACTAGATTTGTTTTTGAGGCAGGAGTAAATTGTAGTGTCGTCCGCATAGATGCCTACTTGGGAATCTATGACATCAGGAAGATCGTTGATGAAGATAAGGAACAGAGTAGGGCCTAGGATGGAGCCTTAGTTAATACCCGCGTTCGTGGGATAGGAGCTGGAGGAGAATCCGTTGAGAACGACCTTCAATACACGGTTTGACGGGAATGATTGTTTGGAAAACTGTTTTAAAAGAAAAAAAGTTATAAACTTCTTCCGACAGTAAAGCTCAGTATTCGACACCAAATATTGTATTTCTGAAATCGTATATCGTCATAATTATCTTTACAAATATTATCTAGTTAAATTAAGGTAACGCAAAGGTAATACAGTGTAATCCGGATATAAGAGAGTTGTCGGGACCGGAGAAGAAGTCTCTTATATCCGGGTTTGTCTTATATCCGGGTTTGGTCTATTATATATACACTAACACAAGCTCTAATTTGGGACCAGAGAAAATCTCTCTTATATCCGGGTTTCTCTTATATCCTGGTCTCTTATATCCGGGTTGCACTGTATTTTAGACCTATCTCTCTTACATGATTTATTTATTGAGTGACTGACTGAGAGATTTGTTTGTTTCGGCTTATCAACCTATTGTAGATTATTTAAAATCGAACTTACACTTGGATTTTAAGAATAATTCTTGTTTCAAAATCGTGAATATTGTATTAACTATTGTTTGGAGATAATTATGAATTTCGGATAAAATTGATACTATTACACCCATAGCTAGGGGAGGGAATCAGGTATAGTCAAACCTTTCATAAGGCTATTTGCGCATGAGGAAATGTAAAAAACACGACTGGAATTCGACCTCGGCACTCCGATTTCATATTCTGAGACGTTATCCATGACACCAGTTGTACATCTAAGCTTACAGCATCTGGTATTTTCAAGGGGTCACCTGTCTAGTTACTGATCAGGTTCGACGTTGCTTAACTTCGGCAATCGGATATCATCAATAATATACAAGTATATTTATTGTAATATACGAGGTCTGATCAAAAATTATCCGGACTGGTGCTATAAAAGCAGTCCTCTTCTGAAGCCACTAACTTTATCCAGTGTCGTTACCATTGATGGACGCATTCCTGGAACTGTTTTGGGGTGAATAGAGATGCCCCGTTGTATATCTTGGATTTCTTCGATGTCTTGAAATGTTCTTACTTTCAAATGGGATTTGATTTTTTAAGAGCGAAAAGTCGAAAGAGGCGACATCTTGGGGAATATGGTGATTCTTGAACTTGAAGAATATTGTGTTTGGCCAAACACTGCTATAGAAGCCATGGACACTGATGGAATCTCTGTTGTATGGCGAGTCGACAACACTCGACACACTTTCCTTCCTAGTTTGGTTTGGTTTGGTTTGTTTTACGGCATATCAACACTTCAATGGGTTATTTAATGCCGACAAGATTTTTATTGCTGGTAATATTTGTTTTCAAAATGTATTGCTGGGAAAATTTTTTCAAAAATGTATAGCTGATAATATTTTTTTTCAAAAATTTATTGCTGGTGATAATTTTTTACGGAGTATTTCTCTTATTAAAACCTATTTTTACACTTTCATAGTGTTTTGATCGCAGTTTGGAGGTTAAATATTTGCCCATATCTGGGACTCTAACTTGTGCTACTACCCTGTGTTAGGCTGGACCTGCGAACACCAGCACTTAAGAGGGGGTTCTACACTCCTCAAAACCTTCTGATCGGAGGCCTTGCAGTTAGACATAGTTTATCGTCTTACCCAGGACGCGGATGGAGTTTATCGTCATAACCACGACGGCTTTTCTTCCTAGGTACTGCGATAAACAATGGAAGTGAACCACAATGTTATATTGCGTTGTATGCGCGACAGCGTTCAAGGTCTATCAGTGGCAAGCTCTTTAGCTCCGTTAACATAGCAACAGTTCCAATATTTTTTAATCGAAGCTCATATTGAAAGATTTGGTAATCTGGAAAATTTTGATCGTCTATTATCATGAGACAGGTGTCTGAATATATCTAAAACACTGCAAGTTGGCATATGACTCGTTTTAAAAGTGAATCTTAATATTAGGCTGCTCGGAGAGTAATGAGGTTTAGGTAGAAAGGCCATAATAATGAGGTTTGAGTAGAAAGGCCATAATAATGAGGTTTGGGTAGGAAGGCCATAATAATGAGGTTTAGATAGAAAGGCCATAATAATGAGGTTTGGGTAGAAAGACCATAATAATGAGGTTTGGGTAGAAAGGCCATAATAATGAGGTTTAGGTAGAAATGCCATAATAATGAGGTTTAGGTAGAAAGGCCATAATAATGAGGTTTAGGTAGAAATGCCATAATAATGAGGTTTAGGTAGAAAGGCCATAATAATGAGGTTTGGGTCGAAAGGCCATAATAATGAGGTTTGGGTAGAAAGGCTATAATAATGAGGTTTAGGTAGAAAGGCGATAATAATGAGGTTTGGGTAGGAAGGCCATAATAATGAGGTTTTGGTAGAAAGGCCATAATAATGAGGTTTAGGTAGAAATGCCATAATAATGAGGTTTGGGTAGAAAGGCTATAATAATGAGGTTTAGGTAGAAAGGCCATAATAATGAGGTTTGGTTAGAAAGGCCATAATAATGAGGTTTGGGTAAAAAGGCCATAATAATAAGGTTTAGGTCGAAAGGCCATAATAATGAGGTTTAGGTAGAAAGGTCATAATAATGTAAAGGCCATAATAATGTAAATTTATTTAAAGACTAACCACTAAAAACGGAATCACATTCCTCTTCAACGGTTACAACGCAATAGAAAGGGTGATCTTCGTTTCCTCGCTTAAAGAGACCTGGTTTTAGCCCGGCTTATCGCCACATGACGTTGAAATACAGGTTCAGTATGATTAGCGAAGTTAAGCAACATCGAGCCTGGTCAGAACCTCGGTGGGTGACAGCATGGGAATACCAGGTCCTGTAAGCATGGATGTGCAGACGGTGTAATGATTTATGACTCAGGACTTTTAATCGGAGTTTCAATTCCTGTTGTGTTCGTTATATTAATTTACGCGCAAATACCCGTGGAAAAGGTACGAAATCAACTATTCTCCCCACCCAGCTATGGAGCAATTTTAGGAAGATTAAATCGTCATTATCTCCCCCAAAAAATCATTTTTAAAAATCTAAAAATATTTTCTGGCTTTAAATAACCTGCAAAGGGTTGAGCCGTGAAAAAAGGAATCAATCAACAAATCAAAGTTATAATTATTCATTGAGTTAAACATTTAAATGCTCTATACATACTATGGGACAGAGTCGATTAAACTAATTTTCGACTCATTTTCATTCCTATCAACCTTCGTTTTTCGCCCCGGCTGCCTGAAAAACTATACCGGTGAAATATGTAATTACATTTCAAACACTCTAAAAGAAAACATGGTAAACTAATTCTCGACGCAGTTTAGTAGCTTTCAACATGGTTTCTACCTGAGTGGGTTGATTCTTAATTATTTTTCGAAAACCCTAACAACAGATGTGATAAACGAATTCTAGCATTATTTATATTATTTGAACTGTTATCCTCATCTCATCAACTTTTCGACCGTTGTACGCTCCGGCCATCTTCCGATGACAGAATCGAACCCTTTATTTCATCCACCGGGGCAGTTTGTTCTAGTTCCACGTGTCACGCCTCTTCCGGATGTCACAGTTATTTCCATTGAACTCAACTCTCTAAGTTTTGATTCACCACTGCCGAGGCCTGGTATTGAACTCACAACACTTTGGGTCTAGTCACTGGATCTAACCAACGTCTTTATCCGCGGTGGACGAAATAAAGGGCTTGTTACGAAATTCCAGTCACCGGAAGAAGGCCGGAGCATACAACGGCACAAACGTTATGAATATGGCAATGAAGTTGAGGATAGCATTTTTAATAATGTAAATAATGCAAGTAATTATAATGCCTCATCTTAGTGATATAGACAGATACAGAAACGATTTCTAGACGCAGTTTCCTACTGTTCAATATTATCTCGGTCTTCGTTGGTTGGCAGCTAAATCAAGCCAGTGAAATATGTAGTTACTTTCCGAACACCATAACTGAAGATATGATAAACTAATTCTAGACGCAGTTTTCTACCATTCAATGTTATCTCGGTCTTCGTTGGTTGACTGCTAAATCGAGCCAATGAAATATGTAGTTACTTTCCGAACACCATAACTGAAGATATGATAAACTAATTCTAGACGTAGTTTTCTACCATTCAATATTATCTCGGTCTTCGTTGGTTGGCTGCTAAATCGAGCCAGTGAAATATGTAGTTACTTTCCGAACACCCTAAATGAAGATATGATAAACTAATTCTAGACGCAGTTTTCTACCATTCAATACTATCTCGGTCTTCGTTGGTTAGCAGCTAAATCGATCCAGTGAGATATGCCATTAAAACTTGGCCCTGCTTTCGATGGTAAGCTCATAATTTATAGGGGTGAAATACGTAATTGCTTTCCAGATTCGCTAAAATAATAGCAACAATTTAAAGGAGTGTAAAAAGGTAATGCGGTTTCACTTATTTACAGCACACCATGAAATATGCTCTGGAAGTAAATATAAATGAAGAGTATCTGAATTACTTACAATTTGCTCATAACATTCTATTAATATCAGAATCATTGGATCTCTACAATGAAGCGAAACAAAGCATAAATAATATCCATGTGTTACGTTGCGAAAAAGATCATAAGAATTGAGGATGAAGAACTGGACGATGGCCAGGAATATAGCTACTTAGAACAGTTGATGACATTAAAGAAAACGATGAAAATGAAACTAAAACGGTGTATAATATTAGAAATGGAAAGCAATTAACAAAAATTACTGCATAAGTAGAAACCCCTTGCCAACACACTTAAAATATAAAGTTTATCATGAATATATAATGATCCCGACGACGTATGTGTACGAAATATGGAATTTAAAAAAATAATATAAAGCAAACCCAGAAACAGATCAACGGAAAGAGCAATAGCAAAAACAGCCTTAACAGATAGAAAAAGTTCAATATTTGGTGAGTTCCCCTAATTAAGTGATGAATTTTAATTAGTTTTTTTTTTCATGTGGCGATCATGTCTCTCCATTACTTCCGACCCTATAGTGTTCGGGGAAACATCCTCTCGTGAATCTCAGTCAGTGCAGCGGTTTTTTGGAAAGAATGCTGTCCGAATGGAATTCCCCCTTCTTACCAATGAAATACGGGGGAATGTCGATGATTTGACACTGTGTATGGGGCATGGTGTGTCTTATCTGTAAACGTCTGAACTGTGAAAATGTAGCACGTCAGAGCATTTCCCTTGGAAATAGCAATAGAATAATAGCCTGTGGGAAAGTTCTCGTAAAAGTGGGAAAACTTTAAGACAAACAGGCCCACGTAGGCGCTGTTGAACGAGGTCATGGCTGAAAAGTAAGGATTGGGCTGCTTCAGCTCTGATCCGCCTCTTATAAACGTAGTCTATGACAGAAGGAGTCGGGTACTTTCTGAAGCAATAATAGAATACGACCACTTTTCCAACTTTCTGGATAGATAGATAGATAGATAGATAGATAGATAGATAGATAGATAGATAGATAGATAGATTGATCTTAGTTTGATACAAGCCCAAGTGAGAAAGAAAATTATACCTATTAAAATAAGAATGGTCTGCCCGATGTGGTTGTTAACTATTAAGCAGCACCCGAGTTAGATACATACAAAGATATATATAAGTACATGATGACAAATACCATATTTGGGTGGGAGCTGCCAGACCTCATTCTCCAGGCTTGATGGTCTCGTTGGTGACGAACTATTCTCCACCCACCAACCTCTCTTCCACAAGCGGGATGGGCAAGCCTCTTACTGCTCTATCACTACTTTCACAGATATATGATATGATATGACGACAATACACCATATTTGGTCTGATCCGGTCCATATAAAGGTTGGGTATGGTAGGAGGTGTCAGGTACAATAAAAGAAGCTGATTATTTTCACAACTTACAACTATATTAGATAGATAGATAGATAGATAGATAGATAGATAGATAGATAGATCTTAGTTTGGTACAAGGCCAAGTCGAAATGGGAATAAAGCCAATATGAAAAGTATGAGGACATGTCATCGCTGTGTATATTTGATATACGGTTCATAGCAGGAAATGTTCAACCTGGTGGAACTAGGAAATTTATCTCGTCAGAACATTGTTTAAGCATTTCACCCCAATTAAGGCGGGAGTGCCACAAGCACGCAACGGATTACATAGAGTAGGAGCAAGAGTAAAGAGGCGTGATAGAGGACGTGGAAGAGATCAAGGCATCTGGAGATGTCGATTGACATTGCATTTGAATATTTGGAGATTATAGCTATCAGAGAAGCAAGTAAGAGGAAGGGAGTTCCACAGACGGGAAGTGCGAGATATGACGCTATTGGAGTAGAAGAAACGGCTACATTTACCCATTTCGACCGTGAAAGCGATGCCAACATAGTAGCACGTTTAAATTCATGCAGTTTGGGGACCAGCGAAAATAGCTCGTCGTAGCAGTTGCCGTGAAAGTATTTGTAGAAAGACAGAGGGAAGCAATAGCAGGTCTGAGGAAGCTACTGTAAACGAGATGCCAAACCAGGGCCAATCACATTGCATATATCTCTCTGGATTTTGTCGAGGACCTTAAGACGAACAGTGGGGACTCCAGGCCATATGTGGCAGCAGTATTCCATGCAAGGGCGAATGGTTGATTTATATCTTTGAAGGATGGACTCGGAAGACAAAAACTTTCTGGCGCGATTTTTCCATGCGATAGCGAGAGGCCTTCAACATTGCATCTCTGAGAGATGGGATCTAGAGTATAAACGCTTTTGAACTCTGTCATGGCTGCAAGGTTGATGAATGAGTAAGCATCTACAGGAAATTTTTAACTTACGAATTTGTAGAAAATGACCAATCTGCTGCCTCGTTTGAAGGATGCATGAGAAGGGAAAACATGTTTCTCTTTCTTCCTGGCGAGTAAATTGAGCAGTAATTTTGCTACAAGACACTAGCTGCACTCTTGTGTACTAAATACAAGATTTCCCAAAATGACAATATCCGTACGCTTGTTGTAAATGCCACGCAACAATAGGACATAATCTTAAGTGGCTGGGGTCTTCTAACTGTTATATACCTTACCTATGAACACTAATGGGTATATCCCAATTCTCATAAATACGTTGGAGACTATTGTAAATGGGGGTAATATGCTAAGTAGTCCACTACTAGCAGTGGTTTACCTACTTCACACCGCTGGCGAGTATTGTATTTTGTTGGTGTTATAAAGATTACCATTTCATTTCCAAACTCTGTTTTGGTCATTCCTCATTCAGTAACCCTTTCTAGATTACAACATGCTGAAACCTAGAATAAATGGACCGCCAAAAGACCGGATAAATGATTTTGAGCTCTATCAATGCTAGAAAGTGGTGATTGAGCAGCTCCAGGCCTGGTATGACAGAAAAGATCTTATTCTTGGCCTAAGCTCACTCGATATTCATTGCGTTAACTTACAGCAATTGGGGCGATGATTTTCTAAGCGTTGCTTAGATGTGGCACGAGATCGAATGTTAGAGGATCAAACTAACTATTCAGTCGTAGTTGACCTAACGAGACAAGCTTGCTAACTGTTATATAATATACCTATGAACATTAATGGGTATATTCCAATCCTCATAAATACGTTGGACACTATTGTAATTGGTGGTAATATGCTAAGTAGTCCACCACTAGCAGTGGTTTACCTACTTCACACCGCTGGCGAGTATTGAATTTTGTTTATGTTATAAAGATTACTATTTCATTTCCGGCTTCTGTTTTTGGTTATTCCTTATTCAGTAAACTTTCCTAGATTACAACATATACTAACAGACTATCACATGTTTTTTTTTCTGTTGGCACGGCACCAAACACACACAGGCTTACGTCTATATTACGAATGAACACCAAATTTAAGCAACAACGAATCTAGCCTGTATCCAGATGGCTGTCCTCTTGGGAATACAGGGTGCTGTAAACTTGGAGGTGATGTGGGGTAATGGATAAGGGCTCGTAATTGGAAGTCGGAGAGATGAGATCCAATTCCAAATTCCAAATAATCTTGAATCAGTCTCTTCTTCCCCAGCTATGGGTTAAATAGTTGGACTTGTATCAGTAAATCGTTATTAGAACCGAAAATACATAGAAGCTAAAAAATATTTTCTGGCTTTAAATAACTTGCTAAAAGAAATACACAAACGTACCCCCACAAACACACTCACACTCACGTTCTTTTAAATTAAATTCCTCTACATTTTCATATCTGCTCAGTTTCTTATCGAAATATAAAGTATTTTTCTAAAGTAAGGAATTTTTATTTATCAATCCGACAGATTTCTGTCACTTTAAACATTATTTTTTAGTGGATACACATATTTGAGTAGACGTTCCAGTTTATTTTGTAGACACTATTTTCATTTTTGTCGTCCGGCCTGAAATATAACCAGACACTTCTTTCTGGCTGAATGGTTGACTGCCCATCAGATCAAATGATGGTCTCCATTAAGGGTTACAGGTTCGATTCCTGTCAGAAAAGCACATATTTTCTACAAAATTTATCGAAAATTCAGGCCGGTAAATGAAATTAATACTGTTTAATTTTAAAAAAACAAAAAAACAGAGCATTTACTTAAATAAAGTATATCTATAAAAATAACGTATAAACGGAAAATATAGTGAAATAATTGTCGGACTTAATCCATTTCTTAACACACACACACAAATATATATGTGTGTGTGCGCGCGTGCGTGTGTGTGTCTCTGTGTGTGTAATTAAATGACAAAAAGGAAGAAACGCTATATAAGGCAGCCTTAAACTCTTCAAGGCTAGAGTCAAACGTTATCTTTCCTACATATCCTCATGATCTCCTCTTCTTGCCTTTACCTTTAACATCACATGCAACAACATCATTTAGTAACGCACACATGCCTTTAAATGAAAATCTTCTTGTATTAAATTCCTCCACATTTTCATATCTGCTTAATTTCGTATCCAAACGTCAGCAAAGTACTTTTCTAAATTAAGTAATATTTATTTATCAGTCCGACAGATTTTTAGCATTTTGTTATTTCTAGTAGACATTCATATTTAAGTAGACGCTCCATTTATTTATTATGTTTATTTAATTTCGTCTGGATATCCAAGAAAATTATTTAAGAGAAATATGGCACAGGAACATACTGTTAAAAAATGTCTTAATATATAGGCAGCAAATTTTCTTTAAGGCAAATTTGGAAAAGGTGATCAGTTAAATTAATCAACACAAAATGTTTGTTTTCTTTTATATGGATGTTTCTAAATATGTGTGTGCCGTATATACTTGCGAATCATACGACCTTTGAAGACCTAATTTTAAAGCTAATTTGACTACAGTAAATAGATATATAGTTTGATCGACGCCGTAACCTGAGCCAGCGATACATACGCTAATTTTATATCTCGTGTATGTTGCGACCCCCTTAAAATTAGCTTCAAATTATTCGACGTGACTGTGGAAAGACACGGTATAAGACAACGGACACCCAATGTAGACATACATATATATCATAGGAAATCTCTTCAAAGTGCAACGGATGCGGTATCCACTTGAGGAAGAAAAGAACAAAGAATCTATGTCCGAAACGTGAGAAAATCAACTAGATCAAACAACCCGTGATAATATCTTCTCAGATCCTCTGACAACATTTATCGAGGAATAGATTTTCGTACAGTGTTAAGGATAAAAAATATTTAGCCTTTGTACTTCGAATAAACACGTAAGTGCGCAGTAGCAATCTTTTCAATAGTAAGAGGCTTCTTCTACGTGTGGTGTTCCTTCAGATCGTGGGTGATCATAGCTCTCCACAACTTCTATCATTCGTAGCTCTTAGAAATGTTTGTACATTTTGCTATCTCACCCTCCTGGTTCTGCTGTAGACATGTTTGATTCCTCTGTCTCTTTGGCGTTAAATTTCTCCTAGCCTTCATTCCTCATTATGCGCCCTAGAAATTTCAACACTGTTTCTGATTCTAAGTATAAATGTGAGAAGAATTGGAAAGACTATTGTCATATCCAAGGTTGTTGGGATGCACAAAAACGAATGAAAATAAAAGACAAGTGTATTTTAAAACATAATAAAATAACTTTTATTCGTTTACTGCATGAGAACAGCAAGGATTTGTTTGATTTTAAACCAGGAGTTCCACGTACGTGTCAGCTTGTCGCCATGTTGAATTCATAAGTGTCGTGATTCAACTAGCGGACAAGGGCTGTAACTCCATTATAATTTTAGTTATCGCCCTTTATAGGCGGAGTAAGTTTGCACCAATTAAAAAGTTATCTCTGACTTCTTTGACAAAAATTGAAAAAGTGAACAAAACAACGTACATATATTATTCACTAAACGTAATTTACTTTCATCACGAATTGGTTGATTTGTTTTTCTACGGTTTATCAACAGGTTGTAGGTGATTTTTAAGCATTTACCTATATTTACTTACAATTGCCTACATTTAGCTACATTTGTAGGTAATTTAAAGCCGAAAAGTATAAGAATAATTCTTTCTTTTTTTGCGATTATTAGCGTTTTTTTTTTAGAGTTAAAAAGGATTTTCAGATAAAATTGCTACCATTTAACCCATAACTAGGGGGATAAGAAATGTATTCATAACTTTCCAAAACGATATTTGCGCAAAAATGAATGTAACGAACCTGACAGGAATTCGAACTCGGCTCCCGCATTTCTCATTCCACGATGTTATCCTTTACGACATGCACACATCCAAGCCTGCAGCAGCAGGTTTTAATAAGCTGTCACCCATAGTTACTGACCAGGCTCGACGTTACTTAACTTCAGTGATCGGGTGAGAACCGGTGTTTCAACGTGATATGTCCGTAATCCCGTGTAAAAAGTGAGAGCATATTTGGAGGAGTCACATACTTACAGCTGCAGTACAAGAAACTGGCGATTTGTCCAGCATCTTTGGAGATAGGTCGTAAATATTGAGTTCCACATGAGATCTGGAGCGAGCTTATTTTTATCTGGATTCATTATGAGAGCTTATGAAAGCACAGAGCATAAAAAACAGACAAATGCTTAGTGGTGAAACAGAAGGAAATGTGACTTTAATTAACAGAGGCCTTTTAGGAAACAGAATTGATGTGTATTAGTTTATGTTATATCCTAGGTTATTGGGATGAACGAAAAAAAAGAATGAAAATAAAAGACAAGTGTATTTTAATACATAATAAAATAAATTTTATTCATTTACTTCATGAGAACAGCAAGGATTTGTTTAGATTTAAACCACAAGTTCCACATACTTGTAAGCTTGTCACCATGTTGAATTCAAAAGTGTCGCGTTCCACATGCATTTCTGCTGCTTCTAGTTTTTTTCTCCTCCTTAGGGAAATTGTCCGACATTTACTGCCTTACAAGAGGATAACACTTTTTTCATTGTTTCTAACGAATTTCTTTTGTTTCTCGGGGCGTTATTTAACTTTTGGAATGACAGTTTCGCTAGTCTAGTGCGTCTTACGATCTCGGTGTCACAATTTCAATCCTTTGTTAAAACGCTTCCCATATATCTCTGCAGCTGCGTAATGTTTATAACTCCAATTCGTAGATCGCACCTCAGGTTTTTTTGTTCTCTTGCTGATGACCATACTTTCTATCTTCTTGCACTTGCTCTTCTTTTCTCGATTTCTTCTACCACCGCCCCACCCCTCTCTAGGTGGTCCTGCAATTTCATTTCCGAATCGGTCATCATCACAGTGTCATCTGCGTATCTTATATTATTAAGATTATGCCCAATGATTATAAATCGTGGTAGGGTCTCCAGTTGATACAAATGAATAAATCTAGGGAGAATATGTATCCTTGTCTCACGACCTTCTATTTTTGTATGTCTATTTTATCTATTTTCTATCCGTATGCTGGTGGTTTCCTACCAGTAACAGTTCAGTTTTATTTATTTATTTATTTAGAGTGACGTTGACCTTCTACAAGGCCCAATAACCACTTCTGGTAGAGCGTTACAGATTAAGAGACATAGTTTATGGGCATATGTGGGGAATATAACGGTTAGCCTTAGACTTGAACCGATTAAGATTGTAGTCATCGAGGAAGCATTCTCATGGGAGTCGGTTGCACAAAGCGGCGGTTCATGGGAAGAAGCTCTTCGTGTGGAAATTCTGACCAATAGAATACAAAGAGAATGAGCGTGGTTCCCTACAATGTGCGTGACATGGCGGGCCTTAGCCGCGAAAATTATCTCTGGTGGATTTAAAGAATGGAATTCGTCTGAACACTTTCCACGGAAATAACGAAAGAGCAGCGTGAGTCTTGTGACGTTTCGCCCGTGGGAAAGGAGTTGCAGGCTGGAAAATAATTAATCACCTACAAGAACGCAGAGACGAGAAAGGAAAATGAAGACTGAGTAGCTCCAGGGCATATATGGCAGCAGTTCGCCATTTCCGGTCTGATCAGTCTCTTGTAAAGATAGAGAATATCGGATGTGAGGTACTTCCTGGAGTGGTACAAGGAACCGACCGTTTTCCAGCATCTTTAGTGATGGGTCGGATTGATGAGTTCCACTTGAGGTCTGAGTTGAGTTTAAGCCCTAATGGGTGCTCAGGGTAAAGGACATCCTGGGGTAACACGCGTCCATCTCGATCGATGAACGGTGAGGGTCTACATCTTCTCCAAATTGATCTGATTTTCTCGGCTCATTCAATTGATCCTTGTGCCGTATCTTTTCCAAAGTTTTTACGTAATCTGTTAAAACATAGGACTATGTAAATTAATACCTGGACATTTTGGGTGTTAGTTTTGAATCCCCAGAAAATTCGCGATTTTGCTGGATGTGCGACAACTGTAATATTTTTTTTAAATCTAGTCACATTTTCCCCTTTTTATCGATATTCCTTCGCTGTTTTTCCCCTCTCTCTGTTTTTTTTCTTATTTGTAACGATCAATACCAGCCTTGAATGATTTCACTTTTATTCTTACTCAGATTATCGGACTAAGTTGCTTCTCTGTATTCACCCTTTGCAGAAAGCCTGCTTCCATACTCGTTTATATCATGTGATTTCAACCTGGGACCTTACCTTGAGTTATTATGCAATATAATTGCATGCACTTATATATCTATCTATCTATCTATCTATCTATCTATCTATCTATATATATATATATATATATATATATATATACATATATATATATATATATATATATATATATATATACGAGGGTCATTCAATAAATAAGGTGAATTTTTCGGTATAATGACTTCTAATACAGATAGAAGCTTACTTTTTTTCTTTTTCTTTTTTGTTTTACTTCTTTTTCACATGGATTTAATTTCTTTTGCAGATTAAACAAAAACTTTGAGAGTTTTGGCGTTTAACAAAGATGGCCGAACAAGAAGTATGCTCCAGGATTGAACAGCGGTCAGTTATCAAGTTTTTCGTTGCTGAAGGGTGCAAACCAGTTGAAATTCATAGGAGAATGTCAACTCTCTATGGTGCTACATGTTTCAGCCAAAACATGTCTACAAGTGGGCTAAATTGTTTAAAGAAGGACGGAGCAGTATTGAGGATGAAGACAGGCCTGGGAGGCCTACAGAAGTGAGGTCTCCTGAGGTGATCGAATCAGTCAATGACCTCATTCAATCTGACAGAAGGGTGACTGGATGACATAGCAAGAACTTAGAGCTTACCTGTCGGACAGCACACAAGGTCAGCTGCCGGTGGGTACCAAAGATGCTTACTGCAGAGCACAAACAGCACAGCAGCCCAAACGGTGCAGACCATCAATGAGCTGGGCTGGGAACTGATCCCTCATCCCCCTTACAATCCAGATGTTGCCCATTCAGACTTTCACCTGTTTGGTCCCTTGAAAGCATTCACGAGAGGCACGAAGTTTAAAAGTGACGATGAAGTTAAAAGTGTTGTGAGCGACTGGCAAGACATCAGTCCAAAGATTTTTACGCTGAGGGAATACGGAAGCTCGTGCACAGATGGGAAAAGTGTGTGACAGTGCTGGGAGACTACGTTGAAAAAAAAGTAAGCTTCTATCTGTATTAGAAGTCCTTATACCGAAAGATTCACCTTATTTATTGAATGACCCTCGTATATATATGCTTTTTTGCACTGTGGATTTCAAATGCAGAACATAAGCAATGTACTCTATGTGATTAGTTACAGGGAAACATGCCTGTAACTGTTAAAAGTTTCGATTGCACTAGCGAGAATAGTTCATTGGAATATGGCAACACTAGCAGAGAGATCTGAGATTATGTTCCAGATGCAAGGTCAGCAACATTTATTGCCGAGTAAAAAGGATGAGGAATATCTTTTTCGTACATGTAAAATTAGGGCTTGCTTAACGTCTTGCTATATTTCATAATACAAAAAGTGTTTTATATTTACTAATGGAAATCAACGCTCACGACCAGCGTTTGGGTCCAGAATTCCATCGGATATTGTCCCTGTGGATATAGACGAAGCGTTTGTAAAATCCCACAATTAGCAAGACTGCGGTGAAATTTTCGGTTTATTTATATATCCGACACAATAGTTACTAATGATGCTGGGGAAAATGGTTAATTCACTGTCTTGGCAGAAAATCTTTCTCCTCAGAATCTATCCTGGAAATGTATAAATCTACCATTCGTCCATGCACTGAATACTGTTACCATATATGGTCTGGTGCTCCTGATGTACAACTTGACATAATCCAAGGAAGTATCTGCAATGTAATCGATCCTGACCTGGCATCTCGACTCCAGTCACTTTCATACCGACGTGATGTGGTTTCCCTCCATCTTTTCTATAAATAATCTCATGGTAACTGCACTGACGAGGGTTTTTTTTTCCTTGGTGCCCCGACTGCATGAATTTAAGCGTGCCTCGAGATTGGCATCTAGGTACCACCCGTTTACTGTTCAAACAGCTAAATGCAACCGCCACATCAACTGCAACAAGTTTTATTCTCGCACTACCCGCCTTTAGAGCTCTCTTTTCCTTTACTTGGTTGTAAATTTTTTTTTATAGATAATAATAGATTTAGTGATACAAGTCTTGCTAATTAACCCATAGATGAGGGGAAAGAGGTAGATTCACATCTTTGCCAAGGGTATTTACGCGTAAGTGATCATAACGAGCCCAACTGGTATTAAAACTCGGCACTCTGATTAACACTTTTGAGCCATTATCCATTAACCACCTGCACATCCCAAATTAGAGAACCTGCCATTCCCGAAAGTTCACCCGTCTAGCTACTAAACAGGCTCGACGTTGCTTAACTTCGGTGCTCTTACGAGAAACGGTGTTTTAACGTGCTATGCCCGTGAGCCTTGTTAAATGTGGGTCTTGAATTCACTACTAAATGATACGAAATAGCTTCTTGTTTAAAACGGTCAATTTTCAATCTCAAATCTATCTTCAACTATTTATCTATCTAGTTCTGGCAAAATAAAGATCTATTTAAATGACACTTTTAAGATTTCGTTAACATTGCGTTAAGAACGTCTGAGTGTAAAGAAAAACAAGTTTTGAGAGATTCTAGTTGTTAGTTTTTTTGTTTATTTTTTGGTGGCGGGGGAGAGAGATATGTTTTGCTTATTCTGGTTTCAATAGAAATTATCTCTGATATTAAGGTGGTGTTATTGAAATAAACTTTTAATCGATAAATTTGAAAGAGTTACTCTATCGAAATATCACTTGTCAGTGGTTTTTCGTCGTCGAATAACTGAGGATAAGATCTCACCTAAGTTTAGATTGATCGATTCGTCATTAATCGATTTTTCATTCATCAAATTAAAACCTAGTCCATTTGATCTCCTGAGTAAACTAAAATGTCGGTCTTTTTCTCTGTTGCCGGGGTACACGGTTTTATGTATTACGGGCAAATAGAAACAAAAGCGATAGTACACAAATTAAATGTGAAAGCGGTAGTTTCAACCGTGTCATCGTCTCTCAGTATTTGTAAGCCATTAATATTATCGACGTCTTTTTTGTTTACTATATATATTTTTTTTTTTTGAACCAGTCTTTTCATCATACGTTATCGAGTATCCGAAACATTCAGTTATCTTTAAATATTAAAAAAAACAACAAATCGTTTCCACTTACTATCAAAAATTCCCAGGAGGAATTTCAAACGAGATGGATTTTGACAAGAGCTAAGGTAAAACAATTTTTCTAATATTCCCAGAGGTAATTTCCATCTGGGGAATTTTATATTACTCTAAACTATGAGGAGACTCTTCTTCTTCTTCTTCTTCTTCTTCTTCTTCTTCTTCTTCTTCTTCTTCTTCTTCTTCTTCTTCTTCTACTACTACTACTACTACTACTGCTGCTGCTGCTTCTTCTTCAGATAGATAGAGGGATGGATAGATAGATAAATAGAAAGATAGATAAGGAAAAGACATAGATAGATGGATAAATAGATACTGAACAGACTGGAATAGATAGATAATGACAGATTGAGATGCACAGATATGAATAGACTGGGATAGATAGATAGATAGATAGATAGATAGATAATGAACAGACTAAGATAGATAAATAACACTCGACTGGAACTCATTGTTTTTTGCAATTGGTTAGGTGTGTCATATGAACCTAGTGGCCAATCTTGGAGCCTCTTCATAACAGTATTAATTTTTCTTCTCTTAAAAACTTTGCATTTGATTTCAACTGGAAATATATTAGTCGTCCAAATCTTTCGCTAGAAGTTTTTTCCGTTTAGAGTTCATGTTGAAGCACTCCTGCTACTTTCATATATATATATATATATATATATATATATATATATATATATATATATATATATATATATATATATATATATATTATTTCTCACCGATTGCGCGGCTCTGTGTTTCAGGCACACACAATATTCAGGTGCTGGTTGACTGACCGTCACGTAATTTAAATTTTAAACAATATATCTGGTAATATAGATGCAATTGTATATTATACTGGGATTACAGTTTTATAATTTTAAAATTATATTTGGTATTTAAAATAAACTGATATATATATATATATATATATATATATATATATATTAGAGTTGTGAATATTATTTTTATATTAAGCATAAAGGGGGATTATTTGTTCTTCTTTAAAAAAACAACAACCATAATTTACATTAAAAATTAATCTGGATCAACATATTTAAGCATATACTTTTTTATGTGTACCTGTAACCATCAATTCATTTTTCTTGTTTAACGAGCTAGGCTTGTTTAAGTGTTGTAAGATAATAATTTTTTCAGCAAGACATAAATTACACCTATTGCCTTTCCCATTATAAGTTTTGGCTCTTGTTATAATATTCCAAGTTATAATAAGTGTATTACTACTACTCTTTAATTAACTGAAATATTCAGAGAAAGTAGTACGGTTTTTGTATTTTAAAGTCATTCGAAGATGGTAGAAACGAAATTTCCAAGGATTTTCAGAGGATCCAAAATAAAATTTAACATCGTTATCGAAATGTATGCTAGCTCGGTATACAATATTGTCAGTCATACATTGACCGTTTAAGAGAGAGATCATATTTTTTGAGCAGCTGCATTGTTTTTTTTTAAATTAATGTTGTTTTTGTTAGAAATATATTTATTTAATATAACGTTGTTATGTTGGGACATAGATTTATCGATGTTACTAACGCTGCTATATCTGATCTTAACATTATTTTTGTTATAAATCTTTTTTTGTGTTGGGGAAGGATTAAAGTTCTCATGATTTAAATTTAGGAAAATTCTTTCGATATTCGTTTGAACATTGCGATTAAAAGGTGAATTCAACAATATTACGTTACGCCTTTTTTTTTTTTTTAAGCGTATCACCCCAAGCAAGGCTGGAGGCCACTATCACGCAAGGGGTTAAAGAAGGGTTGGAGGAAGAGCAGATAGGAGTGGTAAAGGAGAGGATGTGGTGAAAGAGAAAGACAGTGGGTCGATCAAGGCAAGGGGGTTACAGAAGATTTGGAGCAAGAGCAGATAGGAATGAAAAATGAAAGGATGTGGAGAAGGGAAGTGGATAGATCAAGGCAACTGGAGATGTCGATTGACGCTACACTTAAACCGTTGGAGATTGTATTTGTCAGGGAAACAGTAATAGGGAAGGGAGTTCCATAGGCGAGATGTGCGAGACATGAAGCTATTGGACTAGAAGAGACGTCTACATCTAACAGTTTCCACGGTGTAGGGTTGGGAGCGGGATGCCATCCTCGTGGGGCGTTTAAATTCATGAGGCCTGGGGACAAGTGAAAGCAGCTCCTCGGAGCAATTACCGTGAAAGTACTTGTAAAAAAGGCAGAGCGAGGCAACATCGCATCTGTGAGAGAGTGACTGCAGACGAGATGACAGATCAGGGCCAATCACGTTGCCTATCCGTCTCTGGATCTTATCAAGAACCCTGGGGCAAACAGCAGGGGCCCCAGACCATATATGGCAGCAATACTCCATGCAAGGGCGAATGGTCGATTTATAGACTTGGAGGATCGATTCCGGGGAGAAAAATTTCCTGGCTCGGCACAGAGAACCAACTTTCCTTGCGGTGGCTGATGCAACTGACTCGATGTATTTGTTCCATCTCAGATCAGCAGACAGCGTGAGACCGAGCAGCCGCAGAGAGGAGCTCTCTAGAAGTTGGTCTTCAGACATTAAAACATGCAGTTTATTTTTACTGACTTTGTTTTTTGTTTGTTTTTCTAAATATTCAAAAATTTACTTTATGGTTGCTTAGTTCTAAAGCTGTTAATATTTAATTACATAATTATCAAATATTTCATTACAGCTGGAGTTGGTAGATTAATCTGACTTGGACTGATTTATGTAAATTATCTAGAATTTTATGATGGTGGTTTGATCCTTTACTGATGTATCTATGGTTGTATAGCTCTTTGGGATATGGTTTGGAAAAACCATTATTCAACTGTAAGATCACATCGAGAAAGTTGATCGTTTAACATTGAAGGCTGTGGTAATACTTAATTCGGGATCTTTGAAAAATGTTATTAGTTTCATTCTCAATCGGTCTACATTCCTTGAACTTTTTTAGGGAGAAAAAGTACACCGTCCTCTCTATACAGTTCGGTGTTCTTAATGTCGAAAATAAATCTTAGTCGCCACAATAAGAAGAGTCCAACTAATTCACATGCCTCTGCTGAATCATATACTCCCATAGTAATATTAACGTCTGGTTTACTTCTTTTGGTCCACAGGTAACCATTACAGAATAATATGGGTTTTTGTGCTTGCTTTAAATTGTCGCAAACTTATCTTTTAATTTCGCGCATACGCGTTGTTTGTTTTTGATTTTGTGGACAGCACAGTATAGTAGGGTCAGTTGTGCTACATCTGTGAGAAAAGGAGCACAATGACGTAATTCACTCCGCCAGAAATTTGGAAAGAGCTTGCTGTATAGCTAAGTATTCGCGCCCGAAACTCCAATAGAAACATGTCAAAGTGTTTGGGTGTAAACCTGAGGATAGTACACAGGATTCAGAAAGTGTTGGATGAGTCTAATGGTTATTAAGTATTATTATTTTACAGTAGCTTGAAAAATTCACTCTGATCGGTCTGATGAGAAAAAAAAATCTCAGACTAAAAATGGAGGCCTAAATACACTACCTGCTCATTTTCTTCGACCACATCACCCGTTATATATTGCTATCTAACTCCCAAGACTGTAACCCCTGTTGATTATTATGTGTTTGGTGCAGTTGAGCGAGAGACCACCAAAACTCCTTGTAACACCAAATATGAACGGAAGGCAAGGATAATGGCAGCATTCAACAACGTAAACAAAAAGACTGGCCAGAAGAGTTGCAGGAGATTCCATAGTCGTTTGGAGGGTGTGGTAAAAGCCAATGGCGACTTTATTGAATAAATTTACTCTTTAGTATTTCATGATATTTTTGTGTAACTTTGGTAAATATGTCTGCAAAAACGAAATATCAGTGTTATTTTTATTTTTGCTTAATTTAGAGGGTAGTTTATCAATCGTACCCTGTACACACACACACACACACACACACACACACATATATATATATATATATATATATATATATATATATATATATATATATATAAATATATATATATATATATATATATAGATAGATAGATAGATAGATAGATAGATAGATGGATTGTATGTTTGTGTGGGTAGAAATTGAGATATAAAGAAAATATATCTATGAAAAGACAATGTCAATGAAGGGAAAATGAATTTTTTCTTTACTAATTCATGTCGTCGTCTGATGAACGTTTAGTTTGATAAATTCCAACAGAGACAGAAACGAGTTGGTAAAGAAAGATGTTCCTTTTGTCTTTATTGCACACATGCACGCACACATTCATTCATATATATATATATATGTATATATATATATATATATATATATATATATATATATATATATATATATATATATGCTTGTAATGCAGCTTCATGTATAAGGCAATACTTATATATATATATATATATATATATATATATATATATATGTGTGTGTGTGTGTGCGTGTGTGTGTGTGTGTGCGTGTGCGTGCGTGTGTGTGTGTGTGCGTGTGCGTGAGGAAAAATTATCATACATATATGTGTATATCTATTTGTGGTTCATTATCTTAACAATTAATAAATATTTATCGAAACACTGATTTAAAATATTGATTGTTTTTCATAGGAAAATAGAAGAGACCGATAGTACAAAAGTAGATGCTTTGTACTATAGACGAACGAATGCGAACGGACGCGACTTGCTTTCGGGTAAATCGAGACCTCTTTTTTCTTCAAGGATTTTCAGAAATTGTCTTTTCTCGCCTGCTTTGAGCAATACTCTCCTTAGTTTTGCTAAATTTAAATAAATTTGATTTAAACATCCCGCCCAAATAAAAAAAAAATACATTAAAAAAACGAACACATTCTTTTACGTAGAAAATACCTTGAAGGAATATTAATTAATTTATAACCTTCAAACGATAAACACAAGCCAAACGTATTTGTTTCATAGCTCCAATATTCATAACATCTATATTTACAGACTGTAAGACTCATCAATTGCTGTGGATGTAATCTAATTTTACTCAGAAACTTCCAAATATTTCGTCATATTCATCAAACAACCAAAAACACAGCATACTGCATTATTCTCTAACACACATACCAATTTCATTGGTCTTCACGTGACATCTCTGCTTCAGTGATAACGTAACGTAGATTTCCAGTGCCTTTTCTATGGATATTTTCATGGAAATTGTTCTGATGAGCTTTCCTTTTTGTTACCACGTGTTCCTGAATTTAAGCGTTCTAATAGATTCTCTATTAGGCGCCATCATATTAATGTTGAAATTGTTATATGACACCGTAAGTTCTACGCTAATAGATTTTTCTCTCGCAATTTACGATTGCGGAACTCTTTTACAAACATTTCTTTTCCGGTAAACTACTATGTTAAAAAAAATAAATGAAACCTCTACTTGAATTATATTGTATTATTAAGGTTTTCTGTGTTTCATTCACATTCGGTAAACCTTTAGCATCTTAGTGACTTTATCGCATTACATAAATTAGGTACCTTCAATAATTCGCTGAAAAAAGAGTATACTTGAAGATGAAAAATGCCCCAAATATGATAAAAATAATGTTCTATCGTCAAAATGTTTATGTTATTATTAAGAGAAAAGACCAAAGTACTTTTGGATTATTTTATTAAATTTTTTTAATCCTCTCTAGTATGTCGGCCAAATGTTACTACTGGTATTTTTTTGCGGTAAACAACATTCTTGGAAATTCTTGCAAAAATCAAATAATTGTCTGATTTTCATGAAAATTTCAGGAATTATTCACAAATGAAGGAAAATAATTTTTAATCTTTTTGCTTGAAAAATATTGGTAAAACTTCCCCCTCCCACTTACTTATTTTTATGAAATTTCGACAAATTAAAATTACAGTCTCTTCATATTTATATCAGTTAGTGCCGGACACTTTGGAGAATTTAAACCAATTTGTTTTTGTCAAACATAAATACCATTTACCAAAAATGTGTTCTGAATGGTAAAATAAAAATGCAAAAAATTATAACGTTATTTAATTAGAAAATCTTTTAATTGCTCTTATAAATAAGATATATTATGCACATTATTGTCTTAAGAAAAAGATTTTTCGATGAATAATTAATTTTTACGAGAATTGTTTTCATTTTTTTATTTTAATTAGAAAAAGTTTTACATCTTTTAAAATTCTCTATTAATTTAAGTGGTTTTGATATTATTATTAAGTGAAAACTATATTTACTAATTATAAATAGAAAAGCTTAATACAAATCACAAAACAGCAATATTTTACAAATAATTTTTTATTTTTATTTTTGGATGTGCCCAATTCTAAGTACGGTCGACCATACACGACATTATCGGAAAATAAGAAGCGATAATTATATTAAAGTCAACATTTATTAAAACATTAGATTATGAGGAATGTTTTCTTAAATTTTTAATATTACTGACAACTTAAAAATTATATAAAATCGCGCTTACGTTATTTCCTTCGATTATGTTTTGCAGACAAAAGTCTCCGTAGAACAACAGCAGACCTTTCAGGAGGATGTCAACACAACTAAAAAGCTACTATCGAGTTAAAAATGCATTTCTGCGATATTTTAAACTTAAAGTAAATAATATCTTTCAAATTAGATTAATTATACTTTAAATCAGCTACTAATCCTCAAATAAATTTTCAGAAAAATATATTTTTTCTAAGATCTTTTAATAATCACAATTACACTGCGATGAAAGACAACTAAAAAAAGGTACACTAATCAGCTACGTTAGGAAAAAAATATTTTCAGATACTTTGATTAGTTTCAAATTAGTTTTTTGAAAGGCAGCGAATTTTGCTTATTCGAAATATTAAATTTAATCTATTAGCTTGAAATTAAAATTAAAATACAATGTTCAAGAAAAAATTTCATTTTTAAAAATTCATTTAAAACCTTAGCTAACCTATTTTTTAGTTTTTTTTTGTGTGTAGGTTCCTATTTTAAATGACTTAAAATAGCACTAAATATTTCCCAATGCACACAAAAATTATATATAACATAACAACCAAAATAATAATAATAATAATAATAATAATAATAATAATAATAATAATAATAATAATAAACAAAATGTATAAATAAAAAAATTAAAAATGTTCACATAATGTCCGACACAACAATGTGACGTCAACAGAACTTTTGGAACATTCTATCATCCAGGACATTAACATCATAAGATTCACATTCTGAAAAAATATTCAGAAGCCACTGAACTTTCAACCTTTAAAAGGTAATTATACGTCCAAATTACTAACGTCCACCCAGGGGAAATTAACAAAATGACAAAAGTTTTCCATAGGATTTATACTAAACTCTTTGATTAATGGCTCTGACGGAAAATTTCAAGAACTGCACGTCACCGTTATGTCACTCACGTTGCATTTCATTTACACTGGTCGAGTTCATTCGCTTTGACGCCTTGATTACCAGTACAACAGTTGTTCTCAAGACAAGCGACGTTTGTACAAAGACATATCTTATTATATTTTTATACTTCTATGTAATTTTTAAACCTAACGTGAAAATGAAAGACATGCTGTCGAAATATTGTTAAACACTATATCTATACATTTCTTTATCTTTTCTCTGCTTTCAATGTCAACATATTTCAGCATGAAAATGCAAGGGTTTTATTTAAAGACTACAGCCAACGGAATCAGCGGCTATTTCTCTCCGAGCTCCGGCTACGTTTCGTCTACATATTGTGGGTTTTGACCGGCTAGGCCTTGGATCCCACCGTGTATTTTTTCTGTTTCCACCTGTAACCTTCATACTTCATTAAAAGCCTAAAAGTGGGTTAATTAGATAAATATTTACATTTACTGGAATACTGTGTGGAGGAGAGGGTGCACTATTTTTTTAATTTTTAATTACTACTTAATTTTTCGTTTGGGAATTTCGCCAACTCCACCCACCCACCCAAAAAATAAATTACACTCAAGGGGCGTAAAAGTTATTATTAATTAAAAAATTATACTTAAATATATAGTGATACATGGACTACCAAACTTGCTCCGATTCAACTGACTTGAAGTGGAACGAATACATTGAAACAATAGCTGCATCTACTGCAAGGAAAGTTGGGTCACTGTGACGTACCGGACGGTACATCTTGCACATTTACAAATTTAACATTCGTCCGTGCATTGAATACTGTTGCCATATTTGGTCTGGTTCTCCTTCTACTCATCTCGAGGTTCTTGACAAAATCCAAATGCTATGTAGTAGATCCTGACTTGGCATCTCGACTTCAGTCACTCTCTCACGGGCGTGATGTGGTTTCCCTTTGTTTTTCTACAAATATTTTCATTGCAACTGCTCTGACGATTTTTCCTCTGGTGCTCCGACAACATGAATTTAAGCATGCTACTAGATTGGCATCCAGGTCCCACCCTTTTAGTGTCGAGAAAGTTAAATATAACCGCCACTTCTACTCATTTTTCTTTTCTCACACTTCCCACCTGTGATTCTCCCTCCTGTTTAATTGCTTCCCTGAAAACTACAGTCTTCAAAGATTTAAATGCAACTTTCAGTCGCTATCTTCTGTCTTCTTGAATCCCGTTCATCTTTTATCCTTTCTCAATTCACCACGGGCTTTTCTATAACTTTCTCTCTCTCTAACCCCCTGCGTACTAGTGGTATTCCCACCTTGCTTGGGGTGAAATGATAACAGAAACTAGTGTAAAATGCCCGTATCGCAGGTTATATATAGTAATAGTAGAGAGATAATCATATCGCTGTACAGTGACAGTCAGTTTCACGTTTCTGTGAGATCTTCAGGCCGAGTATACTACTACTAATAAGACTTAATCTAATCAACGCTAATATACCAATTCTCATTATACACTAGAAATCCCCAATTTTCTTCAATACTATATAAAATCCTAATAATAATTCTAATAATAATGATAATCAAGTTTATTCCCAAATTAATAGAAAAAAAAACATATAATAAATTCTCAGTCAATAGACGCACAGAATTTATCAGAAGTCACCATACACCCAACAAGAAATTTCATAGACACACACATATATGAACATAGTTCTCATTTCTTCTCGCTACTGTCGTCAGGAAATAGACACATGCAGAGACACGACGAGACGGACACACAGATTACCCACTAAAATTCAGACACACACTAACGTTACAAAACATCAGCACGTGATATCTATCCGACCGATGAATACAAACAAACACAGAATTCAAAATACCAAGACATTATCTACGTGATCAATCATTCAGAAAAAATAATAATAATTGAAGAACCTGCAATAAATCCAGCGAAACATGTCAAATTTCTAAACGTTTCCCTGCTTGTTTTTTTTTAATCATATATATGTATTTATACGTAACGCTAATAACCTACATTTTAAAGTTTATCGAAAACCCACCAACGAAATGACCTATACCAATTTCGGAATCTGGAATAATTATAGGATTTTAACTTAGATCCCTTAAGACATGTAACCCTGAATACATTAGTGAAGAAGAGGATTATATTGAGAACACATTCAAACTTCTACACTACATATATCATTTTATCTTAAACCAACAAATCTAGCTCACAAAATCTATAAAAAAAAAACAAATACTTCAAACAAAAATTATACAAAATTCATAATTCTACCCTCCAACACTTCGACTAAACTCGCAAATGTATCAGCCATCCCTGGCACGGGGATCGTTACCACCACCTCCCAGACTATCGCCGATATAATCAGGATGAAAAATAAAACCAAAACCAATTCAAATTCCGGAAATTGCCAAATCAAATGTCTACACTGTAATAACATGTACAATGGGGAGACATCACGCGGTCCAAAAATCCGCATGCAGGAACACAAAAGAGACTTGCGATTAGACAGACATTCAAACTCACTCGTCTTTCACCATAACGCCGTGGGACATAACTTTAATTTCACCAATGCCAAGCTTCGGAAAAAAGAACATAACCTTTTAAATAGAAAATATTATGTAAACATATTTATAGCAATACTACCAATACACATTTTTTAAAAACTACATTACTTTACAACTTTTCTAAAGCATTATTCATTAATCTAACATATCTCTTTCTAAAACATAAAAAACAATGAAAATATATACAATATACAAACTACGCACGCTATAGACTTAAATGAAAAAACAAACCAAAATAAAAAAGTTCAATACATCCTGCTGCGTCTCACTAACTTTTACACACTTGGGGCATCCAGAATGTTTCTCATACATATTTGAATATTATCTGTTAGTTCATTACACGTGACACGTATCTAACCAATATGAAATAGGCAAACACAACACACCATTAATCTCTTTTCTTTTTATCATTTTTTATCATTTATATCTGCTATGGTAATTTACCCACGCACCCATGGACTCTCCCAGCTATAAACAAGAGCAGGTACTGCCTTTTAGAAAAGGAAGTTTCCAACAGTCAGCTCTGGCAATCGGATCGAACATTCCTGCTGTAACACTCTCGTTTGTATATGTTTGTATTACTGTTTTTGTTAACATATTTGTTTAACTCATTTCCACTCTTTGTGTCTTTATTTCTAGCCCTAAAAAGGCCACAACAATATCTTGATCTTTTACGAAGCTTTAATAAAGTGAAACATGTTAGATTGGGATCTATTTCCTACTTGTTCTTTATCCTATCATTTTGTAGGATTCCTAACTACACTTCATCTATATAGATGATACCTCTTAGAATGACACATAATGTCTATTGCTGTTTGATATAACCGTTTTGTTTCCTTTTTGTTTTTTCCTTTCTCTCTCTCTCCCCTCCTCCTCTTTCTCTCTCTATCTCTAGTCTCAATCTTTCTTTCTGTCCTCACTATTCTATCCCTGCAGCTGCCTCGCGTTTACAAATATATAAAATCACAAACACATCGTAATATTTGTTCACAAATGTCTTCTCTGTAATCGAGTTCTCGTAGCCTTGGCTACATCAGACACGAACGACAAATATGTGTCGATAGGCAGAAGTCGCAGTAGACACATATACGTGTGTGCGCGTCTGTGTGCGCATGTATGTGTGTGAATGTATCTGCGTGAATGAATATAATATTTGTTATCAATGAATCCAGAGGTTACTATAATATTTTCTCCAAAAAGAAAAATTTAAACAAACGAGTTGACGTGTAACTAATAAACATGCTATACGGCTTACTCGCATTGTGGAAAGAATCGATTTTGGTGTTTACTATACTTTGATCGATAATTATGTCTTCTTCATCTAAATTAAGCGTGAAGAGAAAAGAAAACGTCATCACGTGTCAATGAAAATCAAACGGATTAATTAAAAGTATTTTAGAAACTAAAATATACTGGAATTGAAAATAAAAATGAAATTTAAGAAATTATTTGGATCTTGGAGAAAATCTTCTTTGTCTTACTTTTTAATCAGTTTTTAATTTATTTTTTTAAATTTTATATTTGTGAATAAGTGAAAATATTGGGTTGGTGCATAATTATCAGGCGTTTTTCTAGGCGAGTTGTTTGTTAATAAACATTGCTATTTTGTTTTATTTTCAGGTTATAAAAATGCGTGTTGATAATCATACGCTCCGTAATAATCAATTCGAAACGTTATTGTTGAATTGTTATGTTTCTTTTTTTCATAATAAATATTGTTTAAAAAACGCCTGATAATTATGCACCAACCCAATACGTCTTCAAAACTATCCACAAAAATGTAAACATGCAAAGTTTCATCTTTCATAGGCGGAAAATAATTTAAATACGCTTTGAATGGATGAATGAAATGAAATGAATGAATTCGATCTGTGAAACAGTAGATATGAAATGGATAGTAGTACCTTAATAAGCCTATTATCAGCAGTATATCTGGAGGGCGAAAAACAACGCGAATCCTTAAAGTAACTGTCATCCGGGTTTCCCCCCTTAGAAATACAGGATGCGATGGATAAATTGCCGTCTAAATTGTGCAAAAATGAAAAAAATGACACTGACATCTCATTTTTTTTTTCAGATGGTTTCAGGTAGATATGCCGTAAATCAAAATAAACCAAACCAAACTTCTGGGTAAAATCTTTCTTCTATCATACTTCTCGCTTGTGGGGCTCTCTTTCAGCTACTTACATCCCTGTCAACTTTGATCTTCAGAAGTATAAACGACCTGTCAATCGTTATCTTCTTGTTAATTATTATAGTGTTTTGACCCCAGTTTAGAGGTTAACTATTTACCCATGGTTGGGACCCTAACAGGGTCTACCACCCGGGTCAGGTTGGACCTGGGAACGCCAGCAATTAAGAGGGGGTTCCACGCTCCTCATAACCTCCTTATCAGAGGCCTTGCTGTCGGACAGGGTTTATCGTCTTACCCAGGATGCGGATGTAGTTTATCGTCATACCCAGGACGGACACATCTAGCCTTTTGAAATTTTAAATTGATGAGACCTTGCAGCCAATCTAGTACTGCGCTTAACTTCATAAAGTCTAAACAGCATAGAGGAAAGTTGATCAGAAAAATTACAATGATATTATTTATAGAAAAGGCATAAACTAGCTACATCACGGCAATGGGAAGCCGAGGTGCCATGTCAGGACTAATAATCTTGATTCTTTTATCATAATCTCTCAATATTTACCATGAGAACGGGACCGTGTGTATTGACTTGGAATGGGTTCGTTATATCCACTTAGGCGCAAATACATATATGAAAGCTATGAATCCATCTCTTTCCCCAGAAGCGATGGGTTAATTCGTAGGACTTATAATACTAAACAAGTATAACCTTCAAAAAGTAAAAAAAAAAATCTCACAATCTAAAAATATATCTGGTTTTAAATAACCTGAAAAAGGGTTAATAAGCCGTAAAAAACGAACCAACCAACATTCTCTATTTCTTATCATTTAATATTCTGTCTCTTTTTCTCCTGTCTCTTAATATCACTTTCTCTCATTCTTTTTCAATTCATGTTTCTCATTTTCTTTTTATCTGCCATCCTCCCTTCCTTTTTCTTTCTTTCTTTTTAACTCTTCTCTCTCTTTTTCTTTTGTTCATTCTTGATGCCTTTCTTTTTTCTCTATATTCTCTTTCACTTCTTCTTTCTCTTCCTATTGATCTCTCTGTATTTTTATCTCACCTTCTCTCATCCTCTCTTCCCCTTTCTTTCTTTCTAACTCGTCTTCTCTCTTCCTCTTTTTCTTTTGTTCAATTTTATGCCTTAGTTTTGCTCGCTTTTCTCTCATTCATTTTCTTTCTAACACCCTCTCTTCTCTTTTCATTTCTCTTCTCTCATCTTTTCTTCCCTTAGCTTTCTTTCTTTCTTTCTTTCTCCTTTTCTTCTAGTATCTCTCTTGAAATTTTTTTTCTATCTTTTTCTCCTTCCCTATCGCTTTTTTCTTGTCTCTTTCTCTCTCTGGTGTTTTTCTCTCCTTCTCCGTTACTTTCTCTTTCCCTCCTTTTCTAACCATCAATTTCTTCCCTTCTCTTACTCCCTTTTTTTCTTATTTCCCCCTCCCTCCCTTCTTTCTCTCTTTCTTCCTTATCCTCTCTTTCTGTCATCCTCTCTAACGTTTTCGCATCCTCTCTTTCTCTTTCTCTTCACTTGTTTCTCACTTTGTCTCGATCATTATCTTTGTGTTTCCTTTTTCTCTTTCCCTCCGACTCTCTCCGCCTTTCTTTCTTTTCTTAAGTACTTCTCCTTTATCCAACCGGAAGCAACGGCGTCACAAATATCAAAATGAAGTCGGCTTCCAAATTGGATATGCGTGTCCTTAACGGAAAACATTTCTTACTTGAAACCAGCGTCAAAGACACTAATTCTATGTTCGACCTCCTGTCAACCTGCTGCGTGTCCTTCTAAATGTTGAACGTTCGTGACACTTGAGGGTCATTTAGCTACCTGGTTTTGCTGCCATTGCTAAGGGAACGGTAATTAATGGAGCCAACTTAAATATGCCACTGTTTATTTATGTGTTTTTTTTTTTTTTTTGAGGGAGTAATCAAAGCGATTTGGTTTGAAGAAAAAGGCATTTTAGTCTATTGTTCACCTAATAGAAGTCTCAAGAGTCACTCAGTATAGAAGGATATGGACGTTTTATGGACTTAAGAATAGTAGGAAAAATGAAGATTAAACATTGATTTTTTTAAAAAATCAGTTCACCCCTGCCAAGGCTATAAAGGCACTAATATCCAATAGGCTACTGGAAGTGAAAGGGAAGAAAAATATTTTAGAAGGAAACCGAAAAGTTAATCCTAAACAGGAAACAAGGGGAAAGCCTCTATTCCTGTTCAAATGACCGGAGAGGTTTGTGAAGCGGACGATAGATGAACCAATTACTTTTGTGGAAAAAATAGTAAAATTTTCTGAGTGTAGGCGGAAACGTTAGAAGTATAGAGTTGATGTAGAATTTAGAAAGGACCGGAAACAGAAGCCTAAACAAGAAACAAGGGGCAAACCTTCTACTCCTGTTCAAAAGTCCGGAGAGGATTGTAAACTGGACGATCTATCTATTCCTATTGTGGGGATTAGACGGGGATGTTACAAGTATAAAGTTTAAGTAGAATTTTGATGGAACCTGAAACTCAATCCTAAGCACGAAACAACGGATAAACCTCAACTCCCGTTCAAAAGACCAGGGAGTAGTGGAAACCAGTCAATAGGTGAAACTGACTATTCCTATTGTGAAAAAAATAGTAAGAATTTCAGAGATTAGACGAATACGTTAGAAGTATAAATTTTTAGTAGAATTTAGATGTAACCAAAAACCCAATCCTAAGCACGAAACAACGGAGAAACCTCTACTCCAGTTCAAAATACAAGGGAGGTGTTTAAACTGAACGATAGCTGAACCTATCAACTCCTTGAAGAGGTTAAGATTGTTACGATCGTGGAGACATCTTCGCGGGACTCAATTATGTAAAGTAGAGGCTCTTAGAAATAGACTGTTCAAACAAAATTCCTTCTTAGCAAGGGAATACTGAGATGGTTTTCCCCTTCATACTTACCAGCTGATGTCTGAAGTGATGAAACTACGGAATGTAGCTCTCGTTCGAACAAACTACGCATGGAAACAGCAAGAGGCTTGTGAGGTTGCGTCCTTGGGAAAGGTGTTGATGGGTGGGAAATAATTAATCACTTACAGGGCCGTGTCGACGCTTTCAAACCCTGTCATGGGTGAAAATAGAGGACCGGGCAGATCCAGCCCAGATATGGCAGTACTACTTCAATTTCGCTCCGCTCTGGCCCTTGTAAAAATAAAGCATGGTAGAAGCAGTTGGTATTTCCGGAGCGTGTGAGCATTTTTTTCCAACGTCTTTAGCGATAGATCGTTTATGTGGTTTCACACTGAGGTCTGCGGTTAACTTGTGTCCCAATAGGCGTTCAAAGTAAACAGCCTTTTTAAGAAAGCAAACACTCATCGTGACTGCTGATGGAACACGGGAATTAACAACAGAGAAGGTTAAATGTTTTTATAAGCATTTATATGCGTATTCGTCTTTCTCTGTGTGTAGGAGCATCTTTCTATGTATACGTATGTATTTTATTTATAAATGCGGGAAATATTTACATGTATAACATTTGCTGAACTGATTTTTTTAAAAATTGGTTCTCTTTTCTTTCCACGCGCGTTCATTTTTTTTTCACGAAATTAAGAACCAATTCTCTTTTCTCTAATTTTTTGTCAAGGGAATATCAGAACCGGTTCTTTGAATTTGTTAAATTCTAGTAATCAACTAAATAATTTATAAATAAATACCGTTTACACTCGCATATCCTGCGACTGTTGAAGATCAAAATTTTGAAGCTAATTTTAAGGGGGTCACATCGTACACGAGATTTAAAATTAGCGTATGTATTGCTGTCACTGGCTAGGCCGTTGGCCAAACTATATACTCATTTACTGTAGTCAAGATGTACAGCTCTGTTCGAAATAAACATGATGTTTACAAAACTGATGTTTTACTTAACTGTATCCAACAATAATGCATGTAATATTTACATATTACTATCGTATTATAAAATACAAACATAGCGAATATGCAGCTTTTCCACTGGTTAAGTTTATAAGATGTTTAGCTGTTTCTCGTTCGGTTGTTTATGGCTGTACGTACTTATGCAAAGAGTATAGCATTCGAATTCCAGTCAGATCCATTACATTCACTTACGTGCTAATACCTTAAATAGCAGGATAGACCGGGTTCTATAGCCTTGGATGGCAACTGGTCTACCGCAGTAAGAAAATGGTAACCTACTGTTGAAAAAAAAATGCCTCGTCAGGAAAGATACAAGATCGCCTAAGTGTGTATCACGCACAGGATATAACTGACTCATTTTAATTGTTAACAAAGGCATTCTACAACATTCATTATTAGTCTTCCAAAAAATTGATTTGGTAAGTTTTCTAAAAGCCAAAATATATGAACAGAAAAAAATATTTGATCCACAGAATATCCCATATACCTTATACTCGGATTGAGTAATCGGAGAGACAAATTTGAATTCCAGACGAATCCATTACATTCACTTATGTTCTTGGGAAAGGCATGAATCCTATTCTTCTCCCCCACCCAACTATGGGTAAATAGCAGAACAGACCGTGTTCTATAGCCTAGGATGACAACTAGTCTACCACAAAAAGAAATGGCAACCTACTCGTCAGTCATGTATCGAATAATACGTGATCGCTTAAGCGTGTATCACGCATGGCACATAACTGACTGATATTCACTTACATGCTAATACCCTTCGGAAAGGTATGAATCCTCTTCTTCTCCCCCCCCCCCACAATCTATCGGTAAATAACTGGACTATAGCCATGGATAACAACTGGTCTACCGCAGAAAGAAATGGCAACCTACTGCAGGAAAAAAATCTGCCTCGTCAGTCATGTATAGAAAGATACATGATCGCCTAAGCGTGTATCACGCATGGCACATAACTAACTATACTTTTGTCATTCTCTTTTACTTTTTAACATATTTAAGTAGATGAGATAATGAGATAGAGGAAAAGAGGTCAGTCAATTGTAATTTGTTCTCTCAAAAAAGGAAGTCGCATGATATCCGAGATGCATGATAAAATCATATTTTTTAAGAGAAAATTGTTGGTTCGCACGATACGCGAGATCGCGTGTTACACGAGTATATACGGTAGATAGATACACATTAAGCCTATATTTAAAGAATGTGTAACTCGAAGATTTGCCGTCAGTATAGCACGACATTTCCCGTTTACTTCCAACATTCGCCATATTTACCACGCAACCGATTAACGTGATATTCTCAATAAACACTAATAATCTTTTAATACAAACAAATCTTTCTTAAATAATAAAAAAACTAATCTAAATAATGAAATTTTTGTACACACAGTTTAACATACGCAGAGACGATATGAATATACACAGACCGCTAATTGATGTATACACGTACCAACACGCTAATAACACGAGATGAACACGTGACATCTATCCGACCAATGAAAATCAAAACAATATATTCAGACAAAACAAACGTAGTGAAACAACCAGAAAACATTGCAAAGGACTTTTCAGCAAATATTGCACATTCGACTTTATTTAACGTACACACAATAGTCTTTGTGTTTAACGTACATACAATAAATAAGCCAATATAACAATTTTATTACGTTACGATTTCAAGACTGATACAGAGACACACATACTTTCTCTCCCTTTCTCTCTCTCTCTCTCTCTCTCAAACACATAAACACTCACACACACATACACACACACCATGAGATAAACAGACACGCACACATACATACTAACGTCGCAAAAGAAAAATACGCACTTGATATTTTAATTATTTCACCCCTCAGGCAGTTATGTACAATACATGATACACGCGTAGGCGATCAGGTATCTTTCAATACATGGCTGACAAGGCAGAATCTTTTCTTGCAGTAAGTTGCTATTTCTTTCTGCGGTAGACCAGTTGCCATCCAAGGCTATAGAACCCGGTCTGTCCTGCTATTTACCCATAGCTGGTAGGTGGGAGGAGAAGAAGAGGATTCATACCTTTCCCAAGGTTATTAGCATGTCAGTCAGTTATATGCCGTACATGATACACGCTTAGGCGATCAGGTATCATTCAATACATGACTGACATGGCAGAATTTTTTCTTGCAGTAAGCTGCTATTTCTTTCTGCGGTAGACCAGTTGCCATCCAAGGCTATAGAACCCGGTCTGTCCTGCTATTTACCCATAGCTGGTAGGTGGGAGGAGAAGAAGAGGATTCATACCTTTCCCAAGGTTATTAGCATGTCAGTCAGTTATATGCCGTACATGATACACGCTTAGGCGATCAGGTATCATTCAATACATGACTGACAAGGCAGAATCTTTTCTTGCAGTAAGCTGCTATTTCTTTCTGCGGTAGACCAGTTGCCATCCAAGGCTATAGAACCCGGTCTGTCCTGCTATTTACCCATAGCTGGTAGGTGGGAGGAGAAGAAGAGGATTCATACCTTTCCCAAGGTTATTAGCATGTTAGTCAGTTATATGCCGTACATGATACACGCTTAGGCGATCAGGTATCATTCAATACATGACTGACAAGGCAGAATCTTTTCTTGCAGTAAGCTGCTATTTCTTTCTGCGGTAGACCAGTTGCCATCCAAGGCTATAGAACCCGGTCTGTCCTGCTATTTACCCATAGCTGGTAGGTGGGAGGAGAAGAAGAGGATTCATACCTTTCCCAAGGTTATTAGCATGTTAGTCAGTTATATGCCGTACATGATACACGCTTAGGCGATCAGGTATCATTCAATACATGACTGACAAGGCAGAATCTTTTCTTGGAGTAAGCTGCTATTTCTTTCTGCGGTAGACCAGTTGCCATCCAAGGCTATAGAACCCGGTCTGTCCTGCTATTTACCCATAGCTGGTAGGTGGGAGGAGAAGAAGAGGATTCATACCTTTCCCAAGGTTATTAGCATGTTAGTCAGTTATATGCCGTACATGATACACGCTTAGGCGATCAGGTATCATTCAATACATGACTGACAAGGCAGAATCTTTTCTTGCAGTAAGCTGCTATTTCTTTCTGCGGTAGACCAGTTGCCATCCAAGGCTATAGAACCCGGTCTGTCCTGCTATTTACCCATAGCTGGTAGGTGGGAGGAGAAGAAGAGGATTCATACCTTTCCCAAGGTTATTAGCATGTCAGTCAGTTATATGCCGTACATGATACACGCTTAGGCGATCAGGTATCATTCAATACATGACTGACAAGGCAGAATCTTTTCTTGCAGTAAGCTGCTATTTCTTTCTGCGGTAGACCAGTTGCCATCCAAGGCTATAGAACCCGGTCTGTCCTGCTATTTACCCATAGCTGGTAGGTGGGAGGAGAAGAAGAGGATTCATACCTTTCCCAAGGTTATTAGCATGTTAGTCAGTTATATGCCGTACATGATACACGCTTAGGCGATCAGGTATCATTCAATACATGACTGACAAGGCAGAATCTTTTCTTGCAGTAAGCTGCTATTTCTTTCTGCGGTAGACCAGTTGCCATCCAAGGCTATAGAACCCGGTCTGTCCTGCTATTTACCCATAGCTGGTAGGTGGGAGGAGAAGAAGAGGATTCATACCTTTCCCAAGGTTATTAGCATGTTAGTCAGTTATATGCCGTACATGATACACGCTTAGGCGATCAGGTATCTTTCAATACATGGCTGACAAGGCAGAATTTTTTCTTGCAGTAAGTTGCTATTTCTTTCTGCGGTAGACCAGTTGCCATCCAAGGCTATAGAACCCGGTCTGTCCTGCTATTTACCCATAGCTGGTAGGTGGGAGGAGAAGAAGAGGATTCATACCTTTCCCAAGGTTATTAGCATGTCAGTCAGTTATATGCCGTACATGATACACGCTTAGGCGATCAGGTATCATTCAATACATGACTGACAAGGCAGAATCTTTTCTTGCAGTAAGCTGCTATTTCTTTCTGCGGTAGACCAGTTGCCATCCAAGGCTATAGAACCCGGTCTGTCCTGCTATTTACCCATAGCTGGTAGGTGGGAGGAGAAGAAGAGGATTCATACCTTTCCCAAGGTTATTAGCATGTCAGTCAGTTATATGCCGTACATGATACACGCTTAGGCGATCAGGTATCTTTCAATACATGGCTGACAAGGCAGAATTTTTTCTTGCAGTAAGTTGCTATTTCTTTCTGCGGTAGACCAGTTGCCATCCAAGGCTATAGAACCCGGTCTGTCCTGCTATTTACCCATAGCTGGTAGGTGGGAGGAGAAGAAGAGGATTCATACCTTTCCCAAGGTTATTAGCATGTCAGTCAGTTATATGCCGTACATGATACACGCTTAGGCGATCAGGTATCTTTCAATACATGGCTGACAAGGCAGAATTTTTTCTTGCAGTAAGTTGCTATTTCTTTCTGCGGTAGACCAGTTGCCATCCAAGGCTATAGAACCCGGTCTGTCCTGCTATTTACCCATAGCTGGTAGGTGGGAGGAGAAGAAGAGGATTCATACCTTTCCCAAGGTTATTAGCATGTCAGTCAGTTATATGCCGTACATGATACACGCTTAGGCGATCAGGTATCATTCAATACATGACTGACAAGGCAGAATCTTTTCTTGCAGTAAGTTGCTATTTCTTTCTGCGGTAGACCAGTTGCCATCCAAGGCTATAGAACCCGGTCTGTCCTGCTATTTACCCATAGCTGGTAGGTGGGAGGAGAAGAAGAGGATTCATACCTTTCCCAAGATTATTAGCATGTCAGTCAGTTATATGCCGTACATGATACACGCTTAGGCGATCAGGTATCATTCAATACATGACTGACAAGGCAGAATCTTTTCTTGCAGTAAGTTGCTATTTCTTTCTGCGGTAGACCAGTTGCCATCCAAGGCTATAGAACCCGGTCTGTCCTGCTATTTACCCATAGCTGGTAGGTGGGAGGAGAAGAAGAGGATTCATACCTTTCCCAAGATTATTAGCATGTCAGTCAGTTATATGCCGTACATGATACACGCTTAGGCGATCAGGTATCATTCAATACATGACTGACAAGGCAGAATCTTTTCTTGCAGTAAGTTGCTATTTCTTTCTGCAGTAGACCAGTTGCCATCCAAGGCTATAGAACCCGGTCTGTCCTGCTATTTACCCATAGCTGGTAGGTGGGAGGAGAAGAAGAGGATTCATACCTTTCCCAAGGTTATTAGCATGTCAGTCAGTTATATGCCGTACATGATACACGCTTAGGCGATCAGGTATCATTCAATACATGACTGACAAGGCAGAATCTTCTCTTGCAGTAAGTTGCTATTTCTTTCTGCGGTAGACCAGTTGCCATCCAAGGCTATAGAACCCGGTCTGTTCTGCTATTTACCCATAGCTGGTAGGTGGGAGGAGAAGAAGAGGATTCATACCTTTCCCAAGGTTATTAGCATGTCAGTCAGTTATATGCCGTACATGATACGCGCTTAGGCGATCAGGTATCTTTCAATACATTGCTGACAAGGCAGAATTTTTTCTTGCAGTAAGTTGCTATTTCTTTCTGCGGTAGACCAGTTGCCATCCAAGGCTATAGAACCCGGTCTGTCCTGCTATTTACCCATAGCTGGTAGGTGGGAGGAGAAGAAGAGGATTCATACCTTTCCCAAGGTTATTAGCATGTCAGTCAGTTATATGCCGTACATGATACACGCTTAGGCGATCAGGTATCATTCAATACATGACTGACAAGGCAGAATCTTTTCTTGCAGTAAGTTGCTATTTCTTTCTGCGGTAGACCAGTTGCCATCCAAGGCTATAGAACCCGGTCTGTCCTGCTATTTACCCATAGCTGGTAGGTGGGAGGAGAAGAAGAGGATTCATACCTTTCCCAAGATTATTAGCATGTCAGTCAGGTATATGCCGTACATGATACACGCTTAGGCGATCAGGTATCATTCAATACATGACTGACAAGGCAGAATCTTTTCTTGCAGTAAGTTGCTATTTCTTTCTGCGGTAGACCAGTTGCCATCCAAGGCTATAGAACCCGGTCTGTCCTGCTATTTACCCATAGCTGGTAGGTGGGAGGAGAAGAAGAGGATTCATACCTTTCCCAAGATTATTAGCATGTCAGTCAGGTATATGCCGTACATGATACACGCTTAGGCGATCAGGTATCATTCAATACATGACTGACAAGGCAGAATCTTTTCTTGCAGTAAGTTGCTATTTCTTTCTGCGGTAGACCAGTTGCCATCCAAGGCTATAGAACCCGGTCTGTCCTGCTATTTACCCATAGCTGGTAGGTGGGAGGAGAAGAAGAGGATTCATACCTTTCCCAAGATTATTAGCATGTCAGTCAGTTATATGCCGTACATGATACACGCTTAGGCGATCAGGTATCATTCAATACATGACTGACAAGGCAGAATCTTTTCTTGCAGTAAGTTGCTATTTCTTTCTGCGGTAGACCAGTTGCCATCCAAGGCTATAGAACCCGGTGTGTCCTGCTATTTACCCATAGCTGGTAGGTGGGAGGAGAAGAAGAGGATTCATACCTTTCCCAAGATGATTAGCATGTCAGTCAGTTATATGCCGTACATGATACACGCTTAGGCGATCAGGTATCATTCAATACATGACTGACAAGGCAGAATCTTTTCTTGCAGTAAGTTGCTATTTCTTTCTGCGGTAGACCAGTTGCCATCCAAGGCTATAGAACCCGGTGTGTCCTGCTATTTACCCATAGCTGGTAGGTGGGAGGAGAAGAAGAGGATTCATACCTTTCCCAAGGTTATTAGCATGTCAGTCAGTTATATGCCGTACATGATACACGCTTAGGCGATCAGGTATCATTCAATACATGACTGACAAGGCAGAATCTTTTCTTGCAGTAAGTTGCTATTTCTTTCTGCGGTAGACCAGTTGCCATCCAAGGCTATAGAACCCGGTCTGTCCTGCTATTTACCCATAGCTGGTAGGTGGGAGGAGAAGAAGAGGATTCATACCTTTCCCAAGGTTATTAGCATGTCAGTCAGTTATATGCCGTACATGATACACGCTTAGGCGATCAGGTATCATTCAATACATGACTGACAAGGCAGAATCTTTTCTTGCAGTAAGTTGCTATTTCTTTCTGCGGTAGACCAGTTGCCATCCAAGGCTATAGAACCCGGTCTGTCCTGCTATTTACCCATAGCTGGTAGGTGGGAGGAGAAGAAGAGGATTCATACCTTTCCCAAGGTTATTAGCATGTCAGTCAGTTATATGCCGTACATGATACACGCTTAGGCGATCAGGTATCTTTCAATACATGGCTGACAAGGCAGAATTTTTTCTTGCAGTAAGTTGCTATTTCTTTCTGCGGTAGACCAGTTGCCATCCAAGGCTATAGAACCCGGTCTGTCCTGCTATTTACCCATAGCTGGTAGGTGGGAGGAGAAGAAGAGGATTCATACCTTTCCCAAGGTTATTAGCATGTCAGTCAGTTATATGCCGTACATGATACACGCTTAGGCGATCAGGTATCTTTCAATACATGGCTGACAAGGCAGAATTTTTTCTTGCAGTAAGTTGCTATTTCTTTCTGCGGTAGACCAGTTGCCATCCAAGGCTATAGAACCCGGTCTGTCCTGCTATTTACCCATAGCTGGTAGGTGGGAGGAGAAGAAGAGGATTCATACCTTTCCCAAGGTTATTAGCATGTCAGTCAGTTATATGCCGTACATGATACACGCTTAGGCGATCAGGTATCATTCAATACATGACTAACAAGGCAGAATCTTTTCTTGCAGTAAGTTGCTATTTCTTTCTGCGGTAGACCAGTTGCCATCCAAGGCTATAGAACCCGGTCTGTCCTGCTATTTACCCATAGCTGGTAGGTGGGAGGAGAAGAAGAGGATTCATACCTTTCCCAAGGTTATTAGCATGTCAGTCAGTTATATAACGTACATGATACACGCTTAGGCGATCAGGTATCATTCAATACATGACTGACAAGGCAGAATCTTTTCTTGCAGTAAGTTGCTATTTCTTTCTGCGGTAGACCAGTTGCCATCCAAGGCTATAGAACCCGGTCTGTCCTGCTATTTACCCATAGCTGGTAGGTGGGAGGAGAAGAAGAGGATTCATACCTTTCCCAAGATTATTAGCATGTCAGTCAGTTATATGCCGTACATGATACACGCTTAGGCGATCAGGTATCATTCAATACATGACTGACAAGGCAGAATCTTTTCTTGCAGTAAGTTGCTATTTCTTTCTGCGGTAGACCAGTTGCCATCCAAGGCTATAGAACCCGGTCTGTCCTGCTATTTACCCATAGCTGGTAGGTGGGAGGAGAAGAAGAGGATTCATACCTTTCCCAAGATTATTAGCATGTCAGTCAGTTATATGCCGTACATGATACACGCTTAGGCGATCAGGTATCATTCAATACATGACTGACAAGGCAGAATCTTTTCTTGCAGTAAGTTGCTATTTCTTTCTGCAGTAGACCAGTTGCCATCCAAGGCTATAGAACCCGGTCTGTCCTGCTATTTACCCATAGCTGGTAGGTGGGAGGAGAAGAAGAGGATTCATACCTTTCCCAAGGTTATTAGCATGTCAGTCAGTTATATGCCGTACATGATACACGCTTAGGCGATCAGGTATCATTCAATACATGACTGACAAGGCAGAATCTTTTCTTGCAGTAAGTTGCTATTTCTTTCTGCGGTAGACCAGTTGCCATCCAAGGCTATAGAACCCGGTCTGGCCTGCTACTTACCCATAGCTGGTAGGTGGGAGGAGAAGAAGAGGATTCATACCTTTCCCAAGGTTATTAGCATGTCAGTCAGTTATATGCCGTACATGATACGCGCTTAGGCGATCAGGTATCTTTCAATACATGGCTGACAAGGCAGAATTTTTTCTTGCAGTAAGTTGCTATTTCTTTCTGCGGTAGACCAGTTGCCATCCAAGGCTATAGAACCCGGTCTGTCCTGCTATTTACCCATAGCTGGTAGGTGGGAGGAGAAGAAGAGGATTCATACCTTTCCCAAGGTTATTAGCATGTCAGTCAGTTATATGCCGTACATGATACACGCTTAGGCGATCAGGTATCATTCAATACATGACTGACAAGGCAGAATCTTTTCTTGCAGTAAGTTGCTATTTCTTTCTGCGGTAGACCAGTTGCCATCCAAGGCTATAGAACCCGGTCTGTCCTGCTATTTACCCATAGCTGGTAGGTGGGAGGAGAAGAAGAGGATTCATACCTTTCCCAAGGTTATTAGCATGTCAGTCAGTTATATAACGTACATGATACACGCTTAGGCGATCAGGTATCATTCAATACATGACTGACAAGGCAGAATCTTTTCTTGCAGTAAGTTGCTATTTCTTTCTGCGGTAGACCAGTTGCCATCCAAGGCTATAGAACCCGGTCTGTCCTGCTATTTACCCATAGCTGGTAGGTGGGAGGAGAAGAAGAGGATTCATACCTTTCCCAAGATTATTAGCATGTCAGTCAGTTATATGCCGTACATGATACACGCTTAGGCGATCAGGTATCATTCAATACATGACTGACAAGGCAGAATCTTTTCTTGCAGTAAGTTGCTATTTCTTTCTGCGGTAGACCAGTTGCCATCCAAGGCTATAGAACCCGGTCTGTCCTGCTATTTACCCATAGCTGGTAGGTGGGAGGAGAAGAAGAGGATTCATACCTTTCCCAAGATTATTAGCATGTCAGTCAGTTATATGCCGTACATGATACACGCTTAGGCGATCAGGTATCATTCAATACATGACTGACAAGGCAGAATCTTTTCTTGCAGTAAGTTGCTATTTCTTTCTGCAGTAGACCAGTTGCCATCCAAGGCTATAGAACCCGGTCTGTCCTGCTATTTACCCATAGCTGGTAGGTGGGAGGAGAAGAAGAGGATTCATACCTTTCCCAAGGTTATTAGCATGTCAGTCAGTTATATGCCGTACATGATACACGCTTAGGCGATCAGGTATCATTCAATACATGACTGACAAGGCAGAATCTTTTCTTGCAGTAAGTTGCTATTTCTTTCTGCGGTAGACCAGTTGCCATCCAAGGCTATAGAACCCGGTCTGGCCTGCTACTTACCCATAGCTGGTAGGTGGGAGGAGAAGAAGAGGATTCATACCTTTCCCAAGGTTATTAGCATGTCAGTCAGTTATATGCCGTACATGATACGCGCTTAGGCGATCAGGTATCTTTCAATACATGGCTGACAAGGCAGAATTTTTTCTTGCAGTAAGTTGCTATTTCTTTCTGCGGTAGACCAGTTGCCATCCAAGGCTATAGAACCCGGTCTGTCCTGCTATTTACCCATAGCTGGTAGGTGGGAGGAGAAGAAGAGGATTCATACCTTTCCCAAGGTTATTAGCATGTCAGTCAGTTATATGCCGTACATGATACACGCTTAGGCGATCAGGTATCATTCAATACATGACTGACAAGGCAGAATCTTTTCTTGCAGTAAGTTGCTATTTCTTTCTGCGGTAGACCAGTTGCCATCCAAGGCTATAGAACCCGGTCTGTCCTGCTATTTACCCATAGCTGGTAGGTGGGAGGAGAAGAAGAGGATTCATACCTTTCCCAAGGTTATTAGCATGTCAGTCAGTTATATGCCGTACATGATACACGCTTAGGCGATCAGGTATCATTCAATACATGACTGACATGGCAGAATTTTTTCTTGCAGTAAGTTGCTATTTCTTTCTGCGGTAGACCAGTTGCCATCCAAGGCTATAGAACCCGGTCTGTCCTGCTATTTACCCATAGCTGGTAGGTGGGAGGAGAAGAAGAGGATTCATACCTTTCCCAAGATTATTAGCATGTCAGTCAGGTATATGCCGTACATGATACACGCTTAGGCGATCAGGTATCATTCAATACATGACTGACAAGGCAGAATCTTTTCTTGCAGTAAGTTGCTATTTCTTTCTGCGGTAGACCAGTTGCCATCCAAGGCTATAGAACCCGGTCTGTCCTGCTATTTACCCATAGCTGGTAGGTGGGAGGAGAAGAAGAGGATTCATACCTTTCCCAAGATTATTAGCATGTCAGTCAGTTATATGCCGTACATGATACACGCTTAGGCGATCAGGTATCATTCAATACATGACTGACAAGGCAGAATCTTTTCTTGCAGTAAGTTGCTATTTCTTTCTGCGGTAGACCAGTTGCCATCCAAGGCTATAGAACCCGGTGTGTCCTGCTATTTACCCATAGCTGGTAGGTGGGAGGAGAAGAAGAGGATTCATACCTTTCCCAAGATGATTAGCATGTCAGTCAGTTATATGCCGTACATGATACACGCTTAGGCGATCAGGTATCATTCAATACATGACTGACAAGGCAGAATCTTTTCTTGCAGTAAGTTGCTATTTCTTTCTGCGGTAGACCAGTTGCCATCCAAGGCTATAGAACCCGGTGTGTCCTGCTATTTACCCATAGCTGGTAGGTGGGAGGAGAAGAAGAGGATTCATACCTTTCCCAAGGTTATTAGCATGTCAGTCAGTTATATGCCGTACATGATACACGCTTAGGCGATCAGGTATCATTCAATACATGACTGACAAGGCAGAATCTTTTCTTGCAGTAAGTTGCTATTTCTTTCTGCGGTAGACCAGTTGCCATCCAAGGCTATAGAACCCGGTCTGTCCTGCTATTTACCCATAGCTGGTAGGTGGGAGGAGAAGAAGAGGATTCATACCTTTCCCAAGATTATTAGCATGTCAGTCAGTTATATGCCGTACATGATACACGCTTAGGCGATCAGGTATCATTCAATACATGACTGACAAGGCAGAATCTTTTCTTGCAGTAAGTTGCTATTTCTTTCTGCGGTAGACCAGTTGCCATCCAAGGCTATAGAACCCGGTCTGTCCTGCTATTTACCCATAGCTGGTAGGTGGGAGGAGAAGAAGAGGATTCATACCTTTCCCAAGATTATTAGCATGTCAGTCAGTTATATGCCGTACATGATACACGCTTAGGCGATCAGGTATCATTCAATACATGACTGACAAGGCAGAATCTTTTCTTGCAGTAAGTTGCTATTTCTTTCTGTGGTAGACCAGTTGCCATCCAAGGCTATAGAACCCGGTCTGTCCTGCTATTTACCCATAGCTGGAAAGTGGGAGGAGAAGAAGAGGATTCATACCTTTCCCAGGGTTATTAGCATGTCAGTCAGTTATATGCCGTACATGATACACGCTTAGGCGTTCAGGTATCTTTCAATACATGACTGACATGGCAGAATCTTTTCTTGCAGTAAGTTGCTATTTCTTTCTGCGGTAGACCAGTTGCCATCCAAGGCTATAGAACCCGGTCTGTCCTGCTATTTACCCATAGCTGGTAGGTGGGAGGAGAAGAAGAGGATTCATACCTTTCCCAAGATTATTAGCATGTCAGTCAGTTATATGCCGTACATGATACACGCTTAGGCGATCAGGTATCATTCAATACATGACTGACAAGGCAGAATCTTTTCTTGCAGTAAGTTGCTATTTCTTTCTGCGGTAGACCAGTTGCCATCCAAGGCTATAGAACCCGGTCTGTCCTGCTATTTACCCATAGCTGGTAGGTGGGAGGAGAAGAAGAGGATTCATACCTTTCCCAAGATTATTAGCATGTCAGTCAGTTATATGCCGTACATGATACACGCTTAGGCGATCAGGTATCATTCAATACATGACTGACAAAGCAGAATCTTTTCTTGCAGTAAGTTGCTATTTCTTTCTGCGGTAGACCAGTCGCCATCCAAGGCTATAGAACCCGGTCTGTCCTGCTATTTACCCATAGCTGGTAGGTGGGAGGAGAAGAAGAGGATTCATACCTTTCCCAAGGTTATTAGCATGTCAGTCAGTTATATGCCGTACATGATACACGCTTAGGCGATCAGGTATCATTCAATACATGAGTGACAAGGCAGAATCTTTTCTTGCAGTAAGTTGCTATTTCTTTCTGCGGTAGACCAGTCGCCATCCAAGGCTATAGAACCCGGTCTGTCCTGCTATTTACCCATAGCTGGTAGGTGGGAGGAGAAGAAGAGGATTCATACCTTTCCCAAGGTTATTAGCATGTCAGTCAGTTATATGCCGTACATGATACACGCTTAGGCGATCAGGTATCATTCAATACATGACTGACAAGGCAGAATCTTTTCTTGCAGTAAGTTGCTATTTCTTTCTGCGGTAGACCAGTTGCCATCCAAGGCTATAGAACCCGGTCTGTCCTGCTATTTACCCATAGCTGGTAGGTGGGAGGAGAAGAAGAGGATTCATACCTTTCCCAAGATTATTAGCATGTCAGTCAGTTATATGCCGTACATGATACACGCTTAGGCGATCAGGTATCATTCAATACATGACTGACAAGGCAGAATCTTTTCTTGCAGTAAGTTGCTATTTCTTTCTGTGGTAGACCAGTTGCCATCCAAGGCTATAGAACCCGGTCTGTCCTGCTATTTACCCATAGCTGGAAGGTGGGAGGAGAAGAAGAGGATTCATACCTTTCCCAGGGTTATTAGCATGTCAGTCAGTTATATGCCGTACATGATACACGCTTAGGCGTTCAGGTATCTTTCAATACATGACTGACATGGCAGAATCTTTTCTTGCAGTAAGTTGCTATTTCTTTCTGCGGTAGACCAGTTGCCATCCAAGGCTATAGAACCCGGTCTGTCCTGCTATTTACCCATAGCTGGTAGGTGGGAGGAGAAGAAGAGGATTCATACCTTTCCCAAGATTATTAGCATGTCAGTCAGTTATATGCCGTACATGATACACGCTTAGGCGATCAGGTATCATTCAATACATGACTGACAAGGCAGAATCTTTTCTTGCAGTAAGTTGCTATTTCTTTCTGCGGTAGACCAGTTGCCATCCAAGGCTATAGAACCCGGTCTGTCCTGCTATTTACCCATAGCTGGTAGGTGGGAGGAGAAGAAGAGGATTCATACCTTTCCCAAGATTATTAGCATGTCAGTCAGTTATATGCCGTACATGATACACGCTTAGGCGATCAGGTATCATTCAATACATGACTGACAAGGCAGAATCTTTTCTTGCAGTAAGTTGCTATTTCTTTCTGCGGTAGACCAGTCGCCATCCAAGGCTATAGAACCCGGTCTGTCCTGCTATTTACCCATAGCTGGTAGGTGGGAGGAGAAGAAGAGGATTCATACCTTTCCCAAGGTTATTAGCATGTCAGTCAGTTATATGCCGTACATGATACACGCTTAGGCGATCAGGTATCATTCAATACATGAGTGACAAGGCAGAATCTTTTCTTGCAGTAAGTTGCTATTTCTTTCTGCGGTAGACCAGTCGCCATCCAAGGCTATAGAACCCGGTCTGTCCTGCTATTTACCCATAGCTGGTAGGTGGGAGGAGAAGAAGAGGATTCATACCTTTCCCAAGGTTATTAGCATGTCAGTCAGTTATATGCCGTACATGATACACGCTTAGGCGATCAGGTATCATTCAATACATGACTGACAAGGCAGAATCTTTTCTTGCAGTAAGTTGCTATTTCTTTCTGCAGTAGACCAGTTGCCATCCAAGGCTATAGAACCCGGTCTGTCCTGCTATTTACCCATAGCTGGTAGGTGGGAGGAGAAGAAGAGGATTCATACCTTTCCCAAGGTTATTAGCATGTCAGTCAGTTATATGCCGTACATGATACACGCTTAGGCGATCAGGTATCTTTCAATACATGAGTGACAAGGCAGAATCTTTTCTTGCAGTAAGTTGCTATTTCTTTCTGCGGTAGACCAGTTGCCATCCAAGGCTATAGAACCCGGTCTGTCCTGCTATTTACCCATAGCTGGTAGGTGGGAGGAGAAGAAGAGGATTCATACCTTTCCCAGGGTTATTAGCATGTCAGTCAGTTATATGCCGTACATGATACACGCTTAGGCGTTCAGGTATCTTTCAATACATGACTGACATGGCAGAATCTTTTCTTGCAGTAAGTTGCTATTTCTTTCTGCGGTAGACCAGTTGCCATCCAAGGCTATAGAACCCGGTCTGTCCTGCTATTTACCCATAGCTGGTAGGTGGGAGGAGAAGAAGAGGATTCATACCTTTCCCAAGATTATTAGCATGTCAGTCAGTTATATGCCGTACATGATACACGCTTAGGCGATCAGGTATCATTCAATACATGACTGACAAGGCAGAATCTTTTCTTGCAGTAAGTTGCTATTTCTTTCTGCGGTAGACCAGTTGCCATCCAAGGCTATAGAACCCGGTCTGTCCTGCTATTTACCCATAGCTGGTAGGTGGGAGGAGAAGAAGAGGATTCATACCTTTCCCAAGATTATTAGCATGTCAGTCAGTTATATGCCGTACATGATACACGCTTAGGCGATCAGGTATCATTCAATACATGACTGACAAGGCAGAATCTTTTCTTGCAGTAAGTTGCTATTTCTTTCTGCGGTAGACCAGTCGCCATCCAAGGCTATAGAACCCGGTCTGTCCTGCTATTTACCCATAGCTGGTAGGTGGGAGGAGAAGAAGAGGATTCATACCTTTCCCAAGGTTATTAGCATGTCAGTCAGTTATATGCCGTACATGATACACGCTTAGGCGATCAGGTATCATTCAATACATGAGTGACAAGGCAGAATCTTTTCTGGCAGTAAGTTGCTATTTCTTTCTGCGGTAGACCAGTTGCCATCCAAGGCTATAGAACCCGGTCTGTCCTGCTATTTACCCATAGCTGGTAGGTGGGAGGAGAAGAAGAGGATTCATACCTTTCCCAAGATTATTAGCATGTCAGTCAGTTATATGCCGTACATGATACACGCTTAGGCGATCAGGTATCATTCAATACATGACTGACAAGGCAGAATCTTTTCTTGCAGTAAGTTGCTATTTCTTTCTGCAGTAGACCAGTTGCCATCCAAGGCTATAGAACCCGGTCTGTCCTGCTATTTACCCATAGCTGGTAGGTGGGAGGAGAAGAAGAGGATTCATACCTTTCCCAAGGTTATTAGCATGTCAGTCAGTTATATGCCGTACATGATACACGCTTAGGCGATCAGGTATCTTTCAATACATGACTGACAAGGCAGAATCTTTTCTTGCAGTAAGTTGCTATTTCTTTCTGCGGTAGACCAGTTGCCATCCAAGGCTATAGAACCCGGTCTGTCCTGCTATTTACCCATAGCTGGTAGGTGGGAGGAGAAGAAGAGGATTCATACCTTTCCCAAGGTTATTAGCATGTCAGTCAGTTATATGCCGTACATGATACACGCTTAGGCGATCAGGTATCATTCAATACATGACTGACAAGGCAGAATCTTTTCTTGCAGTAAGTTGCTATTTCTTTCTGCGGTAGACCAGTTGCCATCCAAGGCTATAGAACCCGGTCTGTCCTGCTATTTACCCATAGCTGGTAGGTGGGAGGAGAAGAAGAGGATTCATACCTTTCCCAAGGTTATTAGCATGTCAGTCAGTTATATGCCGTACATGATACACGCTTAGGCGATCAGGTATCATTCAATACATGACTGACAAGGCAGAATCTTTTCTTGCAGTAAGTTGCTATTTCTTTCTGCGGTAGACCAGTTGCCATCCAAGGCTATAGAACCCGGTCTGTCCTGCTATTTACCCATAGCTGGTAGGTGGGAGGAGAAGAAGAGGATTCATACCTTTCCCAAGGTTATTAGCATGTCAGTCAGTTATATGCCGTACATGATACACGCTTAGGCGATCAGGTATCATTCAATACATGACTGACAAGGCAGAATCTTTTATTGCAGTAAGTTGCTATTTCTTTCTGCGGTAGACCAGTTGCCATCCAAGGCTATAGAACCCGGTCTGTCCTGCTATTTACCCATAGCTGGTAGGTGGGAGGAGACGAAGAGGATTCATACCTTTCCCAAGGTTATTAGCATGTCAGTCAGTTATATGCCGTACATGATACACCCTTAGGCGATCAGGTATCTTTCAATACATGACTGACAAGGCAGAATCTTTTCTTGCAGTAAGTTGCTATTTCTTTCTGCGGTAGACCAGTTGCCATCCAAGGCTATAGAACCCGGTCTGTCCTGCTATTTACCCATAGCTGGTAGGTGGGAGGAGAAGAAGAGGATTCATACCTTTCCCAAGGTTATTAGCATGTCAGTCAGTTATATGCCGTACATGATACACGCTTAGGCGATCAGGTATCATTCAATACATGACTGACAAGGCAGAATCTTTTCTTGCAGTAAGTTGCTATTTCTTTCTGCGGTAGACCAGTTGCCATCCAAGGCTATAGAACCCGGTCTGTCCTGCTATTTACCCATAGCTGGTAGGTGGGAGGAGAAGAAGAGGATTCATACCTTTCCCAAGGTTATTAGCATGTCAGTCAGTTATATGCCGTACATGATACACGCTTAGGCGATCAGGTATCATTCAATACATGACTGACAAGGCAGAATCTTTTCTTGCAGTAAGTTGCTATTTCTTTCTGCGGTAGACCAGTTGCCATCCAAGGCTATAGAACCCGGTCTGTCCTGCTATTTACCCATAGCTGGTAGGTGGGAGGAGAAGAAGAGGATTCATACCTTTCCCAAGGTTATTAGCATGTCAGTCAGTTATATGCCGTACATGATACACGCTTAGGCGATCAGGTATCATTCAATACATGACTGACAAGGCAGAATCTTTTCTTGCAGTAAGTTGCTATTTCTTTCTGCGGTAGACCAGTTGCCATCCAAGGCTATAGAACCCGGTCTGTCCTGCTATTTACCCATAGCTGGTAGGTGGGAGGAGAAGAAGAGGATTCATACCTTTCCCAAGGTTATTAGCATGTCAGTCAGTTATATGCCGTACATGATACACGCTTAGGCGATCAGGTATCATTCAATACATGACTGACAAGGCAGAATCTTTTCTTGCAGTAAGTTGCTATTTCTTTCTGCGGTAGACCAGTTGCCATCCAAGGCTATAGAACCCGGTCTGTCCTGCTATTTACCCATAGCTGGTAGGTGGGAGGAGAAGAAGAGGATTCATACCTTTCCCAAGGTTATTAGCATGTCAGTCAGTTATATGCCGTACATGATACACGCTTAGGCGATCAGGTATCATTCAATACATGACTGACAAGGCAGAATCTTTTCTTGCAGTAAGTTGCTATTTCTTTCTGCGGTAGACCAGTTGCCATCCAAGGCTATAGAACCCGGTCTGTCCTGCTATTTACCCATAGCTGGTAGGTGGGAGGAGAAGAAGAGGATTCATACCTTTCCCAAGGTTATTAGCATGTCAGTCAGTTATATGCCGTACATGATACACGCTTAGGCGATCAGGTATCATTCAATACATGGCTGACAAGGCAGAATCTTTTCTTGCAGTAAGTTGCCATTTCTTTCTGCGGTAGACCAGTTGCCATCCAAGGCTATAGAACCCGGTCTGTCCTGCTATTTACCCATAGCTGGTAGGTGGGAGGAGAAGAAGAGGATTCATACCTTTCCCAAGGTTATTAGCATGTCAGTCAGTTATATGCCGTACATGATACACGCTTAGGCGATCAGGTATCTTTCAATACATGGCTGACAAGGCAGAATCTTTTCTTGCAGTAAGTTGCCATTTCTTTCTGCGGTAGACCAGTTGCCATCCAAGGCTATAGAACCTGGTCTGTCCTGCTATTTACCCATAGCTGGTAGGTGGGAGGAGAAGAAGAGGATTCATACCTTTCCCAAGGTTATTAGCACATAAGTGAATATAATGGATTCGACTGCAATTCAAATTTGGCTCTTTGATTCTTCAATCCGAGTATAAGTTATATGGGATATTCTGTGGATCAAGTATGTTTTTCTATTTATATATTTTGGCTTTTAGGAAAATATACCA
>OZ038476.1:122326754-122336754 GCA_964036315.1 Acanthosepion esculentum
AATTCTGGCGACCCTTCTGACTCATCTAACTACCATCCTATCATTCCCCTAAAGCTCTTCGGCAAAATCTTTGAAGCTTTAATCAACGCCCAAGTGGTTGTGCACCTTACCTCCCATGATCTGCTCTCTGACAAGCAATACGGTTTCCGCTTTGCCCGATCTTCAGCTGATGTGCTCACGGCCATAAATGAATTTATTTACCAATCATTTTACAACAACGGAGAAGCTCGTGCCGTGGCTCTAGATATATCTAAAAAAATTGATAGAGTTTGGCATGCCGGCCTCCTTCGTAACCTTCAGGGATACGCTAATTCAAGACGATTATTTGACAATACAATCATTCCTATCAAACCGTGTAATGATGGTCGTCCTTATCGGATCCTCCTCCAGTTCCTTTCTCACGAACTCAGGTGTTGCCCAAGGCCTTATCCTGGGTTCTAAACTGTTCCTTATCTTCATTAACGATCTTCCCGATGTCATCAGTTCCTAAGTAGGCATCTATGCAGACGATACCACTATTTACTCCAGTCTACATAGCAAATCTGGTAACGCTGACAAAAGCAACCAGACCGTCGGTCTCGGAAATGGTCCCCAATCGGTTGTTGACTGGGGCAGGTATTTGCTGGTTAACTTTAATGCCTCAAAAACAAAACTGCTCTCTATTACCCACAGCAGTGAACCCTCCCTGTCTCCCATTAGAATGGCTGATGCTCAACTCCAAGAGAGCACCTTTTTGCGACTGTTTGGTCTCACACTGTCCGATGACCTGAGATGGAACAAATAAATCAATAGTTTCATCTAAAGCAAAGAAAAGTTGATTATCTGTTGCGCCAGAAATTTTTTCTCGGCCAAGTCAATCCTTCAAATCTATAAATCAACCATTCGCCCTTGCATGGAATTTTGCTGTCATATACGGTATGTTGCCCCCGCTGTTCGTCTTAGAGTCCTCGACAAAATCCAGAGACGGGTATGCAATGTGGTTTGCCCTGACCTGGCATCTCGTTTACAGTCGCTCTCTCACAGACGTGCCGTCGCCTACCTCTCTCTTTTCTACAAATACTTTCACGGTAACTGCTCCGACGAGCTACTTTCGCTGGTTCCCAAACTGCATGAGTTTAAACGTGCTACTAGGTTGGCATCTCAGTCCCACCATTTCACTGTCGAAAGGGTTAAATGTAGCCGTCTCTTCTACTCCAATAGCTTCATGTCTCGCATTTCCTGTCTGTGGAACTCCCTTCCTCTTACTTCCTTCCCTGATAGCTATAATCTGCCACTATTCAAATGCAATGTCAATCGACATCTCCAGATGCCTTGATCTATTCCCCTTCCTTCTCTTCATCCTTCCTTCTATAACGCTTCTTTATTCTTGCTACCACTTTCTGCAACCCCTTGCGTGCTAGTGGCACTTCCACCTTGCATTGGGCGAAAAGTTTAAAATATTCATACATACATATATATATATATATATATATATATATATAGAGAGAGAGAGAGAGAGAGAGAGAGAGAGGGAAATAGATAGGTAGATAGATATTACATGTATGTATTATAGATATATGGTTCATGTACATATATATATATATATATATATATATATATATATATTTATATATATATATATATAGATAAAGAGGGAAGGAAGATTAGATAGATAGATAGATAGATAAATAGATATTACATGTATGTATTATAGATATATGCTTCATGTACACACACACATATATATATATATATATATATATATATATATATATATATATATATATATATATATATATAGATAAAGAGGGAAGGAAGATTAGATAGATAGATAGCTAGATAAATAGATATTACATGTATGTATTATAGATATATGCTTCATGTACATATATATATATATATATATATATATATATATATAAAGAGGGAAGGAAGAATAGATAGATAGATAGATAGATAGATAGATAGATAGATAGATAGATAGATAGATACGTTAGTTCTTAGCAACCACATTCAATTTACTACTCGGATAAAGTAGCTGATGATTAGGAGCAACATTTAAAAAGTAGAGTAACAAAAGCTACTTTCTCCTTCTCCTTTTCTTCATACCCTCTTCTTTTCTTAATTCCTTTCTCTCCTTTCTATCTATCTTTTATCGTCGTTTTGTTTCCTCTCTCTTTGGAGTTCGTTTCCACAGTCTTGCTTTCCTTTCCACCCTCCTGTTCTTCTTCCATCAATTCCACCTTCTCCTTCAGAATCGCTTAGCCATTCTAGCATCCTTCGTCTCCCCTCCTCTCCACTTACTTTCCTGTCAAGCCAATCATTTCCAGCATCTCTTTGTCAAAAATGTCACTCGCCTGTTTCTTTTCTTTTGTGACAGCGCCTGTCTTCATTAATGCGCGCATCTCACTCACTTCTGCTGCCTTCCAATTCCTGACTTACGCACGCCGATGCATAAGAATATATTTATTCTACTGAAATCTATAGCAAGAGAGTAACAAAAACAAGAAGAAGAGAAAAAACACGCGATAACATCGCTAGAAGGTGAATAAGTAGGCATCGTCCGTAGACCGATATTTGCATTGGCTTGGAGCGAACTAGGCTTTCAATCATTATGTAGTTTTTTGATTTCTTCAGGTATCATCAGATAGAATAATATTACAAAAAAAAAAATACGAGGAAAGACCTTGAATTGGAACAATACCTAAAGATGTTTCTATGTCTCGTGGCTGAACTAGGTACGTATTGCCAAAGAGTGACAGAGGTCGGTGAGTCTGACCACGTTAAAACTAATATAATGACTGCTTATTTTGCAGAAGTAAACACAATATTACTCTGCGGGTTCTTTAACATAGGAAACTAAGCTTAATTTACATATGAGGCTGTATCAATAAGTCCGTAGCCTGAAGATCACTTTCTAGACGCATTTCGATATGAATTTCACATTATTTTAACTGTAGCAATAAGTCTACAGGTTGACGCGTTGTTCCGCGCCATTTTTATATGTGGATTCTATATTTGTCTGGAGGCACGGTGGAGTAATGGATAACGGCTTGGATTGAGGAATCGGAGAGCCGAGTTCCAATTCCAGTCGATTCCATTACATTCACTTACGTGCTAATACCCTTGGGAAAGGTGTAAATCCTCTTCTTCTCCCTCCAACTATGGGTAAATAGCAGGACAGACTTGGTTCTTTAGCCTTGGATGGCAACTGGTCTAGGAGAAGGACAACTCTGAATTCAAAACCTGCGGAGGGCCGTTTGGGGACCTTGTGGCATCCGTTGCACCAGGTCCCTGTATTCGTCCCTCCAAAAAGTGTGGATGGCCCTGCACAAAGCCTTCACCACTATAATCAAATCCTGTGTGGCTGTCGGGCTTTCAGTTTCTGGGAACTGATCTGTCTGACCCTCATACGTCGAGTTCGACGGGGGAGCGATAAAATAAAAAATATTTGTCTATATTTCTGAGATGAGGTATTGTAAATATTTACACTATTCCGACTGTTGTCCTCGTCTTTATTGACATATCCACGCCGTTTCGGACGTTGTACGCTCCGGCCTTTTTCAGACAATAGTTGTTGGATTTTCGAATCGAACCCTTTATTTCGTCCACTGGGGTACATTATTCTTGTTTCGCGTTTCATGCCTTTTCTGCGTGTCTCAGAATTTCAGAACTTCATTTATTTCCCTTTTAGTAACTGCTCTCCAAGTAATGCTATTGCCAGGTATTGAACTCGAAACTCTTTGTATCAAGTCACCTGATTAATTCAACCAACGCTTTTATCAACTAGGCCGTGTATCCTTGGCGAATATAACAACAAACTGTAATATGAGCCCAGGTAAAAATGATTACTGAGACATTAGAATATAGGGATATTATTATTATTATTATTATTATTATAAATTAAAATAAAATATAAAATTATAATAATAATGCGAATTAAAAATAAAATAAAACAATAACATAAACACGTTGTATAAAATAAATTAATTAAAAATAATAAAATTACTCCCAGCATGCAACAAAAGCTGTTCCTGCAGGAAATACGGACATCCCGCCAAAAGACGTTCACAACGAACCCTGGTACGGGCAACACGTGTCCAAATTCTCCCCGTGATATGGCTTTTAATAATACGGAGTAAATTCTCCCTTTTATCACATGTACCCTAAAGCTATTGTAACCTAAAACATGCACACACCAATACACAAAAGAAAAATATAAATAAATTGTATGAAATTAACATACAATTTACTATGCTTTTGTCGACGTTACAAAAAAAAAAAAGAAACATTTTTCTGAAAATCATTTTCGTGATATCCGACGTCCAAAACCTTACTATTTACCACATCTTTTGTCCAGTGATGTAAAAACCGATGGTGAAAAAAATAATCACCTTAATGATAACTACAAATAAAACAGAACAAAAAATAAAAGACTTCAAAATCCCGACGTAACAAAAAAAAAATTAACCCAGCGAAGGAGCAAAAACAAGTAAGGATTTTTCTTTTATTTGCATGCACTTTCGACATGGAACAACAAGACAGTATATACTAGCTTCAGTTTCCATTAAGATTCCGGTATTTATGCAGCTTCAAACGGCTGGTTCGCAATATGTGAAGTAAATTTTACCTTACGTAAAATTACGAGCCCCGAAACAAATATTTTAACACGTGATGCCATGTTTACCTAGAGACACAATATCAAAACTATAGACTTCCATATTCTATTCAAAGAAGTACAGTGTACTCACGGAGGCAATAATTCAGATACACGAGAGAACAAAGCCGAAAATGTTTTCTAAGCTTATTTCAAATACAAAGATGACTAGCAGACCTTCATATCATCTCCGTGGATTACTTTCTACAGCATCTAAAGTAGGAGTTGGTGATTAACTTGTCCGCGATCGTTTTATACCAGCGTTACCACCAAATACTGTCCCAGTTATGATTGCTGCTAGAAATCTCTCACTATCCAAGCCGAGCCCACTGGCAGGTGAAATCATTCCGTTTAAAAAATGAACTTTGTTCAAAATACAACTTCCGTAACTCCGCAAGGAATGAGAGTTGTTTCTCCCTTGACCGATACTCCATATTTCCATTCCTTCTACGAAAACAAAACAAAAAAACTACACTGTAGATGCCATATCTACTTTGCTTCCAAGTCAAGGATATGCAAGCCATTGTGTAAATGGCCTGATAAAACTTCATGTAAAATAAAGCCCAGCTCAAGAAATTCTTCCCCCATTAGACATATTCCAAAAGAACCCCAAAACGAACAGCTGTCAGAAAGAAACAACTAGCGCGTTTTGCTATGATAACCAGTAACTTGAAGCTCTTCAAAGTTGCCACTCTACCATGCTCGTCTCAAGTTGACTTTCTCATTGATAGTTGAGCATCTGTAACTATACTTCGTACAATCTTCGCTCGAGGACTACATCTCAACCCAACTCCTGTTCGTTTATAGTCGGCCGCAAGCGATAATATTACTTGTCCTGGCCTGCGACACTTATTCAGCTAGACAGTAGTCGTAGCAGACACCCTCAATCTATTACTAGGAGCGGAGTTCCTCGGACATTACGCTCTATTTCTAGACAGTAGTAGTGGAAAATTGCATGACAACAAACCGGAGCGCTACACACACAGTATGCACGACACAGCAATTATTCTATAGATGACTGTTAATAACAGTTCTCAACTAACAGAGCCAGTCCAGTTACTACTAAACAAACACCCTACCTTGCGCATGCTACGCAGAGAAAGACCCAATACATCTGCAAGAATTAGACATACTATTGTTACTGGTAATACGAAGACAACTTCTACTAGATCATGCCAGCTACCAGAAGAGAAATATAAAGTGGCAAAACAAGAATTCACTGGTATAATCAATCAGTTATGTGCCGTGCGTGATACACGCTTAGGCGATCATGTATATTTCGATACATGACTGACGAGGCAGATCTATTCCCGTAGTAGGTTGCCATTTCTTTCAGCGGTAGACCATTTGCCATCCAAGGTTATGGAACCCAGTATGTCCCGCTATTTACCCATAGCTGGAGGGCGGGAGAAGACGAGGATTCATGCCTTTCCCAAGGGTATTAGCACGTGCGTGAATGTAATGGATTCGATTGGAATTCGATTCCTCAATCCGAGCCGCTATCCATTACTCTACCAGTATAAGCAGACCGTCAAAATCATAATGCACATCACCATTGCACTTAGTACCGAAATCAACACCAGGTCAATACAGACCTTTTAGTGAATATAGATACTTAAACCTCTTAACTAAGTGTTATGGTCCAATATCCTCGCACCACTGTTATGGTCCAAGGTTAGAACCAAGGAAGAACAACACGAACACAAAAGTAGGAATAACAAAGATATATTAAACAGAATAATAATACAAGAAGTTGAAGGTGTTATTATGACTATCAGTCTGGTTTAGAGTGAACTACTATTGTCTAGACTCGTTCCACTTCTTCCTCCCGTCTCTCTTGAGAAGCGCGGTCATTATAGTATCAGGAAGTGTTCATTGTGTCGTTACAGGTAAGATCCCATAACACCCCCCTCTCAAAGCTTTTATCTTGTAGGGGTCTTTAATATTTTTTTCTCTTTGGATCAAAGGATCTGTAAACTTTCTTTTCCTGCACGATTTTCGCGGTTCTGATATTGTTTGAAGCCTTTGCATATCGAACGTGTCGAATATCGTGTCCATCACTTCTTCCTCTTCCCGAGGTGGACCGTTAGAGTCCTCTAACAGTCTCTTTCTTATTTGATTTAAATGCCTTTTATCCAAGAACTTGGGATCCTGAATTATGCAAATCATGTTCCCGATCCGTTTCTCTATTTTACCTTGCTGCCAGTAGGATGTATTGTTTTTGTACATTTTGAAAAAGCTTTCTCTCCTGGGTTAAATTTTCTTTTTGGTACGTACGACGTTGGTGATTGCTTTGTTTGTTTTGGTAGTAATTTGTCGAATACCGATCTAATTTTTCGCGCGAACATCACTTCCGCGGGTGATAATGTCGATGGCGTAGTACTGTTTGGTTTAATTCGATATACTTGCAAGAATTGTTGTAACGCCTTTTCTGTTGGCACGTCATAAGCTTTTCTTAAAGCTCTTTTTAGTGTATCTACAAATCTATCCGGTGGCCCGTTTGATCTTGGGTGATATGGCGGGGATTTGATGTGTTTAACTTGAAAAGTTTCACAAAACTCTTGAAAATCTGCATATGTGAATTGTGTCCTATTGTCGATGACTAGACAATCAACCACTCCGAAACGAGCAAACAGCTCGTGAAGCAATTTATGGTAGTCTTCGAAGTAGGTTTACTACAACGAAATACTTTTGGCCATTTGCTGTAACTGTCTACTACAATCAAATAGTAGAAACCATCTAATGGACCTGCGAAATCTACATGTATTCTCGACCACGGTCGATCTGTCTCCGGCCATGGCTTATGGATGATCGGCGGTGCTTTGGCTGCTAAAGAACAATCCTTGCATTTTCCCACCATATGTGTAATATCTTGATCCATGTTTGTCCAATATACATAACTTCGCATTAAGGATTTCATTCTGTTCTTTATTGGGGGGCCCATGTGAAAATCCTTGAGGATTCGCTTTTGTAGTGTTTTCGGGTTTACTACTATGTCATTATAAAGTAGAACATTATCACATAACGAAAAACTCTCTATGTGCTTATTTTTTTCTGCAATTTATGTCTTCGTTTCCTTAATAAATTAGTCATTCACGGCTTCATTTCTTATTTCCTGTAATATGACGGGGAGGTTTCGAATTGTACTACATAATGATGTTCTAATGTCTTCCTCATGTCGTAGAGCTGCAATTACGGAATCTTCTAATGGCTCCGTTTTCTTTGGTATTAGTCTCGAAAGACCATCTGCATGCCCGATTTTGTTTGATGGAAGATACTCCAATTTAAAGTTGTAGTTCAATAAAATAGTACCCCATCTTAGCAATCTATTAGCAGTGTAGAAAGTTACACCTTTCTTTGATCCAAATATTGTCAATAACGGCTTGTGGTTCGTCTGTAAAGTAAAAATATATCTGTGGAAACTCGTAACCGCAAAAATAATCCCCATCCCTTCTTTTTCGAATTGTGAATAATTTTGTTCGGCTGGTAGCAATGTTCTTGAAACATGCGCGATGAGTTTTAGTGTCCCATCCGGCATTTTAGGAAGTATACATGCCCCAACACCATAGGCACTCGCGTCACTCGCGACTATTATTTCCAATTTTAGTTTTGTATTCACCTGAAAACCTCTTGAACGTGTTCCCAGTGTTGTTCAATATTTTTGCCATTTATCAGGATGTCATCAAGGTATGCGATCGTGAAATCCAGTCCGCCTAGCATAGTATCCATTATTTGCTGAAATATTGCCGGCGCGATCTTGATTCCGAATGGTAATCTCTGGAACTTATATAACCCTTTATGTGTGTTTAAGCACAACAACCTCAAGCTTTCCTCATCTACTGGTACTTGTAAGTATGCTTCGCTCAAGTCTATTTTTGAGAAAAAATTTCCTCCATTCAATTTTGTGAAAACTTCCTCTGGACTAGGGAGATGATAGTGATAATCCTTAATCGCTGCATTCAATCCCGTTGAGAAATCAGCGCATACTCGTATCTCACCCGATTTCTTTTTCACGTAAACCGTAGGTGCGGCCCATTGACTATATTCTACCTTTGTCAATATACCGATTTTCACGAGTCTATCCAACTCTATTTTTTCTAATGATGCAAAATATACATTCCTTTTCTTCTTGAAAATGGCTTGTACATTTTCTTTTAGTTCGATTTTTTCTGCCATTTTTTTTACACCTCCCGGGGCCGGCTGAAAATACTTCGGGGAATCTTTCTTTCAATTTCTCCTTTATTTTCTCTTCCTCTGTCAATAAACTTTTCACTTTTTGGCAGAACGTATTTATCGGTAAATCCCAGAGGTCAAATTTCTACATCCAGTCAGTTCCAAATAAATTTTCCGTATTTTTAAGAACGTACATTTTTATTTTTTTGGTCATTCCGTTGAATGTCACATTTGTGATAACTTCTCCCTCAAATTTTATTTTTCTTCCTGTTACAGACCTGGCTAATTTATTGGTTCTCAACATTGTCGGTTTGTTTAATTTCTTCCACGTCAGTAAGTTAATAATTGTTAATCTGATCCGGAATCCAATTGTAGTCTGACTTTTTTGTTTAACATTTCTACTTGCACGCATTTTCGTATATTTGTCTTGTCCACTTGGTCAGTTCTAGTAACTCTTACTCGGCTTTTGCTTTCTTTCCGAGTTCTACAATGGAGAACTTTTATGTCCCACGTTATTGCACGACAGACAAGTCTTAAAGCGGTATGGACAATCTTTGTACCAATGCAAAGTCCCACAGCAATAGCATGGACTGGGTGGTAGTTTTTTCTGATTTTCTGTTAAAGTAGAATAATTTGTTTGTCTTGTTTTGAAGTAGAATAATTGGTTTGGTTTGTTTTTGAGGAGGGACAAAAACGTGTTTGTCTTTGTACTTTTCGTATGTATGCGACGCCAGACTCTTCTATATCTGTCGAGTCCTTTTTTACGCTTATACATCTCTGACAGTCTTCAGCCAATTTTTGTAGCATCAATTATGGTTCACTCTCAAGTCTGATCTCTGCATCTTTAGTCGAAACCAGGCCTTGGACGAAAATCAAACATTTAAATTTTCCGGGCTGAGTTCAGATAACTTAAAGTCATCAGTGTTTGCTTACTATGGATGCGAATGTTATATAGTCTTCACTATCCTTTTTTGTTAGATTTAAACATTTCCACCTTTTGTGGAATAGTGAAGTGTTCGGACTAAATAATTCTGTTAAAAGTTTCCCGGCTTCCTTGAAAGTCAACTCATTGGTTTTCCTCGGTAGGATGTATTCTACGAATTTAGTGTATTCGCTTGTCTCTGGTTTTCTCAGAAGTAGACGTACTTTTTACGCGTCTGACCAATTCCCGCAATCATATAAATCTTCATA
>OZ038476.1:122341754-122401754 GCA_964036315.1 Acanthosepion esculentum
TCCCGCATTGGGGTGTGTCGTGATGAGTAGAATGGAACAGTTAAAAATTCAAATGTTAAAGTAACTGAAACAAAATTGAAATTAAAAAAAGTTAAATATCTCCAACACTTTGTGAATTGAGGAAATCAATTTTAGTTCTTGAGAGTTTCGTGCCCTGAGTGTCTGCAAAGTTTGTAATTTGAAGAACTCGCCTCAACTGTGATTTGAAGAACAAAACTGAAGTTCCACAGAGCTTGTGATTTGAAGGACTCAACTCAACTGAAGCTCTATGGAGTTTGTGATTTGAAGAACTCAACTGAAGTTCTACAGAGTTTGTGATGTGAAGAACTCAACTGAAGTTCCACAGAGTTTGTGATTTGAAGAACTCAACACAACTGAAGTTCCTCGGAGTTTGTGATTTGAAGAACAGACTTTTCAGCCTGAATAGTAATTTCGACCCCCACCGGTCTTTTGGTCGGAATTGAACTTATAACCTAAATCAGTGTTAAAGTGACGTTTTGAAATTCCATGGAGGGAATTGAGAATTACAAAGATAATTCTTCAAAATTATGATTGCTGTTTTCTAAGGTGGACCAAAGGTCCCTTTAGTTATGAGCCGGATGCCCAATTATTCCTCCATCGTAACTAGCTCAAAAGTCCTCATGGTCTGCGCTTTTTAAGGTAATCTACAATATGTTAAAATATGTGTATAGATAAAAATCCTAGATTACACATGCAGAAACAATAGCCAGTGAAATTTAGAAATTACTGAAAATTAACATTTATTCCTTGACGATGAAGTAGAAAGTACTGCTACTACTACTACTACTACTACTACTACTAATAATAATAATAATAATAATAATAATAATAATAATAATCTCAATAAATATTTAAATCAAGTCAAAAAATTGACGAGATAATGACGTAGAGTAAAATGCTATTTAAAGTTACATGCCAATTATGTTTCAGTCCTGAAAAGTCTTCGTTTTATTTGACGTCTTGTGTTCCCTGAAAATTTGGTGGAAGTATATCACTGACAGATAATTTTCTTATAGAAGATTTAAAAAGGAATAAAAGATAATAATAAAAAAAAACATGATGAAAAAATCCTGAAACCGGTAGAATCGTAAGCATTGATAAATATGGATAGAAGCTCTTTCGATTCCTCAGTCTGCTAATCGCGATGCCGTGCTGTGTCAACCAGGAAAATCTGACGCAAATAAATGGCACCACCAGATATTCAGATATTTTTGCAACAATAGTCTCTATAGCATGAGGAACGGACCCCGAAATGCATCAATTTAAAATGCCGGAAATCCAGTAACTATAGAAGCTATCGTCGTAATCCAAAAAAAAGCAGGTATTTAGAAAGACTACATTGACAAATATTATTTAGACTACTTGCATCACTATGTTTTGTAAACTGGCGTAACACAATCTTACCAGCTTCGTATTGTTTTTTATGTACTAAGATAACCTTAGGTTACAATTAGCTGTCATATTCTAAAAAATGTTTATATACTAAAGGTCAACTTTGTAAATTCTTTATATACTAAAGTTCATCACAATTCAAAGCTCAAGTGTCACGTTTTTTGAACTGGCGCATCACAATCTTACCAGATTTGCATTTCTTTATTATTTACTGATTTTTGGTGCGAAGACACAAAACACATTTTTTAGCTAATTTGATGGTACTGATTCCGAAAATGACCTTAGTTTTTCATGGTTACCTACCATTTTTCCTGTACTGAAATTGCTCATTTTAGGGGGAAAAAAAGATCAATTTACGATCCTGGCTGATTGCAAAATTTAGTTAATAAATATCGTCATCAGTTTTCAGGTAGGCCGTGAAATTTATGTCAGCCACCTGATATTAAACTATTTTTCTAAGAAAAAATGCATTTGAGTCAAAAATATTAAAACAGATGTACCGAAGTTTTCCAATTGTCGTCAAAATTCAAATTAACTGATAAACTTTATCAGTAATAAACTTTAGTAAACCTGATAATTAATTTGACATAAAAAAAACAAATGAAACCCTAAAATCTTCTGTTTGATATTCATAAATTTATCCCATCACTTCCAAGCACATTGGGAGCATGTTGTTTTCTCAGTTGGAAAGAAACTTCATCTCAAGACATCCTAATTGAATGCATCTATTCCATTGTAGAGTTGGAATATCAAAACATGACAGACAATCAAGAAAGAGAAAATTTCTTACCATAATTATTATGTTCACGAAGGTTTTATTTCTGCTGTTGGTTTATTAAATGATTTGATGAAAATATTTATTGGTCTTGGTATATTAAGCCTTGTTATTTTTAAAGAGTTAGAATCAGATTGTTAATGCAAAAATACTCATTTCTTAATAAGCAGACCAATATTTGTTGGTTTTCTACGATTTTATTTTGAGAAATATCGCCATCGATCAATATGATATATACAGAAAACAAATGAAAAAAATGCTTTTTTTCCAAAAATGAGTCATTTCTGTACAGCAAAAACGGTAACGAACCAAGAAAAAGTAAGGTCATTTTCATTTTCAGTGCCCTCAAATCAGCTAAAAAAAGATTTTTGTTGTCGCGACACCATTACAATTGCTTTGTTTAGCAGTGTTTTCTACGATTTCACAACCATTTGGAGCTTATTTAAAGCCAGAAAATATTATTAGATTGTATGAATTTTGGTGGGCTGGAGAGAGATAATAATGGTTTAGTGATAAAATTCTTATTAATTAACCCATAGCTGGGACGACAGGAGGTGGAGTCATACCTTTCCCAGGGGTATGTTCACTTAAGTGAATATAACGAATCCAGCTCGAACTGGAACTCGGTGCTCTGATTAACAATTCCGTGCCACTAGCCATTACACTACCCGCATATCAAAGCTTAGATCACCTGGCATATCCAAGTGGTCACCCATCTAGATACCAGGCTCGGCGTTGTTTAGCTTCGGGGATCGTACGATAAGTTCCACTTCTCGGTCTGGAGTGAACTTGAGTTCCTGTATAATGAAGTATCAATGAGAATGCAACGGTCAACGTGGCTGAAGATAAGTCAGTATCTGTACGGTGACGATTAAACCTTGTTTTCGAAGGGGTTGAAAGTTAGGAGCCAGTTTTTCACAATTTGTGGAAACTTACTATCACTTCATCTATAATAAATCACCAGAAATTAAATTAAAACCGCAAATCTCTCGCCTGTCTATCGCTATCTCCATGGAAAGTGTTCATACGAACTACATTCCATAGTACCACTATATTTCTAACGTTCACAACTAAAACCCTCCATGCCAGGCGCATTAAACATTTGAGCCCTGCGTTGCTGAACAATTTCACACCTTCTGCCTGAGCTCATGCCTGAAAATTCGCAAATAATGAATATGCAATGTTTCACGGTAGATATAAAAATAATTACAAGTGTTTACCCACCGTTCAACCGGTGGCTGGGCATTAAGTCATTTTTCTCTACCATCGGTAAAGCGGTGGTCAGGGCTCAAAGGGTTAAAGCGAACCACCCTAATTTCTTTCATATTCCATTGGAGGAATGTAGGTCCCGTTCGCTTCTTCCCACGAGCCGCTGGTTTGGGGAACCCCGATTGTCAAAGGATTCTTCTCCGATCACGACACTATCAACCTGTTCAAGTCTAAGGTTAACAGTTATCTTCACCACGTATCTCCATGAACAGTGCCTCTTACTGTGCAAGCTTCTACCTCAAGTGGCTCTTGGGCCTAGTACAGAGTGAACATCATTGAAAATAATAATAATAATAATAATAATTATTATTATTATTATTATTATTAATTAAATCGGGTTGATAGTAATATTATTATTAATAATGAATGAAGCCGATGAAAAGGAGATAATGATTGTAATAACATAACAGGGCTTTGAAAAATGAGAATAATTGCAATAAAATGTAAACGAAAAACGTGTGGAATGAGATAGTGTTCAATAATGATAGATTCCGAGCAATACAAATCAATAAATAGTGTGTATCGAGGTGTGGTCGACATCGATAATAATTATGCATTATACAAATGAGAGGTAATAGACAAAATCATTAGGCGGTTGGTCGATCATAAAAACAACTCATACATATATATATATATATATATATATATATATATATATATATATATATATATATATATATGATGTGTAGATTTGGTTATACGGTTAACGTGATTCGTATTCCTTCTTTCAACCACAACATCCTTTTACAGCCTAAGTAGGTGTGCCTGTTGTGTTTCTATTTTGATTATGACGTAACGCCAACCATTTCACGAGTTCAAAACAACCAGACAGTATATAGGTCAGGAGTGGAGAAATGTCGCATACTGAGCAACGCCTGAAGTTCCATTTGGTTTCCAAACAAAATAAAAAGGCTTCTCTGAGCAGTAAAATCTAATGCGCAAAATACATTAGACAAGATTGCCAGCAATAGAATTTAGGGAAAAGATACAACGCGCATGCGCGAAATATAAAATGGCGACAATTTACGCATCGCATACCGTTTATTGTGGGATTATGGCTATCTCAGGTTGAAACAACGGTTCCTGTACGATCACCGGCGTTAAGCATTGTTGAGCTAGGACATTACCTAGATTGGTAATTGCCTGGAAATACCAGGTGCTTCGTGCTGAGATGTGCAGGTGATGTTATGGTAAACGAGTTAGAAATCGGAGAGCCGTGTTCCAATTCCGATTCCTTTTGGTTTAGTTTATTTACTTATGCTCAAATACTAGCTATGGATTTCTTACTAGGGCTTGTATCAGTAAATCTATATCATCTCCTCCTCCAAAATTCTTACATTCTATAAATAGTTTAATAAGCTGTAAAAAAATCAATCAATCAATATATTGGCTTTATGTAAAGATTTGAAGAAAATACACACTGTGTTAATATATACAAACTATTTTTATATAGCAAAATATACACTGGGTGTAACAGCAAAATTGTCCTATTCTTAGATTAAGCTTTGAACCGTTGTATATTAGAAATGATTAAATATATCATACTGGAGTCTCCCGAGTATTTTATAACAGTCATAGGCTCTACATTGAACAATAAGAATGTATTTAGCTCAAAGTTCAAATGATGATCCCTCTTCCTGTTGTGACCAGATTTCCTCTCTACTGATCTCACTTTTTAAAACTTATTCGCCGCTCATTTGATGGTCCTTGAATTAATTTTGAAGATGAAAGCCAGAGTATGAATGTTGGTACCATTACTGAAGGCCTGAATTATGTTTTTCCTCTCACCATTGCTCAGTTGGAAAGATATAGTGGGGCTGGTTTTAACCTGCTCTCTCTCTAGATGAACAACTCAAAGTTTTTTTCAGTGATTCTTATGACAAATGGTGTCAGGATAGCAAAACGTCTCATCTGAAAACCTGGAAAAACGAAACTCAATTAGTTTTGTGTTGCTTTAGATATTAAACATTTTGTGGGATGGACAATTATTCAATGTTGTTACAAGAGTTGGACAATGTTGCTGTAACATCTGCTATACAAAATGAATTTGTGATAATTTTCAGGTTCAAGAGTAAATTACCTGGTACATACGGGAGTAAGGGTCGTTGTGAATGTATGTATGTATATATATATATATATATATATATATATATATATATATATATATATATATATATATGCACACACATACACACACACACACATATATATGTATGTGTATGTGAATCTATATATATATATACACACACATACACACATACACACACACACTCATACATATATATATATATGTGTGTGTGTGTGTGTGTGTGTGTGTGTGTGCGCGTGTGTGTGTGAATGCATCAAGGTTGTGGCAAGCACACTGATCGTCTATCACTTGCGTAACAAATCATGAAAGTCTGCAGCTGGGTCGGCAAGTCACTTCGGGGGTCATGCCCAAGAGAGGTACGAGGTGGAGAGCAAAGGTGATTAGGCAGCCATCATCTGTGGAGATGCAGAGGATTATATATATATATATATACACACAGATATATATATATATATATATATATATATATATATATCTGTGTGTATATAGAGAAAGAGAGAGTGTGACGAGTAAATTGTTGGGATTTTATATTTTTTATTTCGCGTCGACAAAATCCCGAAAAAATGCGTAAGGTCAGTTGGGCGCCCTCTGTGAGGAAATGCGCACCTGGCAGATTTCAGTGCCCTTGGCTATCTGAGTACAGTGCGCAGGATTTGGAAAGAGTCGAACGTATCTAATGGTGATATATATATATATATATATATATATATATATATATATATAAAAGTGAACATAGAAGTCAACATTTAGAGGCGACAGTCTGTTTCATGCTAGATGCAATCGTCAGGCCACGATATATATATATACAAAAGTAAGTTGCCTTGATTTATTGTGAGTAAAGAAAGTATGTATGTCTTCATGCCAAAGCCAGACTGTATGCCTCTTCGTAATCAGCCATGGTAGAAGGATGTTGGTATTGTATAAGTCTACTGGAGATTGTATAGGTTGTGCATGTATCGTAATTCGGCTCTAGGTATGTTAACATGACCACAGCATCGGATAATTTATAAAATTAATCCATCCATTTTGATTAGGGTTGAATTTCCATCTCGTCATATATATATATATCTATATATCTAGAGACTCGCTTCGAGACTGCCGCTTGACGTATGATTGATCCACTTCTGATTGACTTCTATCCTGATTCATTCGCTAGACTATGATGTTCGTATCTCGGTTGGAACGGTTTCTGATTAGTTGCTCGAAGTATGACTTCATGTCCTACCAATTTTGAATATATATCTATGTTGAGAGATGTTGAAATTTTGGTATCCTTTTTATTATTCGATTGTTCTCATTTACTTATTTTTCTATCACTATAGTATTTCGACTCTTATTCGCATCATCAGCAGGATATGAATACATGATGAACAAGTAAGTTTTCTAGTATTATTTTCTAGAGAATGACTTCCTGATAAATAATATATTTATGTAATAAAAATAAAGCAATCTCTAATTTGACTCTCACTCTCATGATATACACACGTACATAGATAGATAGATAGATAGATAGATAGATAGATAGATAGATAGATAGATAGATAGATACAGACATGTAAAAAGTAGATAAATAGATTTTTTTATAAATGTAAGTGATAAAACCAAAATTAAACCTTACAGCTACCGCAGATTCAACAACGTATCCTGAGGTGGCAACAACTAACATTTATTTTTGCACGGTCTTGAAAAATAAATTCTAATAATTCAAATAAATAAATAAAATAAAATAATAAACTCTTATCATGTCCAAAATTTTATCGGAAGAATTTTCTTGCGTGCTTACACACTCCAGTTGTCTTCTAATTTGAATATACATATATATATATATATATAAAAAATATATATATATATATATATATATATATATATATATATATATATATATATATATATATATATTGAACAATATAAAAAAATAAAATCTTCAGACACATTTGGTTGTATATTAATATTCTTTCGTTTTTATTATTATTTCATTTAAATTTCTCGACTAGTTTCGGCCAAGATGCCCATTATCAGGAGAAAATAATTTCTGCGTGTTTTCATATATATATATATATATATATATATATATATATATATATATATATATAGGAAAACTTAGCCGTAGCGTTTCGTCTTATGATGGACTTTAGAATGGAAAATACAAAGATTTTTATACTGTAACAACTATTTATATACAAGAGGTAAAATTTTATTCGTTTTTTAAAATTTTTAAGTTTAAGAACGCTCATTAATATTCATCATGTCAGCTGAAAAGCCACAAAAATTATGGCGGGTACGAAGTGACACAATTCAATGTCTAATAAACGAATGTGAGGAAGTGGTGTTTTTGAGGAATATAGTATTATGTTTGTTTTTATTCAGTTTACTGTCAGTGTTATTGTTGCAAATAACGTTATCTTTTTTTGTATTTGTAGGTTTTGTATGCCGGTCTCTTAGGATTTGAGGATAAAATAATTTGGTTATTGGAGTTTTTTTAAAGTGATTTCTATGTATATTTCTTCTTCAGGTAAGTATTTGGGACTGTAGATTCTTTGTGCTGTTAAAAAGAATCCAATAATTATTCTAGGTTTATTCTACTACAGTGGTGGGAATAAAAAGTGATAAGGTCATTCTTCTTGATAGATTTTCTGTAACTCTTAAACTGATTGAATGCAGCCTTAACAGTGAGGTTTCAATTGATAAATATGCAGAGTATTATTTTTAAACAACATGTATGGGCGCATCGCATCACAAAATATTTTTAACCAAAATCTTTGGAATAGAAAACAATGTTCAAACGAACATCTAATGTAACATGGCTGGAAAGTGACAAAAACTAATTTTAGTGAGGAATGCAAAATAGAGTTACATTTAAATGCGTGAATTTGTTATGTTTGTTTGTTTAGCGGCATATCAACTTTTAATTTTAGGAATCTAATTTTCTTGAGATATAGAGAGAGACAGGGAGATAGATAGATAGATAGAGAGAGAGAGAGAGAAAGAAATAGAGAGAGAGATTAAATTTCAAATAATTTATCATCCGACTGATAGTATATATATATATATATATATATATATATATATATATATATATATATATATATATATATATATATATATATATATGTAGAAAAGGCTCAAACACTAATATTGCATGGTTCTAATTTATTACTTTGGAATCGTAAATACGATCCAATTCATCAGACCTACAATTTTGTAGATCTGATGAATTGGATCGTGATTACGATTCCAATATAATGAATTAGAACCATGGAATATTAGTTTTTGAGCCTTTTATATCATATTCTTACTCTGTCCTGGACATTGAGTTCTACCAGGATTCTATCCTCTTGGGAATTTATATATATATATATATTACAAAATGTATTGCTGGTAACTTTTTACTATGAAAAGTTTTTTCTGGTTTTCTTTACTATAAAAAAGTACTTTTATACTTTCATAATGTTTTGACCCGCCCCCCGTATGAAGGTTAACAATTTACCTACAGTTGGGATCCAAACAGGCGCTACCATCTCGGGTCAGGGTGTGAACAACAGCAACTGAGAGGTGGATCTACGGTCCTCAAAACCTCGCGATCAGAGGCCTGGCTGCTAGATATATTTTAACGTCAGACCCAGGACGGTAAATGCATGACGATATATAAAGAGACCAGTGGGGAAAAGAAACAATGCAAGATACACCACAAATACTGTAACATTTGGTGCTGGACACGTAATGGCGTAGGGCTGCATAAAAAGCGATTATACAAGAAAATCGGTAAGAATTGATGGAAGATATATTAGTTTACTATATTAGTTTACTACGTTCTAATTATTCTACCAGACTTCGAAGTTGGATATATTTTTCCAGGAAATGATTGTCACATATCACGTGTCGCAAAAGGAAAAAGAAAAGCCAAACACGCATTGCCAAGCAATTCTCTAAAGTTCTAATACACTTGTCCCAAAAGTAGGACTCGTCTGCATTATTGGATGCAAACGAAGCTGTAAATATTATATCATAATATTCCTTTATCTTGAGAGATTTCTCTCTCCACCCCGACCATCAGTCGGCTAGCAGCACGCGAGTGTATTAACCTACATATCTCTGGAGGAAAGATGTCCACAATAATACTTTGAGAATCTTTGAACAGAGTCGTGTTGAACCTGATGTTAATTTTCCCGTGAATGTTGGTACAGAATTTGTTGGATAGATAGATAAATAGATGGGCTTTAAGAATATATGTTTCATTTTTTATAGTATTGTTCACACAGTACAATTCCAAAGAGCTACTCGATGTAGAGACTTATAAATTGATAACGTTGTTATACGAGCATAAAGAGAAGAATTAAGAAGTTCTTATTATAAGAATATATAACGATTGACCTGAGACTTGAAGAGGTTCAGATCGTAGTGTTTGGAGAATATCCCCACGGGAGTCTGTTACATAAAGTAACAATTCTGGCGAAGAAGCTGTCCTAGTGGTACTTCCTCTTTATCAGTGGAATAGGAGGGGGATTATGATGTGTCGATCCTATGTACGTGGCATGTCGGGGCCTTGCTGAGTTCTGGTAGAAACAAAGTAATGTAGATTGTCTGAAGATTTACCATGAAAATGACACTAGGGAAGAAACGTGGGGAAAGAGTTTGCAGAGTGGAAAATAATTTATCACCCACATGGGTTGGAAGTGCACCTTCAGCCAAGATATAGCAGTGATACTCCATTGTTGGTCTGACCTGAATCTTCTGAAGTTGAAGCATTGAAGTGGGAATCACAAACTTTCTGAGGTCGGCGCTACAAAAAAAAATCAATATTTGATATATTGTACTTATTGAGAATACTACATCAATATTTGATTTATTGCATTCATTGAGAGTACTACAAGAATATTTGATATATTGTACTTATTAAGAGTACTACATCAATATTAGATATATTGTACTCACTAAGAGTACTGAATCAATATTTGATATATTGTACTCATTAAGAGTACTACATCCATATTTAATATATTGTACTGATTGAGAGTTCTACATCAATATTTGATATATTGTAATCATTAAGAGTACTACATCAATATTTGATATATTGTACTCATTAAGAGTTCTACATCAATATTTGATATATTGTAGCAATTGAGAGTAATACAACAATATTTGATATATTGTACTGATTGAGAGTACTACACCAATTTTTGATATATTGTACTCAGTGAGAATACTACACCAATATTTGATATATTGTACTAATTTAAGAGTTCTACCTCAATATTTGATATATTTTAATCATTAAGAGTACTACATCCATATTTGATATATTGTACTCATTGAGAGTACTACATCAATATTTAATATATTGTAATCATTAAGAGTACTAAATCCATATTTGATATATTTTACTCATTAAGAGTTCTTCATTAATATTTGATATATTGTAATCATTAAGAGTACTACATCCATATTTGATATGTTGTAATCATTAAGAGTACTACTTCCATATTTGATATATTGTACTCATTGAGAGTACAGTACTACATCCATATTTGATATATTGTAATCATTAAGAGTACTACATCCATATTTGATATATTGTACTCATTAAGAGTTCTACATCAATATCTGATATATTGTAATCATTAAGAGTTCCACATCAATATTTGATATATTGTAATCATTAAGAGTACTACATCCATATTTGATATATTGTATTCATTGAGAGTACAGTACTACATCCATATTTGATATATTGTAATCATTAAGAGTACTACATCCATATTTGATATATTGTACTCATTGAGAGTACAGTACTACATCCATATTTGATATATTGTAATCATTAAGAGTACTACATCCATATTTGATATATTGTATTCATTGAGAGTACAGTACTACATCCATATTTGATATATTGTAATCATTAAGAGTACTACATCCATATTTGATATATTGTATTCATTGAGAGTACAGTACTACATCCATATTTGATATATTGTAATCATTAAGAGTACTACATCCATATTTGATATATTGTACTCATTGAGAGTACAGTACTACATCCATATTTGATATATTGTAATCATTAAGAGTACTACATCCATATTTGATATATTGTACTCATTGAGAGTACAGTACTACATCCATATTTGATATATTGTAATCATTAAGAGTACTACATCCATATTTGATATATTGTACTCATTGAGAGTACAGTACTACATCCATATTTGATATATTGTAATCATTAAGAGTACTACATCCATATTTGATATATTGTACTCATTGAGAGTTCTGCAGCAATATTTGATATATTGTACTCATATATTTTAATTCTTGACAGCATTACACCAATATTTATATATCTTGTATTGCTTGAGAGTACTACATCGATATTTCTATATTGTAGTCATTTTGAGGAATACATCAGTATTCATAAATTTTACTCATTCAGAGTATTACATCAATATTTGATATATTGAACACATTGATATTAATGTATCAATATGTGATACACTATTCTCGTTGAAAATACAAAATATTACAAATATAAAAAGAAAATGCGTGAAGAACTTGGCAACATTTTCTTTCTTTTTATGTAGTACTCTCTACGTGAGATGATCACTGATTTATTTTGCTTAATTTATATCTGAAATATTAATAATGTTACGGAAAGAAAGTATTAGATATACGATTCTGTGCGAGACGTAGATTCAAAATTTAGCTGGGGATCTTGGAAGATATAACAGAGGAAAATTATATTAAGTTATTAGGTGATGTTTAGAAAAAAAATTGAATGCTTTTATAGAGTTATTAACATTGATGGATTTGCTTTTTATGGGTTATCAACCTTTTTCAGGTTATTTAAAGCCGGAAAATATTTTTATATTGGGAGAATTTTGGGGCGATAATAATGATTTTTACTCATGTACCCTATAAATTAACTGTTATGGTCCAGGTTCCTTGTACGACGGTGATGGTCCAAGGTAGAACCAATGAAGAATAACTCGAACACAGGTATGGAATAACACAGATATATTACAAACAGAATATGTACAAAAGAAGTAGAAGTGTTAGTAATAACAATCAGGTTAGGTTAGAGAGAACTATGTTGTCTCGACCAGTATCACTATTCCAATGTCTTACAGTAATCGTCTGACGCAACTCTGTCTCTGACAGACTAACTCACTCTGTGGCGATGTTTAACACCCCCCACACACACACGGGTCGAAAGTGGCACAAGGCCGTTTTAATGTGGGCTTACCGAGCCCGTAGACTCGGCCAAAAATATGCCCATTAGAACCCGTATACACGGTTCAGGGACTGTCTACCTCCCCGGACGGCATTTTGCCCTGCGTCAAAGCCTCGTCCGAGTTCCTCCCCGCCGAGGCGGAGAGTTAGACAGCAAAGAACAGTTTATACAACTGTTCCAGTCACTGGGTGACTCACACTATATTCATTAACACGCCCACGTGTGTCAAATGTGGCACAAGGCCGGTTTAATGTGGGCTTTCCGAGCCCGTACGCTCGGGCAAAAATTACCCGTAGAACCCGTATAAACGGGATCGGGGTGGTCAACCACCCCGAACGAGGCTCTGCCCTTCGGCGAAGCCTCGTCCGAGTTCCTCTCTGCCCAGAGACAGAGAGTTCCCCTCTGCCTCAGAGGCAGAGAGTTCGACCGTCTAGCCGAGTTGTCCAAAAAGGACTGGCTCGGACTGTGACTGCTGCTTCCTCTTGAGGAGCAGTATTTATGGTGTATGTGATAGTCCTTTACTATTATGGGTAAGTTCCCATAACATTAACCCATACCCGGAGGCAAAAGAGGTGAATTCATATATTTCCCAAGGTTATTTGCAGGTAAGTGAATAAATCGAACCCAACAAGAATTGGAACTCGGCTCTTCGATTTGTAGTTCCGATTCGTTATCCATTACACCCATCGTACATCCACACTTAGAGCACCTTGTATTCCTAAGCGGTCACCCACCTAGGTACTGATCAGGTACGACGTTGGTTAACTTCGGCGGTAGTACGGGAACCGATGTTTCGACGAGATATGGCCAAGCCAAGTTATAAACAAGGAGAGACTCATCAAAACTGCATTAATCTTAAAGGGCGACACCAATGCAAACTACGGAAATTGAAAGAAAGATCATCTGATGAAGGAAGAGAAGATGTGAAAGGATAGTTAATTGCTCAGAAAGATACAAGATGAAAATTTTGAATATTCTTTTGCAAAAACGAAGAAGCCTTCAATGCGCTGGAAATAAGATAACCCTTCCACAAAAAAAAGAAATAGACTTCATAATATCTGCTAAAATCAACGCCGTTATAGTAGAAGAGAGCTATAGAAGAAAGGTTTATTCTCCCTCTTTTATTTCCCCCATTATGGGCATTATTATATCTTCTTTTATGTGCCGTGTCCCTTCAGGACGTACGGGATCATAGGTCTCAACTTCTTCCTGCCCTCGTAGCTCTCAATAAGTTTTGTCTTTTTGTTGTTTTCTCCCAGACCCTGTTCTGCCATCTACTTAATTAAGCCCGTTAACTATGTTACGCGTTGCTTTCTATTGTCCCTCTTTCCCTCTATCCCCGCCGTGAGTATCAAATTTTTTCTAAGCCCTACTTTCTCATTACGTGTCCCAGAAATTTCAACTGCCCCTTCCTGGTACGTATAAGTTTCCTATTAGTTTGTATCCTCTCCAAAATCTCATCGTTGCTCACATGTTCGGCCCATGGTATCCTTCTGTAGAACCATACCTCCGTTGCCTCGAGTCTCTTCTTCATCTTTGATGAGACTATCCAACATTCGCTGCTGTTAAGGAGGACAGATATCACGTAGTAGTTCAGTACCCTTTTCTTTGTTACCAACGAAATCTGTCTCGTAAACTGTATTTCACGGCGGAACGGAATGGAAAACAGGAAACGGAATGACAAACATGCTTTATTCTCAAAGAGACTTTTATACAACTAAGACATACACAAATATATATATATATATATGTGTGTGTGTGTGTGTGTGTGTGTGTTGGTTGTGTGTGTTGGTTGTGTGTGTGGGTAAGTGTGAGTGTGTGTGGGTGGGTGTCAGGCGGAGAAATGCATATCATATATCAAAACAGCAAGAAGAGTGGAAGGAGTGGAAGGAAATTACGTATAATATGGAGAATCTTCTGTGTTTCTGGAGAAACCATATATAGAACACCACATTCAAATGGGCCGGTTTAAACTAGTATGCCCCAGGCGAGGACATACTCAACGAAGGAGAAACGTCGAGTCTTAAGTTTCACGAAATTGAGGTCTCTTTCTTTTTATATCTGGGTAAGATATATTCGCGGAAGGAAACGGTACAATGGACCTATAAGTTGCTGGCTGAAACAGATTTAGCCTCAGTCCGGGCCGTGGGGAGGGGGCTAAAAATGCAACCTCTTGGTTTGGTTTCTGTAAACCGACGTAAATTGACTGTCACTTTCGTCACTCTATGGAGTGACGTTATTATGTGGCCGTTACGTGACCCACGTGACTTATTTCAACCAAACGAAATTTATCGCCTTCTCTATCCCACACTTATCATTGTCTTCCTTAGTGCTATTAACTCCCCCCACTCCCATCCCTGAATGTTGTGCTTTTGTTTCTGCGGCAAATAATTTTTATTTTTATCCGGTGCATTTACCAGCCGCACACCGAACTGGATTTGACTTCAAAGTCGTCTTTTTCCTAGAATTCTAGAGTCTTGCTGCTCAGAGTACCTAGTGGCTTGCTATTTAACACATATTTATAGTTGTGGGGAGAAGAAGTAGGTTCACGCTTTTCCCAAAGGTTTTTTGTACGAAAGTGAACTCAACGCTCAACGAACTTAACCGAAATTTGAAATCGACACGCCGAAGCCTCTTTCAGCGCTTTCAGCCATACTATAATAATAATAATAATAGCATAATACCGTTGCAAGCAAAGTTAATACTGCAGATGATCGTATATAGATATATTGCAGTATCAAATTTGACTTTCGAAATGGAAAAAATAATTTTCTCTAAGAAATAGTCTGATAGAACGTTACCAAATTTCAGTAAGAAATCAAGTACAGATCGCAGGCTTTGAACAATAACGAAAACACAATAGAAGATATGAATAAAAAGTTGGAAACTCTAATGGAGGAAAAAACAGATATGAAAACCAAAAAAACAGACGGAAATAGCAACAGCAAAGGGAAGTAACTGAAATTCAACTTAAAACCCGTTGAAAAAGACAATGGCAATGACAAACTTAGCGTTTTCCGTATCAGTTAAAACTTAGAAAATCTTTCCATTTAAAAATATATGCAAGAAAATAAGTTTTTCAAGTTTAACTTTTATTTCTCTTTCCAGTATGGATAGGGGTTTCATTCCCAACCTTTTATTTGAAATAGTGTTGATGGTCAATATCTTAATTTATGTCATTATTTTCTCTTCGAGTTACGCCATTTTAGTTATTTCTTTTGTCAAGAGCCTTCACGTGATGTAGTTTATGTTATTTCGTACAGATATCGTGAAACCACATTGTTCAGACAACGCTTTTTAAAATCGTTTTTAAGCGTTTTGTACACGTTGATCTTAGAAAGCGTTGGTATACAGCTGGCAGTTTGTTTATTTCTGAACGAGTTTGGCAATCTGAAGATGCTATTTAATACCATGACTCGAGTATTCCGTTTGATGATTTGACTTTGAAGTGCGACGCTGAGGTACGAAGACGTATTGGGATGTGGCCAAAAACGCATTCTAAAAGCTAGGCAGAGTAATACGTTACAGGAGGATGTCTTTGGTAACAAAGAAAAGAGTACTAAACTGCTACGTGATATCTGTCCTTCTTTTCCGAATGTTGAACGGTCTCCTCAAAGATGAAGAAGAAGTATGGTTCTACAGAAGATACTAAGGAGACAATGGATCGGACATGTGAGCAAGGATGAGCTTTAAGGGAGGATGCAAACAAGAAGGAGGCTTATACTTAACATTAGGAAGAGGCAGCTGAAAATTCTGGGACACGTAATGAGAAAGGAGGCCTCGGAGAATCTGATACTCACAGGGCGGATAGAGGGAAAGAGAGACAAGGGAAAGCAACGCGTGACATACCTAGCAGGCTTAAGCAAGTGGATGACGGAACAGGGTTTGGAAGAAGTAGCAAAATGACATAGTTCCGTATAGCATACAGGTTCGATTCCTGTCGGAGAACGAAAATTTTCCATGAAAATTTCTCGGACATTCAGGCCGGTAAATGTTATTTAATACTGTTTATTATAGAACAGAGCATTTGCTTAAATACTTGTCTCTATAAAAAGAACGTTAAACATATCATAAATGTCTTTAAAATATATATATATATATATATATATTTGGGGAGTATACATATATATATATATATATATATATATATATATATATATATGTGTGTGTGTGTGTGTGTGTGTGCGTATAATGGAGACAATTTACTCGAAAGAGAAAGAGAGCGACGTTCAAATTGTCGCCATTTTATATTTTTAATTTCGCGCATCCGTATTATTTTTATTTTTTGACTCCATAGTATAATTCGGTCAGTTGGCCACCATTTCTGAGGAGATTTCAGGGCGTTCGGCTGTCTATCTCTGGACAGTGCACAGGATTCGGAATGAATTGAATGAGTGTAATGGTCATTACTAATGTACAGCAGTCCGGAAAACTCACTCTGATTGTTCTGAAAAAAATGCGAACTTGTTGGTGAGGGCCTCAGACCCAAAGCGAAAGTACCTTGAGGAGGTAGGGCTGCTCTCGCGCAAGACTATGTCTGCTGGAAGGCCCTATGTCAGGTAACAGGACTCTGCACCATGCAACACCAGCAGGAGGACCCAGTCATGGGCGTCAGACAATTTCTACGACCATATCAGCCCTTAGATCTGGGTATCCTTACTTCGCAAACTGCATTCCCCTTTAGTATTATGTGTGGGAACAGTTGAGCGAGAGGCCATCAAAACTCCTTGTAACACAAAAGATGAACTGAAGGCAAGCATTATAGCAACATTCACCAACTTAAACAATGAGACTGTGCGGACGAGCCAATTTTATTGAATAAATATACTCCTTATTATTTCAAGATATTTTTGGGTGTTTTTGGTAAATATATCTGTTGAAATGAAATGTCACTGTTATTTTCATTTTTGCGCCATTTAGACAACAATTTATCCAACGTAACCTATATATATATATGTCTGTGTGTGTGTGTGTGTGTCAATATCTCTACATATATATTTATATATATATATATATATATATATATATATATATATATATATATATATATATATATATATATATATATATATATATGCAAAGAGAGAAGTGGGAGAGATAAAGACATATTCTTATGAGAATAAATATATGTGTACTTATATACCTATTTGATGAGATTTCTTATCATTTATACATCTCCGTGTGTATATACGTGCATATAAGCCTCTAACTGAAGTACACCTTTCTTTTTACGTCTCTTTATATGCATGGGATTGTGTTCGCTATAATTACCTCTCTCTCTCTCTTTACACTTATGTTCCTGCCACTCTACCTGGGTTGGAAAGGAGTGACTCGGAAATTATGCCTGTATCTGTTTTTCATACATGTAAATCTCGTGAGTGGATATTTTCATTTGTGTTTAAAAAAAAAATAGAAATAAAAAAAAAATATGTGCCTTTGTTATGAATGTTAACCTGTCGTTGCAAAGGTCGTACCGTCTTTGCTTTCGCATGTATATGTAACAATAATAGATTTGTACACGTATGCGCATGCCTGTTTGTGCGCATGCGTGTGTGTGTGCACACAAAAATGACTGGATATAGGTTGCGTGATAAGTATCATTTCTTTTTTTGGGGGGATGCATATACGAGCAGAAAAAGGAAAAAAAAACGAGGCAAGAATTTGGAAATTGAAGGAAATGATTCAGGTTTTTGTAGGCTTCATCCGGTCCTGCGTAAAAAGCCAAATCTTAGGCCTTTAGCTAATGTTCCTGGTTTCCTTACGACACAGCGTAAAATAATTAACTAATACAGATTCTTTTTCTAATTTAGTCGGCAGATAATGAATGAAAAAGGAATAAAAATATAAAGACTGGAGTGAAATGTCTGAATCCTTTCTGGAAAATGGATCTATTTGTGTATCTGTTTTAGTGCGCATGTGAAGAAAAGTGTCAGAGATGGGAACAAATGGATGCAGTGGAATATCAAGTTGAAGGCAATGGCGGATTAAAAGATAAGTTGCTGATAGGAAGAAGAAGAAAAGAAATAATGTACGCTTCCGTTTCTTTTTGTTCTGACTTTTGTAAAATAGTTATTAGATAGATAGTCATAACTTAGTTACGAGATCGGTGGATAAATAGAGCGCTCGAGCGAGAGAGAGGGGGCGAAAGACATATGCATCGTGATAGACACAGATATGAAAGGTATAACATAGATAGATAGATAGATAGATAGATAGATAGATAGATAGATAGATAGATAGATACGCAGGGACTGGGATAGATAGATAGATAGATAGATAGATAGATAGATAGATAGATAGATAGATAGATAGATAGATAGATAGATACGCAGGGACTGGGATAGATAGATAGATAGATAGATAGATAGATAGATAGATAGATAGATAGATAGATACGCAGGGACTGGGATAGATAGATAGATAGATAGATAGATAGATAGATAGATAGATAGATAGATAGATAGATAGATACGCAGGGACTTGGATGGATAGATAGATAGATAGATAGATAGATAGATATGAATAGTTTTACATGAAGTTGATAGATAGATAGATAGAGAGAGAGAGAGATAGATAGATAGATAGATAGATAGATAGATAGATAGATAGATAGATAGATAGATAGATACTTAAGAGCATGCGAGTGAGAAAGAGGAGGCCGATAGAAATAAGCGCAGAGACAGACACAGATATGAAGTGTCTAAGATAGATAGATAGATAGATAGATAGATAGATAGATAGATAGATAGATAATGGGCATACTGAGATAGATAGATAGATAGATAGATAGATAGATAGATAGATAGATAGATAGATAGATAGATAGATAGATTCATACATACATACATATTTTAGAGCAAGCGAGTGAGAAATAATTGACAGATATGAATAGATATAGATATACAGTCACATAAATATGAGCAGAGATAGATAGATAGATAGATAGATAGATAGATAGATAGATAGATATGAATAGTTTTACATGAAGTTGATAGATAGATAGATAGATAGATAGATAGATAGATAGATAGATAGATAGATACATTCATACATACATACATACATACATATTTTAGAGCAAGCGAGTGAGAAATAATTGACAGATATGGATAGATATAGATATACAGTCACATAAATATGAGCAGAGATAGATAGATAGATAGAGAGAGACGTTTTCTTTCTGGTTGACAGACAGAAATACGTATCAAGGAAAAACTCACGCTTTTGACTTCCTAAAATGCAAAATACAAATTGGAGATACTAAAATTAAACACGTACAAAAAGTAAAATAGATGGGAAGCGTTTTAACAAAGGACGGAAAGTGCGACACTGAAATCCGAAGGCTCTTTGGGATATCCAGATATGAATTACAAAAGCTAAGCAGAGTATTAAGAAACTGGAAAACTTCGTTAGAAACAAATAAAATAGTACTGAAATGTTACCTGCTATCTGTGATCCTATATGACAGTGAATGGTGGACGATCTCCTCAAAGAGGAAGAAGAGATTTGAAACAATGGAAATGTATTACTACAGAAGGATGCTGAGAATAACATGAACCAAATATGTGAAATTTTAAACATAAGTGAAAACAAAAAGGACACTTATACTTAACAACAGGAAGATACAGTGGAAATTTCTAGGGCACATAATGAGGAAAGGAGGACTGGAAAATGTGATACTCATAGGGCAGTTTGAAAGCGCGAAGGACAGAGAAAACAACGCATAACTTACTTAGTGGGCATGTATAAATGGATAAAAGAACAGGGTTTGGGAGAAATAACAATTTATTCCGAGCAAAGTACAGGAAATTGTGGAGAGGCATGATCGCTTACATCCTGAACGGACACGGCACAAAACGAAGATACACTGGAGTTCTCAACTCTCTCCACATAGGTTTGATTATGTTCAGGTAACGGCTTCGGACATGCTAAATTTGTAACACTGCAATGTCTTTATCAGTGAGAACTTTCTATGTTACACATGATATGTATGACAAGGTGGCCTATCATTCTGCAATATTTCACCTTCTGCTATAGCTATTAATAAGTGAGACTATAGCAAGAAGAAGGAGACTCGTCCTTATGCAAAAATGTTCCTACATCAAGAGGATTAGCAGCAGGAGCAGTAGCAGCAGTAGCTTCTGCTGAAAACATTTAGTCATTTAGTCATTTAGTCAACTATTCTCTTCTCTAGTTTCTAGTCTACATTATATTTCCTTGTACCAAAAGCTAATAAACTTGATGTTAAACCAATTCCGGTTTTCTACTGTTGTATTTGATAACTAAGTTACAATAATTTCTAAACTTATAAATTCATTTCTTTTATTTTCGAAGAAAAACGGCGTTTGATTCCAGAATGAAAGTTTTACATTTTCATTGGAAAAATAAACTAAGAATATTCTGCTATTTGCTGTTTCCCTTCAGAGAGTTTGCGATCTTCACTTTCCACAACTTCCTGTCCTTTGTATATCTTAGCAAAGTTTGTCTTAAAGGTCCTTCCTAATCCCTGTTCTCTCAGTCATTTACAAAAGGTAGGTTACGCGCTGCTTTCCTCTGTCTCTCTTGCCTTCAATATATCTTGTGAGTGTTAAATTCTCCAAACCCTGTTTCCGATTTAAATACCGTAGAACTTTCAACGGTCTCTTTCTGGGTATAAGCGTCCATTTTCTTATGCTTTTCCTAGAAACTTCGTCGTCAATCGCATGTTCACTCCATTGTACTTTCAGCAGCCTTCTGTAAAACCGCATTTCTGTTTCTCTAGTCTCCTCAGCTGTGAGGTGATTGTCCGGCATTCACTGCCATATATACTGATTCGTTTTCTACGGCGTATCAACCAATTACAGGTTATCATAAGCGAGAAAATATTTTTAGATTATGAAAATTTATTTTTGAGATAATAATGGTATAATGATATAATGCTCATTATTTAACCCATAGCTGGAGGGAGACGAGAGAGATTCATACTTTTCCCAAGGTTATTTGCGTGTAAGTGAATATAACGAATCCAACGGGAAATGGACCTCGGCTTTCCGATTAACACTTCCGGGACATTATCCATTACATCACCCACTCAACCAAATTTGACCCATTCAATCGGTCACCGATTTAGGTACTGACAAGGCCCGGCGTTGCTTAACTTCAGGAATACCAGATGCAGCAACCTTGGATGTACTGGTGGTGCAGTAAATAATAGCTTGAAATTATTAAACGGAGAGACGAGTTCCAATTCCAGTTCGTTTCATTATATTCGCTTACGCGCAAATGCCCCTTGGGAAAGGTATTTTACACCAAGTCACGGGTTAATAAGCAAATATGGCGACAAAGATGAGGACAATAGTCCGAATAATGTAAATACTGTACATAATACCTCATCTCAGAAATATAGACAGACTCTGAAGCAAAATTAGCTAACAATCTAAAATATTTCTGGCTTTAAATAACGAGTAAAGTGTTGATAAGCCGTAGATAATGAATCAACCAATCAAGTTGCTTCATTTTTTTTAACATTTTAATACAAGTGTTGACTTCAGTTTTTCTTGTTTCAAATGTAAGACAATATAAGTTAAGTGACGTTTCAACAGAATAATTACAAGAAGTGTGGATACAAATATTATATCCGATTTCAGAATAAACCTCTTAATTGTATTCTAATATAATAATACTAGCCGAATTAACCGCGCCTTGCTGCGTGTCACATAATTTTTCGTAAGAAAATGATGCTTGATTTTATATCATTGTTATAATTTGTGAAGAAAAATTATGCATTTGACAATTACTCAATGATCTTGCCGATGTGTCCTCTATCTTCTGGCTTTCGCCTTCTATATTTTCGATAGGAATCATTTCCTTGTTCAGATTTAAATTTAAGCCGTCCAGGAATCAAGTCAACTGATTTCAACAGGAATTCTTGTGCTATTAGCCCTTCAAGGTCTTCCAAAGTCTTGGTCTTATATAGTTGACTGGGACTTTTAAACAATCCCAAAGAAAAAAGTCACATGGTATTAAGTTTGGACTCATGGCTGGACATATACATAAAATAGGGAATTACTTTTCAATCACTATATATATATATATATATATATATATATTGAACAATAAAAAATATTAAAAAAATTAAAATCTTCAGACACACTGGGTTGTATATTAATATTCTTTCGTTTTTATTATTATTTCATTTAGATTCCTCGACTAGATTCGTCCAACGTGGCCATCATCAGGAGAGAAAAAATCTGCTTGCTGGTAGCAGTGAACTACAGAAATGAATGTCTTGATGGAGAAAATGAACTTTTGTCGGTAGTTTTCATTTGTTTTTTTTTTATTTTCTTAACATGAATTTTGGTTAGTCCTTGTGTTGGTCAAACAAAAAAAGCTGTTATTTAATATAAGAGCTGGATGGATTCATGCTACTCTGAATTCCCTTGATCATTTTGATAATTTTATTGGTTCCTGGAAAGGGGATGCGTCTCTGTTAAGTGTGTGTGTGTGTGTTATTTGGTTCTTTATATTTATATATATATATATATATATATATATATATATATATATATATATATATATATATATATATATATATATATATATATATATAAGGGTGCTTTCCTCAGCGGTAGTCTTATATGAAACATAAGTTCTTATTTACTTAATTATTTATTTATTTTGCTAACTGACTTTACCTCAGTTCATAAGGAAGATTTCTTCTTCGTCTTAGTTACATACGACGAGATTATGGGATAAAGGCATGAAATACGCGGCTTCTTATAAAATCCAGAAACTTAAAGTTATTCAAATATGAGAAGACAAAAAAAAACGACTTATTCAGCTGGATTTTTTTCACTGCTGAATTCTTTCGCCAGAAGACACATTTTTCTTGAATGGATTTGTTTGGCTTCTATCTATCCAAAAATAATATCCATTCGGGCCATCGCCCGGGTTACCAGTTGTTTGATTTTGTTATTTCTTTTTTTTTCTTTTTCTGATTCATATCTATTTTTAAGAGAGCTATAAACTATTTTCCTTTCTTTTTTGATTGTTTTTATTTTAGTTTTATTATTATTATTATCATTATTATTATTATTATTATTATTATTATTATTATTATTATTATTTGGTCTATCTGATTGTTGTTCTGTCACTTCGACCAGTTAAGCCGTGGCTTCAATTTGACGCGTGTGTTTGGCTGAGTGACTGAAATGGCCTTCTCGATTCATTTATGTCCGTCTTGCGTCCGGTCTGATGTCTGCTTAAATATTTGCCGCCTTAACTACTTTCAACTTCCTTGCACGTCTTGATCTGTTCTTTGTCTGCCTTTATATATATATATATATATATATATATATATATATATATATATATATATATATATATATATATATATATATATATATATATATATATGCATGCAAATATGTAGAAAAATAGGAAAGAACACGTTAGGTAAATAATCCGGAGTTATTTAGTATTTTGTTTCCATTTTTAAAAAAACAGTACTCCATACAGAAGTAGAGCTTAAATTATTTTTTATTAAATAATTATAATACATATATATATATATATATATATATATATATATATATATATATATATATATATTTAAAAATGCAATTATAATATATATATATATTTATATTTAAAAAAATAATTATAATATATATATATATATAAAGGAGAGAACAAGTCGCAAACACTCTTTTTTATTACAATGTGGATTCCTTTAAAAAATTTATTCGATATTTTTTGGTACATACGTTTCGGGTCTCGTGACCTTCATCAGGGGAAGAAAGGTTATTTCCACATATTATTTGAAGTAATTATTTTCCCCTTCCTATGTTAAATCTTTTAGCCATCGTCTTTTGTGCTTAGTAGTAGTCATCCGAATCCATCTTGGACTGGCCGAAAAATGTCCCATTGCATGAAGGGTAATAAAACAATTAACTTTCGCCAGAGAAAGAGAAAAAGATGAGGATGTCTTTGCTCTTATCATTTTATAACCCCGTGTATCTCTTCATTCCTTCCTCTGTATATGTGTATTGTGTTTGCGTTTTTGCTAGTATAGACACACTTTCTATGGTGTAGGGTTCGTGCGTGTGTGGGTGGGTGGGTTTTCCGTCTAGTGTATTTGTTTTTGCCACCATTTGCTTATATATTCTTTCTCCATACATATATATTATTTACTATGTAATTATATGCAAATCTAATGCATTTTGCATAGTGTCTTTATGTGTGTGTGTGTGTGGTCCGACTAGTGTGTTTTGCCACTATGTTTATATGGTCCAGGCTTATGTGTATGTTTTTTATTATTTTTTAGTGCTTCTTTAAATCTGTCTATGTAGTTTTTTCTTGTATTTGGAGGTAAGGGTAATCGTCTGTTTGATATATTGACATAACTCTAAGCATACGCTTCTTTCAGTTGTGGATGTGTTCTGAAATAAATAGTTTTCTGTTGTCTGGGAATTTAATGGTGCTATTGTGTAAGCAGACTCTGTTGTTTCAAACAGGCAAAACGATGTATCTGGGAAGCGTTTTAACAAAGCACGGAAAGAGTGAGAGGGAAATCCGAAGGCCCATAGGGATAACGAAAGACGCCTCCTAAAAGCTGAGCAAAAACAGAATCATATCGTTAGAAACAAATGAAGAAAGCTACTGAAGTGTTATGAAATATCAGTCATCTTCTGTATCAGTGAATGCTGGATGCTCTCCTCACACTTGTAGAAGAGGCATGAAGCAACAGAAATATGATTCTGCAGATGGATGCTGAGAATACCGTGGTGAAGCGAACATTTGAAAAACGACGAAGTTCTACAGACAATGGAAGCAAAAAGAACACCTATACTTAACATCAGAAAGAGGCAGTTGAAATTTCTGGGGAAAATAATGAGGAGCGACGGCTTGAATAATTTGATACTCACAGGAAAGTTTTGAAGGTAAAAAGGGCAAAGGAAAGCAAGGTATAACCTACCTGGCGAGTTTGATGACGGAGCAGAATTTTGGAGAGATGGCAAAAAGACAAAAGTTCTTCTGAGCTAGAAAGGACAGGAAATTGTAGAAAGCCATTCCTACCAACATTCTGAAGAGACAAGGAACAAAGAAGAAGAAGAAGAAGAAGGTGGAGGAGGAGAAAGAAAAGAAGAAGAAGGAGAAGAAGAAGTAGGAAAAGAAGGAGAAGAAAAAGAAGGTGGAGGAGGAGTAAGAAAAGAAGGAGGAGGAGGAGAAGAAAAAGAAGAAGGAGAAGAAGAAGAGGAAGGAGGAGGAAATAAAGAAGTAGGAGAAGAAGAAGAAGATGAAGAAGAAGAAGGAGGAGATGGAGGAGAAGAAGAAGAAGAAAAGAAGAAGAAGAAGAAGAAGGAGGAGATGAGGGAGGAGGAGAAGAAGAAGGAGAAGAAGAAGGATGAGGAAGAGGAGAAGAAGAAGAAGAAGAAGAAGAAGAAGAAGAAGAAGAGGAAGAAGAAGAAGAAGAAGAAGATGATGATGATGATGATGATGATGATGATGATGATGATGACGATCTATTGTTCCCACAATCATGTAAGAAAAATAGTATTAAAGATGATCAAACAGAAAGCAGACGACAGCGATTTTTTTTCTATCTGAAAGAAAGGCAGGGGGAATATCAAAAAGCCGTAGTGAGGTGTGGAGAAATTAAATTGGGCATAGTTGTCCATGTATCGATGGAAAAGCGTAGTCATCAGCTTCTGTGGAATGAAGTGAAAATAACGGATAAGGAAGAACAGTGCGATGTTAAACGTCTGAAAGTATTAGCACATATTCTAAACGATGAAAAAAAACCCTTAGTAGCCTAATACGATATGGAGGCTGCAAATAAATATATAACAACAAGTAAGGGAATCTTCAACAGCAACTGCAACAAAAAGAGAAAATCTTCAGATTCAAGTATGACAGGCAGCAGCAGTACTCATCAGTATGCAAGTAGGTTAGGTTTATGGCTCCAAGTTCTTCACTGTGAATTGTACTAAGTGGCAATATCGTAGTAGATTTACGCGTTAGTTTGTGAATTTAGTAATATAATAATTGTCAGTTCCATCCCTGGGCATGCAGTGTGCTGTTGCACTGAGTGCAAACAATAACTGAGCAGTACTAAAATGAAGAACTAGACGTGATACCCCTAGCAGTGAAACGAGAAACATCTATGCCCGTAGATTCAATAAAGTGTTTAGTTCGGAATTACCATGTAAGTCATTCGAATCGATTTTTCAGTTGATGAAGGCTGAAACAATCTTTATAGCAACAACAATGACGAGGACAATAACACGAATATAAATTGCGTAAATAATAACGTTCTGAAAAAACTCGACAAAAAAAGTTAATTCCCAACATTGTAGGATGAAATATTCACGTTCAACAGATGTGCAATACTGCAGAACTGTTATATTCGAAGACAACGTCTTAAGGATCAGACGATAACAGACGATTGTTATTTGACTCAACAGATGTCATGAAAAGGTGTTCTTCGTAAAAGGACAATGCACGCATGTATTTGAAAGAATCCGAAGAGGAATTCTACGGTAAGAAGATTGATAAATGTCAAAACCGTTCCTTTTCGATTTCATATTAAGCGAGCATTAGAAATTCAGTCCATAGATCACTGCGTCAGAAGGAGAAATAAAGAGATAGATAGATAGATAGATAGATAGATAGATAGATAGATAGATAGATAGATAGATAGATATGAACAGACTGAGATAGATTGATAGAGAGAGAGAGATAGGGACAAGAAAAAACTGAGATAGATAGATAGATAGATAGATAGATAGATAGATAGATAGATAGATAGATAGATAGATAGATATGAACAGACTGAGATAGATTGATAGAGAGAGAGATAGGGACAAGAAAAAACTGAGATAGATAGATAGATAGATAGATAGATAGATAGATAGATAGATAGATATGAACAGACTGAGATAGATTGATAGAGAGAGAGATAGGGACAAGAAAAAACTGAGATAGATAGATAGATAGATAGATAGATAGATAGATAGATAGATAGATAGATATGAACAGACTGAGATAGATTGATAGAGAGAGAGATAGGGACAAGAAAAAACTGAGATAGATAGATAGATAGATAGATAGATAGATAGATAGATAGATAGATAGATAGATAGATATGAACAGACTGAGATAGATTGATAGAGAGAGATAGGGACAAGAAAAAACTGAGATAGATAGATAGATAGATAGATAGATAGATAGATAGATAGATAGATAGATAGATAGATAGATATGAACAGACTGAGATAGATTGATAGAGAGAGAGATAGGGACAAGAAAAAACTGAGATAGATAGATAGATAGATAGATAGATAGATAGATAGATAGATATGAACAGACTGAGATAGATTGATAGAGAGAGAGAGGGGGACAAGAAAAAACTGAAATAGATAGATAGATAGATAGATAGATAGATAGATAGATAGATAGATAAAAATAAAAGTTTAAAATACTTATCTTCTGACTTCACTTACACGGATCTCTCTCTCTCTCTCTTTCTCTCTCTCACTCACTCACCCTATAGATAGATAGATAGATAGATAGATAGATAGATAGATAGATAGATAGATAGATATGAACAGACTGAGATAGATTGATAGAGAGAGAGATAGGGACAAGAAAAAACTGAGATAGATAGATAGATAGATAGATAGATAGATAGATAGATAGATAGATAGATAGATAGATAGATAGATATGAACAGACTGAGATAGATTGATAGAGAGAGAGATAGGGACAAGAAAAAACTGAGATAGATAGATAGATAGATAGATAGATAGATAGATAGATAGATAGATAGATAGATAGATAGATATGAACAGACTGAGATAGATTGATAGAGAGAGAGATAGGGACAAGAAAAAACTGAGATAGATAGATAGATAGATAGATAGATAGATAGATAGATAGATAGATAGATAGATATGAACAGACTGAGATAGATTGATAGAGAGAGAGAGGGGGACAAGAAAAAACTGAAATAGATAGATAGATAGATAGATAGATAGATAGATAGATAAAAATAAAAGTTTAAAATACTTATCTTCTGACTTCACTTACACGGATCTCTCTCTCTCTCTTTCTCTCTCTCACTCACTCACCCTATAGATAGATAGATAGATAGATAGATAGATAGATAGATAGATAGATAGATAGATAGATAGATATGAACAGAATGAGATAGATAGATAGATAGATAGAGAGATAGATAGATAGATAGATAGATAGATAGATAGATAGATAGATAGATAGATAGATAGATTTAACGGAGTAGCTACATCATGGCATGTAATAATGAATCCAAGACCTAAATTTAACAAGGCTTACGGTCATATCACGTTGAAACACTAGTTCCCTTACGATCACCGAAGTTAAGCAGCGTCAATCTACAGAGATGGCGTCTTTGGAATACCAGCTCACATACGCATGGGTGTGCGGGTTGATCACTTACGCACAAATACACTTGTGAAAGCCATGGATCCATTTCTTCTGCCCCTCAGATATATGTTAAATAGTAAGACGTGTATCACTAAATTCATTATATCCTCCAAAGAAAAAGAAAAATTTCCGTACAAAATATTTAGATGTGGGTATTAAATATCCGATATATGTCGATATGCCGCTAAACAAATAGAAAAATATATTAAAAATGTAAAAAAGATTATAGCCCATTAATGGCTACCGTAAGATAAGTAGTTATTCCAAAATTTTATATAATATAAGGTATTAATTACAGGCTTTTAAAGTGTGAAGTCACGTAGGAACATCGAAAGAAGTCTTCAAGAAATTAAGTAAAGTATCAAGAGATATGAAAACATCACAAGAAATTAAAACATCACAAGAAATTAAAACAAAATAGTTCTAAAGTGCTACTTAGTATCTAATCTCCTGTATGGCAACAGACGCTACATAATCTTCCCAACAGATTAAGAAGTGACTTGAAACGTCCGAGAAAGTGATTCTACAGGTGAATGCTAAGAATACTGTGCTTACGCCAAATCACGTTGAAACACCAGTTCTCGAACGTTAAGCCACGTCTAGCTTGGTCGGTACCTAGATGGGTAACCGAATAAGCATACCAGCTGCTGTAAGATTGGATATGCGGGAGGTGTAATGGATAATGGCTCGGAATTGTTAATAGTAGAGCCAGGTTCTAATTCTAGTTGCGTTCGTTATAATCATTTACGCGTAAATACCCTTGGGTAAGTTATTAATCCATCTCTTTTCCTCCTAGGTATGCGTTAATTAGTAAAACTTGTATTATTATTTCCAAAAAAAATAATATTCCGTACAAAATATTTAAATTTCGGCAGTAAATAACATATAGAGATTTATATGCCACTAAACAAACCGACCAAGCAATGCCGTGGGCAGAGCATGAGAATAACGGGTGTTATTTAAGGAGAATAAGAATTTACACGTTCTCTCAGAAAAAAAGACAGTTGAAATTTCCTGGACATATAATGAAGTAAGGCAGCTTAGATAATATAAAACACACAGGGCGTAAGGAAGGCAAGAAAATGAGAGAAACCGCGAGTAAGCTGCTTAATGATTTTGCATGAATGCGGTCAAAGGTCAGACGGTAAAAGGCCAAAGGTTATTAGGAACAACAAATGATAGAAAAATTTGGAAATCCGTGATCGCCAACGTCTAGAAAAGACTGGACACATAAAAGAATTTTTTAAAATAACAAACTAAATATCGATTATTGTTATATGGAAAAAAGGCTAGTGATAATAAGGGAATGGCATCAATTTAAATCTGTGAAAGCTTTTGATAGCGACGTTCGAAAAAATTTAATCGTTAATGGCGACCTAATCAAGATATTACTCGAGAATTATGTTAGTCACGTTGATGTTTAGCCTCCACATGGTTTTAAAAAAAAATCGGATTTGAACGTATTTAACTGTTCATGTTCTAAAAACCACATTATTTAAATTATTCGGACTATTCTGCTTATCTTTGTTGCCATATTTATTACAACGATTCGGCCGTTGTATGCTCCGTCCTTCGTCAGGTGGTTGGAATGTCGAACTGAACCCTTTATTTCGCTCGCTGGTGTAGACTGTTCTAGTTCCACGTGCCATGTTTAATGGATGTCAGTTGTCAGTTATCTCCTGTTAATTCATCTCTCCAAGTTCTCCACTGCCTTAACCGGGTATTGAACTCACACTCTTTGGGTCCTGTCACTGGATCTGTCAAGGACACATGGCACAGTGGATAAAGGCGTTAGTTAGATACAGTGACAGGACCCAAAGTGTGTGAGTTCAATACCCGGTTAAGGAAGTGGAGAACTTGGAGAGGTGAATTAAAAGGAGATAACTGATAACTGACATCCATTAAACATGGCACGTGGAATTAGAACAGTCTACCCCAGTGAGCGAAATAAAGGGTTCGACATTCCAACCACCTGAAGAAGGCCGTAGGGTACAACGGCCGAAACGTTCTAATAAATATGGCGACAAAGATGAAGACTATAGTCCGAATAATGTAAAAAATGCAAAATAAGTTGGTTTGTTTCCACCGGATGGATTGTCTCTTTGTTTCTGGCTCAAAGTGATGAGACCCACACATAACCTGGGTCAGGAAATGTCCGACAAACTCAGCTTAGTCTGCCAAAAAACAATATCAGATTTCTCCTTGATGTGATTAAACTGGGGCGCTTTTGGTAAGGTGTAAGACATGGCACGCACCTAGCAGAAACCTTCATCATGCCAAGTTCATTGTACAAATTATTGTTAACTCTCTCTCACGGGATAGGCTAATATCCTTGGTTATCTGAGTGATAGTCAATCGATTGTCCTCCATCACAATGTAGTGAACACCATCAATGTTTTCCTTGGTGGTCGCAGTTGCAAAATGTCTAGATCTTAGACCAACTTCAAGACTATCTCTTCCTCTCAACAGTCTATTTTTGTACTGTTGATGAAGCTGAAGTATCATCCCCTAATGTGGCAACCATTTCAGCTTGAATGCTCTTTTTTCTGCAGATACATGATTACACTACGATGGCAGATTTTGTCCATTTTCAACAGCAGTCGCTTCTTTTGAAGTCTTCTTTGAACAGTCATATTTCAGTTTACCAGTAAGGAAACAGTGCAGTTCTTAATAGGAACAGTCGAAATTATTGCATGCAAGATGTCACAGTTCTAACATCAATCCTTCATAGTCAACCTTTGACCTTTCAGCCCACCCTCGTTAGATAGTGCTCAAATAAAAAAGGCTGTGAACTGACAAGTATAAATCACTCCCACCGACATTAAACTCTCTCACGGTATATGCTAAAAGGATTGACAATTTGATTCATAGTAAATCACCTGCGATTCATTCTCATATGGTGAACACGATCAAATTTTTCATCTATGGTGTCAGTTGCAGAACGTCTAGACCTTGGGTCATATTCAAGACACTCCGTTCCTCTCCTAAATTCAGCTCCAAACTTTTGCACCATAGATTAAGTTGGGGTGTCCTCAACTAATGTAGCAACCATGTCAGCATGAATGCCCTTGGGAGCTAAACCCTTTTGTGCAGGTATTTGACAACACCACGATGACAAATTTGGTCCATTTCAAGAGAAGTCGCTACTAGTTACATTTGAAGTCTTCTTTGAAGCTAAATGTAACATTACCTTCAAAGAAACAATGCAGTTATTAATAAGAAGAGTTGAAATTAATACATGAAAGTTTCCACAAATCTGGCATCACACCTTCATATTCAACCTATGAACTTTTCAGTCCGCCCTCATAATTCTCGATAGAGTACGATCAAAACAAATCGTACTCCAATATTTCTGATTTTTTGCTGTACTTATTCAAGGTTTTTAAATATCTAGTATAAATCACTCCACCGACATTAAACTCTCTCACGGTATATGCTAAAAGCATTGGCAACTTGATTTATAATAAATCTCCTGCCATCCATCCTCATGTGGTGAACACGATCAAAGTTTTCCTCTATGGTGTCAGTTGTTGATCTCCTAAACCTTGAATCATCTTCAAGACTCTCCGTTCCTCTCCCAAGTTCAGCTGCCAACTTTTGCATTGTTGATTAAGCTGGGGTGTCATCTACTAATGTAGCAACCTTGTCAGCATGAATCTCCTTGGATACTAAACCCCTTTTCTGCAGGTAATTGATAACACTACAAATTTGGTCCATTTTCAAGTGAAGTCGCTACTAAATACATCTGAAGTCGTCTTTAAACAGTAAGATACCAGTTTACCTGCAAAGAAACAATGTAGTTATTAATAAGAAGTGTTGAAGTTAAAGCATGTAATATTTCACAGGTCTAAAATCATTCCTTCCTAGTCAACCTATGAATTTTTCAACTCGTCCTCGTAATGTTGGATTTTTACTTTTTATAATTAATGCAGGATTGTTTTATGAGACCATAACTAATGCCGATTTTTAATTTTATTTTTACAAGTAATAAAGTTTGATTTATTTTTTTTAAATAAATCAATAATTTTTAACGGATTTCTTTTCTTTTATTTTCTTTATTTATTATTTTACAGTAAAGTTAACCCTATATAGGGCCCAGGGACTACTTCAGGTAGACGATTACGTTAGGGGATAGTTTATATGGATAAGAGAGGAAGATAACCTTGTCAGCATGAATGTCCTTGGAGGCTAAACCCTTTTTCTGCAGGTAATTGATAACACCGCGATGACAAATATGGACCATTTTGAAGTGAAGTCGTCACTAGATACACCTGAAATCCTCTTTGAACAGTAAGATATCAGTTTACCTGCAAAGGAACTAATTCAAGCTTTTCAAATATCTAGTCCTGTCATAATTTCGGTCCTCAAGAGTTATCCCACATTTTTGCCCAAGAGTCATTTTAAGGTGAGGCTACTAAATATTTGGGGGCTTTACAGGGAAACAATATTTAACAAACTAGTCTCGCAGACTCATCTTTTAATTACACCAAATGCTACAGGGTATAATTTACTTGCGGCCTTGTTTCATACTTCTCATGTGTCGTGTTTATTTAGGATGTTGACGATTATGGTTCTTTACAGTAATCTCTCTTGTAACTCTAAGCCAATGATTCTCAACGTGGGCCCATAAACCTGAAAGTGGTCCTGAAAAATACATTACACTAAATTAAAAACCGCCCTATAGAACAGCATTTAATCTTGCTCCTGTGGAGGGTTCTTCATTGGACCTTCATCAAAATACGTAGAGAGGAGAATATGCTAGTCTATGAACTGACAAGTATAAATCACCACCAGCGACATTAAAATATGAGATCCCTGGAAGAAAGCTAATTTTGTGAGTCTGGTGTGATTGTCCTGGTATTAATCATTAAACTTTTTAAAATAAAATGCTTATTTATAAATAGAGCAACTTCAATTTGTCCACAAAACCTAAGTCGAAAAGCGTCCTACACTCGCCCATATGCAATACTGTTTACCGACATAAGGTCGTGTAGAGAAAGAATAAAATACGAAAGATATTGCAACTGGTTTGGTTTATTCTACTCCAGCCGCCATATTAGCATCAAAACATGCGGAATCTTAGTCAAAATATATCGACGAGTCATCTGATCAATGATAGCAAGACTTTGTAAAGATTTGTGACTATATAATACAATAAAATGTAATCGCCTAAATTATAATAAGAATAATATTGATAAACAGAAATGGAAATTATTCATGACTCAACAGAATAGATAGATGGATCCCGTTCTTACATAGATAGATAGATAGATAGATAGATAGATAGATAGATAGATAGATAGATAGATAGATAGATAGATAGATATGAACAGACTGAGAAATGTCAGGAGAGATATGAACAGTTTGTGATAGATTAGTATCGAAAGCATAATTTATATATGTAAATATATATGTATATATATAGAGATAGATAGATAGATAGATAGATAGATAGATAGATAGATAGATAGATAGATAGATAGATAGATATGAACAGAGTGAGAAATGTTGAGAAATACGAACAGTCTGTAATAGTTTAGTATAGAAAGCATTATATATATATATATATATATATATATATATATATATATATATATATATATATATATATATGTATATGTATATATGTATAGATAGATAGATATAGATAGATATAAACAGATTAAGAAAGATTGTGAGAAATACGAAGAATTTTAGATAGATTATAAGATAGATAGATAGATAGATAGATAGATAGATAGATAGATAGATAGATAGATATGAACAGAGTGACAAATGTTGAGAAATACGAACAGTCTGTAATAGTTTAGTATAGAAAGCATTATATATATATATATATATATATATATATATATATATATATATATATATATATATATATATGTATATATGTATAGATAGATAGATATAGATAGATATAAACAGATTAAGAAAGATTGTGAGAAATACGAAGAATTTTAGATAGATTATAAGATAGATAGATAGATAGATAGATAGATAGATAGATAGATAGATAGATAGATAGATAGATAGATATGAACAGAGTGAGAAATGTTGAGAAATACGAACAGTCTGTAATAGTTTAGTATAGAAAGCATTATATATATATATATATATATATATATATATATATATATATATATATATATATATATATATATATATATATATATGTATATGTATATATGTATAGATAGATAGATATAGATAGATATAAACAGATTAAGAAAGATTGTGAGAAATACGAAGAATTTTAGATAGATTATAAGATAGATAGATAGATAGATAGATAGATAGATAGATAGATAGTCATGTTATTTTGTTTTATTTTCCCTCATTTTAGCTACGCTCTTCCTCTCTTCATTTAACAGCTTCAAGAGACCTCATATTCCTAACGAACTCTCTGACTTTGATTGACGGGCGGTGCAGTGAGAAACCTTTAGACCAAGGTAATGTTGAATACAAAGGGATTTCTGACTGACATCAGCGCAATACTCTTAGGTCTCCGTAATTAGAACTGCATGTCATATGCACCTATCAATAAGAAAAATCAATACCTAAAAGGTCAGTGAAAAAATATACGAAAATAGGTAGATAGATATGAACAGACAAAAACGCCGAGATAGATAGATAGATAGATAGATAGATAGATAGGAACAGACTGAGATAGAGATGGAGTTGAACAAACTTAAATGATATGAACAGAATGAGACAGACAGACTGACAGATAGATAGATAGATAGATAGATATATAGATAGATAGACAGACAGACATATATGAACAATGAGAGATAGATTGATAATGTGGCATAAGCACAGTAGATATATATATATAGAGAGAGAGAAATATACTGATATATATATATATATATATATATATATATATATATATATATATATATATCAAATATGTGGTGCAGTTCAATTTATATTACATGAATCATTCATACAAAATGTTTACGAAGATGTTTTTCGCCATTTATATCATTAACTTTACTAATCTACTTTTCGTATGAATGATTCATGTAATATATATATATATATATATATATATATATATATATATATTACATAATTACAAATGAAAATTATATATATATATATATATATATATATATATATATATATATATATATATATATATATATATATATATATATAATTTTCATTTGTCTGTCTTTAAAGTGCGTCACTTAGGATTCCCCATAATTCACATCTACTTTTCAGTTAATCTGATGAATATTTATGATCGTCTTTTAAATTTTATAAAATTGAAATTTTACTTTTGATTATAAATACATTTTACAAAATAAAATCCTTATATTTGCTTTGATAAAGTCCATCAGAGGACGAGAAACCTTGGCTAAGATAAGTTTTCTTTTTGTCTTTATTCATATTGTCCTTAGATAGATTTCAGTTATATCTGAAATTTTACGCCCACACGCACATACACACACACATAAACATAGACAGACAGACACATACACACACACATATATATGTATATGTATATATAACTTGAGACTGATGGACAGGCATCATGCGATCGATCAATCGATCGATTTGATAGATAGATAGATAGATAGATAGATAGATAGATAGATAGATAGATAGATAGACAGACATGGATGGATGTACAAGTGGGCTGGTTTCCAGTGAGTAAAGGACTTACGCCGATCTGCATTGTTCATGATAGAGGCCCACTTTTATTTTCATAGTCTGTTGTTTGTCTCTTGCAAATGTCAGATCAAACCAACAGACTTCATCTGTGAAATCGAATTACAGTCTACACTCATACATTGTTTTTCTACGCCATCTTATAAGCTCTCTTACAGTGTCACACGCACACGCGCGTGCACACACAAACACACAGACACACACACAATATATTGAGATTATTTACCCTTTTTACAATCCCTTTATGTCGCAAATAGAAACTGGATAAGTACGTACATGTGTACATACACATGTTATATATATATATATATATATATATATATATATATATATATATAAAGGTTATGAAAGTTGTAGTAGTTCGAACGAGAGAAAAGTGTGTGTATTTTTAAGAAGAGAGAAACTGCAAACGTTTTTAGTAGTAATTTGGATTTTTTAAAAAATATATTATGCTTTGTTTCCATAATTTATTTATATAAATATATATATATATATATAAATATATATATATATATATATAAATATATAAATATATATATATATATATATATATATATATATATATATATATATATATATATATATATATATATATGATGAAAATGTGGAAAAGACAAAGCAAAATCCGAATATATGAGTTTACTGTTTTTATTATGTTTTTGTTTTTGTTATTCTGTCGACGTCAGACGTTTCGGTCAAATAGACCTTCTTCGGGACATGGTTAATGGAGACATAATTATATTAGATTTAAGTTTGATGGAGAGACGATATATACAGGACTGGTCAGAAACAGAAAAACTGAAATTCTAAAGTCAAGTATTCTTTCTTAGAGTCGGATATACTTGACTTTAGAATTTCAGTTTTTCTGTTTCTGACCAGTCCTGTATATATCGTCTCTCCATCAAACTTAAATCTAATATAATTATGTCTCCATTAACCATGTCCCGAAGAAGGTCTATTTGACCGAAACGTCTGATGTCGACAGAATAACAAAAACAAAAACATAATAAAAACAGTAAACTCATATATTCGGATTTTGCTTTGTCTTTTCCACATTTTCATCATACCGTCGGATCTACATCCACACATTTGCTTACATATATATATATATATATATATATGTTGTGGGGGGGTTCTGTGAGTGTGAGTATATATTTATATATGCTTGTGTGCGTGCATCTTATACGATGGATTTATCATGTTATTCTCTTTGGTTATTGCTTACGAGTTCGATCCAAACTAACCTTTTCATAAGAATATACGCTAAGCTTACTATATTATGCACTACGACAGAAGCCTTGCTCTTAACACACACGCACACACACAAAAATATGATGTATTTTTAGGAAACAAGGATTTTTTTTCTATTTAATATATAGTTGGGTATTTACAGTTATTTGACTCAAATATATATATATATATATTTTTGAGTAAAAACAGACAAGTAAAAACATTCCTACCCGACGCGTTTCCTTCTCTCAGGGACTTTATCAAAGCAATGTAAGGTTTATTTTGCTGCATGGGATTATATAAGTTTTGTTCTTTATGATTTCATCTGACACGAGATGCGTCACACGAAAACATTTTCCACTTTGCCATATATATTTACATGTATGTATATATATATATATATATATATAGAGAGAGAGAGAGAGTGAGAGACAGAGACAGAGAGAGTGAGTAATTAGATGCAAACAGCTCTCTCTCTATATATATTATTTATATATATATATAGTGCTGTTTGCATCTAACCACTTTCTCTCTCTCTCTCTCTCTCTCTCTCTCTCTATATATATATATATATATATATATATATATATATATATATATCCATATATATATATATATATATATATATATATATATATATATATATATATATAAAGGAATGACAGAGTGACAGAATGATTTGAGGTAAAAAGCACTATATATATATATATATATATATATATATATATATATATATATATATATGGAGGGAGTGAGAGAGAGACAGAATGAGATGAGACAAAATTCTCTCTCTCTCTCTTTATACATATATATATATATATATATATATATAGATAGATAGATAGATAGATAGATAGAAAGAGAGAGATAGAGATTAAGAGGGAAAGAGTGATTGAATGCAAAAAGCTCTCTCTATATATATATGTGTGTGTGTTTGTGGAGAGAGGGGGAAAGAATGAGTCGGCACAAAAATCATTCAACCGTAAATTATTTTTGTATTTTTCCGTGTAATTATTTCTAATTTAATTTGATGACTTAATCTCCATTAACCTCAATAAAACAGTTTAATGCTTGAAGTGATAATAAGTGATAATTAACATTATTAATTATTCTATTTAAATATTAAGCGTGATCATTGCTTAAGCCTTAGATCCCCCCAACCCAGTTACACCTTAACTGGCATTTCAATTGCACCGAGTCTTGCTAATAGACGTGTTCTATGGCCTTCCATATTGGATTCTGCATCTTGTCAACTGCTATTTTGGGCCATCCTTTTATGAAACCGGCTTCTAAATCTTTTGGTTCAATTGCTTCCTTTTAAGAAGAGCAATCATAAATTCTTGCCACTAGTATTCAATTGCTGTAGGTCGGACACCTCGGAAGACCATTTCATTATTGTGACCTTCGTAAGCCCCACGTCTAAGGTGGTTCTCGAACTATGTTTCATGGCGTTGTATTCTACGATGATCAATCGCCTACCTATGTAGCTGACGGTAAAAGACTTTCCCAAAGAACGTACTGGTATCGCAGCGAATCCATATCCTCTTCATCCACGTCGATTTCCTGCAATCTGTTGCGTAAAATGATGTCTGCGATAATGCCTCACTATTGCGTTGATATTTCTCGCCCTGTTCCGAAACCGAAAATTCTAAAGGTACATTGCAAACGCAAAAGATGCCTCCCAAAAGCTAGAAGAATAGTACTGTGAAACTGGAAAATTTTGTTAGAACCAAAGAAAAGAGCGCCTAACTGCGATCAGTAGTCCTATATGGCAGTTAATGCTGGACAATCTCCTCACAGATGCTAAGAAAACTTGAGTTGACATGTATGATGATGGAGCGCGTAAGAAAACCTCTTCAGAAAACGAAAAAAAAAAGTCCGAAATCAGAAAGACAGCGCTGAAATTTCTTGTAAAATAAGAAAAGAGGGCTTGGAGAATTTGACACTCACACAACGTATGGAAGATTCTAAAAATTCAGCGAGCAACTTACTTGTGTTAATAGATGTCGGAACGAATGTGTGGGGCGCTTGATAAAGGGACAAACGTTACTAAGACCTACTAGCGCTTGGACTTCGCCTAAGTGACATTTTTCATGTAAGAAAAGCATAAGGTTGGTTATGTTCGAAAAATTCAATTTTTGATTTGTCTGATCAAACAACCGTATTTCAGTAAACATTTGACTGATTTAAATGCATTTTCGCAAATTCTAAACGTTCCTTTTCTATCTTTTATTCAATGTTGTCTGTTTCGGACAAACCGTCTGTGAAATCCTTCTCGATTTACTGCTGTACAAATTGTTGACACGTTTACATCTGTTTCAGTATTCTGTTTATATATATATATATATATATATATATATATATATATATATATATATATATATATATATATATATATATATATATATATATACATACATATATATATATATATTATATAATAATAATAATAATAATAAACTAAGTATGCTCACTTATCTCCTGACAGTCTCTATTTAGAGGTATGAGCGATAAAATGAATTAACTAATTTTTTTTCTTCCTTATTACTAAAAAACTTATTTACTTATTTAATTACTTACAATTAAGACCAGATGAGTCTGTCCTTGGCGCAAAGACTGACCCAACAGCTGATAAGATTGGGAAGTTTGTTAATAAATATAAGGAACAAAGTAAGTCCAAGGATATTACCATGGGAAACACCTGCATTAATGTAAAAAGATCTAGAGGAATCGCCGTTTAAGATAACATTCATTTCGCGATTTGATAAGAAAGACTGAATCAGATAATATATATATATATATATGTATATGGATATATATAAATATATATATATATATATGTATGGATATATATAAATATATATATATATATATATATATATATATATATATATATATATATATATATATATATATATATATATATATATATATATAAAGTGAACATAGATTTCAACACTTAGAGGCGACAGTCTGTTTCATGCTAGATGCAGTCGTAGCCTGGCGATTGCGTCTAACATGAAACAGACTGTCGCCTCTAAGTGTTGAAATAAAAATAATGAAAAATCAAGGAGTGAAACTGGCTATATATGTCGTTTGTGGTATTTAATATAGTACAAAACATAAGCATCAACACGTAGAGACAGAAACAGTTAAAACTTTTTGAAAAGCTAAGCGAAACTTGTTAAAGTTAAAAAGTTAAAAAAAGAAAAACAACAAATTATTTTTCTAAGAAAACAAACACTGAAAATCCAATTGTAACAAAGTTTTAATTCTTCTCCGTAAAAATTCATGTTATAAATAAATATCACTATATTAAATATTAGGTGCCCTTTTTTTTCCAATTCTCATTTTAGTCTATACAATAAGTTTTTATAGAGAATCTTTGAAGCAAATTTTTTCTACCTATATATATATATATATATAGGAGTAAAAAATATATATATATATATATATATATATATATATATATATATATATATATATATGTAATAAATGCCATAACACTATATTAAATATTAGGAGCCTTTATTCCATTACTCATTTTTGTCTATACAATAAGATTTTATACAGAATCTTTGTACCAATTTTTTTCTACCTATATATATATATATATATATATATATATGTATATATAGGTGTAAAAAAATTATATATATATATATATATATATATATATATATATATATATATATGGTCCCTCCTCCCCTAATACTAAGTATGATAGATAGAAATATTAGAATAAACCCCCTCTAAACTTGTTCATGTCTACAACACCACTCCTCACTGCCCTCTCTGTTAAATTACATAAACTTAATGCTACCCCTCAAAAGTGTAAATGTTCATTTCATTTCTCTTTTCAGATTTTGGTATTGTAGTCTGATGATCCAGCGTCATTTAAAAGGTCTATGGTGAAATAAATTATTACATGGAGCCTTAAAGTGGTCGGTTTTTCTTTAAATTACACACATATACATATATATATATATATATATATATATATATATATATATATATATATATATATATATATATATATATTATAAAATGGACAAAGCCCGACGATTATTTTAAACAAATGACATCACACATTATGAAAGGGACAAAGTCCGACATTTATGTTAATTTTTATTTTTGTTTACATTTGGATACGCATCGATCAGATATGAATGTACGTGAGAGAATCATGGAAGATTGTAGTTTAAAGACAGTAAATTCGACCATGCTAACTTAACGCTTCTCTGTGGCCAAATCGGTGAAAGGCACGTCAGGCTATATGACTGGTACGTATAGAATACAGGTTCGATTGCTGTCGGAGGACGGATATTTTCTATGACAATTTCTCGGACATTCGGGCCGGTAAATGTTGTTAATACTGTTTATTATGAACAGAGCATTTACGTAAATATTTGTATCTATAAAAAAGAATGTACAAACATGAAAATGTATTAATATATATATATATATATATATATATATATATATATATATATATATATATGGATTAACCTGTCAGTTTCGAAGTATGATGAAAGAACATTTCACTTTATAACTGAGCCACCAGGATATCGCTACAGGGCTTGTTTAGAATCAGCCACAGGTCTTGGAAGAAACAAAAAAGTAATGATAGACAGTGTGTCAAGATGTCACCAAACAGACCTCATAAATTTAATCTCCAACATTTTGCCTGCTCTAAGGTAAAAATAGATAGTTGCGCACTGATATTTAACCATTAGCTCAAGAAATATTGATTCGTGCTTTTTTCAAAGGCATTGGCGCGAAGTAAACAAAACAGAATCAACCGGAATTTGAACTCAGCTCGTCAATTTTCGCGCCAATAACCGTCTAACTAAATGCATAGATTGACCCAACTAAGCGTCGCTGGAGTTTTTCCTTTAGCAGATTGGCCTTTACAGGGTTGTAGTTGCTATTCCCACGACCAATCATTTTTGTTTTCAGAGTTTTTCCTTCACTTGAATGTGTTGCCATCAAATTCTAAAAAATCATATTTGTCCTCCTAGCACACCCTAGCTGGTCGGTAGCGTGGGAGGGAGAAAAAAGGCGGCTCCATACTTTTCCAAGTATATTTGTACCAAAAATAGAATCACAAGGATCTCGACTGGGATCTGAACACAGAACGCTAACACCACATTCCCTCCTGATAGCCTGATCGCTATTCACATGTCCCTTTTTACCGGCTTCTGGTACGAAAATTACTACCTGCACAAATATAACTTTACTTTTGAACACATCTACTTATTTTTTATAAGTTTGCTGTTTGCAGTAACAGTTTTCTTTTTAGATTGAAAATAACGGGGTACATACACGTTTACAGACTGTCATCACCATTGAGTTCTCAAAAATAGACTTTTTTGAAAATTTTGGAGTATTTCCAAAGTAACTTGGTTCAACAGACAAGTCGCAGATAGTAATCAAATGCGTTTGAAATAAATGTTCTTAACGTAATACATACTATAAGCATAGACTCAAGTAAACATGCCAACAATTATAGATAAGAATGGCTCTGTTTATAATACAGCCATATAGCAATACGCCTGACTCTTTCAAAAACACGATAGAGATAATGAGTTAACATACGCCGTGAGCTTCTTAGGATGTTTCATAAGTCAACCAAAAACGTTTTGATTTTTCTTTCTTTATTAGCTTTCTTTTCGTTTACATGCTTATATATATTTCTGCCTATCTATTTTACCTAATGAGTAAAAAGAAAAGTGGGGACATTTTCAATGACATCACATCTCAAATACAATTATCTCCCTTGTCCCCAATTAAAAAGACTCGTTTCTCGCCATGTCGATACAAATCTAATTCCCACAGCGTTGGATGTCCGGAAAATAACGAAATTTACCGAAGCCCCCAAGCTCTTCAAATGCAATCACTGAAGATGGTTTTGTTCTCTTCTGCTTCAACTGTTGTCGAGATCTGCCCAGGGCGGTCGTAAACAATACGAACAAAATAGCTGCATTTTCAACTTGGGCTACTTTGCTTATTTATGAATTTATTTGTTTATTATGTTATTAATCTCTTTCTTTATTATGGCTGTTCTGTCTTCAGATGAGCCGATTCCATTCCTTAAAAGAAATATAAGCAGTTCCATGTTGCAAACATTTTACTAACAGTGGAGCGCTTACATTAGTGACGGCATCGTTAGAGTCGTTAATTGTTTAGCTGTAGATTTGGTATCCGACACCAGTGAAATATATTCGATGAGCGGAATTTATCTCAGATGTCCACGGTAATATAGAGAATTCCCAGTAAAAACAAAAACAAACAAAAAACGGCAAATTTATTCTTCGAGAATATACACCAGTTCTAATTGGTCTACCTCAGTGTTCCTCTAAAAGCCCAGATCTGAATGTTATGGATTGCTGTATCTGGAGTATACTCCTAACTCACTTGCACAAACGTCGTCGTAACATCGTCGATACTGATTCATTGAAGTGGAACTTAACTGAAGCTTGGAATGAAATCCCTGTTTGGCACTATCTGCAAAGCTATCTCCTCCTGGTTACCACGCTTACAACTTTGTGTCAAACACTCAGGCAAACATTTCGAACATCTACGATGATTGCTCAGTTTGTGCATGAATCATGATAGCTAAATAAATTTATTTCTGAATTTACCGCTTTTTTACTGGGCGCCCTGTATATCACTGCAACGAGTTAGTGTCTAACAAAAAGACAATGGCTATTCAGAAATTTAACAATTTACAGAGGTGCGTTAATTATTCTGAGTTAGTGATAGCTAAACATTTATTAAATAACTTTCAATGTGCCTGCTCCTAATACCATTACATGATATCGGTACTGATGAATTCTCACTCTGATTTTCACCATAACGTTTCAGAGTCCATTTATATTAAGTCCTTCCCGCTATCCCGCTGTAAGCAAAAGGAATGGGTTAATTATAATTAGTTATTTATGTTTATATGCTTATTATATAACATCTAGTGTTGTTGACGTTAATCAATATGAACATTTCTTGTCTTCGATTGAGTTATGATATGAAAGGAAACACAAAACTGGTTGTGCTGTTTTGTTTTTTCTTTTTGTGAATTTTTTACTGCTTGATATTACTAAGTTGCACCAAAATGAACTTTTTGTTATTATTCCCGTTGTTTTTATATGTCCATTTTAATCACAATTATTATATTTATACACCTTTCAAAAATATTTATACGGAGTCTGTTGGGGCAGGATGCATTATCTGGTCACATCAGTTTAAGTATACGTGCCATTAATATTTTGATGATGAGGGCATATAAACAAGGATATTCAGTTACGTCCCTTCATCAGTCATAGACCTGTTAGTCAAATTCTACAACCCAATTAGATGTAATATTGAAGGCAAATGGAGCAGAATAAAAATGTATTGTTAAGTGATCTGGAATCATGTGCAGAACAAAAATGCACAAGACAGCGCGTTAATATAGTTTTACATTGTATATTTTTAAATATTTTGAATTGAGTAATACAAAAATAGAAAGGGCTTTGAAACAAGGACGTGTTTTCTTCCTACATTTAATGGTAGACCCTCCAAAGATTTATTATCCGTAGGCGTAATCTTAATTATATGATACGCAGATGACACTGTGTTGATGGCTGACTCGGAAAAAAAATTGCAGAGCCTCATTAATAGGTTAGCAGAAGAAAGCGAGAAAGAAGAACTAGCTATTAACTGCAAGAAGACAGAAGTTATGCAAGAGAAAAAGCCCATGATGCGAATTACGAATTCGAGATATAAGTATCAATCAGGTGCGGAAATTTAAATATTCTGGGAAGTGTTTTAATAGTAGGCCGGAAATGCGACACCGAGATACGAAATACGCTTGGACTAGCGAAAGAAGAATTCCAAAAGATAAATAAGTTGCTGAGAAACTGGAAAATATTCGTTAGAAACAAAAAAAAGAGTGCTGGATGGCTATGTGATACCCATCCTCTTATATGGCAGTGAATGATGGACCTTTTCCCCAGGGGTGAGGAGAAAACTACAGGCAACAGAAATGTGATTCTACAGAAGTGTTGAAGGTTTTTAAGTTTGCATCTCTCTCTCTCTCTCTCCCTCTCTCTCTCTCTCTCTCTCTCTCTCTCTCTCTCTCTCTCTCTCTCTCTCCTTTCTCTGTCTCTCAATCGGGAGACGCTAGGGGGTTTTCTTAAGCAACGAATGGCATCAACCCGGAGAGTTTCAAATTATCTAGTTTTATTACTCACCTTGACGTCTACATTTTCTAACCATCCAGTGGAGTCCCCCCCCCCACACCCACACCGACGAACCCTTCCATAATCGATTGCTTGACGTTTAAGAATGGACTCTCTGAAAAACCTTTCCCTGTCTATCATTCCTACCCTTGCTCAGTCAATCAAAATCGACTTCCTTGTTATGACGTTCATCTGACCTCGAAAGTCAACTCCCGGAAGTCGGAGCCAAGCTACACTTTACTAAAAAATAAATGTCTGCTAAACTATTATTTAACAGAAGGATAGAGAGAATTCGAAGGACCAAGCGATTAAATATCTAACTAACGCCTTTATCCACTGTGCCATGTGTCAAAGAGTGTGAGATCAATACCTGGTTAAGGCAATGGAGAATTTGGAGAGGGGGAATTAAGCAGGAGATAACTGGCATCCATAAGACATGGTACGTGAAACTAGAACACTCTATCCCAGTGAACGAAATAAAGGGTTCAGTTCGACATTCCAACGACCTGAAAAAGGCAGGAGCGTACAATGGCCGAAACGTTGAAAAAATATGGCGACAAAGATGAAATATAAATAGGAATGCTAAAGTTTTTCAATATTTTATTGGCGAGTATAATATCTAAAATGAGACTTCATTTAATATTGATTCATCAGGTAAATAACGATTTCGAACACAACTTTACATTTGAAAATATTATATAGCAATATCTGGGGGGAAATCATATCGATACAAAAATTGTCAATTTATTTTGACAAAATATCTTATTCATATGAAGTGAACAAAAATCATTTCCTAAATTATACCAGAGAGTTAATATATATATATATATATATATATATATATATATATATATATATATATATATATATATATATATATATATATACGGCGCATACTTAAAATACGGAGAATCTCCTATAACACTATAATAAGGTTCCTAAGTATTAAAGATGTTTTAAAAAGAAATCCATTAATTCTTTAGAAAAAAAAATATATGAAGAAATATAGTCTTAATGTGTGCTATATTTATGGGATAAAGTGCTCAATATCAGACATAGAGCGTGTGTAAATAGAAAAGTGAACATAGAAGTCAACACTTAGAGGCGACAGTCTGTTTCATGCTAGATACAATCGTGGCCTGACGATTGCATCTAGCATCAAACAGACTGTCGCCTCTAATTGTTGACTTCTATGTTCACTTTTCTATATATATATATATATATATATATATATATATATATATATATATATATATATTGCTTTATGCACGCTTTATTTTATTATGTCTTATTTTATGAAATCTTAATTTAACAAGACTAATTTTATCAGGCCTTATATTATGAAATTATATTTTATCAAACCTTATTTTACTAGGTCTTGTTTTATTCAGTCATAATTTGTCATGTATTATTTTATCAAATCCTGTTTTATAAAGTCATATTTTATTAATCCATTATTTTATCAAGCGTTTATTTTATCAACTCTTTATTTTAGCACGTCTTTATTTTATCACGTCTTTATATTATCAAATCTTTATATTATAAAGTCTTTATTTTATCAAGTCCTTATTTTATCAAGTCTTTTTTTATCACGTCTTTCTTTTATCAAGTCATTATTTTATCATGTATTCATTTTATCAAGTCTTTATTTTATCAGGTTTTTATTTTATCAAGTCTTTCTTTTATCAAGTCTTTCTTTTATCAAGTCTTTATTTTATCACGTCTTTCTTTTTTCAAGTCTTTATTTTATTAAGTCTTTATTTTATCACGTCTTTATTTTATCAAGTCTTCATTTTATCAAGTCGTTATATTATAAAATCTTTCATTATCACGTCTTTCTTTTTTCAAGTCTTTATTTTATCACGTCTTTATTTTATCAAGTCTTCATTTTATCAAGTCGTTATATTATAAAATCTTTCATTATCACATCTTTCTTTTTTCAAGTCTTTATTTTATCACGTCTTTATTTTATCAAGTCTTCATTTTATCAAGTCGTTATATTATAAAATCTTTCATTATCACGTCTTTCTTTTTTCAAGTCTTTATTTTATCACGTCTTTATTTTATCAAGTCTTTATTTTATCACGTTTTTATTTTATCAAGTCTTTCTTTTATCAAGTGTTTGTTTTATCAAGTTTTTAATTTATCACGTCTTTATATTATGAAGTCTTTATATTATAAAGTCTTTATTTTATCACGTCTTTATTTTATCAATTCTTTATTTTATCACGTCTTTATTTTTTGAAGTTTTTATTTCATAAAATCTTTCTTTTATCAAGTCTCTATTTTATCACTTCTTTCTTTCATCAAGTATTTATATTATCACGTCTTTCTTTAATTACGTCTTTATTTTATTGAATCTTATTTTAAGTAGTCTTATTTTATCATATCATGTTCATCTCATAATAATTTTTTTACTTTTTTATCAAGTCATATTTTAATCTTATTTCATCAAACATTATAAGGTCTTATTTTATTAAATCTTATTTTATAGCTTATTATTTTGCAAGATTTTATCAAATATATTTTATTAAGTTATCGTTTATCAAATTTTATTTTATGAAATCTTATGTAATCATGGTCCGATTTTATTAAGTCTTATTTAGTCCACCCTTAATTTATTAAGTTTTTATATAAGCAAACCTTATTTTGTCAAATCATATTTTCTGAGGTCAGAAATAAATACCCTTAGAAAATGTATGAATGTAGCTCTTCCCACAGACTACGTGTTGTAATTAACTTATCAAAACCTTAGTAGAAAACCGGAATTGGTTTACCAACAAGTTTATTAACTTTTGGTACAGAGAAACATAATGTTGAACAGAGACTAGGGAAGAGAATGTTTAACAGTTTTCATCAAACTACTCCTCCTGTTACTCCTCTTGATGTAGATCTATCTTAGTGTCTTTCGTCCGACGGCCGAGTCCAAACTTGTAAGGAAATATTCTCCCTCACAACATTATAGGTTAATGTGTAGGACATTTATCAGTAAAGCATTATCTCCCAAAAATTCTAAAAGTACTTCTGACTTAATGTTATGGGTCCTTACCTATAACTACAGAATGAACTCTTCCTAACACTATGTATACTACGCCTCTCAAGAGAGATAGACGAATCGAGTCGAGACGATAGTAGTTCACTCCAAACCAGACTGACAGTCATACTAACACCTTCCACATCTTGTATTATTATTCCGTGTTATATATCTTCGTTATTTCTACTCTTGTGTTCGTGTTGTTCTTCCTTGGGCCTAACCTTGGACCATAACACCAATGCATGCGAGTTTGATCATTGATTTAAGGGAGATGTTCTTTCCGTTGTAGAAATGTTCTTAGTTTTGCGACAGCTACCATTGTTTGTTCTATTTTTAAATCATTGATTTAATAAGAATATTTACTTGAATTATGGCAAAAATAAATTGAATGAATATTGTTATAAAATATTTGACTTTAAATATAAATATATTATAATTCGGCCAGCATTTAAATTCCTTAATTAGCATGCACGTTATACCCTGTCAGTAACTTATAAATAATGAAATATTACGCTTTAATGGCGGCGAAAGACGGTAAAGACATATAAAAGACGCTATTTGGTTTCATCGACGAAAAATTCTAAAAGTACTTCTGACTTTGTAACCTACAAAATGTTGAAGAGCTATAAATAACAAATCAGTCAACCAATGACTCTGGTTATATTTTATCAAATCGTATATGATCAAGTCTTTTTTTCTTTTTTTTCAGATCTTATTTCATCAAATCTTAATTTATCAAGTTTCCTCTTGTCGGGTCTTATTGTGTCAAGTGTTATTTTATCAACATTTTTTTTTTAAATCTTATTTTATCAGCACTTATTTTAATGAACTCTCTACACCTGCTGGATTAAATGAACAAATAGTTATCAACGTCCACGGCGTTTAAAAGACTTTTAAAACTCTTGTTATTCTTTTGTCAAGACAAAATTTATTTAATAAAGATCAAAAGCCATTTTCAACTGAAGGTTATTTTTTGATAATTTTAAGAGATGTGCTAGTTGATGTTTAGAGATTAATGTTTGGACAGGGGGAATTATAACTTACTGTGAAAATAAATTTGAAGTCATTTAAGCATAAACACCTGAGGTTTTTATCTAAACTTTTACGTAACATTTCTTGTTGTAATCTATTTGAATTCCAGGTAATGGCTACAGCTGTTGTAACGTTTTATTGGGAACGTCTGATAAGAAATGCCAGACTAAATTTGCCATATGTAAAATGATTGTTCATACTCATCTGAACTATAAATTAACGTGGGTCGAATCGAGGGTATGTGACTTCAGGTCCTGTTCAAAATTTCGATAATCTTACGAAGATCTGAGATTTTCTGCTTTTCTTCTTGTTGGTCAGTTGTTTATATAGTTTCCCGTTATTCGTTTCTCTGGTATGTTCATATCTTAAGTTAAGAGTGTTTCAATTACTTAATCATTTCTGTATAACATTCGAGATCCGATTTTGTACTTGGTGGAGTTGAAGTTGATTTCTACATCAACATTCAGGGTTACTAGATCTTTTGACTTTCTGAGGTGACACCGAGTACTTGACTTCCTTTTGTATCTCTTAGTATATATTAGAGTCATCACCGAACAACTCTCGTTAGGTAAAAATGGACATTAAATTCAAGAAAGATTTCTCGTATTTACTAGTGGCAATCACCTACCATATTGCTAAAAATATTTATATTTATATCCCTGAAATTGTCGCAGCATGTTGATGAGGTAATAAGACATTTTTTAACTTATGTGTTCTTGTGACGTATACCAGACGAGCAGTAGAAGAAGTCGTATGTGTTCATATTACACTGCTAGAGAAAATGATTTGAAGAAATCAAGAAAAGAGTGAAAATCCACAACTCTCTAACTAGTGTGGCACATATCAGTTTTTCTCCCTCTGCGAAGGCCCCCGATCCCGTTCAGCCATCTATTCACACAAGCTTGTCACGAATGTGCCTCGCTGCTTGCCCTCAATATTCTCCGTGATGGTTAAGTTTTGAAAGTCACCCTCCCTCGTTATGTGTCCAAGGGATAGCTGTTTTTTCCTGATTATGAGTAGGAGTGTTCTTTCAGTTGCCATTTTTTAAGACTTCCTTGTTGCTTATTCACTCCGTCCATGAAAATATCAGTATACCTGCGTAGAACCACATTGCTACTGCCTCTAATTTTTTCCTCTTCGGAAGGAAATTGACCAACATTCACTGCTATATTTTTAAGTATTTTATTCCAAGCCACTTGTTGGAGATTTTGGGTACCCTGGTGTACTAGCGAGCCAGCCAAAATGAGCTGACTCATTTTATAGTTCACCAATAGAAGTGTTAACCAATCAGAAGGCTCAAAATATTCAATAACACGTGTATAAAGGCGACCATGTTTTTCCCCAATATGCACAGCCAGCCTTTGATTTCGAAGACTGAAGAATTACGGAACAGCTGCTGGTGGTATTGTCGATATAGTCAGATTCAGTAGAGGGTCTGACTCGTGAGTGTTAATCTTTAACGTTGTTTCATTGAACAGATTACGTACTGCGCTATATTCTATATTCATAGACTATTTTGGACATGGTTAACACCACTAGCCGCAAAGGGTTACAGAGAATGAAAGTAAAAAAAAGAGTGGAGATTGAAGAAAGGATAAAATGAAAGAGCGGGGATCAAGATGAAGGCATCAAGAGATGTCGATTGACATTACATTTAATTTTTTGAAGATTATAGTTATCAGGAAAGCAAGTAAGAGGAAGGGAGTTCCACTGTCGGGAAGTGCGAGAGACGAAGCGGTTACATTTAACTGTTTCAACAGTAAAATGGTGGGACATGAGTTGCCAACCTAGTAGCACGCATACTTCTGTTACTTGGGGAAATAAAAACCACACGAAGCAAATTTTGGTATTTTTCTTACTCAATTTTCTAATTCTACTAAAAGATTAATCCGTCAACTGGAAAGGATTGAAACGAAAACTAATCGACATATGTCTAAATTATTTAACCAAACCTATTTGAATATATATATGTGTGTATGTATGTGTGTGTGTGCATTTTGTGTGTGTGTGTAGAGCGAGTGAGAGTGTATGCCTGTGTATGCGTGTATCTGCATCTCTCTCTCTCTCTCTCTCTCTCTCTATATATATATATATATATATATATATATATATATATATATATATATATATATATATATATATATATATATATATATATATATATATATTCCGATGGAAGATTGTAGTTTAAAAGCAGTAAAATCGATCTTGCTAACAGAATGATGCTCTGTGGCTCAATCGGTTAAGGCACGTCAGGCTATATGACGGTTCCGTATAAGATACAGGTTCGATTCCTGTCGGAGGACGAATATTTTCTATGAAGATTTCTCGGACATTCAAGTCGGTAAATGTTATGAGTATTGTTTATTATAAACAGGGCATTTACTTAAGTATTTGGATCTAAAAAAGCACGTATAAACATAAACATGTCTTAAAATAATTGTCGGACTTTGTCCATTTCATAATATATATATATATATATATATATATATATATATATATATATATTTGTGTATATGTAAATGTGTGTCGGCATGTGTGTATATGTGCATGTGTGTCTGTCTCTTTATATATGTATATATATATTAGAGAAACCTCAGGAAGTTTAAAGAGAAGACTATATGAACAAAAAAATAAATTTAAAAAACAGCACACCAAACGCATTGTAAGGAAACTGGGTACAATTGTAACATAAAAATGCTATTTTAATTAAAAGAGAAAATAATTCACTGAGACGAATATGTATAGAAAGTGTTTTAATCGCTTTTTCAGCTACAGTAAATTTATGTGCAGATTCAATACCATTCTTGGCAGATCTTCTGTTATCACAAGGTAGGATATTTAAAAACAAAGATCATGGAAAGAAAAAGAAAAAGATATAGATGAATCTGGCTAGACTGCAAAATGTAAATTTAATAAAACTTAAAAAATAGTAAAGTGTAGACCAGCTTTTGGCCCGCACACTATATATATATATATATATATATATATATATATAAAAATAGAAATTAGAAGGATTTGAGGTAATCATAATTAAGTAATTCATGGAGTTTTGAAGAAACCATAACAGGATGAAGAAAGGATTGGATGGACGTTTCATCCTATATTTGGGACTCATCAGCAGTGCGCATCTACTACAAAGAATTGAAACCCGGATCGTTACGAAATGAGACCTCTGTGGCGAGGAAGGTAACGAATTAGACTCGATATAGCGCCGCTCGATCACATATTCCGTGGTGGACCTCATCCGAGTTTCCCTCAGCCATAGGACTGTGCCTTCACAAGCCACAACTACTATCATCAAGCCTCTCCAACTGAAGCATTAAAGCCGGTAATATCACGGATAAACTGGAGGTGAACAAAATAATTGGAACAGGTGCAAATTCCACTCCTATATTTCAAAGACCTATTATATTAAGAAATTTAAGTAAAACTTCATAATTGGTGGTTATATCTATTGTAAATACGTTTATTTATCTAATTTACTGTCTTTTTCTTATTCATTTTTAGAATTCAGTAAAATTTAAACTAAATACGTGACCTCTCCAAGTTTGAAAAAGGGCAAATTGTTGGAGCTCGTATGGCAGGAGCCTCGATCCCTAAAGTTGCTGAACTATTTGATTTTTCAAGACCTACCATATCAAGAACTATGACACAATTCCAGAAACAGGGCAAAACCTCTAGCAACCGCAATGTGACAAAACATCATCGGACTACTGTGGTCAAAGTGACTGCTGAGTAGAATAATCATCTGAATAGTCCAGTTTCTACTAAAACTGTTCGCCATGAGCTCCATAAGGCTGCATATCATGGAAGAGCCGACGTAAAGAAACATTTTCTCTCCACTTGCAACATTCAGAAGTGGTTGAAGTGGTGCATAGATCACAATGCCTGGTCTGCAGACCAATGGAAGCAAGTCATATTCTCAGACGAGTCCAGTTTTTCTCTTTTCCCAACTTCAGGGCAAGTTTATGTGTGGAGGCAGCCCAAAGAAGCTTACAACCCTGACTGCCTTCTTCCAACATTGAAGCATGGAGGTGGATCAGTGATAGTTTGGGCCGTCATACCATGGTAATATCTCGGTCCAATAGTTGCCCTGCATGGTAGAATCAACAGCAAAGATTACCTGAACATTTTGGCGTTAATTAGATCCAGTGACAGGACCCTAAGAGTGTGAGTTCAATACCCGGCTAAGGCAGTGGAGAACTTTCAGAGGGAAATTAACAGGAGATATCTGATAACTGACATCCATTAAACATGACACGTGGTACTAGATCAGTCTGTCCCAGTGAGCGAAATAAAGGGTTCGACATTCCAACAATCTGAAGAAGGCCGGAGAGTACAGCGGCCGAAACGTTGTAATAAATATAGCGACAAAGATGAGAACAATAGTCCGAATAATGTATATAATGTACATAATACCTCATCTCAGAAATATAGACAGATAAAAATATATATCTTTACCTTGTATTTTCTTCCAAGTAACCTCACTGGACAATAAACATTGTTGCCTATCATCATTGTGTTTCTTTGAATTTCACTTACCTCTTTTTTCTTTTGGTGAGTTATGTACCATGCATGATCCACGCTTAGACGATCATGTATCTTTAAATACATGACTGACAGGGCAGATTTTTTCCTGCAGTAGGTTGCCCTTTCTTTCTGCGGTTGTCCTACTATTTACCAATGGGAGGAGAAGAAGTGGGTATTAGCACGTAAGTGAATGCAATGGATTCGACCGGAATTCGAACTCGTCTCCCCGATTCCTCAATCCAAGCCGCTATCCATACTCCATCGTGCCTCCTCTTTTTATTGGTACCAATTCTTTATGAAGTTTTTTTTTTCCTTTCCATTTATTTATTATTTATATTAATTGAAGTGAATTTAGTCTACGTTTTTTTTTTCCAAACTTTGAATTATTAGTTCTTTGATTATTTTTTTTCGCTAACTCACGGAAAAAACGAACGACATGAGTTCCCATGTTCACGGACGATGAGCGTTTTACATTCAAGAAGTATATTTATATTTCAGTTTTGAGTGCATCGCACGTTGTTCATGGATTTCTTGTAAGCTGCTTGTCCTTTGGTTTGTTGATTTTGTGTGTGAGTGCGTGTGTGTGTGTGTGTGTGTGTGTGTGTGTGTGTGTGTGTGTGTGTGTGTGTGTGTGTGTGTGTAATAGGAGTAGATATAGACTTGCCTATCGCCCGGTCAATACTCCTCGCCCTTCTCTTTAACAGGTATAGAGGCTCATCCTTTGTTTTCTGTTTAGGAAGAGGTTCCTGGTTCTTTTCTTTTTCTCTAGCCCCCGGTAGTAGTACTGCCGTGAATTTCTTGTAATGTGTGCGGTCTGTGGCAATGTTTTTTCGTACTGAGGGTACCGGGTTGACAGTTCTCTGGTTGCTGTTCCCGACTGGTAGTTAGGAGCCCTAACTCTTGTGTAGCGTCTTGAACGGCTGCTCTGATCAGCAATTGCATAATATCGGAGTGCTTGTAGTCCCATGTCGCGCATGGAATGTGTCCCTGCACACACCTCCGGTGGGCAAACTTGAGGCCATGTTATATTGCAGTCTGCGCCAGCTATTTTCTGTTCATGTCACATAAGATGACCTTCTGCTATTACTTTAGGCCTTTTAATTACCAGCATAACTTAACATGACCATAATAAACCATCATAAAAATAAACCTAAACCAGCTCTAAATAAATCACCTAAACCCTTTAACATTTCCTTTTACAACATCCGAGACATTCGAACCAATTTCTGCAGTCTGGAATCGTTCCTCGTTGAAAAGTCTCCCGATATACTAGCTAACTGCGAGAACAACCTGAACTCATCAATCCTTTCCTTTGATTTATCCATTTCCGGTTATCTACCTCTACTTGGAAAGGACTCTAAAATCTACATGCATGTCCTGGGAGTTTATGTCCGGTACAATCCCCAGTGGCTAGGGAAATCTCTCTTGAATCTCCGCATTATTAATATATGTGTCTCCTTCTATCTCTCCTCAATTCTGTTAGGTATCACTTCATTCTCTACCGTTCTCCTTCCTCCCAAGACTGTGGAGTTCTCCATAGCATTTCCGACAATATAGACCAGGCCATCTCTTTACATCCTTTTACACACATATTCGTGTTCGCTGAGTTTAACGCCCTCTATAGCATGTGGCTTAAATGCTCTATAACTGACCACGCTGGCATACAAACCCTTAACGTTTCAATCACTCAATCCCTCACACAAGTGGTTGACTTTCCTACACGTTTTCCCAGTAAACATGACGGTAAAGCTTCTTTATGTCTTACCTCCATACCCGACGCTTGTGGTGCTGCGCAGATCTCCCCTCTTGACAAATGAGATCACGCCGTAGTGTTGGTTAATATCTCCTTCTACTCCTCCCCTATCAAAGAACACACTACCAACAGAATATCTTTCTGATGTCAACGAGCAGACTGGGGCCCGTTCCGTGATTTCATTCGCGATGTCCCCTGGAATGTGGTTTTTATGCACACAGTTCAAAAATGTGCGTCTGAGGTCTCCTCATGAGGTCTCCTCCTGGTTAAAAGCCGGCATCGCAAGAAAATATGAAGTTAAATCGTGCTCATCTCCCTAATTCTCGGCTGCTTGCTCAGCTGCTATTGCCTATAGGAATCACTTCTTCCGTCTGTACGGAAATGACATATCTGATTGCAATAGACGTCTCTTTGTCTCTGCCCGTAATGAGCGAAAGCGCGTCCCTAATGAAGCAAAGTTGCTATTTCCTGAAAGAATGTTACAACGTATTGCATCTCACAAGATTAGTTCTAAAGATTATTGGTGACTCTGCAAGAGTCTACTTAACAGAAAATGCACAATACCTCCGCTGTTCAGCCTTTTTGAGGTCCCGACTTCCTCAGCTGATAAGGCTGAATACTTTGCTCGAAAATTCTCATCCAATTCAACGCTGGACTCATCCGGGGTAACCACTCCTGATTTTCCTTTTAGAACTTAACCTCTATTGAGTAACATGAACATAACCCCATTGATGGCACTAGAAATCGTTTCTAAATTAGACTCCTATAAGGGGACAGGATACTAGCAATAGTTCTGAAGAGATGTGCTCGTGAACTGGCTCCTGTCCTCTCCAAACTATATTACTATTACCTCAATGACTCTTGCTTTACAGAATGTAGGAAGTCCTCATCTGTTGTCCCTGTTTTCAAGAACACTGGAGACCTTTCTGACCCATCTAATTACCGTTCTATCAGTCTCCTACCACACTTTGGCAAAAATCTTCGAGGCTTTAATGAACGCCGAAGTGGTTAAACACATGGTTACATCCCATGACCTACTCTGACAAGTAATATGGTTTCCGCTTTGCCCGGTCTACCACTGACGTGTTCACGGCTATTACTGAATTTGTATACTTGACAATAACGAAGAAACTCGATCTGTGGCTCTTGATATCTCTAAAGCATTCGGTATGGTTAAGCATGCCGGGCTTCTTCGTAAGCTTCAGGGTTACGGCATTACAGGACGACTATTTGACTTAATACAATCATTCCTGTCAAACCGTGTAAACGGGTTCTCCTCCAATGACTTTCACACGAACGCTAGTATACCACAAGGCTCTATCCTGGGTCCTACACTGTTTCTGATCTTCATCAACGATTTTCATGATGTCATCAGTTTCCAAGTAGGCATCCACGCAGACGACACTACGATTTACACCTGCCTCAATAGTAAATCCAACATCGCTGTCAAAACTAACCTGGCCGTTGGTCCCGAAAAGGACCTCCAATCTGTGGTTGACTAGGGCAGGAGATGTCTTGTAAACTTTAATGCCTCCAAAACGAAAATGATCATAGAGAACCCTCCTTGCTTTCCCATCAGAATGGCTGATGCCCAACTCCACGAGAACGCCTCCCTGCGCCCGTTTGGTCTCACGCTTTCCACTGACCTGAAGTGGAACAACTACATTGAATCAATAGCTTCATCTACCGCAAGGAAAGTTGGTTCTCTGCGTCACGCCAAAAGCTCTTTCTAACCTGAGTCCATCCTTCAAATCTACAAATCAACCATTCTTCCTTGCACTGAATACTGCTGTCCTATATTGTCTGGTGTCTCCGCTGTTCATCTCGTGGTCATCGACAAAATTCAGAGACGAATATGCAATGTGAAAGGTACTAATCTTGCATCTCGTCTAAAGTCATTCTCTCACGGCCTTACTGGGGCTTCCCTCCTTTTCTACAAGTATTTTCATGGCAACTGCTCTGACGAGCTACCTTTACTGGTTCCCAGACTGCATAAATTTAAGCGTGCTACTAGGTGGGCATCTCGGTCCCAACCTTTCATTATCGGAACGGTTAAATGTAGAGTCACTTCTACTCCAGCAGGTTCCCGTCAGTGGAGATCCCTTCCTCCTAATTGCTTCCCTGATAGCTATAATCTTCAAATATTCAAATGTAATGTCTATCGACATCTTCTGATGCCTTGATCACAATCCCCATCCTTCTCTATACCCTTTCCTCAAACACTCATCTTTACTCTTGCTCTTACTCTCTGTAACCACTTGCGTGCTAGTGGCACTCACACCTTCTTTGGGGTGATAGGCTTAATATATATATATATATATATATATATATATATATATATATATATATATATATATATATATATATATTATGAAATGGACAAAGTCCGACAATTATTTAAGACATTTTTTGTTTATACTTTCTTTTTATAAATAAAATATTTAAGTAAATGCTCTGTTTATAATAACGTTTCTCAGAAATTCAGGCCAGTAAATGTTGTTAATACAAAACATTTACTGAACATTTAAATACAGAACATTTACTTAAATATTTGAAAAGAACGTATAAACATAAAAAATGCCATATATACATATATATATATATATATATATATACATATATATATATATATATATATATACATATATACATATATATATATATATATATATTTATAAATATATATTTATATATATATATAATTATGAAATCAGCTGATTCGCTAATTTGATATATATATATATATATATATATATATATATATATATATATATATATATAATTATGAAATCAGCTGATTCGCTAATTTGATTTCAACCTTTCGATATCTTCAGGCGATTTCGGTCAATATTTTTCCTAATGCTTTATTTTTTTTAAATAATAATTTGTTAACACTATTTTTTAAAATCAATAATTAGATAATCACAAAATTTGAGGTGTCGTGGGAGGAGGTGGAGGGGAAACCAAGTATACTGAAAATGTATCGGTGGAAGATTAAAGGAAATATACGTTCTTTTTACCCCACTTCGAGTCAACTCAGAAGTAACTTTTTAGTATTTAAAAAAGGTGGTACAATCATAAGTCATCGTTTAAGGTAGAAAGCCTTAAAAATTCTACTAAACTAGCTAACCATGTGAGGAAATTAAAGGAGAAAAATAAAAACGATCCGATTGTAAACTAGAAAATAAAAAAATAGCTAGTTCTTACAACAATCAGAGCAACATCTGCAACCTTTGTCAACAAGAGAAATTAGCTATAATAACATTTCCAAATTTAAACCAGAGATCGGAAATTATGTC
>OZ038476.1:122406754-122426754 GCA_964036315.1 Acanthosepion esculentum
AATATAAATCCACTTCTTCCAGCTACCAGCTATGGGTTAATTATTAAGACTTGTATCAGTAAATAATTATTAGGTTGGTGCAAAAATAATGTCGTTTTTTTACGTTCAAGATCATGTCAAAAAACGACATCATATTTGCACCAACCTAATATTATCTCCCCTCCAATAAATATTCTTACAATCTAAAAATATATTCTGACTTTAACTAACCTCCAAAGAGTTGATGTATTTTTATAAGATTCTGTTGTAGCATACGGATTATAATGGGTATGTCCCCGTTCGCATAAATACGGTAGTAAATACTGTATGTTGGTCTGCAGTCGGAGATTCGTCTCTAGCTGTGCTGGTCAAATTCTCTACCTCCGAGCAGAGAGGATCCCCAAACGAGTCTATGTAGAAGGCCAGAGTCTCGTCTCGGGGAAACAGATAACCGATCCCGTTTTATACGCGGTATACGGGGAATTTGGAGCCGAGCCTACGGGCTTGGATACCGCATATTAAATTCGCCCTTGTGCCACATCTGACCGCGTGGGACAGTTGGTAGATATCCTGTAGTTGAAGATTCGTCTCCAGCTGTGATAGTCACACTCTCTGTCTTCGGGCAGAGAGGATACCCAGACGAGGCTATGTAGAAGGGCAGAGTCTCGTCTCGGGAAACAGATACCCGACCCAGTTTTATAGGGGTCTACGGGGAATATTTGGCCGAACCTACGACCTGAGATATCCCACATTAAATTCGGCCTTGTGCCACATCTGACCATGTGGGGTGGTTGGTAGATATCCTGCAGTTCGAGATTCATTGTGAAATTCACTTGACTTACTTCTAGCAATTGACTACTTCTTATACGTGTCGCTGGCGAATCTTATATGTGTTGTTCTTGTCCTGGGTATTATCGTTCATTACAAACCTTCGTGTGATTATTCTATTCAGTAACCTTACCAAGCTTACAACAGATTCCGATTAGAGAAAAATGGAGGATTGCTGCCATATCTGGTCTTGAGCTGCACAATCCCCACACTTCAGACTTGAAAAAGATGGTTATATTTCAAGAAGTCTTGTGAATAATCATTTTTCTCCACTGTTCACACTTCTTTTTCCACCACAGACGCACCGTCGCAGACCGATCCTTACTCCATTGAAAGCCTGCACAAATAAAAAAAAATTGAAAAAGCCACAGTTATCGCAGAAAATTAATCACGAGCTGCAAAAGCAATTTTTTTTTAGAGTAAGTTACTGAGTATAAATGTGATAGAATCAGTTTTATAGAAAGAGGGGTGACGAGAAAATTATTTTGTTATAATTTCTTATGAAGAGCTAAAACAAATATTAGCTAGAATTATTAGAAGACAGTGAAATATTGGTTTTATAGTCAAAACTTTTAGTGAACTTTCATTTTTCCTTATTATGCATCTAGCTATGGGTCAAAAAATGCTACAGCTGTTGTTTTGGAGATCTCGAAAGCGTTTGACAGTCCTCCCCACAAGTAGAGGGGCTATGGTATATCAGGACGAATATTTTAATTGATTAAGTATAGCTTATCTAACGAGGAAAATGAAAGTTGTTGTGAATGGCTACTCCTCTATATCCATTTCTATTAATGTAGGAGCCTACAGAATTGTACATTGTTCCTAATTTTCACCATTGACCTTCCTGGTGACATCAATTTTCAATATCTGTCTATATCTCTGAGATGAGGCATTATTATTATTTACATTATTTACATTATTCGAACTCTTATCCTCATCTTCATTGTCATATTCACAACCTTTCGGCTGTTCTACGCTCCGGCCTTCTTCAGGTGTTCGAGATTTCAAATAGAACTCTTTATTTCGTTCACCGGGGTAGATTGTTCCAGTTTCACGTGACATACCTCTTCCGCACGTCTCTGTTAATTCCCTTTAACTCAGCTCTCCATGGTTTCAGTTCACCGCTGCTGTAGCCTGGTATTGAACTCACAACTCACAAAAAGTTGAAGATGAGGATAACAGTCCGAATAATGCAAATAATGTAAGTAAGCAGTTGTCAACTTGGTATCTATGCTGATGACACAACAATTTACTCCTGTCTCGATAATAAGTCTGATGAAGTTCGTTTAGGTGAAATTGGCAGGAGATCTAAAAATTCACCTACAGTTTGTTGTTAAGTGGAGCAAGGAATGACATGCTATCGTTAACGCCTCCAAAACGAAACTTCTCTCTAGTAATCTCATTAAAGATCCCTTCCTGTTTTCCATCAACATGGCTGGTGCTAACCTCGACGTCGGTCTAAAATTCTCGGATGATGTGAAGTGGAAGGACTATATTGAATTCATTGGCAGGTCTGCGGCTAAGAAAGTCGCTTCAATTGCGTCGTGGAAGACAATTTTTTCTCTCCAGAATTCATCTTGCATATTTATAAGTTTACCATTCGCGCACGCTTAGAATAATGCTGTCACATCTGGTACGGTATTCTTGCTGTATATTTAGCGACTCTTGATAAAATCCAAAACAAAATCAGCAATATTATTGGTTATGACCTGACATCTCAGTTTCAATCACTTTCATACCGACGTAAATTTGCTTACCTCTGGCTATTTTATAAGTAATTTCACGGTAACTACTCGGATGAACTTTTCGCTATGGCACCTAGATTTTACGAATTTAAACGCTGTTCTAGATTGGCGGCAAGGTCTCATCAATTCACTGTTGAATTGGCTAGATGTAACTGCAATTTCCATGTTGACAGTTTCTTTTCTCGCACTTTTCGCTTGTGGAACTCTCTTCCGGCTTCATGCTTTCGAGCCAATTTTGATCTTCAAACATTTCAATGCAATGTCAATCGTTATCTACAGTCTTTTTATTACTCTTCTATTCTTCTCACTCCGTAATGTTTCTCTTTTTCGTTTTTTTTTTCCACACTCAATAGCCCCTTGTCTCTTAGTGGTTTTACTGCCTTGCATGGGGTGATAGGATTAAAAAAAATAAGAATAATGATAAAAGTTATATAAAGTAGAAGTTCTGTATATAAAAATGACTCAGAGATTTCAACTAGGAAATATTTGGTGCTCGCGATATTTCGGAGTGAGAGAAAAATTGTTTTACTTTTAGAAGAAGAAGAAAAAAGTTATTTTCTGCGAAGAGGCAGATTTTAATTTGTTGTTATCGTAATAACATATTTTATCAAAGAAGAACGATTTTCTTAACCTGGTCAAATATAGACTTATATTTCTATTTTTAACTCTTTCATCAATTTTCCCCTCTACAAATATTTATTTTCTCAATCTAGTTCTGTATTCTTGTTATTCTTATTCTGTCTGTTCTGCTATTTTTACTACAGCAATTCACTGCCTTTATTTCTTTATTCTCTTCTGTTCCGTTCTTTATTTATACATTTATTCACTTCTTATTTTATTCCTTTATTCGTTTGAGTATTTATTCTCATTTGTTTCATACTCTAACGATTCTTTCTTTAAATGTTTTATTTATTTATTCTTTTATTCTCTTTTGTTTCTTATTCTCTTATTCTTTGTTCCCATATCTTTTGTGTTTTTTATTCTTTTTTTCTCATCCCTTTTATTTTATTTATTTACATTTTCTTATTCTCTTATTCTTTATTCCCAAAGATTTTGTGTTCTTTATTCTTTTATTCTGATCGCTTTTATTTTTTTATTTATATTTTCTTATTCTCTTATTCTCTATTCCCATATCTTTTATGTTTTTTTATTTTTTTTATTCTCATCCCTTTTATCTTTTATTTACATTTTCTTGTTTTCTTATTCTTTATTGCCATCTCTTTTGTATTTTTTATACTTTCATTCCTATCTCTTGCAACATTTTGTTAATCATTTCAACCCAACAAGGTGGGAATGCCACTGGTACGCATGTGTTTACAGATAGTAAGGGAGTTTAAGAAGATAAAAGATGGTGATTAAAGTTGCATCTAAATCTTTGAAGATTATAGTTATCAGAGAAGCAAGGAAAGAGAAGGGATTTCCACAGGTGGGAAGTGAGAGAAAAGAAACTTCTAGGTTAGAAGTGGCAGTTATATTTAACTAATTCAACAGTAAAAGGGTGGGACCTAGATGCCAATGAATAAGCACGCTTACATTCACGTAGTAGTCGCACCAGGGAAAAAGCTCATCGGAACATTTGCCATGAATATATTTGTAGAAAATAGAGTGGGAAGCCACGTCACATCAATGACAAAGTGATTGAAGCTGAGATGCCAAATCAGGATCTATTACATTGCAGACCCTTCTTTGAATTTTGTCGAGAACCTCGAGATCAATACCAGGAGCACCAGAAAACAGTATTCAATGCAAGAATACTGATTCGATGTAGTCGTTTCACTTCAGGTCATTTGAAAACCTGAGGTCAAAGGGCAATATGTTGTTCTCCCTGAGTGTAACATCAGCCATGCTGATGGCGGACAGGAGAGATTCTCTCTAGTGATTAAATGAGAGCAGCTTCGTTTTATAGGTAATTAAAATTTACGAACAATTTCCTGTCCCAGTCAACCACAGATTTAGGGTCCTTTTCAAGGTTAGATTTTCTATTGCGACAGGAGTACGTGGTAGTTTCATCAGCATAAATGCCTACTTGGGAATTGATGACACCAGGAAGATCATTGATGAATATCAGAAACAGCGTAGGACCCAGGATAGAGCCTTAGAGGACAATCGCGTTCGTGTGAAAGGATCAGGAAGCGAGCCCGGTAAAAACGACCTACATTTCACCATTTGATAGGAACAATTGGATTTAATCAAACAATTGTCCTGTAATACCGTAGTCCTGGAGCTTAATTAGAAGACAAGAATGCCAAAACCAGTCAAACGCCTTCGAGATATCTAGAGCCACAGCTCGAGCTTCGCCGTTATTATCAACTTTCCTTGCAGTAGATGCAGCTATTGCTTCGATGTAGTCATTTCCCTTGAAGTTAATTGAAAACCTGAGGCCAAGAAGAAACAGGATATCGAGAGCCACAGCTCGGGTTACACCGTTATTATCAAGTGCTTGATATACATATTCAGTAATGGCCGTTAGCACATCAGCGGTAGACCTTGCAAAGCGGAAGCTATATTTTTTGTCAGTAGGTAGTAAGAGATAAGATGCTAAATTACTTTTGCATTGATTAAAGCCTCGAATATTTTGGCAAAAAGCGGTAGGAGATTACTAGGGCGATAGTTATTAGGTTGGTGCAAAAATTCCAACAAGATGGAAAGCAGGAAGCGGCGAGGCAATAGTTGTAGAGTTTGAAGAGAACTGGAGGCAGCTCTGGAGCACATTTCGTTAGGACGATGCCTGGTATTCCGTCACCTCCTCTTACCTAATGAAAGTCTTATTTAGAAATGATGTCTGAGGCTAGAACTTTCTTTAGATATTTTATTCAGTTATTCTTTTTAAATCTTTTATTCTTATTTTATTCTTTTTTTATTCCCCTCCTTATGACATTTTTAAAAAAATATTTTATCCTAATATTCTTTTCGTTTTGTTTTGTATTTATTCGTTTCTATATTCTTTATAGTTCCGTTTAATTCCGACTCTCCGAAAATATTTTATTCTTTAATGAATTCCTTTATTCTCGTTCGTTTTCTTTTGTCTTTTATCTTTTCGCAGTTTTCTACTTTAAAAACGTCTTTCTTTTTTCATCGTTTATTATTCTGTTCGTTTATTGTTATACCTTTGTTCTTTAATCGCAGTTAACTTCAACGAGGACACTTGAAAAAGAATGACATTATAGCAGTGTCGTAAGTTCGCATCTTATAATGCGCGACGTTTTTTGGCGGGCTAAGCTGAACATTACTAATATCAACGATACCTACAACAGGGACCTCTGGTTATCTATATCCGACTAGGGTTTTTCTGAACACAAACGAGGAGGGACAGAACAAACAGCAGTACTGAAGACAAAAAAGGAAAGCAAATAAAAAAGTGACACGCCCATAGCAGTAGCCACAAAGAATTTCACGCAGGAACGGTGCAAACTAAGGTCCAACTTAACCGGGACACAGAAAGCGACGACTAACAAAAAGGAAATCCTAATCATGACGTAGCGTACAATAGTAATATCGCTGGCGACTCGGTATTTACTCGGCAAGGCTCGAGCAAAAATTCCCCGTACACGATGTAATAGCGGGCTCGGGTTTGTCTACCTCCCCAGACAAGACTCTGCCCATCATAGCCTTGTCTGGGTTCCTCTCCGCCCGGAAGCAGAGATGTCGACAAGCAGCGTATATCAAACTCATAGGTTTGTTATACCGGTGGAGATTCGCTTACTGAACAGAAATTCGCCCGTTTATATTGAGCCCAGAAACACTGGTAATCTCGACACGCCACGAATGATTTACATAAACAAATTCTCGGTACCGCTCAGTCCACTGCCGCAACCTTACTTTTTTGCAAGCGGACGTTCTTGGGTTCATGCCGGCCATCCTCTACTGCATCGGAGCACACCAAGCGTTGTCTTTTTGATTGACAGAGACGGGAAGCCTCATCGAAGGTAACCGGTAGTTTATCCTGCACTTCTCTTCCGCTATAAGTGCATATAGTCAAGCGAATTTTATCAAGCTAGTCCGGAAAACTGGTGCTCTTCGGGACGTACATGTTCATGACTACCCTCGGGTTCTTTTTATTTATTATCTGTAAATTGATTAAGCTTATTGACTGAGGAATGGTTTCGTGTTGTTTTCTCCACGGTTTGGTATTCGAGTTGTAACGATCAATAACATTAATTTCAATAAAGCTCTACAAAATGGCATCCTAATATATTTTTTTGCATGCGTAAAGTTGAGTTTCGATTATTTTTTTTTTAAATGCCGTGTCCTTTCAGGAGGTAGACGATCATGGGTCTTCTGTCTTGGGACCATATCATATTGAAACGCCGGTTCCCGTAGGATCACCGAAGTTAAGCAACCTCAGGTCGTCTGGTCAGTACTTAGATGAGTGACTGCTTGCCATCTGCACGGTTGTGAATTAAGTTTTACTTCTTCCATAATGGATGCCACACAAAACTAGACAGCTCAGTCTATCCTGCTATTTTTTTTTTTTTTTTTGGTTGGAGGAGATTAGGGAAAAAAGTGAACGCATCTTTTTTCTTGCCAGGCTAAATTTATGAAATATCTAAATTTAATACGACAGTTTTTGGTAGTAGAATAAATCTGAGTTCTCGGAACAAATTTAAGTTTTCCCCCAGCGACGGAAACTTTTGTTTTTTGCGATACTATCATTCTTGCTAAGCTTCTTTTTCTTTCACGGGATTCTAAACTCTGAATGGGGTGTCTATATTTTTGATATAGAGATGTGTGTTATCTCTGTTCTAGCTCATCTAATCCAGAATGGCTTATGATTTCTTCCTGTAGAGGCCATTATTTTTTTATTCGGACTTTGATTGCTTATTCGTGCGTTTTCACGGTTGGTTTGTACAGCTGAAATTGGAGGCCGTATTTTTAACAATGGGCAACATCTTGCATATTCAAGACTACCGTTTGCAGTTAGTTATGAGTTAACAATAAATAGACCGTCTTCGAATTAATTGGCACATTTGACGTTTTCATTGAAAATTTGAACGTTTTTTCTTAATATATATATATATATATATATATATATATGTGTGTGTGTGTGTGTGTGTGTGTGTGTGTGTAATTTGGCAGCAACTTTTCTTTTAAACATGTAGTATTGAATGTTAAAGACAACATAGTCTTTTCTTTTGAATTTTCTCAGATTCTCTAATGAGACTTTTTATTTGAAAATGATTTCGAAATATGTATTTTCCATACGATGACCTAGCGCTTTCGAACATCATTGTTCATCTTCATGGTCAATATTTTTAGTCAAAATTTTTTTTTTATATATATATATATTGACAGTTTTTTTATGTTTATACGTTCTTTTTATAGATACAAATATTTAAGTAAATACTTGGTTTATAATAAACAGTATTAACAACATTTACCAGCCTGAATGTCCAAGAAATTTTCATAGAAAATATGCGCCCTCCAACAGGATTCGAACCTGTATCATATACGGAACCGTCATATAGTCTGACGTGCTTTTACCGATTGAGCCACAAAGTAGCGTTTCAGTTAGCAGTCGCCGAATGTTAGTGACAAATTGTCGTATGTTTGTGGTGAGTAGACATTACGCAGCTGAAATTTACCTATGAAACGGCAATTTTATTGTTAACGGCAAAAATTCTTTCGGCATTTTTTCTATTTGTATACTGAAAGATTTTTGGAGGATGTTTAGGTTAGAATATGTTTTATTTAACTACAATTTTAAAATATTTTCACTTTTAATTTTTTAACAGACGATATTTATTTTTAAAACAAGTAAATGTAATCGAATTAATTACAGTATATAAAATTATTTTTCCATATCAAATATAAGTATGTTTATTACCAGGTCACTTTTTTTTAAAATTTTCTTTTTTAAAAATATTATTTAAGGACGATTTTTTGATAATGATGGCCAAAAAATAGCCATTTAATTTCTCTGATTCAGTCAATTTTTATTTTTTATATTTTTTTATATTTTATATATAAACCTAGTAATATATAGTTTCTCATGTATGGACAAAGGACATGGGTCCTTTATTGCCCTACATTTTGTAGCTTTTCTTATTAATTTCAATTTTACTTTACAATTTTTAAATGATGTTTAAGTTAGACTACGTTTTATTTAACTACAATTTTGAAATATTTTCAGTCTTAATTTTAATAGTGTATATTTCTTTTTAAAACAAGTATATGTAATAGAATTACTTACATTATATAAAATTAATTTTTAATATCAAATATAAGTATGTATATTACCTGGTCGGATTTTTTAATTTCATTTTTAAATATTATTTAAGGTAAATTTTTGACAATGACGCCAAAAAATAGTTATTTCATTTTTCTGATTCAGTAAATTTTTATTTTTAATAAACTTAGTAATATATAGTTTTTCATGTATGCATAATGGACATGGAGCATTTAATGACCTACATATTCTAGCTTTTCTTATTAACTTCCATTTTACTGTAGGTGTTTTATTGGGTTCTTTCAGGTGCCAGAAGAGAGATGTTTGATTTCTATATTTCTCTGTATCCTTGGAAACCGTAAATTATGAATTTCCATTACAGTTAAAACTCTGTAAATTTAAAAAAATAAGTTACTCCAAAATTCGCTTGAGGATGAAATGGAACTAATGTTTCTAATTTAATTACAAAATTGAATTTGAAGTTTTTAGCTTCTATTTTTGAAATTATTAATGTGTAGTGAAAAAAACATATTTTAAATCAGTTAATTTATAATATTAATGCTCTGTAAATATACATTGAGCACTATTTTGTAAAAAATAAAAATATCAATAAGAACACCTGATTATATATCTTACTGTTCTTTCTTTTTATTTTAACATATATATATATATATATATATATATATATATATATATATATATATATATATATATAAAAGTGGACATGGAAGTCAGCACTTAGAGGCGACAGTCTGTTTCATGCTAGTGCAATCGTCAGGCGACTGACGATTGCACTAGCATGAAACAGACTGTCGCCTCTAAGTGCTGACTTCCATGTCCACTTTTATATTTACACACGCTCTATCTCTGATATTGAGCACTTTACCCCATAAATATAGCACACTTTAAGACTATATTTCTGTATATATATATATATATATATATATATATATATATATATATATATATATTTGTAGATATGTATGTATGTATGTATACGTCCAAATGAGAGACAGAACAGATGGAGCAAAAATCCACAGTTCATAGCATTTTTTTTTAAAGCACGCAATACAAAATAGAGCAAAATATTATTATAATATTTTTATTATAATAAATTGCAATAAAAACATTTTACATCGCTAGACAAATAGTTTCATGTTTCGGTACTAAGATGGTACTTCATCAGACGATGGTAGATAACTAGTGATAAAATGATTTATTAGGAAAATTTAAAAACCAAATCATTATTTCTTTTCGTGTGTTTTTAATTCTGACCTTATGCTCCCACTTTAACTTACGAAATGAGGTAAAGATTTGATTTTTTACATTTCCCTAATAAATCGTGTTTATCATTATTTATCTACCACCGCCTGCAGAAGTACCATCTTAGTACCGAAACATGAAACTTTCTGTCTAGTGATGTAAAATGTTTTTATTGTAATTTATTATAATAAAATATTATAATAATTAAAACATATATATATGTGCGTGCGTGCGTGCGTGCGTGCGTGTGGTATGACTTCTACCATTATTTTTAGTAAGTAACCGCATTTTAGTATAACGCTCCGTTTTTTAAACAGTGTTAAATTACTTTTGCGGCCTTTAGTAAAGGCATCGAGTGACTTTCTATTTATAGAATTTATATTATAATTATCTGAAAATAAAAAAGAGGAACTAATGTGAAAGTTAGAGAAACTCGAAATACTGGGTGGTCCGAAAGTCTCGTCACCTCCTACTAAAAAATAATGAGAAAAATAGACGAAGAAGTAATACATTCCTAGAAAGCTCATCTACTGGATTCAGTTTATTCGATTTCATTGACGCTGTCACACATCGAGAAGGTATGTATGGACGCCATCATTTTCGTGGAGGAGCTTGCGTCAGCCATCTGAAATAGAAAATTATATTATGTGGAGGTGACAAGACTTTCGGACAAACTTGCACATTTAACATTGAAAGTTACCTTTATTTGAACTTCAACTAATCCCTAATCAGCAGGAGTTTAGTATTGAATGATTTCAACTAAAATTTCTTTTTAAAAATTGCAATAAAATGTCCTTTTCGATGTTGATATGATTTTCTTTTAAGTTTTTGTAACAAAGACACTCATTTTATTGAGCTGATCTTGAATTAGACTTGTTTTGTTTTTTGTTTTTGTTTCATTTTTATGGCTTATCAGCCATTTGCAGATGATTTAAAGCCGAAACATTTCGGATTGTAAGAATAATTATCTTTTCGAGTGAACATTGCATTAATATTATTTTCGAAATAACAATGTTTTCGTCAGTTACTATTTAGCATACATCTGGCAGTAAAGGACATATGAATTCATGCCTTTCCCATGAGTAGTTGCGCCGAAATACATGTAACGAATTCGACTAGAATTCTAACTCAGCACTTACTCCAAGTCGTTATCCCTTACCACCCACCCACAACACGAACTCAACGCGAACCGGACACGGTAATTATTATGCTAAATGAAGCAATTTAATGTTATTGTCTTAATGAAAAGATTTCTAATAGATTACGATGCCAACCGCCCGACAAACAGAAGGTGTGTTATTATAATATAGTTAAAGCGATCAGGAAGTTTAAAATGACTTTTCGTCGTACGACAATGAAAGTTTGATTTGTTTAAAACCTATTATTCACTGTACTGAAGTGTAAAAGAGAGAAAAATTAATTAGTAAATTAATCTCAATTAACAGCTTTCATTAGATTATTTCATTCCATTGTCGAAAATGTCCTCTAATTTCTTTTGCTTTCGTTATTTTTAATTACATTCACGGAATGTTTGCAGTTGCTGATAAATATAACAATAATTGGATATTGTTTAATTAATATGTATATCTGCGTTTAAAATAGAATTTTCTCGTATATATATATATATATATATATATATATATATATATATATATATACATACATATATATATATATGTATATATATGTATGTATATATATATATATATATATGTATGTTTATACAACAAAAACAAATATTCGTACACATATAAATTTTAATTTATTGTATTTCCAACTAATGAATAAACTTACTTTTCATATAATTAGCTGTACACAGATGCATAATAAATAAATATGCATATAAAACAGAAAAAAATTTGACTTAATAGAAATAAATCCCATTTAACCATTTTAATGGGTGAAAAATATATTCGTAAAATAGAAGATATAATGTTCATTTAATACTTTTTAGAATCGCCATTATTCACTTCTACAGCAAGCAACCTCTTCCTGTAGTTCTCAAGTAATGATCTGCAAATTTTAGTTGATATTTTGTTCCATTCATCTTCGCATATGGTCTTCAGATCTGCGATGTTTGTTGGAGCTCTCGATTGGATTTAAATTTTCAAATAACGTCAGATTCTCAATTGGGTTTAAATCTGGGGACTGACTTGGCCATTTCAGGATATTTACATTATTTTCAGCAAGCCATTTTTTCGTAGATTTTGCAAAGTGTTTAGGATCATTATCTTGTTGGAAGACCCAATCATAAGGAAGTTCAAGATTTTCAACCGAAATCATTACATTTGCTTCCAAAATATTTGGATATGCTGCGATATTCATTCTACCACCTATAACTGAGATGTTGCCAGTAACTTCGTCAGAAAAACACCAAATTTCACTGTTGGAACTTCGTGTAATATAAACACTACTATCATGCAATATGCATCACGATCGGGAAAAGAAATTAACAACTTGAAAATGTCCAAAGCGTCCGAAAGCGCCTGATATAATGGACACTACGGGCAATTTTTATGGATATGCTTAATCATATCTATCTATGTCTATCTATATCATACTGTTTCTTTCTTTCTTTCTTTCTTTCTTTCTTTCTTTCTATCTATCTATCTATCTATCGATCTTACGCTTTCCATACTAATCTATCTGAGACAGTTCGTATCTCTCACGATCTTTTATCTTTTCATATCTATCTATCTATCTATCTATCTATATATATATATATATATATATATATATATATATATATATATATATATATATATATATATATATATATACCGTACTGTTCATATTTATGTATCTATCATAGTGTTCATATCTATCTCATACTGTTCATATCTATCTATCTATCTATCTATCTATCTATCTATCTATCTATCTATCTATCTATCTATCATATTATTCATATCTATCTCATTCTATTCATATCTATCTATGTCTATCTATATCATACATTTTCTTTCTTTCTTTCTATCTATCTATCTATCTATCTATCTATCTATCTATCTTACGCTTTCCATACTAATCTATCTCAGACAGTTCGTATCTCTCACGATCTTTCACAGTCGGTTCATATCTATCTATCTATCTATCTATCTATCTATCTATCTATCTATCTATCTATCTACCGTACTGTTCATATCTATGTATCTATCATAGTGTTCATATCTATCTCATACTGTTCATATGTATCTATCAATCTATCTATCATATTATTCATATCTATCTCATTCTGTTCATATCTATCTATCTCATTATGTTCATATCTATCTATCTATCTATCTATCTATCTATCTATCTATCTATCAATCTATCTATCTATCTCATTCTGTTCATATTTATCTATCTATCTATCTATCTTTTTGTCTATCTCTCTGTATTTCTGTCTATCTATCTCATACTGTTCATATCTATCCATCTATCTATCTGTCTATCTATCTATCTATCTTTTTGTCTGTCTCTCTGTCTTTCTGTCTTTCTGTATATCTATCTCATACTGTCTATATTGTCTATATATCTATCATACTGTTCATATCTATATATCTTTCTATTTAGAAAAACATGGCATACTGTAAAAGATGTTTGGGTCGCATTTCATCCGTTAACATTTCATCGGATGAAACCCCCCACAGAAACCCTTTCCACTTTGTCATATTTTTCCAAATACTGTTTGTTGATATATAAAATTTTACAAAATTGTATATAGTTATCTCATTCGACCTATCTATCTATCTACTCATCTGTCTATCTCATTCTGTCCGTATCTAACTATCAATCTATTTCTCAAAGTCTCTTCGTATCTTTCTATCTATTTATCTGCATCTGTATGTGTGTGCGTATTTGCGTGTGCATCATAACTTTTAATATTGTATTTTTTGGCTTAATTTTGATGCGATGAGAGATGCACCCTTCGGCAATCATGTCTATTCTTATTCATGATTTAGCTGACAGAAGAATATCACACAGTAGGAGGCGGTTACTTACTGTAGTAGAAAAGTTACCAACAGAGGCTAAAGGAACCAGTCTGTTCTGCCAAAGCCAGACTGTATGACTCTTCGTAATCAGCCATGGTAGAAGGAGGTTGGTATTGTATAAGTCTACTGGAGATTGTATAGGGTGTGCATGTATCGTAATTCGGCTCTAGGTATGTTAACATGACCACAGCATCGAATAATTTATAAAATTAATCCATCCATTTTGATTAGGGTTGGATTTCCATCTCGTCATATACATATATATCTAGAGACTCGCTTCGAGACTGCCGATTGACGTTTGATTGATCCACTTCTGATTGACTTCTATCCTGTATAATTCGCTAGACTAAGAAGCTCGTATCTCGGTTGGAACGGTTTCTGATTAGTTGCTCGAAGTATGACATCATGTCCTACCAATTTTGAATATATATCTATGTTGAGAGATGTTGAAATTTTGTTATCATTTTTATTATTCGATTGTTCTCATTTACTTATTTTTCTATCACTATAGTATTTCGACTCTTATTCGCATCATCATCATGATATAATTATATGATGAACAAGTTTTCTAGTGTTATTTTCTAGAGAATGACTTTCTGATAAATAATATATCTATGTAATAAAAATAAAGCAATCTCTAATTTGACTCTAACTCTCATGATATACACACGTACATAGATAGATAGATGGATAGATAGATAGATAGATAGATAGATAGATAGATAGATAGATAGATAGATAGATAGATAGATAGATAGATAGATAGATAGATATGAATAGTATTAGGCAGATAGGAACAGCATGGTAGATAGATAGATAGATAGATAGATAGATAGATAGATAGATAGATAGATAGATAGATAGATAGATAGATAGATATGAATAGTATGAGACAGATATGAACAGCATTTTAAAAAGATAGATAGATAGATAGGAACAGTATGAGATAGATATGAACAAAATGATAGATAGACAGATAGATAGATAGATAGATAGGAACAGTATGAGATAGATATGAACAACATGATAGATAGATAGATAGATAGATAGATAGATAGATAGATAGATAGATAGATATGAACAATTTTTGATATGACCAGAGATGGTTTTATACCTTTTATAAGGATATTTACGCGAAAGTGAATGTAACGGACCCGGCTGGAATTCGTTCTCGGCACTACGATGTCTTATTCCGAGCATTTTTCCCCATCACAGCACCCGCACATCCGAACTTCTAGCTTTTTTGCTATTGCATACCGATGTAAAATTTATAACAATTTAATTATGTGCGAGTGCACGCATGTTTGCTAATATAAACACACAGTAACTACTGTCTATTTGCTTTTATTTATCATTATTTCACCAGATTCTTTTTATAAGCAAAAACTTCCAATTTGTTTTAGTCTGTTCACGATATATTTCGCTAAAGTATGCTTATTTTGTAGGAGAAACATTACAGTTCATTTTCACCATTAACCATATAGTAGACGTTTTGAGATTATCAAAATGGCTGGGGATTTGATAACGGTCAAAGGAAACATGGGAAAAAATAAAATCCTTCGATTTTGCAAAAACATGTTATACATTCTGGTTTACGCATAACTGAAAAAAAAATTACCTAGCGAATGATCCAAAACACTCTTCTAAATTATGTCAAAATTAATCGGGTAAAAAAAAAAGAAACAACAGTTAGGAAATTATGACTTAGCATTGTATATATTGAGAATTTGAAGAGAATACCCAAATCGTGAGTGTGAACTTTTTAAGTGCTTGAAGAATGCTGGGGAACGTTTGCCATCTACATTTTTCAAAAACAGTTGGAAAGAATGCCCAACGTTTGTAAAGCAAATTTATTTAGATAGGTAGTTGTTTTGTTAACTAAAATATGCTGTTCTGTGATAATCTTTATAGATAAGTGCTTATTTTGGTTAAGATAAAAGTTACTGACATATTGTCTTTTACTTTAAAATCATTTTAGCTTTTTTTCAAAATGTGCAAAGTGGCCCCAAACATTCTGGTATCTAGCTATCTGTTTATATGCGCGTATGCATATCAAGTTCTTTGACAGTGTATCTAACTTATTTTCTGTATATCGTTCTATATTATATAATAAATAAATAGTGTAAGAGATACAAGTAGATTAACCAAGATAGATAGTCACTTCAAATTACTCAGGACTTCTTTGTATTTCCTGGATAGACGTCAACGACTACACACCACCATTATCCTGATCCCTGTTATTATTATATGATCCTTTTCGTAAGCTCAGCGGCAATTCAGAATTCACAAAGAAAATATGAATGCGAATTCTCCTAGTCTTTTCTTTCCTGTCGAAAATTTCAAAGAATAACACCAGCATCATCTAAGACCTATTCTCCACAACCGGAAATAACGGCCTTGTCGAAACTTTGCGAAAGTCGCTCTTCTGACAATTGGCCGATGACAATGAACTTTTATTGTGTTATTTCCGTCGATCCTCGAAATTCAAATGTGATTTTCTGTGTTTCCCGCGCAAGGCCCACATCCGTTTGGGTGTCCGATTATGTGTCAGATGACCTGGACCTCAAATTAAGTTGAATGTCTATCTATCGATTGATCTATCTGGCTGGCCGACTGTATCTTAAGCTCTAATTACGTGCATGCATGTTTCTCCAGTCATCTATCTCGCTGTAAAGAATTGACCGGCAGGCCTTCTTGCTGATTGAAAACAACAGTCGCAAGTGTGCGAATTTGAAACGTACATCGGATATAGGCTCACAAATAGAAAAAGGAAAACCATCCCTGCTCTGAAAACGGTATGTTCACACATTTAACAACCGTCTACAGCGATCGGTATCTGTCGACATTAAAACCGTATGCACTTACCGAAAAAAAGAAAAAAAAAAGAAATTACATGTAGATATATATCTCACCATGGTCGATTAATCAGACACGTGATGCTTGAAAATATCGGCGAAGGGAGAAAATCCCCAAACATAGGAAGTAACTTCAAATGATAGCACGGGGTAACTCAAGCTTTCTGATCAAAGAATGTTGATGGCTGTACTGGCACTAAAAACTTAAACCATCGTGACCGAAGGTTTCAGCGTACTGACTTGTTCAATTACTGGTCAGATTGAGTTCTCTTTCCCAGAAACTGAAAATAAGTTCCACCATTGGAAAATTCGTAAACTTATGGAATCAGAACATATGCTAGGCCACAAAAATCTCCTGAGCGGTCCAAGCATAGAAACGAATACAATATGGGAACCAGCAATAAGGATTGTCAGAGAAAAGCGATAATAACAACAAAAAATTGCAATATGAGCTCTGGTAAAAACATGTTATGATAACAGCAAAAATTGCAATATGAGACCTGGTAAAAAAATATTGCTGAAGACATTAGGTTTATAATACCCAGAAATTCATACACAGATGTCCTCAAGGACACATGGATAAAGGCGTTAATTAGATCCCCGGACAGGACCCAAAGAGTGTGAGTTCAATACCCGGTTAAGGCAGTGGAGAACTTGCAGAGGTGAATTAACAGGAGGTAACTGATAATTGACGTCCATTAAAATATGGCACGTGGAACTAGAACAGTCTACACCAGTGAACGAAATAAAGAGTTCAGTTCGACATTCCAACTACCTGAAGAAGGCTGGAGCGTACAACGGCCGTAACGTTGTAATAAATATGGCGATACAGGTGAGGACAATAGTCCGAATAATGTAAATAACATATATAATACCTCTTCTCAGAAATATAGACAGATACTGAAGTTTCACTTTACATAGTTTTAGTATAAACCGAACTTTGACTCTTTGGGGGTTGCTCCAAGAAAAACATATCAGTGGTTAGAACGTTCGCTTTCAGACCATGAGACCCGGGTTCGCACCTGCCCATGGTCGAATTGTCAGGATAGTGACTTTTTGAAGAATATAATTATCAGTGAAGCATTGCCCTGTAATAGCGTAGCCCTGGAGCTTAATTAGAAGACCAGAATGCCAAAACCTGTCAAACGCCTTCGAGATATCTAGAGCCACAGCTCGAGCTTCGCCGTTATTATCAACTTTCCTTGCAGTAGATGCAGCTATTGCTTCGATGTAGTCATTTCACTTGCAGTTAATTGAAAACCTGAGGCCAAGAAGAAACAGGATATCGAAAGACACAGCTCGGGTTACACCGTTATTATCAAGTGCTTGATATACATATTCAGTAATGCTCGTTAGCACATCAGCGGTAGACCTGGCAAAATGAAAGCGATATTGTTTGTCAGAGACTAGGTCGTGATAAGTAAGATGCTTATCCACTTCAGCATTGATTAATTCCTCGAATACTCTGCCGAAAAGCGATAGATGACTAGGGCGATAGTTAGATGAGTCAGAAGGTTCTTTAGATCTCTTAAAATCAGTAATTACGGAGGAAGACTTCCAACAACTGAAAAGGAGGAAGCAGCGGGGCAATAGTTGTAGGGTTTGGAGAGAACTGAAGCAAACTCGGGCCCATATTTCTTTATGACGACGGCTGGGAAGCCGTCACCTATGCTTTTCTTATATTAGTCAAATTTAGAAATGCAGCCCGAGAACAGTGACGGCGTTATGCGCCTCTCACTCACAGAGCCTCTGTTCTACGGGGAAAGTTAGATTTTGTGTATTCCAAAGTGTTGAATCGGATGAGAATTTCCGAGCAAAGCATTCAACCTTATGTGCTGTAGATGGCAGTACGGCTGTTGTTCCAGCACACTCTTGCAGAGGTTCTAATAATCTCTAGAACCGATCTTGCGGCATACTATACTTTGTTTCATTCTATCAGCAAACAGTAACTTCGCTTCTTTGAGGACACGCTAGCACTCGTTACGAGAAGAGACAAAGAGACGTCTGTTGCAATCAGATGTGTCGCTCTGATACAGCCGGAAGAAGTGGTTCATGTGGGCTATAACGGACAAGCATGCAGGTGAGAACTATGAACACGATTTAACTTGGTATTTCCTTGCTGAAATGAGAGGATCGATGCCAGCTTTCACCCAGGAGGAGAACCCTCAGATGCGTATTTTTTAACAGGATGATTAAAAACTTCCTACCAAAGGACGTCACGAAGAAAATCACGCAACGAGTTCCAATCTGCTCGTTGATAAAAGAAAGATACTGTGTTAGTAGGAGGCTCTTGGCTGCTGCGGGAGAGGAAAGATACTTACAGACACTACCGCATTCTTTCATCTTACACGGCAGCACCGTGGTACATAACTTTAATTTCACCAAATCAACCTTATTAATAAAAAAATAAGAGAATAACTATTTGAATAGAAAATATTATGAAAACATATACTGGTCAGTGGTGCATTGTGGTTAGTCTATTTTGCTGGTTACTTTACCGGAATTTTTTTTTATTTTTTTAGTTTTTATTTCTTATCTTATATATTTATTTATTTTTATTTTTATTTTGATCGGTGTTTTTATTAACGTAGTAAAAATTTGTTTATATAGCTTATTTAATAGTTTTGGTTTTGTTTGGGAAGATAATTAAATCTATTTGTTCAATTTTGGGGTTGATTGTTGTATTTTTTTTTAACTATTATTTTGGCGAGAAAAATAACAGCACTCGTGGCCTGACGATTGCATCTAGCATGAAACAGACTGTCGCCTCTAAGTGTTGACTTCTATGTTCACTTTTATATTTACACACGCTCTATCTCTGATATTGAGCAATTTATCCCATAAATATAGCACATCTTAAGACTATATTTCTACATATATATATATATATATATATATATATATATATATATATATATATATATATATACATATGTGTGTGTGTGTGTGTGTGTGTGTGTGTGTTTGTATGTATGTATATATATATATATATGTGTGTGTGTGTGTGTGCTATTGAGCACTATCGAGAAAGGGAATTTTTAAAACAGTGACTGCTTATAACGGATCACACTTCAGTCATGAAATGAGCGCTCTGGCTGCTGATTTGGCGTTTATATACATCACGTATATAATACGTTAAAAGACGTACTTTCTCTGCTGTGCGCCGATAGTTTAGGGGAAGAGTCTC
>OZ038476.1:122431754-122461754 GCA_964036315.1 Acanthosepion esculentum
GACAAAATTTTGTAGCAGACAACAAATATTAATTGTCTGAAAATTCAATGGCCTAGAGCATGCTTGTGATAACATCGCTGATTGGTTAATACGAATATAGAAATTCAAAACTTAAATTACAAAAGGCGCAAAACTGTGTTGACATTCGTGTGAGCCGGTTTCATACGAAAAATGAGTTTCCAGTGACAGCACTTAAATCTATTGCATCTTTTCTACAAAACTTTAACTGGATTCCATATATATATATATATATATATATATATATATATATATATATATATATATATATATATATATATATATATATATATATATTGCGTATATTTTCATTGTGTGTTCTTATTTTCAGTTGGATATTTACGGATAATCTTTTTGGTACCTTTATTAAAAGCAGAGAGAAAATCGCCGTGTTGATACATGCATATTACTTTATTCCGAGTACTTTCGACATAGCATGATGCCATCATCAGGGTGTTGTTTATTTCAAGACAAAGATTGTAGTGTTCATATTCAAAAATAAATATTGCTGTGTCCATCTGAGTGTTAAATTGTTACATGTGAAGTGGATAACGTTGAGTTAGTACGCTAGGCTTGGCCAGTTCCTCAGGAGAGGTAACTGAGTGTGGTGTGCCGAGAGTTTTTTTTTAAGAAATAAGTATTAAAACTATTAGTGCAACCTTGATACTTCTAACAATCTATTGTACACATTTTAAAACATTTATGCAGTATTGATAATTTATTTTATTAAGGCTTGGTTTCAATTATTTTAATATAGATAACTTCGAGAAATTTAAGTTTATGTTTATTATCTTCATGAAAAGTATAGTTGTATTTTCAGCAAGAATTTTTTTTTAATTGTGAATAGAGACAGGTGTTTTGTTGTAAATATTTAGAAATGTTAGATATATCATTCAAATGAAAACTAAACCGCCGAGACAGCGTTGTCGTAGTGTGACCAAGTTAATTTTTTTCCAGACATTTTTTTCCAGACAGAGGACATTTAAATTTCTATAAAATGCTGTTTTTTGCAACATATTAGTTGGTGGGGAAAAGTTGTTACGAATGATTGAATTGGTTATACTCTATTTAGTGAGTTATATAATTAATTTTATTTTTACTAGGATCTATGGTGAATATATTAGTACTTATTAATTTTTTAGGATATTTTCGTCTTGTTTATATTTAGAATGTATTTGGTTGCAATATAAAATAGTAATATGTTTGGGGTTACTTAAAGAAGTATTATATACTATTTGCTTCGTATTAAAATCTCTAAAAGAACATCTTATTGGTTCATCAACAATAAAATTAGAGAAGTTATAGTTAATAAAAATTTATTTTATATTTATTAGTTTACTGTAGAAAATCTGTTTCAGGATGAATTAATTTTCGTGTGGTTTATTAGGTCTTTGTATAATAGCTATTTTATAGTTATTTGGACATTCACTCTTATAGTTAAGGGTGCAAGAATTCCTGCTGGTAGTTTTTTTTATAAGGGGAGGTAATAAATTTATTGTTATTAGCGTTTATCAATGTTTCTAGAAAGGAAGTTTTTGCTATTAATAAATTTAAGGAAACTAATTATGAATATTGAACAAATATTTTAAAATGTGTACAATAAATCGTTGAACATATCAGTTTGAACTCGTAGTTTTTATAGTTATTTCTTAAAGAAACTCTCGACACACAATACTTAGCTCCCCTGAAGCGTCAGCCAAGCCTCACGTACTCAAAGCTGAACACGGCAATATTTGTCTTTGAATATGAACACTACAATATTTGTTTTGAAATAAACAACACCCAGATGATGTCATTGTGCTATGACGAAAGTACTCAGAATAAAGTAATATGCATGTATCAACACGGCTATTTTATCTCTGCCTTTAATAAAGGCACCAAAGAGATTGTCGAACTGAAAATAAGATAATAATCAGAATAAAATAATATGTATCAGCACCAGGATTTTCTCTCTTCCCTTAATAATGACACTCGTGAATATCCAAAGATCCAATACAAAATAAGTAGATAAAACCTGTTTAATTATTCAATGAATCATGTCTCAACACACACACACACACACACACACACACACACACATATATATATATATATATATATATATATATATATATATATATATATATATATATATATGAAAAATCCTCAGAGTTAACTTGTAGAAAACGAAAATGTGTATAAAGGTAAAAGACAATAGGAAAACTGTATTTCCTCCAATGTGGACATTTTCATGGCAAAAACGAAATGAATTTATTGAAAACAAAGTAACTATAAACTGCAAACAAAATGTCCTTATCAACTAAGAAATTTAGAATTAAGTTGACAATATGAATACTGTAGCATTTTCTAAATTCTTCTAGTTGCCAAGCACATTTTGCTTGTTGTGAATAGTTACTTTGTTTTCAATAAATTCATTTCGTTTTTGCCTTGAAAATTAGGAAAATGGAAAATAGAGAAAGTGCCTACCTGCATCTCATCTGTGTGAGAGAGGTGAAGGAAGGAATTTAATTTGTCACCCACAAGTTTGGTTTTCGAGGCATTGCATAACCATCCCCCCCCCACCATAGAGCTAGATCGGAGAGGAAATCAGCTGCCAATCTCTGGTCATCACGAGATCTGGAGATGCAGACATATATATCTTTCTATCCTTGGCGTATATATTCACAAATAATCTGAGTATACTCTTTGGCAGATCATTTATGTAAATTAAAAAGAGTGTTAGTCCGAGAAGTGGTCCTGGAGCACGACTGCGTTGATTGCAGTAGGGTTCAGGATGACAGGCCGTTAACATCTACATTCCGGGACCTACTCGTTAGGGAGGACTTTATTGAAATATCTTTATTACAGGCTAAAACTAAAAACAATCCCTGTATTAAAATAAGTAATTTTTGGTAAATTTCCTGAAATTAATATAGAAATTGTTGTGGCCTGTTTGGGGCCAGAAAGAAAGACATGGAAAGAAGAAGGTAGGTTGGACAAGTGTATTGAAATAACAGAATATATATTCAAAATAAGAGTGTTATTAGTCAGCAGATAGAAGTGTCCGTCCGAACTGTCAGGTTACACTGCCTCCCAACTGCCCTCCTTAGGAAGTCTCGCAGCTTACATTCGGCTCATTCTCCGATTTGTTTAGTATTCTTCGCCTAATTTCTGCATTTCTTGTTGAAACTAGTCCTTGCACGAATATCAAACATTGGAACTTATTCGCACTTTGCTCCGCCAGTCTAAAATCGTCGCAGTGCTTGTTTATTAATGACGCAAAAGTGGCGTAATCTTCCTATTCCTTCCTAGTTGGATTAAGCCATTTCCATCTCTTATTGAAAAGAGATGTCTTTGGACTGAAATGCTGCATGAGTAGTTCCACTGCTTTGGTGAATGTCAACTCGTTAGTCTTCTGTAGCAGAATGTAGTTTACGAATTTTGTGTGCTCAGTTTTGCCAAGTTTCCTCATATCTCCTAAAGTATGACGCGATGGTTATGTCTTCCTCGGGAGTGTATGAAAAATTCTCTATCGTGCTCCAAATGGTGTTTTGCGAAAAATAAAATTCGTTTTCGATGGGATTACTACGGCTTGTCAGTTCTAAAACTTGCTTTTGAAATTCGGGCTGTCTCTTGATTTTCTTTCTGGGTTTGCAGAAATAATTTTTTCCATTTTTTCCTGTTGAGAGAGCAGTTGTTTTTGCCACTTCTCTTCCATTCTTTCTTGGAGCTATAATTGCTGTGAATTCTGGTACTTTACAAGATCTAATAAAATACTTTTGAAATCCTCCATAATAAGAGTGCCTTTTTTTCCGGTTTTACTTTTCTGTTTTTTTCCAGATGCTTTTCAGATGAAAAAAAAACTGTGACGAAAAATAAAAATAAAAATTTCTCGTACATCTACTGTTAAAACAAAGTAGCAATTACATGTAGTTCTTTACGAAAACTCGTTTGTCCATGTTTTAGGAGAGTTCCTTTTTAATCCCGGTGTTCCTCGCAAATCCTCGTCGCCAAGTTGTTGTGGCCTGTTACTTTGATATTCGTGATAGAACACCGAACGAAGAAGGTAAGCTGAACAAGTGTATTAAATAACAGAACATATATACAAAATATGAGTGTTATTAGTCAGCAAAGAAGAAGTGTCCGTCCAACTATCAGGTTACACTGCGTCCCGACTGCCTCCTTAGGCAGTCTTGCAGGTTAGTATTTATGAAGGAGGAAGTGTTCATTCTAATGTAGATAGGTTACCATAACAGAAATGTGCCAGATGTTTTCTAAAAGCGTTGCTAACAGGCTTCAGCATTGTACTGAACATAATGGGGAGAATTTTCAACTTGTTAATTATTACAAATCATGTTATTTTATGTGACTATATTTATAAATTTTCTTAAACTTTTGTAAATTTCTTTTTTGTTAAATAAGATTCAATAAATAAAAGAGTGTTACTTTTGCCGCACTACATATATACATACATATATATATATATATATATATATATATATATATATATATATATATATATATATATATATGAATTAATGAGCAGTGTCAAGCTATAATACAACCTACAGGGCCTGCAGATTGCGTTCAAGCCTGAAACCGTCTGTTGATGTTGACATTAGAGTCCATACTTCTTATATACAGAATGTTTTTGTGCTTGTATATTATATTTATATATACATATATATGTGTGTGTGTGTGTGCGTGCGTATAGATAGATAGATAGATAGATAGATAGATAGATATGGAGAGAGACAGAGACAGAGAGATAGAACACATACAAAACTTTAAATTCAGGTGAAAGTTCCTAAGAATTTTATTATTTGTAAGGTTCTGTCCTTTGAAGGTTTTAATTTTTAGCGGCCCTCTTTAAAGTTCCAGAAATTTATTGAAAAGTAAGGAATAACCATGTTTTGTGGAATAAAAATGTATATGCACATGTTTAATAAAGTTTTAAATTTTGTCCCTGATTAAAATGTTTGTGTGTTTCAAATACAGTTTAACCCGGATATAAGATACCCGGATATAAGAGAAACCAGGATATAAGAGAGATTTTCTCTGGTCCCAAATGAGAGCCTGTGTTAATGTATATATAATAGACCAAACCCGGATATAAGAGAAACCCGGATATAAGAGAGATTTTCTCTGGTCCCAAATTAGAGCCTGTGTTAATGTATATATAATAGACTAAACCCGGATATAAGAGAAAACCGGATATCAGAGACTTCTTCTCCGGTCCCGACAACTCTCTTATATCCGGGTTACACAGTATATACATATATATGTAAACCCGGATATAAGAGACCCGGATATAAGAGCGATTTTTTATGGTCCCAAATTAGAGCCTGTGTTAATAAAACAAAATAGACCAAACCCGGATATAAGAGAAATCCGGATATAAGAGACTTATTCTCCGGTCCCGACAACTCTCTTATATCCGGGTTACACTGCATATATATATATACTGTCTAACCCGGATATAAGAGAAACCCGGATATAAGATATTTTCTCTGGTCCCAAATTAGAGCCTGTGTTAATGTATATATAATAGACCAAACCTGGATATAAGAGACTGCTTCTCCGGTCCCGACAACTTTCTTATATCCGGGTTACACTGTATATATATATGTATGTGTGTATGTGTGTGTGTCTTGCATGTGTATACATAATTGTTTTAAGGAAAATAACCTTTGTAATGAGGAAAGAATAAAATGCAACCAAAGAGGTAATAAAAATGACAAATCTTTTTGTGAATAACCCAAATTCCAATGAGATGACTTGTATCGATACTCCGTAGAGAACGCTTTGAATTAATCGATTGGTTGATTTGTTTTTTTCATGACTTATCAACCTTTCGCGGGTTATTTCAAGCCAGGAAATATTTTTTGATTGTAAGGATTGGGGGGGGATAATAAGGATTTACTAAAACAAATCCTACTAATTAACCCATAGCTGGGGAGAAGAGAGAGCACGAGAGAGATACGCATAGTGGTTATCAGAGTGGAAAGTATGATTGGAAAAGTATTAAACTATCCACCCCCCCCCCCTGTAAGACAGCCTGGTTGGGGGCTCTAACCTTGGTTATTAACCAGTTTAAGTGAAAGAGAACTCTCAATTCAAAACTCATCAGTCGCGACGATGGTAAATACACCCGCAAGAACCTACTTGCTACAGAAACTGTAACAGCCACGCCTAGTGTAGTGAGGCTGTGGCTCCATACTACACAGGGTTGGGGTCTATAGGACCTACGTATACATGGGTGTACTTTAATGTAACTAAGGCGTCGCTATACTGGATATGTTACTCTTTCTCCTGATTATTAAATAGCTGGATCATTTCCAGACCGACTCCGTACGCACAGATGTAGACAATACATGCTGTGAAATTGTGCATCTCTCTTTTCCAGTCCTTTCATTGAGAATATTCTTGTCTTATTCTTTCGAAGGGTTTCTAAGCCACTGCTCCATTCTTGGAAGTTATCCATTGATAAGATTATAGGTTTAAAAGCCGGACATTTTCCAGTCAGTATCAATGCAGGACTATCGGCTGCTGAAATCGATGGCAATTTATACATGACGCCAGTGTCAGATGTGCCTGATCTATCTGCGCATCTGCTTTCTCTGTCTCCAAAACCGACTACACTTTCCTCTTCTTTCCTTTCGGCCATATTTAATTCCACTCGTCTTTCACTCTTTCACTGATTCCTGTCTTTTCTTTTTTTTGTCATCCTCTCTTTATCATATGCTCTCCTTTCTTTCTTTCTTTTGTTCTTTCTTTCTTTCTTTCTTTCTTTCTTTCTTTCTTTCCTTTTATGATTCTTTCTTTTCTTCTGTGTTTCCATCCTTACTTCATTTTGTTCTTCGTTCCTGCCATCTTTCCTTCCTTCTTTCCTTCTTTCCTTACTTCCCTCATTCCTTCTTTCATTCCATCCTTCCTTCACGTGTTCTCGTTCGATCAAGGAAGTTAAGCAACGTCAGACCCGATCACTATTTAGACGGAATGCTGCTTGGAAACACCGGGCACTGTAAACAACCTTCTACAATCCGAAATAGTTTTCGGCCCTAAATAACACACAAAGGGTTGATAAGCCGTAAAAAAATCTTTCGTTTCTTCTATTTTTACAATTGTCAGTCTCCACCATCGTTCACTCTTTCCTTTCGTGCTTCAATCCTCCCTTCCATTATTCCTCCAGTTGTCTTTTTCCTTCTTCCATCTATCTTGCCATCCATCTATTATTCCTTCCTTCCTTGTTTGCTTCATTCATTCATTCGATTTTCTTTATTCACTATTTTCTTAATTTTTATCTATTGCTTTAAACCGAATTATTCATAGCCCTGTTGATAATCCTACGCTTATCTCTTCCTTCCTTTCTTTCTTCCTTCCTTCCTTTTTTCCTTGATAGTTTTCATTCTTTCTTTTTATTATATTCCTTCCTTCCTTCCCTCCTTCCTTCCTCATCTACTGAACTCTCGCCTCTTTTGCAGCAAAAACTGTCGTTATATCCAAATTTATGTTTGAATTGCTCATATCAACACTTTCTTTCTTTCTGTCTTTCTTTCTTTCTTTCTTTCTTTCTTTCTTTCTTTCTTTCTTTCCACTAGTTTCTCCGCCTTCCTTTAATCTTTTCATCTTTCAATTATTCCTTCCTTACTTCTTTCTATTGTGTCTGGCCACCTGTTTTGTTTTTTTTTGGTTTTTTCGTGGTTTTTTTTTTCGGTTTTTTTTTTCGTTTTTTTTTTCCGTTTTTTTTTTTTCCGTTTTTTTTTTCGTTTTTTTTTCGGTTTTTTTTTTTTTTTTTTTCGGTTTTTTTATCTATATCGATATTGAAGCCGTTTTGTATTGTTGGATTTTAAATCAGGTATTGTTTTCTCGGTATATATATATATATATATATATATATATATATATATAAATATACTTGCGCACACGTGTACGTACATACACAACCACTGAGATATACATATATTAGAACTTTTTTATATAATTGTATATACATGTGCACATATATATGTCAACCGATATATACCTGTGTATATATACATACACGCCTACGCATATCATAAAGCCTTTTTTATCGATACTTGGACATAGATACATACAAATATTTCTTTATATATATATATATATATATATATATATATATATATATATATATATACCGTACACACTTATATATGTATATGTTCCCCCTCATATATACACTTACAATCCAAAAATCTCTAATATATGGATATGTCTGGCTGAGGTGTGTATGTATGTACACATGTATGTAAGTACACACACACACACACACACAATATATATATATATATATATATATATATATATATATATAAACAATGCCTGATTTTAAATCCAGCAATACCAAACGGCTGTAATATAGATATAGATAAAATAAACAAACTGGAAGGCAGACACCCTCTCAAGTGTGGACATTGGGAAGTGTAAAGCGCAAGTAATTTAATTTGATTTCTTGATTTCCACTTAATCCCCAGATAACCCAATGTGTTTTCCTCACGGGCTGTTTCGTTTTTCTTACATTCTAAACCCGAGGAAGCCAAAGAGAGCGTACACTGTCCGACGAAACGTTTCGTTAATACATTTTACACTTTGTCTTAGTATATATACAGTACAAGGTAAAAAAAATGGCCGCACCCATAGAAATGATGATGAACAAATTATAAAGATTATTACAGTTTTAGTTACATTTATTAACATGCCTAAGCATTGTTCTGACTTCAAGAAAGACCAAGTCGCCGCTTTTCGTGATCTTGCCCTGTTGAATAGAGCGATAGATGATAAGATTAATCGTAGTGAGTCATGTGTCTGCAAGTTAATCAAAAAGAGTAGTCAAATTGGAACGTATAATAGACGTAGCGGATCTGGCTAACCGCTAAAAACTACCGTCATGGAAGACAGAAACTTGGTTCGTCAATACAAAAAAGATCGATTCGCAACAAGATGTTTCCATAGTGGCTAATTTGGTGGTTTCTTCAAGAACAGTCAGACGCGGGCTTAAAGCAAAAGGCATTGTTTCCAAATAAATCAAAAAGAAACCTTTCGTATCTGGAAAAAGTCGACTAGTACGGTTGGCTTGGTACAAATCTCATTTACATTGGACTAAATCTGCTTGGAAAGATGTTATGTGGAGTGACGAAAACCCCTTTACTCTTTGATATGGAGGACGAATACGTGTGTGGTGTACGCCCGGTGAAACGAATTCTCCAGTGACTACCAAGGACATTGTTAAACACGATAAAAAAAATTCAACGTCTCCTGGTGCATTCTCAGCAGCAGGAGTTGATAATAATCATGGAAATCATGGACCGGCACCAATACCAGAATCTTCACCGAATACTATTACTCATTTGCCTTGGTAAAAATACAAAAATCGACTTTGAATGGCCTCGTCCATTTTTTTCCTCGGCAGTCAGTTATGTCCCTTGCGTGATAAACGCTTAGGTGATCATGTATCTTTCGATACATGACAGACAGAGGCAGATTTTTTCTCCCGCAGTAGGATGTCATTATTTCTACGGTAGACCAGTTGCCATCCAAGGCTTTAGAACCCAATCTGTCCTGCTATTTACCCGTAGCTGGACGGAGAAGAAGAGGATTCATAGCTTTCCCAAGGATATTAGCATGTAAGTGAATGTAATATATATATATATATATATATATATATATATATATATATATATATATATATATATACCATTTAAAGAAAGACATTGGAATGACCAACACAAAAACAGAGAATGTCTCATATAGAGAAGATTTGACATTGAAAAACATAAAGGAAAAAAATTAATTATTTTTAATAAATATTTTTAATAATATGTGGAAATCTCCACCCTTTACCTGAAGACGGTCGTGAGACCAGAAACACGTGTTATAAAACTATGTAAAACTATGAAAAATAAAGAATAATATTTTTTTTAAAAACCCAGATTACAACCAAAAAAGTTTGCGGTACCTCTCTTCTTTTTAATATACACACTTTTCTCTCGTTGGAACCATTATAACCTCTTCATATATATATATATATATATATATATATATATATATATATATATATATATATATATATATATATATATCATTTAATCATTCAGTCAGTTATGTTCTATACGTGAACACGCTTAGGCGGTCATGTATCTTTCGATACATGTCAGACGAGGAAGATTTTTTTCCCGCAGTAGGTTGCCAATTCTCTCTGCGGTAGACCAGTTGGCATCCAAGGCTATAGAAACCGGTATGTCCTTCTATTTACCCATAGCTGGAAGGAGAAGTAGAGGATTCATACCTTTCCAAAGGGTATTAGCACGTAAGTGACTGTAATGGATTCGAATGAAATTCAAACTCAGCACTCCGATTCCTCAATCCGAGCCGCTACCCATTACTCCACGTTTGAGTTGATTTGACGGTATATCAACCCATTTCTTGTAATTTAAAGTTAAAACTACACTTGAGCCTTTAGTTAAATATTACTTCAGTTTATACTAGATCCTATAGGTGAAAATCGGTTGTGTTTATACTTGAAACATTGGTCGTTTATATGGATACCCGTTTAGTTGGGAGCGGTATCTTACCTATATGCACTTGCATAATATGACGATTCTACAAGACGATTCTATTTTCTGTCTGCTATCTATTTCTCTATATTTATTTATTAGTTAGCCTGGACATTCATGAGTTTAGCACGCCAACCATCACGGTCCTGCTTCAATGTCTGAAGGTAATTAGGGAGGCGCATTCTGTTTCGTAACATAGCTGGTCACTGAAGATGGGCTACCAACACGTCTTGCTCCATGGCTTGGTGTCCAGAGCAGTAGATCACTCGCGAGTTCTTGTTTTTCTCGCCAACAATGTCCTGCAAAGCGCACTCTGCGTTCACGTAAGATTGTAGAAATATCAGGAATGGGTTCGTAGAGCTGTGATTTAGTTGGATGTTGTCTCCAGATGTTAATTATAGCTCTCAACATTCGAGTCTTTGTTCCATCAAGCTTAGACTGTAGGGTTTTAGATAATGTCCAGACAGTGGTACCATACATTAACACCGATTCTACAGTGGCTCGGAAGAATCTCCGCTTGATTTGGTCTGGTAGATCAGATTCCCAGATTACATCCATTTTATTCAAGATGGCCCAGGCTTTAACTAAGCGAATTTTTACATCCTTTTCAGTAGAATTTAACTCGCTTCCCAGGTATATAAAGGAGTCGATATATTTTATTGATTCATATGGGACTCTTTGTATTGAGCATTACTAGCTGAAGCCTATGAATTCCGTTTTAGATGCATTGACATAGATTCCAACAACATTGGCTGTATTTTCTACATGATGTAGGAGAACTGTGGCATTAGTTATGGTGCCTGCAGTGATGGCTAGGTGATCTGCCTAACCAATATCTATCAACTTTTTGGCAGGATAACCATTTGCTATCTGAATACAAGGTAAACATAGATTCTTCCTGAACTGCTGTAAAGCATATAGTGACATTACAACACAGATATTTAGTGGGATTAGGGTCTGGAGACTTTAGTCGTCACTGCAGTATAATGTGGCAGGACAAACTGACCTGTTTAAAAACGCTACTGCTATAGCTGAAGCCACTGAGGCGCATAGAGTGTAGCCGGTTTTTAATCATGTTTAGTGTTGAGTCTTGACTCATTGTTGAATCTCGCCTATTGTATGGAATAATAATGCAACACAAAATGTACGTAGAACAAGAATGTATTATAACAAGAAAGTGTACACAATAAGTACATATAGTATTTCTGTATATTTCTGGGAAGACGTTCCTGGAGAATGTGTTGACTAGTCGCAGTCGATCAGAGTCTCTAGTTGGATCTCGTGATTCCTCCCCCTCGTCTTCCGGTACAACCAGGATTTATATAGTTGGTAGTCACCTATGCAGATTAGGTGGATCCTACTACAACACCCCCCCTCCCAAGCCTTGGAATCCTTTTGGATTTCAAACTGACTTCTATATGGGATGATGATTATGGTTATTTCTTTGTAGATCCCCTTTGCATAGTTCATATGTATATCTTTTTTTTTCAATATCTTTTTCGTTTTGGATTCACGTCCAATGGGTCCGTGAACTTTCGTTTCCTACCGGATCTTCTCGGTTCAGGAGCACTCTGCGGAGGTTCTACTTGAAAAGTATCATACATTACATCAATGGGATCTTCCTCCTCATCCGGTATACTCTCTTCATGCTCTAGCACATAGCATTTTTTGAGTTGATTCTGGTGCCTTTTATGAGTATTCTTCGGCCCTTTTATTATGTAAATCAGGTCACCGATTCTCTTATCCACTATGCCTCGCTCCCAGAACTCAATGTTGTTTCTATAGCACTTGAAAAAGACCTTCTCTCCGGGGTGTATCTTTTTCTTTCATAGTGTTCTTTATTCTATTTCTTCCTGGCAAAAACTTGTCAAACACTGACTTAACTTTCCTAGCGAACATTAGTTCAGCTGGTGCCATGTTTGATGGTGTTCTCTGGTTAGGCGTGATTCTGTATACTTGTAGGAATTGCTGAAGCGCCTTTTCCGTTGGAACTCCTGAGGCTTTCTTCAGAGCGCGCTTTAACGTATCTACAAATCTTTCTGCGAGTCCATTGGATCTCGGATGATACGGCGGCGTCGTTATGTGGTTAATTTGATATAACTCACAAAATTCCTTAAATTCGTCAGAAGTGAATTGTGTACCATTGTCACTCACAATACACTCTGGCACACCGAACCGTGCAAATAGTTCATGCAAAAAAGTTGTTGTGGTATTGGACGTAGGCTTTTTGCAGCGTAGTACTTCCGGTCATTTTGTAAAGCTATCTACCACTATTAAGTAGTAATAATCTTCTACTGGACCAGCGAAATCAATGTGTAATCTTTCCCACGGATGATCCGTCTTTGGCCATGGTTTGTGTACTATAGGTGATGCCTTAGCTGCTAACGCACACCCTTTACATCGATGAACCATGTTTTCGATATCCACATCCATTCCTTTCCAATATACAAAGCTTCGCATTAAGCTTTTTGTTCTATTAATCCCCGGGTGACCCATATGAAAGTCCCGTAGGATTCTTTTCTGCAACTTTTTTGGTACTACTACTCTCTCACCATATAATAAAATTCCGTCACAAATTGAATAGATCTCCTGAACTTTTTGGTCATTTGCTACCATTTTACTTTTTATTCCTAAAATGAAATCATCGCTTTCAGATTCTTTTTTGATTTCCTTTGATGTAACCGGTAGCTCTCTTACAATGTTGTTTACCATGCTTTTCACCTCATAATCTGCTCTGATATTTGTTTAATTTCTCCAGTGTTAACTTTTGAATTTCCAAAAGTCTTTCCTCTTGACGTTCTTGATATTTTTGCATCGCTATCAGTTGTTCTTGCTGTGCTATCTGTTGGGATTTGAATAATTCGGATATGACTTTGGATAGGTCATCCATTTTTAGCTGATAGTGTTCATGTAACAAGGAATATACTTTTAATTTGTGTATCCACGAATATCATCTAAGCTGACCAAAAAAATCGAAACAACGTACGACTTTTCTATTTTCCGTCTTGCTTTTACATTCACGCCCGTGCTAATCAACTTTGGTATTTTTTTTTTCGTGAACAGAGAGCGTCGGACTTTTTTTTTCGTTTTCGACTTCTGTTCGCGTATTTCAATGACAACGTCTGATTTTCTTATCAGAGGTAATTCGTCACTATATTGTTGAACAAATAATTTTAAAAAAATAATTTGTTAAAGTTCGTTACCTTTCAAAGTCAACACGGTGTATTTGTGCTCTTTTTAATCCATGCATGTTTTTGTAGTCGGCCAATTTTTCTTTTTAGCGGGTGTCTCGTTGTAGATAATTTTTTAATTTAAAATTACCGTTATTCGTTTACTACACCTTTCAATTTTTTTGAGTGAACGTTCCTTTATGCTTAGTCGTCTTTTAACGAGTTTTACATATCCAGAAGTTCAGAATCCTTCGTCGTTATGTTAACGTTGGACTTTGAATTAATAGTTTTTTGGGTTTTTTTTCAGCCTGGGTTCTTCAATGACTTGTCCCAATTGTTGAAAACTCTCACTATTAATTCTTTCTTCTTTCCGTATGGTTCGTTCTACTTCTTTGCCATTGTTGAAACTTGGCGTATGGTTCGTTCTACTTCGTGGCCATTGTTGAAACTTGACGTATGGTTCGTTCTACTTCGTCGCCAATGTTGAGTCTTGACTCATTGTTGAATCTCGCCTATTGCATGGAATAATAATGCAACACAAAATGTACTTGGAACAAGAATGTATTATAACAAGAAAGTGTACACAATAAGTACATATAGTATTTCTGTATATTTCTGGGAAGACGTTCCTGGAGAATGTGTTGACTAGTCGCAGTCGATCAGAGTCTCTAGTTGGATCTCGTGATTCCACTTCCTCTTCTTCCGGTACCAACCAGTATTTATATAGTTGGTAGTCACCTATGCAGATTAGGTGGATCCTACCACAACATTTAGGTAGGCTGTACGCGAATATGAACCATCCATATGTATGGAAAAACCTATTGTTTTCCATCAGTAGATTGTTGGGCAAACAATTATATTGCGCCCACGCTTGTTATTTTCCGACATTTTATCTATGTACAGTCGAGTTTTCAGAGTAATGACGGACATATAGCGTGCTATTCACCTTAGGAGAAATACCTTTCATTGAAGTGAGCCCCGGTTTTAATGCTAGACAATGGTCGTTAGCCAAGATAGGTAATCAAACTGACCTGCAGCTACGCAACCCAATGCCTGAAGATCGATATATACTGTCTGCTGATAGTCCAAGGTATAACGATAAACTAAATCCGGCAATAGGGCCACTGATCGGCAGATTTTTTTAATAAAATTTTAAAAATATTTTTAATAAAACATCTTTCATGAAATTTTCATTTTAGCTTTAATTGAAAGCAAAAGGATTTAATTCCAGGAAAATCCTCCGTTGTAAATTTCAAATCGATAAAATGAGTCTTTTTTTTCACATTTATAAAAAAAGTTAATTCACTGTTTTAAAAATCTTACAAAAATTAAATATGCTTCTTAATCGTTATTTAAGTTAAATTGACAAATTTAGGGTTAAATTAATCTGATTTCAAATACACATTACTTATTAATAGCATAAAATATTGTATACAAGCATTTATTAACAACAGGATCTTGTTTTTTTTGTTTTGTTTTTTCGTTTTTTTGTTTTTTTTTGACGTCTTGATCGATTTATCAACATTCTAGCGTGTTGGCGAGTTAAGTATGATAACGTAGAATTGATGATAGGAAACGTTAAATTTATACGAGTTTTTTTTTCCGTAATTGGTGGACAACCCTTAAAACACGAAACCTTTTAATGATAATGTCTTGTACGCACTAGAATACTTAGAAAAATTAGGACGTTTAAACACAAAAAAAAATGTATTATTTTTTAAAATATTCGGGGTCGTCAGATTTTGATAAGTTTTAAAATATATGATTAGTAAATATATTTTTATTAATAACAATATTTTCTAAGTGTTACACCATTGAAAGTGAATTTAACAGATTTAAAAACTTTATAAATTATTCAATTTAAAATAGAAAAAAACGAAAACATATCTTGCATAATATCATTTTTTATCGAATTTTTTCTTCCGATAACGTTGCCTTTAATATAAATATTATTCATAAAAGCCGTTAAAAATGTATCTAATTAAATCATGTACTATTTTATTTTTTTAACTTTTTTAATTTTTCGATTCAGTACAGATTTTCGGTAAGACAGGGAACGATTTTGTCAAAAAAATTCGGTGACTGTTATAGCTCTTTCTAATACTAATGGGAGTTTCGTTCAACAGAATTCTGCTTTTAACTAACATAGTAACTAAAGATTTTCACGTTGAATTTCACAAGTTTTCATAACATTAAGTAAGGCGGGTGAAACACATGTAAAAAAATATTTTACAAAGATTTTCTAATAAAAAAATTCAAAAATAATTAAATTCATTTATGAATAAGTTCTGAAAATTTTACTAAAATCCGACAATTATTTGATCTTTGCAAGAATTTCCAAATTAACGTGTCCGCCACCGCAAAAAAAGAGGCTAAAACTAAATGTTAAGATTTAGTACATCCACTGATGCAAGAAAAACAATTTTTTTTTTAAATAAAAATTTCGAATGTTTTAAAAAGGAGTAAAAAAAAAATTAACTATTCCAAAACACTTTGATCCTTCCTCGTAATGCTAACACGGATTTTGACGATAAAACTATGTTTTCATTACGTTTGGAGTATGTTTTCATCCCAATATGCTGATTTATTAGCGATTTCGTGGAGGTACCTAATATATATACAACAGTTATAGTACTATTAACTGTTTCCACACAGGAAACATTCGTTAATCAAACAGTGTTACTGTCAGTTGAAATCTATTTAAATAAAAAACAGTTTTCCAAGATATTAGTATTCTCAAGTCCACTAAATATTATAGCTCTTTCTAATACTAATGGAAGTTTCCTTCCAACCTTTTTGGTTTTGGTAGTGTAGAACGTTAACAGCTTGATTATATAAACATACTCTTTTCCAGTTACATTTGCTACCTTTTTTGATGTTGCTGATTTAGAAAGTCTTCATGTAATGTGATTCACAATATTTGGTAAAGTTCTTTGTGATTTAAGATTTAAACGTTTAATATGTTTGAAGCAATTGTAGCCACTGATTTGAGAAAGCCAAAATCTTCACTTGTAGACAGACATCTATAGTCTATTACGTGGACATGGTAATAGTAACGGTCATATTAGTCGTTTCCTTATACGGAAACATTTGGCATTCATTGATCCAGAAACCAGTGCTGGCTTCGGTTAAAAGTGATAAAATCTTTCTCTTAAAATGTCATGAAGATATCTCAAGATTTTGCGGTTATTGGTTTTTCCAGTTCTAATTAAGTTTTTCTTTCCTAAGCTTATGTTTGAAGGATTATGGAATACAAATATCTTGATTATGGCCTTATTTTCTCTTCGAATTATATGTTGTATACATTTCAGTTGTTGCCATTGTTGAAAGTCCTCATGTGATGTGTGTTTGTTATTTGTTAAAGTTATTTGCGAAGCTCTGGCGACAGTCCATGGTCTTCACTAAGACCTACATCCACCATTCGTTTTAAACAAAATCTTAATCACTGATCATAAAAATTGGTTGTATATAATTTATATATTGCTGAACTGGTTTGGCGCCATACGTGACACCCATATGAAAGTCTCCATCTGACGAAAATGACTAGAGTTTTCAGGTTAATGTTTTGGTTTTGTAGTAATTTGAGGTGTTGCGTGAGATTACCCCAAATGCCGTCTATTTCGTGTTCATTCTTTTTCTACTCTACTAAGTTTGTTTAAACCTGTTAATAACTCCGAAGTATCTGAAATGTTTCTTGTTTATCGATTCTTGAAAATATTTGAGGCATTCAGGTCATGTGCCATACTTCGTTTTTGTTCCGATGCCAGATCATCTTGACTTTGATTTGTTTTAATACTTGGTATTTCTATCCCAAATTTAAATGCATTTGTCATCAGCACCGCTCCCGTCATCAAAAGTACATTTACCTCGGGATAGCAAGTAAGAAGTTAGATTTTCTATTTGTCTATACATTTGAGAAGTGGTGTGGAATGTACTTGAATCAGTAGTTCAATGGCCAAGCATTTGAATTACATGGGGAATAATTTTTTTTTTAAATTAGAAAACGATGTTCTCTGTGTTGAGCTGCGTGTTGAATATGTGGAATAATATGTTTATTTTGTCGCTTGAAGGGATTCTTCTTTGTTGAAGGGTTCAATATTTTTCATCGGTCACTCATACATTTATAGAAGGCTTTATCGAATGTCCAATTAAACGACACGGGTTCTTCCTTTGCAGGACGTTAAGAAAAGAATAAGTGTTCAACAAGATATATGTGATCAACTTTACGCAAAAGAAAAAGGTGATTTGTTTTCAATAAATCGCAAGAATCCGAACCTTTTTTTTTATTATTAAATCCTAAGTTTTGCACGGGAGGGACAAGGAAAACGGAAGAAAAAATAATTTATTTTGGCCCCAAAACAAAAAACAAAACAAAAAGAAAAATGAAAAAAACGGACAGATGGCATCTTTAATAAACAGCATCGTTTTCGGGATAGAAAACCTTTTTTTTAGCACGAGTGCAGTAAGTTTGATTTCAATTAGGTGGAAACAACTTGGGTAACATTACATTAAACACTGCAGAAAATAAAGGGTCTCTCTCTCTCTCTCTCTCTCTCTCTCTCTTTCGCACACACACTCACACACACGCGCACACACACACATACATATATATATATATATATATATATATATATATATATATATATATATATATATATATATATATGAAATGATAGAGTAAGAGAGCAGAAAGAGTTCGTGTGTGCATATCCCTAACGAGTGGGGACATTGTTAAATGCTATACAACTAAAATGTAGACTGCACCTTCTCAAATTGACTTGACAAACATCAGTCGATGGAAATTGAACATCGATGTTTGAGATAGATAGATAGATAGATAGATAGATAGATAGATAGATATGAAGAGACTGTTGATTTAATAGCGTATACCCATCTACGGCTAATTAGTGTTATTCGATTCAATTGTATAAAAATGCGCATTTGGCGATTTACATATTTCGAAGATGCATTATACAATTTCCACAAGACATGAACATTGCTAGATCTTATCACACATATATGAATTGTTATTCCTACTCGAGCCTTTAATCAAGACGTTGACCTTCCACTCTACTTCAAACAAAAGGTGAGGAAGGAAACCCCCATCATTAGTGGTAAGAGCGGTAATAGTTACGGACTTTAAGAAAGATATTTTCCTGACAAAATATTTTAAAAGAAAGATAAATAAAATATAAATTTATAAATTTTCACCGACAGTAACACTGACTGCTCTATCAATGAATGTCGAATGTTTCCATAGAAGGAAACTGGTGATATTACTATTAACACTAGATGCGAGGAGAACAGGTACTATACTTTGATCCATTAACCGATGACTAGGAAGTGAACAAAAGCAAAACTAATGTAGAACTGGTTGAATGCTGATTATTTCCGTATGAGGGAACGGTTAATATTATCATTATTATTAGAGATACGAAAAACAGATACTACACTTTGATTCCAGTTTAATGGCCAGGAACTTAAATTGTAGACGTGGCTGTTTGGTAACTGAATGCCGACCGTTTCCGAATAAGGAAACGGCTGATATTCCCATCACCATTAAAGGCAAGCAGAGATGCTATACTTTGATCTCAGCCCGATTGCCAGGGAAAAGAAAAGCCTAACTTGAGGAGCACTTCCTGTTTGTTCAAAGAATGTCAAATGTTTCTTTATAAGGAAATGGTTGACATTATCATTAGGATTACTAACCACTGTCTTTAGAGCAAATGGGGCACAAACAAATTGCCTTAGCTGGTATGGAAGTAACTTCAGAAGTAAATTTACGGAGTGGAGTTAATAACTGCACACCTAGCCGGTTTTGAATTCAGATTTTTTCTTTTACTATAATAATTACCAACCAAGTCTAGAGGTGGAGGAGTATGGTAGCGATTTTTATGATCAAAATAATCATTTTATTAGGTTAGGAAATAAATATTATAATTGATGAAAATGAATTGATATCATATAATTTGACGAATGAAAATGAATTGATATCATATAATTTGATGAATGAAAATGAATTGATATCATATAATTTGATGAATGAAACCGAATTGATATCATATAATTTGATGAATGAAAATGAATTGAAATCATATAATTTAATGAATGAAAATGAATTGATATCATATAATTTGACGAATGAAAATGGATTGATATCATATAATTTGATGAATGAAAATGAATTGATATCATATAATTTGATGAATGAAAATGAATTGATATCATATAATTTAATGAATGAAAATGAATTGATATCATATAATTTGACGAAAGAAAATGAATTGATATCATATAATTTGACGGAGGAAAATGAACTGACATCAAATAATTTGATAAATGAAAATGAATTTATATCTTTCGTTATAATTTTAAAAACGTACACATTCAATGAAAAAACAAACGGATATATTTCGATGGAAATGTTTATATTCTATTTAAATAGTGCAATTTACGTTTCCTGGATTCTTCCAGTTCATGCCTTCTTTCGTTCTTTCCTCCCTTCCACTTTGATACATCGCTTCTCGTACAGTCAACAAAGTTAAGCAAATCCCAACTAAGTCAGTCCCTAGATGGATGGCCGTTTGAGAATACCAGCTGTTGTAAGCTTGTATTTGCAGGTGGTGTAGCCAACGACTCGAGGTTGGAGATCGTAGATCCATGTTCCAAATTCAGCCGGGGGTCACAAGCGCCCCCTCACATACCAACTACTATAGCGCTTTCTGGAAAGAGTATTGTAGCCATTGTAAGGGCATTGTCATTGACAATGTCGAGATAATTATTTGCAATAATTCTACCATTAAGAGTGATGATAGGCCCAGAAGAATTCCAGGAAATTGCCGCTTAAAACATTACTGAGTCAATTCCTTGTTTGATAGTCAGGACTATGCAATCCGGTTCATAAGCATTAAGCGGTGTTCTCCAGACATAAACACGTCCGTCTCTAAGAAATAACGTGAAAGAAAACTCATATATACCAAATAACGTTTTTCCCATTCCTCGAGTGTCCAATTTTTGTCATCATCACACCATTTTATTCGCAACGTACTGTGTGTGTAGAAACTGTATTGTTTAGGTGAGTGATGAGGTTTGAGGTCACTTTTGCTGCAGTATTTCTATGATTTTTATGCCACAATTCGTTTTAAAGCTTGTCGATCTCTTTCGGTCAACTTTGGTTCCGTCCACTATTATTCTTTGCTGATGATGCTTTGCGTTGTTTCGTGTAAGCTGTCATAAACGCGATCGTTGCAGCAGGGAACAATTACATTGAGTTGATTGCTTCATCCACCGCAAGGAAAGTTGGCTCCCTATGCCGGGCCAGGAAATTCTTCTCCCCTGAATCGATTCTCCAAATTTACAAATCAACCATCCGCCCTTGCATGGAGTATTGCTGCCATATATGGTCTGGAGCCCCTTCTGTTTGCTTCAAGGTTCTTGATAAGATCCAGAGACGGGTATGCAATGTAATTGGCCCTGGTCTGGCTTCTCGTCTGCAGTCTCTCTCTCACAGACGCACCGTCGCCTTTCTCTGTCTCTTTTATAAATACTTCCATGGTAATTGCTCCGATGAGCTGCTATCACTGGTTCCCAGGCTCCATGAATTCAAGCGTCCTACGAGGCTGGCATCCCGTTCCCACTCTTTCACTGTTGCAACTGTTAAATGTAGACATCTCTTCTACTCCAATAGCTTCATATCTCGCACCTCACGCATATGGAACTCCCTTCCCTATTCCTGTTTCCCTGACAACTACAATCTCCAACTATTCAAGTGTAACCTCAATCGATATCTCCAGTTGCTTTGCTATTCTCTATCCTTCTCCACATCCTTTCCTCTAACACTCCTATTTGCTCTCGTTCCAAATCCTCTGTAACCCCTTGCGTGCTAGTGGCTTCCAGCCTTGCCTGGGGTGAAAAGCCTTAAAAAAAAATTGAGCACCAACTATTTATTCTCTTTGAAAATCCACCAGGTCGCGCAATCTAGTATGTAACTCTTCTACCTGAAGATAAATAGTGGTTTAATTAAGTGAGAAAGCAAGGTAAAGAATTAAAGTGTTGAGCAGTTACCTTTTATGCCGGTTTGATGTTTCTAAATGTTTACAAATACACAGAAATGCCGGAATTGAAAAAAATTATTTATTTGGAAGCCGTTCGCATTATTTATTCTTACCCCTATATATATATATATATATATATATATATATATATATATTGTCATCAACAGACAAACTGTTCCGCTCTATCACAGCTCATCAGTGTGATAAGACGTCCGGTTGCCTATGGCTAGGATCGAAACCGCAATGAATTGGCGTCAGTCGGAGATTCTACAACAATATTGGGGAAAATGTCTGACTTAATTAAATCAAAGTTTTCTTGTGCTGCATTTCTTCATTTAAAACATCATCGACTTCACCAACATAACAAATTTAGTCCGAAGTCCTAAATATATATATTTGTTTACATTTGATACGCCATGAGCAGTTATGAATGTACGTGAGAGATTCATGGAAGATTGAAGCTTATAAGCAGTGAATTCGACCTTGCCAATCCAACGATCCTTAGTGACCGAAACTGTTAAGGCACGCCAGGCTATATGACGGTTCCGTATAGGATACAGGTTCGAATCCTGTCGAGGACGAATATTTTCTATGAAAATTTCTTGGACATTCAGGCCGGTAAATATTATTTAATACTGTTTATTATAAACAGAGCATTTACTTAAATACCTGTATCTATTTTTTTTTAAATGTTAAACATAAAAATGTCTTTAAATAATTGTCGGACTTTGTCCATTTCATAATGTGTGACGTCATTTGTTTCCATTTGATTCGCCATGAGAGATATGAATGTACGTGAGAGATTCATGGAAGATTGAAGTTTATAAGCAGTAAATTCGAACTTGGTAACCGAACGATCCTTAGTGGCCGAAACGGTTAAGCCACGCCAGGCTATATGACGGTTCCGTATAGGATACAGGTTCGAATCCTGTCGAGGACGAATATTTTCTATGAAAATTTCTTGGACATTCAGGCCGATAAATGTTATTTAATACTGTTTATTATAATCAGAGCATTTACTTAAATACTTGTATCTATAAAAAAAAACAATGTTAAACATAAAAATGTCTTTATATATATATATATAACACGCGTACACTCACATGCATATATACGTTTGCAGTATTTTCTTAAACTTCAAGAAATGAAATTACTGAATAAAAATATTCCTGAATAGTACCAGCAGAAATAATTTTTTTTTTTTAAAAATCACACGATGACTTCGATGAGAAATAGACAATTTAAACAGGGCAGTCTAATGAGATGCTTTGTAGACAAACACTCTGCTTTGATAAAATCTTGACGCAATTACTTCTTACTCCGGGAAATCTTTAACAGTAAAGACCAAATTCCTTTTAATCCTATTTTCATGTTCATAATCTCTTCACACACGGCTTTTAGGATTTGCAATTGGTTATTAAGAAATTTCAACGAATTGTTATCGTGTAAAGAGGCAAGCATCGTGGCACATCTGATAAACATGCTCTTCGTTCTTATGCATTTTTCATTATTACAACCCACCAAATACGAGGCTCAAGAGTCAGTCAATATAGAGAGTTACTTTTAAATAATGACAATGAGGTGGGTGGTATAAATGAAAGACGAGGTGGTAGAAAATACATTATTAAGAACATGCGGATAGTTAGCGATTGACGCTTGACTTGAATTTTCACTCTTGGCATCCTCTTGTATCTTAGTGGCTTCATCGCCTTGCTTAGAATGAAATTATTAAGTAATCATAATAATAATAATAATAATAATGATGTTGTGGTAAGCCCTCCTACAGTAGAATGAACTCTTTCTCCTCTCATAAATACTAACTGCGAGACTTCCTAGGGTAGAGCCGTAGGGTAGCGGAGACGCAGTGTTAACCTACCGTTCTGACGTACACTTCTATCTGCTTATTAATAACACTCTTGCTTTGTATATATCTGTTATTTCAATACACTTGTTCAACCTACCTTCGTCTTCCGTGTCTTTCTTTCTGGTCTCTAAACAGGCCACAACAAATAATAATAATAATCTGTGTTTAGGTACATACAAAAATAAGTTTGGGAGTAACGATCCTTAAAAAAAAGAAAATACTTTTGATACATTGTAAAAAACAGAAGGCACGGTAGAATAATGGATAGCGGCTCAGATTGAGGAATCGGAGTTCGAATTCCAGTCGGATCCGTTAGATTCACTTATGTGCTAATACCCTTGGGAAAGTTATGAATCCTTATCTTCTCACTCACCTATGAGTAAATAACAGGACAGACTGGGTTCTATCGCCTTGGGTGGCAACCGGTCTAGGAGAAGGAAAAGTCTGAATTAAAACCGGCCTAGAGAGGCTAGCGCGCCGTCAGTCTATCCTGTCCAAGAAATACCACTTCTGCAGTGCGTGTGGTGCCCCCATGACCCTGATGGGTCACGGCATTCATAATCGTGCTCGTGATCATGAATAAATAAAACAATATCGACCGAATGTCTTTGATCGAGTGAAGCTTGAATTCGAGTGAAGCTTATTCATTTCGAACGCCAGAACGGGCTAAACGCTACGATTTATGGGAAGTGGAAATTAAAAAGAAATAAAAAAGTTACGTTTTACCTCAAAATTGCAATCCGTGCTCGGATGAGAATCTTTGATATCAGACCCAAATAAAATTTGATTTTCAGGTTTCTCGCGTCAGAAATATTAAATCAGCACGGCCAATAACAAAACCAAAAGCTGACATTCTCGTAGTAAAGAAGTGGATTATACAGACGAAGATTTAAAAACAAAAAAAAAACATGGCCTGGAGATCTGTGATTCCGATAGGAATTACCGCTATTATGCTAAAGTAACAATTTTTTTATTAATAAACACAAATCTTGAACAAAACCAAATCATGTATAATCAAGTTGATGATTCAGACCGTCACGAATAGGAAATAAGAAAAGTAAGATAAAGTTTTTGGCTCTTTCTGAATACAATTATTTCTTGTAGTCTTAACTGTCTTTTTGTAAAAAAAATAAAATAACAAAAAAATAAAAAAATTTGCTTCCTAATAAGATCTATAATTCTTTTTAATCATTTCACCCCAAGCAAGGCAATAAATATACTAAGACGCAAGAGTGTTGGAGAATATGAGAAAAATATACTATTGAGGAGAGGGGACAATACGAAGAAAGAAGATATCGATTGGCATTGCATTTAAATTTTTGAAGACCAGAGTTGACTGAGAAGCAAGAAGCCAGAAGAGAGTCTCACAAGCAAGACAGAAGAAACTGTTTGCATAGAACTTACGGTTACACATAACCATTTAATCTGTAAAATGATGAGACCGTGCCGCCAATCTAACTCTGCACTTCAATTCATAAAGTCTAGGTAACACAGAGGAAATCTAATCGAAAAAAAACTACTATGAAAATATTTATTGAAAAGGCAAAGTGAAGCTACGTTAGGGCGATGGAAAAGTGACTGAATCTGAGATGACAGGTCAGAACCGAAAATATTGCAGATTCTTATTACAATTTTATCAAAAATCTTTAAATATAAAACAGAAGCACCAGACTAAATAATTTATATTAGATGAAACATTTTCCACTATTATTAAATTTTTAACTGTTATTTCGTTCATCTCCATTTTTATTGTCTTACATCTAATTTGGGCTGAAACAATCATCTTATTTTCATTATTTACAGTGTTCAAATGCGATTACGCAACCTTTACTATCTTCTAACAGCTCTCCCAAAGACGAAGCATCGCAAGTCTCCCGCTATTTCCATGGAAAAATCTTCTGATGAGCTATATTCCCTAGTTCCACCAGTTCAATAATTCGCAGCTAAGACTTGCCATGCACTGTACACAGTGGTGAACCATCCTTATACCATCGGTATTCCGCTAGTAAGAACCGTCCTGGGTATGACGATAAACTACATCCGCGTCCTGGGTAAGACGATAAACTACTTGCCACAGCAAGGCCTCTTATCAGGAGGTTTTGAGGAGCGTGGAACCACCTCTTAATTGCTGGTTTTACCAGGTCAACCCTGACCCTGGGTGGTAGCACCTGTTATGGTTCCAGCTATGGACAAATAGTTAACCCCCAAACTCCGGTCAAAACACTATGAAAGTGTAAAAATAGATTTTAATACCAGAAATATTTTGTAAAAAACATTATTGGCCAGCAATACATTTTTGAAGAAAAAATATTACCAAAAATAGATTTATGAAGGAAAAAAGATTGCCAGCAACAAATATTTTGTCGGCATTAAATAACCCAGTGAGGTTGATATGCCATAAAACATAATAAACCAAACCAATCTAAACCAAAGAATACGTATCCTATTCATACGAATCTATCCTAAAAATGTTGTCGGCATTAAATAACCCATTGAGGTTGATATGCCGTAAACCAAACCAAACCACTGGTAAGAAAGAAGTTCCATTTCGTCATATTTGGGAAGCATGCTTTTGAAAGGGTCTCCCATAAACTTGCGGCTATTGGGAAAAACCCAATAGCGGAAAGTTATGCTTCACCGAAAATTTAATCTTAACTGCTTAAATTCTAGACTCAACCGTTATCTAACGTACGTATCTTCATAAGATGCTTTATTTACCCCCTCCCTCCAGTATATCCATAGAACCAATTCATTTTGTAACTCTATACCCTACGGAGAGCATGAAGAAGGGACTAAGCATAAACTACATGAAAACAGAATGCATGGTCATCAGTAAAAGCATGAGCCCGAAATGCGATTTGCAGGTCGGAAACTCTAGAATCAAGCTGACTCGGTAGTTTAAATATCTAGGAAGTGTTCTGACAGAGGACGGTAAATGCGACACTGAGATCCGTAGACGTATTGGGATGGCCAAGGACACATTCCAAAAGGTAGCTAGAGTATTGCAAGACAGGAGGAATACTGAGATGTTACGTGATATCTGTCCTTTTTTACGGCAGCGAATGTTGGACGATTTCCTCAAAGATGAAGAAGAGACTTGAGGCGACGGAGATGTGGTTCTACAGAAGGATGCTAAGGATACCATGGACCGAACGTGTGGGAAACGATGAGGTCAGGATGCAAACAAGGAGGAAGCTTATATTTAACACCAGGAAGAGGAAGATGAAGATCCTGGGACACATAATGAGGAAGGAGGGCCTGGAGAATCTGACACTCACGGGTCGAATAGAAGGAAAGAGAGACAAGGGAACCAACGCATGACATAACTAGCGGCCTTAAACAAGCGGGTGATAGAACGTGGTCTGCTGGTAGGTGGCAGAGGGAAGGAACTGTTTGAGAGCTGCAAGGGATAGAGGAAGGTGGAGAGCCGTGATCATCGAGGTCCTGAAAAAACACAGCACATAGAAAGAAAAATATACTCTGTATGGCGTTTGGGCCTTGTAAGTCTTTATAAACATATTATCTTGAATCAGATGAAGCATTGTCAACCTCTCTTCATTTTTGTCTAGTATTTCTTTCATATTAATTTCTATTAATTTTCATCTTGTCGTATTAGTATTAATATTGATTTTTAATTAAATGATGCCTTTTCAACCATTATTCATTTTTGATTAGTATTTATTTCATCTTCATTCTTATTGTTTTCTTCTCGTAGTATTAGTAGTAATATTACCTTGAATCTTTATTAAACAAATATTGTCATTAATTTCTTCATTTTTGACTACTACATTGTCGTAAAACATTTTTTTAAATAGAAAACTTTATTAAGTAGAAATTATTTAGTATTCAAATTTCCTTAAGGATACACCTAGTTGCTTAATAATTGTCGTATCCTTAAAAAGGTTACAAACAGACAACGGCGGTACTCGAGTGGAAAGGAACAGCAAGACGGGCGTAGATGGAAGAAAGAGAGGATTATGGTAAAAGAGAATATACTAATGAAAGACAGGGGTCGACTAACACTTCCCGAAGCTAATCAGACAGATAGTATATTTACTAACCGCCACACGCGATCAGATATGGTACAGGGCCGAATTTAATGTGGAGTATCCGAGCCCGTAGGCTCAGCCAAAATTTCCCCGTATAAAACGGGGTCGGATAGCTGTTTCCCGAGACGAAACTCTGCCCTTCGACATAGCCTCGTCTGGGGATCCTCTCTGTCCGGAGGCAGCGAGTAGTCAGACAGATAGCCAGAGAGACTCTGGTATGTCCTACATATATTACCGATATAGTCAGTCCACAATAGATAATAGGGAGAGTGGAACATTCCATTACAACAATAATTGTTGACGGCATTTCATCCAACAGAATTTAGCGACAACTAAAATAAAACCTAAAATTATAAACCTAACAATTAAAATTAAAAATTAATAATACTTATGACTTTACATATTTACGCGCTTTACTAGATTGGCAGTTAGGTCTTATCATTTTACACTACTTGAGGCAATGGATAAAGTTTTGCAAAACTTCTAGTTGCTAGGGATAAAAGATGGATTTTCCCTTGATTAATCCCTGAGACACAACGTGGATTCAGATCAGGAAGAAACGCAACTGATTCGAACTTCTCAGACTGCCAACTGTAGATGAAATCCTTAAAGCATCGTGTTGCATTATATCAGGTCTTTGTCAGTTTAACCAAGGCCTTTGACTCTATAAATATGGAGGCTATCTGGACTATTCTCAGTAAGGTACGATGTCCTCGACACTTTGTAAGAATGTCCACACGGTGATGAAGAGGCGACTTATCTTCAGTAGTTCTCTCTTGGAACCCCCATAGCCGTAGAGAATGGATTTAAGGATGGTGAGATTACTGCTCTGACTTTTTTCTCTATGTTTTTTGCTGTAGATCACACGTATGTTTTCCATGATTGAAATGTTGGTGTGTACCGGCGTTTCTGGAAACAGATAAAGTAACTATAATTTGTATGTTAATTGTTTCTTTCGTACGTCTCGCTTGTGGAACTCTCTTCTGGTTTCTCTCTTTCCAGTCTACTGTGATCTTCAAAACATTGATCATCGTCTTCTGTCAATCGTCCTCTTCTGTATGCTAGCTTGCGAGCTTGAATCAATGGGTGGCGCAGCGAGGTTTAGGTGAGATAACAAGAAGGCAACAGTTATTGATAGCTACAAAGGAAACTTATGGAGACTCATAATCGGCTACGCCCTGAAGGGAGAAGGCAATTTGGACAGATTAAAAATAATAGAGACAGGGGTAGGATACGCATAACATACCAGGTTAGCTTGAATGAATGGATGGAGGAGCAGGGTTTGGGGGTGATGGCAAATGAACGAGCTACAAAAGTGACAGAACATTGTGGAGTGCTATGATCATCAACGTCCTGAAGGGACACGATGCATAGAACAAGTGGAGGAATCTACTGTTTTCTAAACGAGAAAAGAAAAAGCAATGGATTAATTGCATACTTGTTTTATTCCCTTTGAACAGGGAGTATTCAAGACAAAACAAGAGAGTGATACGCGAAGACAGACAGAATTTTGCTGCTTGGCTTCCAGCCATATTAAACCGGATGGTTATTTAGTCAATTCTCTAGTCTGTTTTAATGCTGATTCTGGTTTATTTCTTATAATTATTCGTCACTGAGGTTGTATAGCGTTTATCGGCAGTGGTAGTGTCTTTGCCGCGAAGCAGTCGATCATGCTTTACTCAGTAGAATTGGCATATGAAACTGTACTGGTCTACGGACTATATCTAACTCTCACACGTGGCTCCAAGATGTTGCATGGACACTGCGGCGTCTATAGCCTTGTCAACGTCATCGAACTGCCGGTCCAACTGTATGAGGTTAGTCGGAAGAGTTTCCTGACCCGATCGGTGAAGGGGAATGCCGCTCCCCAATCCACCTGTTCCAGATGGTCATTGGCCAGTTGCCAACATAGGAGGTGTGCCTCAAAAGTCAACGACTTTACCAATTGGCGTAGCAACTTCGCAGAAGAGGGACGGTCTAACCTCAACATCCGCGGTACAAAAAAAAATCGGAAAGACAATGCACTGTTTTATTTTGAATGTCACCATGAACAGCAATGATTAAAATGTGCTGACTAAATGATGTACTGCACTGAAATTATATAGGGAACATCTGGCGACCCTAATGTAACAAAAGAATTACTGCTTTTTAAAAGGTTTTAACACAAAGAGTGCATTCTTAAGACACGGATGCAGTCACGTGACCAGAATACAGAATATGTCAGCCATTTTTCATTGAACTCAACGTACGTTATTTTCTTGATCATTCTCACTGGGAATTCTCTCCGGATAT
>OZ038476.1:122466754-122474254 GCA_964036315.1 Acanthosepion esculentum
ATCTACTTCGTTTAGGTTAGTTTTTATATCTATCTCGAATCCGTTATTTTTGAAAATTTTAATTATTGCTTTTCTAGTTTTATCTGTGTTTTGTTTGTTGCAGTTTCTTAAGATTATGGGACCGTCATCCCTGTAGAGCCCTGTGTCATTTCTATCTATTATTTTTCTTAGTTCGTGTAGTAAGTAAATACCTACGATTTCGCATGTCCTTGCACCGTCAAAGCTTCCCATTGTAGTGTCAAATATCCCATCTTTCTTTATCCATGCTTCTTCATGGTGAAATAATAATGATTTACGGGAGTGCTTAATGATGTCGATTTCGTTTGGTTTTATTATTATTTGTTCCTGAGCTAAGTTGATGGCCTTATCTAGTGTACGTTCTATTATGGATGGGTAAAATTCTTTTATGTCTAATTGTAGGAAGTGGCAATTTTGCTTGTTATTTATGCTGTTGAACCAGTCAATGTAAAAACAGAAAGTTTCATAAAAAGAATGAGATGGAAAGCCCATTTTTTAAACCAAGATCTTCACAATAATAATAATACACCCAAGGAAAAATACGGGTTCAAAACAAGAAAATGTCCCCCGCAACAAAAAGAATTAGATGACTTCGAGAAGGACTTAACTGACCTAGTTAGAAACATAAAATTCCATAAAAAACAAGATGCATTCCAGAAAAAGCTAATAGAAGATATAGCTAAGATATAGACTATATATATATATATATATATATATATATATATATATATATATATATATGGGGGTATATAAAAGCACTGGACGGCAGTTTCATCCTATTTGGGACTCATCAGCATTTCGGCATTCTGTTGAGGATTATTCTAGGCTCGATGAATTACTATAAATGATTACTCTAAATCCCCCAAATTTCTTCACTTGTATATCCTTTCTTGACCCAGCTAATGTTCGTGTGGGGCGGCTTCTGTGCTTATTCGCATACTTGGATGAGTATCAGTGAGAGTCGGCGCTATATCACGTCTAGTCACTGTCGTCTGCGTCACCGTGGTACAGCTGGTATGACGTTTGCGTTGCATCAAAACGGTCGGGGATCGATTCTCCGTAGTGGATACATCCGAAATAGCAGACGTTAAAATGTAAGCTCTGTATTAGGTGTTTTTGGCAAGTTAAGATTTAAGTTTACTCTTTAGTTTCCAATCTTATTTCCTCAGTTTCCTTCCTATAAACTTACGGGCATGAAATTCATTTCATTCTGCAGTTGTGGAAATAACCTATTCTCCATATGAGGTAAATGGTTTGTTCGATTATTAATTGTATATATATCCAAGTAATTTTAAAAGAGTTCTCTCTCTCTCTCTCTTTCATTTTTTTCTTTTTATATATATATATATATATATATATATATATATATATATATATATATATATATATATATATATATATATATATGATTTGATTTCTGAGGAAAGACCTAGGTGGTCTGAAATATTAAATAAATAAATATATACAAAAAGACAGAAATAAATACTTTCATAAAAAAACACCCAATTTTGTTTCATTTATTTTATCCAGATATTATATATATATATATATATATATATATATATATATATATATATATATATATATATATATATATATATATATGTTGAGGCAGCAATCCTTCTTTCATGCGCATTTCATTGAATACGACAGACAAGGTGCTTTTATTTAGTTTTGATACAATTTCTCATGCGATCTAATAATTTTTTTTTCGGATGATAAATTATATAAAAATTCTCCGAATGTTCTTTTTATCCGAGCACTTTCGGCTATATATTTAGCCATTTTCAAGGATTAAATATTTTAACTGTTAAATAAGAAATAGTTTGTTACATGTATGTTTTATAAAATGTTTTCATTTTTCAAGACTCAGTCAAGATATTGTGTCCATATTCAAAGTTAATATTATTAAGTAATATATTTTTTTGTTTTTATTAATAACGCTTCCAATTTTTTACCCTTTTTTTTTGCATGTAGATGATTCTATTATATTAGTGATGTATACAAGTATGTTACGAATTGTGTCCGGTAGGTCTCCACGAATATTTAAATGAGATCTAATTGAACTATTGTCAGAAAGATGTAGAGTGAGTCTGCGTGTAGTGTGGCCTATATAATTATTTACAAATTTTGATTGACCAGGAATACAACTACTTTATGGACATTTAAATTCGTAAATAATATTTGCCCTAGTTAATTTTGTTCTAGGAAGTGAATTATATTTAACTAAAAGGTCAGAGGTTTTAGTTTTTTTGTAATAAATAATTAATCTAATTTTTTTGCTGTTGTCAAATATATATCAGGATGAGAACATATGAAGTAAAATTTCAGTGTCTGTAACATTTAATTTAAAAGAGGGCTCAATGCAATGAATAGCTAAATATTATTTATTATAGAAATATGTATATTTCCAGCAATACACCAATTTAATGCTTTGGCAAACATCGTCAGTAATGTTTTTAACCGATTTTCATTAAGGGTCTTTCAACATCATAACCACACTCCGTGGTGACCAGCCGATACTGATCGGATATCGCCTGGTGTGTCATCTGTCAGCTACAGCTGATCTCATAATTCGCGCAACTCACTGCGACTCGTACTCCTCTGGCATTTTATAGTCCAATCACGAACAACCTGTTAATTCCCCTGTCCAAGTTCTCCACCACCTTAACTAGGTATTGAACACACACTCGAGGACACATGGTACAGTGGATAAAGGCGTTAGTTAGATCCAGAGTCAGGACCCAAAGAGTGTGAGTTCAATACCTTGTTAAGGCGGTGCAGAACTTGGAGAGGGGAATTAACAGGAGATAACTGACATTCATTAGACATGGCACGTGGAAGTAGAACAGTCTACCCCAGTGAGCGAAATAAAGGGTTCAGTTCGACATACCAACCACATGAAGCAGACCGGAGAGTACAACGGCCGAAACGTTGTAATAAATATGGCGACAAAGATGAGGACAATAATTTGAATAATGTAAATAGTATAGTGAAATGCCTGTTCTTTTTGCACCTGGGATGTTGACGTTACACCATCACTCCTCTCAGAAGTTACTCCGCCCACGAGTAAAGCCGTTGGCTTTTGAGGCGTAGCTCTTACGCCCATGTTGGCAACTGACCATGACCGCTTGGCACAGGTAGGTTGGGGAGTTACGTTTCTGTTCACAGGTCTAGTCGGAAAACCCGTCTACTACCACCACACATTTTAGCCAGCAGGTCGATGCCGTTCACCGGGTTATGGCCAATGCTGTGCCGATGCATCTTCTTGGAGCCACGCGTGAGAGTTGGATGCAAACACCTGATTGAAGCAGAGTTGACCTCTTCACTACAGAGGTACTAACACTGATAATACACGCTATTGTATGTCCAAGAACAATTAATATATTGTAAAGGGTGTTTCATTAAGACGGATTATATATAAGGGTGTTTCATTAAGACAGATCAAAGTCAGCAGTAAATAAATCAGTGTTATTGGTGAAAATTTATTTATTTTTCTATTGGATAATATTCTTTAAATCATGGCAATTATGTGGGAAGCATAATATCGCCCAAATGTCTGCCAAATCTGAAAGATAAAAAGAAAAAATCATTAGACGCTTAAACTTAATTCACATTTAAAATCGGTCCAAGTTATTGGAACAGCATTTATTTGTTAAATCGACATGAATAATTATACTCTAAACATAACATTCCTCTTTTTTTTAATGAAAGAAGACATAATAGTCAAGGTATATTAATATTATCTCAGGTATGTTCAAAGGTTTCCAGAGTTCACTTATTTTATTTTTGTTAAAAATTTCTTATTATGTATTTTGTTACTAGTCATGAATCGTAAAGGAATTGCCAGGAGTCGAGATTTAATCGGTGAAACGATTAATTGGTTCTGTCAAAATGTTGATCTTTAGAGAAAATTGTCCTGTTTTATTCGTTTAGTTTAATAAATATAAGCATTTCAACCATAATTTGAACAGTCCTGTCAGTCTTGAAATTTGGATCAATAGACACAGGAAAATTTCCGAAAAAAGGTATATTTTTATTATTATTTCAAGCTAACACCTACGGGTCATTTACAATATTCTCAGCTCTATATCGGATTCTGTTATGTTCGGGAAACCCTATAACATTTTTCTTTCTTTTTTTTTCTCTCACAATAATGGTCAACCTGTACAAGGCCCAAGAGCCACTCGAGGAAGAGGGTTACTGAACAACGGTTTTCCTTGTGACAATTTGAAGAGGTGAGCAGAGATCTAATTCTGGTCGATTTCTATTTCAGGTTAATTCTCCACATTCTCTCCCATTATTAGTTAAATATCTGGGTAAACTTGGTTCTCTTAACATGGGCGATAGTGATAGCTTCCCCTGGTGTAATTTGTTTATCTCAAATAAAGGCTTTCTGGTGTTCTTTAAATAAATATCTAACATTATATATATATATATATATATATATATATATATATATATATATATATATATATGTTAGTTCTATGCCAATAATTGCTTTTCTCGCACTTCTCGCTTGTGGGAGTCCCTTCAGGCTTCATGTTTTCCAGGCTGCCTTGCCTTGGGGGTGATACCAATTAATATATATATATATATATATATATATATATATATATATATATATATATATATATATATATATATATATGGAGATAAGTTTTCCTAGAAAATTAATTCCGACATGTAATTGTGAGATTTCTAGAACCCTGCCTCGCTATGCTTTTGCGTTTTCACCTCGCCTTCATGCATTCAAAATGCGCCTAATAAGATGGTGCCTAAGTGTGTACAATATGTTGATTCTTGTTCAAATGTGACGATTGCTGTACGTATTTTGCCGACACGAATATAGCGAACGAAAAACTGGCATTTTGCAAAGGCGTTCGCCAGTGTCGAACGGTTTAACAAACCAGACACCATTTTATTATGCAACTCTCCTGACAACAGAAGATTACTGGCGTTAGCAATGCGAATAGATAAGTATCAATTTGGCTTGTCTTTTTATTGTGACATACTTATCTATGTTTTAATGTTTATATTATCAGTCGACATGCATACATACATACACACACACACACACACACACACACACACACACGCACACACACACATATATATATATATATATATATATATATATCACGCAGATAGGTGTCTTCCCCACGCATTTTGCTTACAACCGGGACAGTAAGGCCTCTCTTGTCGATCTTTGTTTTACCTCCATCCCCGAGTCTTGTAGTGCCACGCAGCCCTGCCCTCTTGGTAACTCCGATCATGCTGTAGTGTCTGTTAACATCTCCTTCAACCCCACCCTCTGCAAAGAATCTTCTACCACCAGAACCTCGTTCTGCTATCAACGAGCTAATTGGGACTCGTTCTGTGATTTACTCCGCCATGTACCCTGAGATGTTGTCTTTAAGCTCCCCGTTCAAGAATGTGTTTCAGAGGTCTCATCCTGGTTTAAAGCTGGATTTGACGCTTTCATCCCCTCAAGGAAATTTAAGGTCAAATCGAGCTCCTCCCCTTGGTTCTCCGCTGCTGGCTCAGCCGCCATTGCCCATAGGAACCACTTCTTCCACCTATTTCGTAGCGACATGTCCGACTGCAATAGATGTTTCTTTGCCTCCGCTCCTAATGAGTGTAAGCGTGTCCTCAACGAAGCTAAGTCACTATTTGCTGCTCGGATGAAGGACCGTATTGCATCTCGCAAATTCGGCTCCAAGGATTATTGGCGTCTCTGCAAGAGCGTTCTGAACAATAGCAAACCCTCTATACCTCCTTTGTTCAACCAGACAAGGCTGAATGCTTTGCTCGGAAATTTTCTTTCAATTCAACGATTGACTCTTCTGGTGTACTCATACCCGATTTCTCTCTCAGAACCGAGGCCCTATATCCCCGTCATTGGTATTGGGCATTATCTCTAACTTAGACCCCCACAAGGCTAGTGGTGGAGATGGGATACCAGCCATTGTCTTGAAGAAATGCGCACCTGAATTGGCGCCTCCTCTCTCTAAATTATATAACTACTTCCTCAAGAAGTCTTGTTTTCCTGACTGCTGGAAGTCCTCATCCATTGTTCCTGTCTTTAAGAACTCTGGCGACCCCTCTGACCCTTCTAATTACCGTCCTATCAGTCTCCTACCCCTCTTCGGCAATGTCTTCGAAGCCCTAATCAACGCCGAAGTGGTTAACCACCTTACATCCCATGATCTGCTCTCAGACAAGCAATATGGTTTCCGCTTTGCCCGATCTACAGCTGATGTGCTTACGGCCATCACTGAACTGATGTGATGATGTTGAATGTAGAATAAAGTCTTTTAAAATGTTCAAATCAATTAACCACCCTTCGCAAGGGGAAACGCTGTTACATAAGCTGGAATGACCAATCAAAATACAAGTATACAATAATTAAAAAAACTTGATAAGAAACTAAGGTTATAATAAATATTTAATGCCTTAATGTTGGGATTAGACTAAAATAGAATTTATTCTAACTAATAAGTATTAAATTATTCGATAAAATTTGAAATTAAAAATTACCCATTTTGAAATTTAAATTCTAAATTCAACATCATCACTTGATAAGACACCACAGGTGTTGAAACAAAATGGCTATTTTTGTAATGATTTTATAACATATTTATGTTATAATTTTTGAATAAATAATTACACACACACACACACACACACACACACACACACACACACACACACACACACACACATATATATATATATATATATATATATATATATATATATATATATATATATATATACGTTCCCCAAAACACAATACCTACGCATTTTAAAAATTAAAAGTCTTTCGGGAAGATTTTATTTAATTTTAATACCAAGTTAAGAGATTAAGCTTAATATTTCCAATACACTCAGTACTTTGTTAGATTTTAGTTTTGAATTTATATTGACGAGATTTTTTATGATTATCAGCACAATCGATAAAATCGTTCATATTGACTAATCTGTCAACACAATTCTCGTTATTAATAGATCTTTCAAAAAAGAATACTTTTGGGAAATATATTTGAGAAAAAATAGTTGATTTAAAGTTTAATTATTCTGAATTGAAAAAAAATTACTTACATTTATTTTAAAATGTTGCAAAAAGAATTTTTTTTCACACGGAGGGGCTATTATTATGAGTGTGTTGACACATTTATCGACAGCATGATGTTTGGGGAATTCATATAAAGAGGAGATAATGGACAAAATTCGATGCTAGACGCAGATACATATCCATGCGTTCGGTCATACATACATATGCTGTTGTAATTCTATTTCGGTGTCAGGACCTTAGCTTTTCGAAAACCTCGGAACCTGTGCCCCAAGAGTCACGACTACTATTTTGACCCTTAGCCGCTCTATCACAGAGCTTAGCTGGATCAAGTAATTGATTTGGAAATTTAAACTAATTTTATAGTAATATGTCGAGCTTAAAATCCTCAACAGGCACAGGTTCCG
>OZ038476.1:122476754-122606754 GCA_964036315.1 Acanthosepion esculentum
CAAAGCCTCGTCCGGGTTCCACTCTCCTCAAGACAGAGAGTTTGACAATTGAGGAGGCCGATCGAAACGAAATTTTGGCAGAGAAGTTCAAACATGTAAGTACAAAGTAAACTTGGTTTGGCTAATCTGCGTAGCTTAGTACAACAAATTTTCATTAATTTTTAGGGAGATATTAAAATTTGCATTATTTATCAAGCAAAATACTCCCACTATTTTAAAAACAATTTAATGATTAAAATAACAAATTATCGTCCGTCCTGCGCATGCGGCAATGACACTGACTTCGAATCACTGGTGTGGGTAAGGAGATGACTAATGAGTTCAATGTTCGCCCTGAAAAATCTGTTGCAAATGTGACATGGGATGCTCGGGGCTGAACCAGTCCGAGAGGCGGTTCCCTCTTCATCTTTTCTTTTCTAACGTCTCTGTTCTTTGTCCCAAATGTTTTCTCTTCAAAATCAGACACTCCGGACCTTACAAGGTGAGCGCCAGAGAGCACAGTCCTCAAGAGACTCTTCCCAGATGGAATCGAGAATGCTACAATGCTTGAGAGACTCCTTCAGCGTGTCTTTGTCACGCTTCTTTGGTCTGCCGAATGAGCGCTTGCCTGTGGATAGCTAGCCATAGAGCAATCTCTTTGAGAGGCGACAGTCGTCCATGCGGCTGACTTGGCAAGCCCACTGGAGCTGGGATCTAGGTAAATTGCTCGAAATCAATTGCTCGAAAAATAATTTCTCGAACTATCAATTGGTCGAAAGGCAGATTGCTCGAAGTAATTTCGAAGGTCGAGGCACAACGTAAACTGCGCCGTCTCACGACACGTCAACGGAGCTGGAGATAAAAGGAGCCACTCAACTTTAGCAGTCCTGATTTTTTTTTCTATATTTGTTTTCTAATTCTATTTCAGTAATTTTGGAGATCTCGAACCCTAGTGATTGACATAACTTTTATTGAGAGCGGAAAAGTAAAGAAGAAGTTTTGTTTGGATGGATATCTTTATATTAAGGACAAAACAGTGAACAATACGATTTACTGGAAATGTGAAATGTGCAAAAAAAGGAATAGATTAGCACGTGTTTTAACTTTTTTTAACCACAGGTTTCGAGCAAACTGCATTTCGAGAAAAAAAAAAAAGACCTTCTATATAAATGTATTCGTTCATTAACGTTAACTGTTCAGTTAACAACAATATAGTTGTATCGTTTTATCTTATAGTAAATATTAGAAACAATGTAGTTTTTGTTTTTTTTAACCACAGGTTCCGAGCAAACTGCCTTTCGAGCAATTGATAGTTCGAGAAATTATTTTTCGAGCAATTGATTTCGAGCTATTTATTGTCGAGCAATTAGTCCCGGGAATCTTGCTCACCAAATAATGATGAGTTCAATTTTCAGAAACCAGCCATCTTAACCAAAGGCTTATTTAAGTTTACCCGAACCCGGACTATGATCCGAGTAAACTATAAAATGGAAACTTGGACATTCTAAGAGCCCTACTTCGACTCTCTTAACTAGAACTCGGTTGATGTAGCTTGCGCTAACCACCGTATCCGAGCTGCCGGCCCTAGTCCAAGTCCATATTGACTCCCGGCGGTGCTCATTTCGAGATCAAACCTGTCGATAAAGTCCCGAAACGATTTCACATCCGGATTGTTTGTACCCGGTTTTTGCCCTATACGATCTATATCGGGATCAACGACGGCATTCCAATCACCCGCTAGAACTATCGAACGAGAAGTCGTCAAGAACGGCTCGATCCGCCGAAACAAACCAGACCGCTGCGTATGGTCATTGGGCGCATAAACCCCAATGAGACGAAGATCCTTATCCTTTATGGTAACATCCAGCACGCAAAGCCTGCCCGCCGGATCCGCGAAGACAAGAGCACACACCGCATCCTGAGACTTTCTCACCAGCCAGGAAACACCCCTCGAGCGTCCATCAAAAAATGCTGAAATAGAGGACGAACCTCTTAGACAGAATGTCCTCATGGTCGCGAGATAAAAAACGGGTCTCCTGTACACAACATACATCCACCCCGAGGCGCTGAAGATCGCGATCGAGCTTCGCCCTTCGAGATTCCGACCTCAGACGCCGGACATTCAGACTTGCTAACCAGAATGCCATTATCAGATCTAATTAGGGTTGGGACACTGGTTTGAACATGGATTCCGACAGCCTCTCCCATAGACCCATGGCCCATCTCAGTCTTGATGGTACCGTCTTGGGAGAGACCGCCTATATCCCAGGGAAATGTCAGTTTCAGAGCTCAATAAAGGGAGGGGTGAACTAAAACTGGGAACCTCCCCGCACAAAATTGTTTCAAATGTTTCAGTTCTTTACTCTGGGCAATGGCAATTGGAGGAGACATTTTGTACGACATAATTGCCTCGTCCAACATGGCCCATGCCTGACGAGCTGCAGTTCCTGTTCTTATCACAGTAAGGACTCTCTGGGCATGGGGAAAGTTTTGTGGATCTTCCACATCCTTGTCAGCGTATTGGCGTATGGACAGAGGATACTTCAAATCTTTTATACGGTCCCCGTAATCTCTGGCTCTTTCAGCCTGGGCCGGTGAAATTCTACAGACATCCTCCCCTGAGTAGTATATGTGCTTTGCGTTTTTTTTTCCTTTCCTTTCATATCCTGGATAGGGCTTCTCTCCCTTTTTGATGCGAGGGAGAAATTTCAGAGTTTTGAATGGGGGAAGGGCTGGATGAATGAAGAGAGGTAGATGACGATTTTTGTTTGTAAGGGCTGGGATCTCTACTGAGGGGAACAGCTTTAACAGGTGATGAGAAAGGGGTAGAATGTTTCTGCGGAGAAGGATGCTTTAGAGTTGCAGGTGGGGACAAGGTAGATGACGTTGTGGGAGTGGCTTTTTTGGTCTTAGATAGCCTCTGCTTGTCCAATTTTTCCTTCAGCTGTTTTATATTTTCCGATTTTTCGAAACCCGTGTCGTATTTTTGTTGTTGCTCTTTCAATGTCGCATCAGAGACCAGTACATCGCCCTTAATGTTGACAGTCGGAGTGGAGCTGTATGTGCCTTTCGCCCTTGGGGCTTCATTGAACTGAGGCCCCGCTGTCTGGCGCTTCCCTCTGGCCTTACCAGCAACCAGCCATTCCCCCTTCACCTTCTCCACGACTGCACTAGCAGCGGACAAAGGCTCATTGGGGAATGTGGCCTTTGATGTTGTGCAAACCGGAGGTTTGTCCGTACCGGTCCCAGAAACTGGCATGCCCATTACAAGCGAGGCGGTAGGTAAAGACGCGGTAAGAGGGTGGTCTTGGTCTACTGGCGCTTGACATCCAGAAGCCTTCTTCTCTGGGCAGGAAGAGGAGAGGTGACCAGTCTCTCTGCACTTCCAGCATATCGGTTTGCGGCCGATCACGATGACCGGTAGCCTTAAGCGTCCTACTTACAGACAGTTAGGGATGGAGCGGAAGGCATTTTGGTCCAACAAAATTTCGAAACTCCACCCCTCTTCCAATCACCCAGAATCTCGCCATATTGCGAAAGGAACACAGCCTGGTGTTCCCGGATAAAGTGAGGAGGGACCCCGCATATTGCTATTGGCTCCTCCAAAGGGCTTACAATATTGTGACACATGTATTAAAGGGAAAATGACGAAATATAGAAATAGGGATCAAATCCCAAAACCAACAGACATCTTGTTCAGAGTTTATTGCGACTTAGTGGGTCCAATTTCATCAATGGGTATTGGCACCTATTCATATGTATTAAACTTTGTTGAATATTCAGGCCTTATTATGATAAGTTTTCTGAAAAACAAATCTGATACCCTACAAGTTACAAGAATGTATTTATCTGATATTTCACCTTATGGAAAAGTGAAAATAATTAGAACAGATAATGGTGGAAGATTTACTTCTGATGATTACGAAAACCTCCTAATAAATGAAGGCATTAAACATGAGAAAACCTGTCTTATTCCCCGCACCAGAACGGAATCGCTGAACGTAGTAGGCGGACTCTTTTCCAAATGGCTAGATGTTTGCTAATAGAATCTAAGTTACCCAAAAATCTGTGGGTCTATGCATTAAATACAGCCGTATATATAAGAAACCGTTGCTATAATAGTAACACTAAAAAGACTCCTTACGAGGTTTATACGAACTACAAACACAACGTAAGTGGTATGCATATTTTTGATACAATTTGCTACACATATGTCAACCACAGGGCAAAACTAGATCCAAAAAGTGAAAGAGGCATATTCATTGACGATGACAAAACAAGTCCGGCCTATATGACTTATTTCCCACAAAGTAAAATAATAAGGAAGATCAGATGCGTCAGATTTACAGATTCCTTTGAGCAAATGGAGAATCCCGAAGAAAAGAACATTAACTGCGAGGAACTGGTCCAACACGAACTAGTATGGCCTACTTATGAGATAGGGCCTATAAATAGAAAACCCGTTCAAAAACCACAATTAAAGGAAAGTGTTATACCAGATGATATAGACGAGGAAAAATCAGACGCAAACCTTGAGTTAAAAGAAGATACAACCAAAGAAGAGTGGCACATTCCGTGTTATCCGACCAGAAATAGAAGAAAGTGAGACTATTTTGGAATAGGTCAATGTAATATCTGTGACATTGACTGTTGCTATTCTGTGCAATGTATCCCGAAGTACTATCAAGAAGCCATACATTTTGATAATTCCAAACGATGGATAGCCGCCATGCAAAAAGAAATGGAATCCCTAGTATCAAATGATACTTTTGAATTGAAAAAGGCCCCTGATGATAAAAATATTATCGGCAGCTGTTGGGTTTATACTATACTCGTTTTGTAGCTAAAGGATTCTCGCAGATATACAAGGAAGATTATGTAGAAACATTCAGTCCAACAACAAACATGACAACAATCAGAATTTCGATGCATATGGCCGCACATTATGGTATGGATATACACCATATGGATGTTAAAGCAGCGTATTTAAATGCTCCGATTGACTATGAAATATACATAGAACCGCCAGAAGGTTTTGAAAAAGGTGATAATTATGTATGGAAACTCAAAAATTCATCATATGGGCTCAAACAAAGCGGAAGAACGTGGAATAAATTACTACATTCCTATTTAATTGAATAACATTTTGAACCCTCCCCAGTTGACCCATGCCTGTACAGTGAGACCTCCAATCTCCTGATCACAGCCTTTACTCCTAGATATACCCAGGACTATATCAACAGCGAGCGGCGACAATCTATTGTGTTGGAGGCTCGATGTATCCCACCTGTGAGAGAGAGGTCGGAGGGTGGAAAATAATCCTTCTTCAAACAAGCACTCGAAAATGCTTTTGAACTCCATCAAGACTGGAAAGTGAGGACTGGGCAGCACCTGCCCAAATATGACAACAGTACTCCATTTCAGGCCTATTTCTGACTTACATAAAGGTAGAAGATAGCATTAGGAGTCAGGTACTTACTGAAGAGATATGCTATATTTACGGATATAAATGCACTATACACAGTGATAGAATGTATGTAAATGTAAAATGAACATTCAGTTCATCACCGAACGGCGACAGTCTCTCTCATATTAGAAGATTGCGTTCAAGTATGAAACAGATTGTCGCCGTTCGTTATTGATCTAGTTCTTTGTAGGACAATAAACAACATGTAGGAGTAAGGGGTGTGGTCAGCTGTGTCTCGCCATCTTCACATTTGTTTCGGATACTATTATAGATCCTACAAACAAACATCCTGTCGATATGGAAAATGCAAAGGCAAAACAATAGTTAATCAGAAAATAAAAGGATCTCTTACTTTCAATCCTCAGTGATATCAATATGATATCTCGCATACTGAGAAGATGGTGTCCTTGAGCCTAGCAGGCCACATCACGTTGGATCACCGGTTCCCGTACGATAACCGAAATGAGGCAACGTCGAAGCTGGTCACTAACTTGAGGTGGTGACCGCTTGGTAATACCAGAGACTTGAAGCAACAGGAATCTGTTTCTATTGAACGATGCTGATAATACCATGGGCCGAACCTGAATAACGACAAACTCCTACAAAAAATGGCTACAAAAGGATGCTGATACTTAACAACAGGAGGATAGAGTTGAAATTTCTGGAACACATAATAAGGAAAGAGGGCTTGGAAAATGTGATACTCACATTGAAGGTAAGAGAGCGAGAGGAAAGCAACGCACATCCTATATGACGTGCTTGGGTGAATTGATATCGGAGCAGGTTTTGATATATATATATATATATATATATATATATATATATATATATATATATATATATATATATATATATAAATATAATTATTAAGAGCTATAAAAGACAGGGAATTGTGAAGGATCATGATCGCCAATGTCCTATAGGGACACGGTACATAAAAGAAGAACAAGACGAAAAAAAAGTTGAATCTTAGTCAATTTAGCCGTCATGTTAGCTATGTAAAAAGAAGTCTTGTGAGGATGAAATGTTTACTTGGGGAAGTGACAGAAAACAAGGAATTACCTGGTCGATCGATAATGGCTAAATCTATTTATCTTCATTTTCCCAAGGAAAATAGAATCTTTTGCTGCAGGGTGAGGTAACGAAGCCGGTTTTAAATTTACTAGCAAAGAAATGCTGTACTTTAAGTAGTACTAACTTAATCTGGTCACCAAGTACGAGGTTGGATACTCATTTCTAAAAATATCGCCGGCTCGTGAGAAAAACATAGCAAGAAACAGGAAAAAGTTGTAAAGTATGTTCTTGTTTTTTTTTTAATAAAGAACAGTCTAAATTGTATCACTGATTCTGATATTTTTATTTCGTCAGCGTTTGCATGGATTAAAAATATCTAATAAACAGTTACCGAACAAAATGTCTGAAACGTCAAAAAATATTAAACCTTATTCAAAATTTGCCGTTAATATTCATGAACGACCTTCTCGCTGCCATCATTTCTTGAGTAAGTTTATATGCTGATGACACAAATATATACTCCTGTCTTAATAGTAATACGGATAGGTGGATAAAATCAAATTGGCGTGTTAATTTTAACGCCTTTAAATCGAAATTGCCCTCCGTTAATCGTATGAGACAAACTTTCTTCGCCTTCTATCAGTATGGCTAATGCTAACCTCCAGGACAGTAAATCATTGCGACTTCTTGGGCTAATGTTTTCAGTTGACATGAACTGGGAAGGCTTTATTGAATCATTTGCTAGATCTGCTTCTAATAAGGTTGGTTCACTGTCTCGTGTGAGATATTTTAGAATCTCTTCCAAAAGCTATCTGTTCTGGTCCTTCGGTTGTGCATCTAGAGATTCTTGACAAAATCCAAAGAATCTGCAACGTTATCGGCTCTGACCTGGAATCATTTTCTCACAAACGTAACGTAACTCTCTCTCTCTCTCTCTCTCTCTCTCTCTCTCTCTCTATATATATATATATATATATATATATATATATATATATATATATATATATATATATCATGGCTTGAGGCAATCGAATGTCTAGCCACACAGATGAGCTGTGATACACCGAAACAGTTTCTCTGTGGATGACAATATATATGTCCCCGGAAAATTAATTTGGGTCGAGCACTCTGGGGAGAAAGCGGGAATTTGTAAATAGTTACTACTACTGAGCCCTCTCGGTCACTGACGTGTTTATTCAAAGACTAAATACGCAAAAATTCGCCTTCCGCTCTACCGGGCGGCGATAGCTTAGGGATAAAATCCACTGATGCCAAATCAGTCGGGTTTCGATCCTGGCTTGAGGAAATCGGATGTCTAGTCACACACTAGACGTCCGGTTGCCTCTAGCTAGGAACGAAACCCGACTGAATTGGCGTCAGTCGGGGATTCTACCACTAAGTCGTTGGCGGACGGCATGGATGGAGGTGAATTTTTTCGATAAAGACATAGTGACTGAGAGAACTCAATTCGATTTACTGAAGAGTCTTGCATTATTAGCCGTAATCGTGGCAATTTTTCTAATGGGCTCTTCTCTTTGGCGCCACGACTTCATGAGTTTAAACGTAACACTATAATATGAGCTCGGGACCCATCTATTTCCGGTTCAAATTGCGTCATGTATCCGTAAGTTCTATTCTAATAGTTTCTTCTCTTTCACCTCTTCCCACTTTCCTATGAATTACAATATTCAGAAATTTAAAATCTATGTCTTTTTCTCGGCTTGAACCATCTTCGTTTTAATGCCCTTTTACTTCAGTTACATTTTCTCAGTAACCCCTTTCGTCTTTATGGCTTTATCGCCCTGCTTGGGGTGAAATGATTAAAAGAAAACCTACTCAAATAGTTAAATATTTATGTGGGTCTCACAGTTAGCATCCAGGATCTTCCTCATCTGTGAGGAAATTCTGTCATTCACTGCTAGTGACTAGATATTATATAGCAGTTCAGCAGTCTTTTTTTTTATTAGGTTTACGGCTACATCACGTTGAAACATTGGTCCCATAGGATTACTGATGTGAAGCAATGACACACCTGGTCAATATTTTGAGGGGATAATCGCCTGGGAATATCCGAGATATGAAGAAACAAAAATGTGATTCTACTGAAATATTCTGAGAATACCGTGAACCAAACATCTGAACAACGACGTAGCTCTAGAAACAACGACAACTAGATCCCTTATAATTAAGAGAGTTGAAATTTCTGAGGTGCATAATGAGGAAAGACGGCTTGGTAAATTTGGAACACACATAACAGACTGAAGGTAAGTACAGAATAAAGCAACAATAATCCTGACGAACTTAAGTGAATGAATGGCGGAACAGTGTTTGAGAAAGATTCGATCCCTACCAAGATGGGTGACATCTTGGGAATACCAGGTGCTGTAAGCATGAATGTGAGGGTGGTTTAATGGATAATGCTTCGGAATTGTTAATCGGAGAGCCGGGTTCCAATTCCTGTTGGTTTCGTTATATTATATCGTAAATACCATTGGGAAATGTATGAATCCACCTCATCTCACCCCATCTGTGGGTTAATTAGTAAGACTTGTATCAGTAAACCATTATCTTCAAAACAATTCTTACAATTTTATAATATTTTCGGACTTTAAATAACCTGCAAAATGATGATAAGCCGTAAAAAAACGTAAAAATCAACCTTTTTATTCTAGCAATATTTTAATGACTTACTACTTTGCTTAGTTTTTCTAAAGACTTTCTCTGTGTGCCTTCGAATTTCAGTGTCATATTTTCTGTCCGTTCTCTATTCTTTTTAATCGAGTTCATCCTAAACAAGGATGTAAAGCCACTAAGACACAGGGAACGAGAACAAAAGAATAGTAATCAGGAGGACAGTAGAAACAATATCAATACGATTGAAATTGATTGATAGCAAGAAGTGCAAGAAAAAAAAATGTTAGCATAAAACTTACGGTTACATCGAGACTATTCAACTGAAAATTGGTGAGACCTTGACTCCACTGTAGGTACCATAACGAAGTGCTCATCCGAACAATTACGATGAACGTATAGAAAAGGCAAGTGGGACAACATTACGGTGGTGGGAAATGACTGATGTCGAGACGACAGATCAGGACCAATAATATTGCTGATTCTTCTTTGGATTTCATCAAGGATCTATAGATTTATAACAGCAGTAATATACCATATGTGGCAGGAATATTCTAAGCATGGACGAATGGTAGACTGATAGATATGTAAGACAGATTCTATAGAGAAAAGGTGTCTAGCACGACACAGTGAACCAACTTTCTTAGAAGCTGTGTTTACTCATATAGTTCAATTCTTGTATCTGTTTGGCCTTGACATCCCCAATACATAGCACATATCTTAAGCTACCTCTTTTACTGACAACCATGTATTTTTTTTTCATTTTTTGCTTATAGTTGCTAATTAGTCCTTTCTTCTTGCTTTCCTTTACTACCTTGTTTGACTTTTGATTGTGTATGCGATGTTGGCATCTTGTATCTTATATTATGCCCGCCGGCATGAAATTCCTGAAAGCCGTTCCAGTTCTCTTAATATCGTGTTGTTCTCTTAGTTAAAGAAATCCGATGAGGAAAATAAAAATCCGACTCAATCCTTTATCCCCATAAACATAATTCAATTTTTGTAGGTTATTTTTCCAAATGAAAAGTCTGCTGTGTTGAAAATCAATAATACAATTCCAGTTTGTAACCTAAGCTCGAACCATAAATGCTGGCACTGGTCGTTAAAACACAACTAACTCAGCCATCGAGCGTAAATAAATAATAACGTCATTAATAAAATAGCTACTCCCAATAAACTATTGAGAATAATCATGATTTTCGAGGTGTGCATTAGAAATAAAGCCTTGAAGCATATGCACCTGCACCTACGAACAGAATAATACAGGAACCAACTGGACTCACGAGCCATTTAAAGTGAGTTCAGTTTTGTGGTTTTCAACCCAAATTGACGGAGCTCAATTTAAATGGCTTACGGGTTCAGTACGCCATTGCATGGTTTTGTTCGTGGGTATCTGGAAATATTATTATTAGCTAAAACTTGTGAACGTAATATCCATTCTCAAAAAAAATATATTTATTCTTACAATCCAAGGTATCTTTTAGCTTTATATAGCACACAACGGCTTGACAAGCCTTTAAAAAAAAAAACAAATAAAAAAACCAGAAATTCAGACAGAAATAAATTAATTGTCTCTATAATGAGCCAAAAAGAAATCAGCTCTATCTGTTTCAAGTCATGACAGGCTGATGTAAATAAAAATCTTTCATGGTTTCCACCAAATTTTAATCTTCAAAATATTAAATACAATGTCAATCGCTATCACCCATGATCAATCTTTTTTTTATTCCTGCTCATTTGTAATTTTTCTGTTTCTAATTCTTCCACACTCTATAATCCTTTGTGTCTTAGTGGCTTTACTGCCTTGCTTGGGGTGAAATCGATTACAAATATATTTTTTTAATTTTTTATCCCTAATGTTTTGCTTTCGATTTCCTAATCGAATTTCAGTTGGGTTCGATAAATTTACTAATGTATTTAATTACCCTTGGGAAAATTTACCCTTGGGAAAGCTACGACTCCCCTAGCTATGGATTACATAGAAGAACTGGAATAGTCATTGTTGTTATCTAAAAATGTTAATGCAATATACATTCGCAAAAAAAGAAAAAAAAAATTATTCTTACAATCAAAAATATTTGTCGAAATTAAATAACCTACAAAGGGTTGATAAACCGTAAAAAATCAAATTAAAGAATCCAAGAAATCCAGATATAAATCAATCGCCTGTATAGTAGCAGACAAATTGTTAGATGCAGTAACTTCAAGTCACGACAGACTTGTATTAATAAGTACTTTTATGCCTTGCCATTTACTTTCGATCTCCTGATCGATAAATATAATTTTTTTTTATCATTATTAGAGTATATCGTTATTGTTTCTTGTCATTACTTGTGATATTTGAGATTATTTTTAATATTGTCAGTATTCAACGCGTCATCATTGTCATTTGCTTTGCTTTAATTCCTTTATCTAACTTTTTATCATCGACTCTCTCTTGTTATTGTCGCTTTTCATCGCAGTAATTAATTTTATTGTCATCACTCTACAGCGTTAGCTAAGTGTAGACAAGTCGCTTTACGACGCCACGAGCCGTCCCTGCAGATGAACCAACTGATGCCTAAGAAGTCGTTAACATTGATCAGTATTATCGACGTTAGTTGCTTTCGCCATAACATATATTATCTTTTATTTTTTCCTTTGCTGCTCGGTGTCGAGGTAAATATGATTATTCATTTAGTTGTAAAGACGGTTTGACTCTTACACTTTGCATTTAAATTGAGAAAATGACTGTTATTTACCAAACTGTCAAAGGCTGAAAAATGGTGGGGATAGTTTACTTGACGCCCCTTGATTGACAATCTTCAGTAACTCAGTTTATGCTGTGGATTTTAGATTCTTACCTACGGTGGTGTTCATTGACGTACGGAATAAATTTAACGACGCAAAATCTATACGTTGAATGGTGTTATTTTTTGGTATCTTTCCTTTCTTGTTTTATATTTTCTTTTCTTTTGTGTCGACTTTTCCTTTTTTTGCAGGCTTTTTTCCACATTTTCTAAGATTTTCTGTCTTTTCCTCTTAATCCCAAGGTTTTCTGAATTTTCCTTTCATTTTTTTCCTGTTTCTTTTAGTAAATGACTCACGTCATTTTTTTCTCAGTTCTTGTATTTCCTGTTCTAAGACATTTTTATGTTTATAAATTCTTTTTATAGACACAAATATTTAAGTAAATGCTCTGTTTGTAATAAACATTTACGGACCTGAATGTCCGAGAAATTTTCATAGAAAATATTCGTCCTCCGACAGGAATCAAACCTGTATCCTATACGGAACCGTCATATAGCCTGACGTAGCTTAACCGATTGAGCCACAGAGAATCGTTCGGTAAGCAAGATCGATTTTACTGCTTTTAAACCACAATCTTCCATGAATCTCTCACGTACACTCATATCTGCTCAATGCGTATCCAAATGTAAACAAATGACGTCACACATTATGATATGGACAAAGTCCGACAATTATTTTAAGACATTTTTATGTTTATACATTATTTTTATAGATACAAATATTTAAGTAAATGCTCTGTTTATAATAAACAGTATTAAACAACATTTACCGGCCTGAATGTCCGAGAAATTTGACAAAAAATATTCGGTTCCGTATAGTATACAGGTTTGATTGCTGTCGGAGGAGGAATATTTTCTATGAAAATTTCTTTGTCTATTTCATAAAGTGTGATTTCCTGTTTTCTATTTCAGTCTTTTGGGCACTTTGACGCGGTGTCATGGTTAGTAAATTTTTCTCCACTAGATCAATTAATCATGAGTACTCCATACTTTCAGCCTTGTGCCATAACTTAGCTAGACATTTTTCCCATCATTTGGGCAATTCCACTTGGTGAAATCGTTTGCAATGTTGTCTCCTTAAACCAATTACAAGTGAATTCGATTCTCATTTGATGTGATATTCTTTTGGTCTTGTGTCGCGTCTAAGCTACGTGTAGAAAACCACCATTTTTACCTTGTTTTTCCCCTTCACTTTTCCCTCATGGCTCTTGCCTCTTGCCTCTCACTTCTTCATTTTCAGATACGGATATGCAATGTAATTAGCCCTGATCTGGCATCTCGTCTGCAGTCGCTCTCGTGCCATCGCCTGCCTCTGTCTTTTTTACAAATACGTTCACGGTAACTGCTCCGATTAGCTGCTTTTGCTGGTTCCAAGACTTCATGGATTTAAGCGCTCAACTAGGCTGGCATCTCGCTCTCACCCTTTCACTGTCGAAACTGTTAAATGTAGCCGTCTCTTCTACTCCCATAGCTTCATGTCTCGCACTTCTCGCCTGTGGAACAGCCTCCCCTTTTCCTGTTTTCCTGATAGCTATAATGTCCAACTATTCAAATGTAATGTCAATCGACGTCTCCAGATGACTTGATCTATCCCCCTATCCTTCTCTTGATCCTTTCCTCTATCACTCCTATTTGTTCTCGCTCCAACTCTCTTTAACCCCTGGCGTGCTAGTGATTTCTCGCCTTGCTTGGGGTGAAACGCTTAAAAAAGAATTCAATATCCCGTTCTTTTTTCTTTTGCTTCTTTTTTATCTCTATTATTTTCTTCCTTTTCTTTCTCTCCTTTTTATATTTTCTCCTCTCTCCTTTTTTTCTCGCCTTTTTCTTTTATTTCACTTTCTTTTACATTTTTTCTCTTTCCTCTTACATATCTCCTTTCTCTTCTCCTGCTCTGCTATTCTTCTACCTTTTCTTTCTATTCTCTTCCATTTCTTTCCCTTCTTGCTTTATTTCACGTTCCTTCGGGATCTGTCTATATCTCTGAGATGAGATATTATGTACACAATTTACATTATTTGGACTATTATCATCATCTTTGTCGCCATATTTATTACAACGTTTCGGCCGTTGTACGCGCGGCCTTTTTCAAGTGGTTGGAATGTCGAACTGAACCCTTTATTTAGCTCACTGAGGTAGATTGTTCTAGTTCCACATGCCATGTTTAATGGATGTCAGTTATCAGTTATATCCTGTTAATTCCCTCTCCAGGTTCTCCACCGCCTTAACCAGATATTGAACTCACACTCTTTGGCTCCTGTCACTGGATCTAACTAACGCCTTTATCCACTGTGCCATGTGTTCATTAGGGTGTGAGTTCAGTAACTGGTTAAGGCGGTGGAGAATTGGTGAGGGGAATTAAAACGAGAGAACTGATTTCAGTGAATACCTTGTTAGTAGCGCGTCTCGGGTTAACATCCGGTGAATCCTGAATCAAATTTAAAATCATGAACGCACAACAATTCACACTAATTCGACTGGATAGTTTCACTCAATAATCACTGTAGTCAGTATCCTGACACCGTTTTTTATACACCTGGCGGAACCCATATATTCATAAGTCCAGTGTGTCACGCTCGAACCTCAGTGTCAGTAGTTACTCATTTTGTCTCTATATTTTTTTAATCCTTGCGCAATTACTAATTATTACATTTTGTGATCGCTGGAGAAAAGATTTGATCGGCAAACTTTCTTTCCTGAAAACCAGACGCAAGAGATCACAGAATATTTATCAAATTCTGCTAAATTTCACTCAGTTAGGTATCGAAGACCTGCCCGATGAGTAGCAGCAAGTCATTGCGAATAATGGTGAATATATTGTTAAAGAAACGATCTATTTAAAGGCGTAGAAACAGGGCCGCAATATGTAGGTTGTGTTGGAAATCCTTATTCTGACAGCAATTTCACGAATTTAATACGCAGGATTAGAGATAGCAGTTCGAACAGTTTACAAGAAGGGGTATTTGATGGGAGGTGGATCGGGGGGACAGCCTATATCCCCTCAAACTATATTTTACTTAAAGGGTATCGATGAGTGGCAAAAACTCATTGCAAATTATGCTAAATATAGACTTGAATAAAATGTAATTGTATTCATTGAAAGAATAATGTTGAGATGTAAATTGAAAATTATTTTGGACGCAACTTATATCTATCTACCTACCTTTCTACCTATCTACCTACCTGCCCGCTTATTTATCTATCAATCTATCTATCTATCTATCACAGTATGTACACACACACAAACATATATATATATATATATATATATATATATATATATATGTGTGTGTGTGTGTCAGAGTCTGTTCATATCTATCAATCTAATTGTTTGTATCTCTATCTCTCTCTCTCTCTCTCTCTATATATATATATATATATATATATATATATATATATATATATATATATTAATGCCTTGAGATACGAGTTTAATTCGTTTTTAGACCGAGCGAGCTCGTAACTCAAAAGACTCGTATCTCGCAAATCAATGTTCCCCATTGAAATTAATGGGAATATTTCCGCTCCGTTCCAGGCCCCTAAAAAGTCTCTTCATATCTATCACAATCTGTTCGTATCTATCTATCTGTCTGTCCTTATTTTCCTATCTATCTATCTATCTATCTATCTATCTATCTATCTATCTATCTATCTATCTATGTATCTCAGTCTGTTTCTGTCTATCTATTTCACTCGTATCTATCTATCTATCTATCTATCTATCAATCTATTTCAGTCTATTCATATTTATCAATTTATCACTGTCTTTTTATATGTATCTATGTGTATCGACATATCTGTCTCAGTCTGTTGCTGTCTATCTCTCTATATATCTATCTATATCTATCTATCTCGGCCATTTCATATCTATCTATTTTTTGTACAATAAAGCGAAGTAAATGTGAAATTATTTACGACTCGACCTTATAGCACGCAGCCGGGTGCTCTTTCACGATCAGTCTACATAAAATCTTCGGTAATTCTATTCTTACACGCGACCGCTATTAAAATCATTAATATTGCAAACCCCTTCTTCCGTTGTCTTGACTTCGCCATTTCACAGTAAATGCTGCAACATCCTGAGTGGATTATGAACGTTGTGATCGGACTCTTGTTGAACTTGGATGAGTTACTTATCTGACAGCCTTAATGATGGACCAACTGTCCATTCTCTGCATCCGAATTGCCGGATGTGACTTGTCAGGTAGATGTGTCATGGCAGTAAGAGTTTGAAGTCTCCGATTGAGGGCAAATCTTACTCCACAATTCAAAGTCTAAACTCAATAATAATAATAATAATAATAATAATAATAATAATAATAATAATTTAGTTTTATTTTATTCTTTTGACAAAAAGGTTCAATAGAAAATATCAAGATGACTTTTCTGACCGTAGGTCTCTTATTGGAAGCCGGAAGGAATTAAATATACAACTTAAATAAATAAATAATAATAATAATAACAATAATAATAATAATAATAATAATAATAATTGAAATACGACCTGTAACAATTTTGAGGGACTTTACAATACACTCAGACAGAACAATCAAAGCGCACCCCCCAAACATTATAAGCAAAGACCACGAAAACAGAACGTGCTCTTTTTATTGACATGGCAGCCCCTGCAGTTTGTAATGTATCTTTTACGATCTTAAAAAAATCTATCAAAACACAAGGGACCTGAAGTGAAAATCTCAAAAATGTGACACACGAGGACATAAATTCTGACATTAGATCTCCGGTTGGGACCCGGAATGAAATGTGTATACAACAGAAATTAAAGAAAAAGATAATAATATACTCCCAATGAGGACCCTAAATAAATTTCCTTTTCGATTCTATCTCTGAGATGAACTCTGACAATTGTCCCAATCTCCATATAATATTATTTCTTACATTATTTTTTTTTCGGTTTTATTAGTCTTAACAGTTTCCCTCCTAGTCTCTCTGCGAAAAGGCACGGCAGATTTTAGCAATTCAATATGGCTGTCCTCAAGGGATTCAGCTTCCTTTCTCTTCACAATTTCTACTCGATGACATTAAAGCTTCCGGTTAGCTTAAATGCTTACTCTACTGAACCTTGTGAGTTGGATGGCAGTTTTACTGTACAATAATATTCTTCCCAATGACCAAATAACATCAGCATATCTGACTTTGTTATTCACCTTTCCCAAGTCTTTGCTTTCTGTTCCGTTTTTATCTCCCCTTTTTAGCCGCCATCTTAGATTTTCTTTCTCTTTATTTTTATAATTCTTGTGCATGTTTTCTTGTTTGAAATACGTCTGCATTTTTTCTCTATGTCTTTCTTTTTTTTACTTTAATTATTTATTGTATTTTCTTATTTATCTTCATTCGTTTATTTATTTCTGTTTTATTTTTTCTTTCAGTCGCTCAGATTTCTTTCCCCAAACATTAGCTTAGTTCACCTTCTTTAGTATTCCAGCTTTAGTTTTCAACTATTTTCTTTCCTTCATTTTGGCATTGTTTTTATTCCTCTGATTTTTACTGGCAACCCAACTTTTCTTTCTTCTTCTCTCCTTCTCTTTTCGACTTTTTCCATTCTTCATTCCCTCATTTTTCTTATCTTTTCTCTTCAATTAATCTTTCGCTCTTCAATTTTTTTCTCTTTTTTCCATCGTCATATTCTTGTTCTTTCTTTTTTCTTTTTATACCTTTCTTTCCTGGTACATTTTCTTCTTCTTCCTTTTTATTTTTTCTTTCTTTTATTTTCTTATTTGTCTTTCTTCAACTATATCTTATTCTTCTCTCATTTAACTCTATCCTCTTCTTGTTCTTCTAAGCTTATTTTTCTTCTAGTTGTTTGTTTTGTTTCTCCATTGTCTGATCTTCGCTTCTTATATTAATTCTTCTTTTTCTACTTCTTTCTTTTTCCACTACATTTTCTTCTTCTTCTTCTTCTTCTTTGTTTTTTGGTTGTTTCTTTCTTTCTATTTTTCTTTCTTTCTTTTATTCTTTCTTTCATTTTTTTTACTTTAATATCTAATTCCATCTTCCTTTCTCTTCACCCACCATTTTCTTGCCTTTTCTTATATATATATCTTTTCTTCTAATGACCTCTACTCTATTTTGTTTCATTTTCTTTATTTTCGCTTAACTTCTTCCTTTTTTTCCTTCTACCTTTCCTACGTTATATTCTACTTGTTCTTTGACGTGTTTCTTTTTCTTCTTCTCTTTAATTCTACCTCCTTCATATATTTTCTTCTCTTTCTTTTTCTTCTACTTCATTGATTTACTTACTTATTGTTTTTCTTTATTAATATTATTCTTATTCATGTTTAATTACTTCTTTCTTTTTCTACTGCTACATTTCTTTTCATCTTCTCTTCTTTTTCTATTATTTTCCTACTTCTTCTTTGCTTTCCTATTTTTCCTTATTTCTTTTAATTTTACCTTCTTCTTTTTCTTCTGTTTCTTTTTCGTCTACGTCTTTACTTCCTCTTTGTTTTTTTCCTTCTTATTCTTATTATTTTTATTCCTGCTTTCTTTCTTTCTTCTTCTCCCTTTCTTTCTACCTTCTTCTTCTGTTTTTTTTTTCGTTTCCTTCCTTTTCTCCACCATATTCTTCATGCCGCCAGCAACAGCAGAATGCTAGGTGTTGAAAGGAACGTCTTAATCTCATCTTGTCTCGGTTGACATGTTCCTATGTTCACCTTTTAAGCGTATTGATCTTGTTTTGTCTAGCTGGCAGGGTTTATCCCCTCCATTTTCCTCATTGCCATATCCGTTCGTCCGTTCGTCACTTTTTCCGATCGAACGCCAGATCTTTCTTCATCCGGTCGCCATTTTGTTTTCTTTTATTCTATTTTTGCGAACGTTCATCATCACTTCCTATTCCGTCCTGCGCCGAAACCTGCGCCGTGAACCCAACACAGATTCGCATTTGCTTCTATTTTATTTTCTACTCCTCTCCCCACATTTGTCCGAAGTCCTTTTACATATCTTCTCTTGCGACGGTTTCTTGATATGTATGTTGTCAGAGATTTTACACTTAAATTTGCTGCACTCAGCATCAGACATTTTTTTTCGTGAATCTGTTACTTGTCTATTAGAAAGTTAGGATTCTCTATGATAAAGTGTTATGGGCAATGTTTTTACTGATTGTTGCTGTTTAGACTTGTCTTTCCTTTCGTTTTTTTTTGTTTTCAGTCATATACAAAATGATAGACAAGATATTATTTCTGAAGAGACACATTACATCTGTTGAGATTTTTTTTTTAAGCGTTTCACCCCAAGCAAGGCAGGAAGCCACTAGCACGCAAGGGATTAAAGAGAGTTGGAGCGAGAGCAAATAGGAATGATAGAGGAAAGCATGAAGAGAAGGATAGGGGATAGATCAAGTCGTCTGGAGACATCAATTGACATTACATTTAAATAGTTGGAGACTATTTCTATCAGGGAAACAAGAAAAGGGGAGTGAATTCCACAGGAAAGAGGTGCGAGACATGAAGCTATTTGAGTAGAAGAGACGGCTACATTTAATAGTTTTGACAATGAAAGGGTGAGAGCGAGATGCCAGCCTAGTTGAACTCTTAAATCCATGAAGTCTTGGAACCAGGGAAAGCAGCTCATCGGAGCAGTTACCATGAAAGTATTTGGGAAAAAGACAGAGAGAGGCGATGGCACGTCTGAGAGAGAGTGACTGCAGGTGCGATGCCAGATCAGGGCCAATTACATTGCATATCCGTCTCTTGATTTTATCCCAGGATCTTTAGACAAACAGAAGGGATTCCAGATCCTATATGGCAGCAATACTCCATGCAAGGGCGAATGGTTGATTTGTAGATTTGAAGGATAAACTCCTGCGAGAAAAATGTCCTGGCGCGGCACTTACCTTGCGTTTGACGATGCTATTGACTCAATGTATTTGTTCCATCTCAAGTCAACAATGTGAGACCGACCAGTCGCAAAGATGTGCTCTCGTGGATTTGAGCGTCAGTCAGTCTAATGGGAGGCAGGGATGGTTCTCTGTTGTGAGTAATAGGGAGCAGTTTTGTTTTTGAGGCATTAAAGTTAACCAGACAATTCCTACCCCAGTCCACAACCGATTTGAGGTCCTTTTCGGGACAAACGGCTAGGTTAGTTTTGTCAGCGACACTAGATTTGTTTTTGAGGCAGGAGTAAATATTAGTGTCGTCCGCATAGATGCCTACTTAGAAACCTATGACATCAGGAAGATCGTCAATGAAGATAAGGAACAGAGTAGGTCTTAGGATGGAGCCTTGTCTGATTTAAGAATTAATTTATATAGATTTATGAATTATTTCTTCATTTTATAATCGAGTTCACCCCAAGCAATGTAATAAATCTTCCAAAACGCAAGGGGTTACTGGATATGGAAGAGTTAGAAACATGAACATTTCAAAGAACAGAGAACATAGGAAGTGTAATCTTGAGGATAGTAGTTAGCGATTAACATTGCTTTTAAATTTTTACCGATCAAAATTGGCTGGAAAGCATGGAGACGAAAAGGAGTTCCACAAGGGAGAAGTGCAAGGAAATAAACTGTTAACATAGAATTTACAGTTACATATAGCTAGTTCAACTGTAAATTTGTGAGACCTGTCACCAGTCTAATACTGCGCTTAAAATGGAACGCTCTTGGTACCATAGCGAAGGGCACACCTGGACAATAACAATGAAAGGATTTAGAGAAAAGTCACAGGGAGGCAACGTTACGGCGATGGGAAAGTGACTGAAGCCGAGTCGCCATATCAGATATTGCTGATTCTTGTTTGGATTTTGACATTTAAATTGAATTTTGGGCTCATTTATTTGCTGATGAATATGCATTATATCTTCTTGCAGTTTATGCATAGTCCCTTCTTCTCGATCTCCTTCGCTACCTTCTGTAGGGTGTTTTATGGTTTCCTTTCCGTTTCTGCTATCGGCACTGTGTCATCTGCATATTTTATGTTGTTAATATTGTTGACTGCCAACGATACGTCTCAGAATTTACCTCGCTGTATCGGTTGAATAATTCCGGTGAGAAGACACGTCTTTGCCTTATACCTCTTTCTAATTTTGTATATCTGCTGAACTCATTTTTCATCCGTATGCAGGCTGTTTGCTGCCAGTAGAGATTTTTGATTATTCCAATGTTTTTCCCAAATATGTTAATGTAGCTGAGCGGCTCTAACATATCTTTGTGGCGTACGACTTTGCGTAGTTTATAAAACACAAGCACACGTTCTTCTGCATTTGTAATGCCCTTTCTCATAACACACACAGATATAAATATATATATATATATATATTTTAAGTTTATCACCCCAAGCAAGGCTGGAAGCCACTAGCACGCAAGGGGTTACAGAAGGTTTGGAGGAAGAGCAGATAAGAGTGGTAAAGGAGAGGATGTGGAGAAAGATAGTGGATCGATCAAGGCAAGGGGTTTACAGAAGATTTGGAGCGAGAGCAGATAGGAATGAAAGGTGAAAGGATGTGGAGAAGGGAAGTGGATAGATCAAGGCAACTGGAGATGTCGATTGACGTTACACTTAAATAGTTGGAGATTGTATTTGTCAGGGAAACATGAATAAGGAAGGGAGTTCCACAGGCGAGATGTGCGAGACATGAAGCTATATATATATATATATATATATATATAGTGCAATATGCGTACCTAAACGAGGAATTAAGATAATCTTCAAACACATATCTACAAATTTTAATAATTCTTATTTATTTAGCATTATTTATGAAGGGCGACACAATGCGTGGACATGAGAATTAAACAGCACGTTCCTACCAAAATTAGGAACCACACGTTGCCGTTGAATGGACTCGTCCCAAACACCTACGGTTCCCCCATATATGAGCACCTATTAAAGAGCAGATTTTGTTCAGCTAATTTTTAGTGTTGACAGGTTCACCGTGTTGTCCCAGTCACACTCGTTATTTCACCTTAAGGTGCTGGAGGCACTTTACATCGGGTCCCGCAGGCCTTCCTTGTGCAAACAACGTGAGTGTTTGTTGGGGATCGCTGTCATTTGCCTCTAGCACCTTTTGCTCATAATTCTTTTTCTCCTCCTCCACATTTCCTTTTCATTGTACATTTTGTGTTTTTTAATTTGAATTAAATCTCCCGTTGGAATACTGAAGAGCGGGAGCGAAACCGGTTGCTTCGCCCGTTTTAATATGTTTAGTAATATCAAGCTTCACACTTTTATTACTGTGATAAAATTTTGTACCTTCAAAAATATCTTTAAATATATATATATATATGTGTGTGTGTGTGTGTGTGTGTGTGTGTGTGTGTGTGTGTGTGAGTGTGTGTGTGTGTGTGTGTGTGTGTGTGTTAAATAATGATCCTAGCACCAAAGCAAGTCAATCATTAAGTTGCTCACGTCTAATGTGCTCAAGGTACAAAAACAAAATATTTATCAATAGGTAAATAAAGTTCTAATCGCAAAAATACTGAAATTTTCGTCAGATAAAAATTTTCACTTCATTGACACACACATATTAAAAATAAGATAGATCTTGGAATCGTTTTTGTGTGTAATGTGGATTTTTTAACAAATATATATCATACTTTATTTTCCATAATTTTGCTACACGCGTTTCCGGTCTCGCGAAATCTTCAGGCAAATAGTGGATATTTCCAAATATTATTAAAATGAATTAATTTTCCTCATGATTTTCGATATCAAACATTCTCTCTATTGGGCAGTAGTGACACAAATGTCTTTTGGGACAGTTGGTAAGAATGTTCTTCTGCGTGAAGGTAAATAAAACAATTAAGATTGGTCTGGGAAAGGGTGAGGAAAGATATCTGTATTCTCATCTTTTAATGACTCCTGTATGTTCTTAGATCTATTTCCATGTTTGTGCATTGTGTGTGCGTTTTTGGTAGTATTTGTCATCGTGACCGAGGGTTTGAGTTTATTGGTTTTGTTCAGATTGTTGATCATTCTCGCACAGAAACTGTAACTAAGGTCTGCTCAAAATAGATGCAGTATTTGTTGAACAAACACAAAATGTGTTTGGAAGATGGGTATCCTCAAATACGAGTGTTCAACTATTATATATTATCCGTGACCGCTAGCACGTCTCTGAGATTCATTCATACACGATGCTATCTACTGTGACAGAGAAGAGAGTCTGGAAAACACACACACACGTATATTTTTTATTATTGAAATTGAAGTGGATCTGAGTAGCGAAATTAGATCAGATTATTTTTGTTTACTGCTGGGAAATCTGATCGAAGGAAAAAGTTGTACCCAATGAAATTTGGGTCATTAGGAGACAATGGAGATGGTCGAAATAATTTTTATCGATTAAAATTATAAATAGAACTTAGTAAGCTATGAGGAACTTTGGAATTCACATGATTTTGGTTGAACGTAGCCAGAACCCGTTATAATCGCGTGTAAAGTAGTAGGACCAAGGGTCGATTATGATAAGCCAGGTTTATCTATATAAACGCGTAGTTATGCTGAAAAAGTGGTAGTTTTTGGCTCGTCTGTCTTCGAGTTCAGTCGATCGAGCTGGGTGGAGAGATGTCGGAGATTGAAAGTGAGTAGTGTTGAATTGAAGGCTCGAAGAATTATGAAAGAGACGTCAGAAATGGGAACAAAACGCCCGCTAACATGTTCTGTTGATAGAAGAACGAAGAAGCGAGTTACACCTCCAACATCTACGATTACAACTGCTACTATTATTACTACCACGGAAACGTCGAACAAGCCACCACTCTCCTTTAACGACATTACACTAAGTATTTTCTTTTGTTTTGTTGATCATCGTTCATATCCGAGAGACTGGAGATCATTCTTGAAGAGAAATGAGAGAATTTTGCCCGAGCAAGACGAATTATTCTGTCTCCTTGCAGACGGGAGAGACAGATCGGAATGAAGCGTCCGCTAACATGTACTGTTGATATAAGTACCGATGCTTCTGCTACCACGAAGATTACTACTACAGTTACTACTGCGAGTCGAGTCGGAGACTCAAGGGTGAGAAGAAATGACGTCAGGGATTGGAACGAAGCATCCGCTAGTATGTACTGTAAATATAATTACCGCTGCTACTGCTACCACGAAAATTATTACTACTGTTACTACTGCCGAGGTGGAACGCAACTATATACTTTAAGCCGCACACAGAAATTTTTATCTCTCCATCGCAAGAGTCGTATATCGTTCTGAGACGATTTAACAACAAGTTAATCACAACCTACTCTCTCTCTCTCTCTCTCTCTCTCTCTCTCTCTCTCTCTCTCTCTCTCTCTGTCTAGAATCCAGTGTATGAGTTTTTACGTCAATTAATTTTCTTTTCTGTAACCCGTTTCTTTTCTATACTATACAATTCAACCATTGAATAGTTGTTTGTCCGGCTTCTGTATATATATATATATATATATATATATATATATATATATACATATATATATATATATATATATATATATATTTGGTGCATTCTAAATTTCTTAGCAGAGACTCTACAGCCGTGTCTACATCTTCAGTGGACCGTGAATGGATGAACATCACTTCTGCTTTCTGGATCAAACCAAACACAACGTGGGCAGGAAGCAGGATTAAACCAGTGGGCCGGTTGAATGGTCTACGAATGCTCAGGGGACCTACGGCCACTCCCTTAAGTGCGGTTAAGACCGAGTAGACACCTCAACCTAGAGAGTAAGACGTCGGAGGTTGAGGGGCTGGGGCGAAAGTGTTAGTCTGGTGGCCGTGACCAGGATATACCCGTGGGAGTTACCACGGTCGTCTGAAAGAGGAGAGGTTGCATTTGTTTTGTCCAGTCGGGACCAAGTAAGACCAGAAAGGACTCAAGTCTTCGGACTATATTGGCTTAAAAGGGACATAAGGGGGAAAAGAGAAGGAAGCAAAAGAAGGAGGAAAAAGAATCAAAACACGGAGCGGCGGACCTCAGTAAGTCACTTTTTGGTTTCCTTTGTTCGCTCATTGGACTTATATATTGTTGATCCTGTTTTGACTTTGTCAACGTGGTACGCAGTTGAAGCGCCACCACCGTGTTAAGTATTTTTCCTGTCGTTCTGTCGTTGAAAGTGGTAGTTGACAAGACGCTAGAATGAGCGTAGCAGGATCAGACGCCACAGATGACTTGACGACTTTGGAGTCCCCGAAATATCGATGCGTTTCAGGAGGCTGATAGGTATCATGAAGCTACCTACTTATAAAGGAAACCCTGCGGACCTGCACGGATGGATTCTGTCCATTCAGAAGAAGCAGGTGATCTATGGCCTCTCGGACCAAGAAATGGTGTTCCTAGCTTACGAAGCCGCAGCGGGGCAGGTTTCCAAGTTGATAGGGGAGTGGTATAAAAAAAACCCGGTCCTGGCTCTGGTGTGGCAATACGCAAGGTAGCGTACGGCCATTGGGACAGTCAGGAAATTATTCCGGCTGCAGCAACATGAAGAAGAGACTAATAAGGGGATAGAGGCGTTAGCTTGTCCGGAGTTGGCGACTTGGGACAGTGGTCCTATTCAGCCCATGTTGGCCGATGTGTAACAGGGACAGGGACCCGAGGGGCGACGTTCTGAAGGGGGAACCGGTCAGCCTGGCCGCAGCTATAGATGCGGCTCGGACCAGCGAACTACTCTGGGATAGAATGAGGGGTGTAGGTAGGAATCCCCGGGGGGGGCAAAGTAGTGATGAAATAAAGAACGGGGAGCGGATCCAGATACGGGACCAGAAAAAAGAGGTGGAACAAGACTGAAAGGCTGAGGTAGTTCCAAATAGGAGAGCCTGGGACCTGCGTTATGGGTTTGACAATCCTACACCGGGCCGATATGGGTTGATGTACTGGACTTGCAAGTATGGTGTGCATCGGGCTCGCGACTGTCCGACAAACTATGGAGGCGACCCAAGGTCTTTGGGGCCGAACTGCACAACTTGTGGCGAGTTCGGCCCAAGGCTCGGTGGTGTAGGCAGAAGGGGACCGTAAACTGGGGATAAGGCGACTTAATACGCTGGTGCCCCCTACCGATAAGGAAAAGGGTCCGGGAAACGCCGATGGGTCACCCGTGAAAAAGTAAGAGGCAAGGTGGCCCCAGTGCAATTAAGACCTCTGAGATGCTGGACATGTGGTTTGCTTGGGCACTTTTCGGCGAATTGTAAGGAGCGAAGGTGTTGGCGCTGTGGAGGTGCGGGTCACCTGAGACGAACATATTTTCACAGGAGAAAGATGGACTACACTGAACGGAACAACCCTAACTCGAATAGAGGGGAGAAATGGGTTGTTAGTCCGAGAAAAGAGAGTCATCCGAGCTCTACCCTACCCAGGAGGGCCCCTAGACAGAAATTGGAGCCCCTAGAAAAAGGTGAACTCCTGTCACTGACTCTCATGTTTCGGTTGTCGAGAAAACGGGAAGGAGGAAGAGAACATACGGAAAGGAGAAAGGCACAGGTATAACGTTTGCTGAAGGAAGGGCCAGACTTCACCTGTAATGTGTTGCTGGGAGACAAGAAGGTAAAGGCCCTTGTCGATACTGGAGCTTCAGTGTCACTGGTTAGCTCCAAGGTTTTTAGACAGTTGGAACTGAAAACGAGGCTTAGCCCCGTCGATCTACTAATAAGTCAGGCTGATAGTAGCAGGATGAGGATAGAGGGTATGACGTGGCTACCTTTCCAGTTGGCATGAACCAGAGGTAAACTTAAGGTTTATGTGGCATCTGACTTGTGGGGTGAGCTAATTTTGGGGAGTGACTGGCTTAGGCAGAATAAGGCACAGACCCCTTTCGAACCCGCCACCCTAACATTGGGCGGGATAAGGGATACTGTTGGGAGAGGATAATTATGAACCAGTGGTGTCTCAGACAGATATAAAGCTTCCCCCTAGGACTACTGTATCTGGGCAGGGCAAGAATATAACAGAAGGAGTGCTGAACAGTGACATGTACCAAGTGGCCCCTACTGATAGGTATGATAATAGTGAAGGGGAAATAACCGTGAGTGAGTCGTTGGTGAAGAAGTCAGGGACCGTTCTCTTACTGTTAACCAATACTGCCAATAAAACTATTAAAATAAAGCAGGGAGAGGGGCTAGCACAAGCGTGCCCAGTGAGAGAAGTTGAACAGGTGAGAGTATGGAATCACAATAGGCCTGGGAATAAGACATGATAAGACAATATGAAGATATAACAGTCCCTTAGCCTTATAGGAGGAAATTGAGGGGGTTGCTGAACGGTAATCGGAAGGTAATAGCCATTGCTGATAAGGAACTGGGACAGACGGAGACAGTTGAAATGAAAGTAGACACGGGTAATGACCTGCCTATTAAGTTAAGACCGTATAGGACCCCAATACACAAAAGAAATTTAGTAGAGGACGCAGTGAATGAAATGATAGAATCAGGGATAATCGAAAGATCCAAATCTCCCTGGAGTTTTCCAATAGTGATTGTTGAAATGAAGGATAGAGTGCATAGGTTTTGTGTGAATTTTCGTCAATTAAATGCCATTACGAAACCGCTGGCAGTGCCCCTCCCCTTGATTGATGATATTCTAGCTCTTTTAGGAAAGTCTAAATGTTTTTCAACCTTGGATTTGAGGTCGGGATATTGGCAGGTAGCACTTAGCCAAAAGCATCAGGAAAAGGCCGTTTTTACCTGCCACATGGGTCTCTTCAATTTTAGGCTTATGCCGTTTGGGCTGGCAAACGCCCCGGGTGTATTTAGTCAGTCAATGTCCATCGTATTGAATGGCACTGAGGCATTTGCCATGGCGTATGTATATGACATCATGGTGTTTTCAAAATCACCGGAGGAGCATTTTAAACATCTGCAGAAGGTGTTCGATAGGTTAAGGGAACATAGATTGAAGTCGGTTAGAGAGAGCGTATCTATACTCAATGTTACTAGGCTGAAATTGGCTAAGAATAGAGGGAGTATCAATTGGTTGATTTCTCACCTACAGGTTTTTAGAAAGGAAGTGATAAATGTAACCACGTCTGTAACAACCGGATTACAGAAAGTATAGGGGATTTTGCAAAGGTATTTTCAATTATTAGCTATAATGAGTAAGGTACGTCAAACAAGTCTTTCTTTAACGGTGTTGTTAGAACATGTAAGAGCACAATTAGACATGCTGTCGCTGGGACACCTGTCTCCGAGTATAATTCCAGAACGATTAAGAGAAGTTTGAAGAGAATGAGGCTTTGTTAGAGCTGGTAGGAACGAATGCAAGTGGATGGACGGGATAGTGGGAACCCATTGTAAGAGAGATTCCTAAGATGTCGCTAGAAAAGATGCCGGCGTTGTTAAGGCCAATCGATAAAATTGCTCTTGGACGGTTGAAGCCGGAGTTAGATAAGATAGGTACGCCGAATTCGGGCTGGAGAGAGAATGGGGTTGCTATAATAACCTGGCCGACCGTTGTGGGAATAATACTAATGATAGTCGTGGCCTTCCTGGTTTGGTGTTGGTTGACGAGGCGTGCGGTGTTGTCAACCGGGCAGAAAAAACTGGCACCAGTGAAGGAGGGATTCCAGTTAGTGCACTTTACCAAGGTAGGTCCGACCCGAGTGCATTGGGACCCCTAACTGATATTGAAGTAGAGTCCACGGTTGTCGTGGAAGGACCTGAACCAACAAAAGATTCGACAAAGCCTGTTGTGAAGGCGAGACAATATCGGAGGGACAGATTTACGAAATAAATCGATTGTTTTTAATTTTTTGTAATGAGATTGAAATAATTGGTAAGGAGTTTTGCGAACTCCAATGATAAGCAAGGAAAGAACACTCGAACTAGTGAACTATGTGAAAAGGTTCTACTGCACGAGATCACCACAACAGTGAACTTTAACCGGAAGTTGCATGTACATATGTATCGTAAGGACAATGAAAATGTAAATGGGCATAATGAGCCCTAAGAGGAACTGAGGACTCTACCTTTGCATGCTGGAAGAGAGGTATGTTTGAGTAGACCCCTAGTAAGAAGCATGTTGGACTGAGTTTTCTCATATTTTGTTGATATGAAAGCTCGTGTATCATTTCCTAGTAAATGACAGATAGGTAAGGGAGGAAATGTGACAGAGAAGAGAGTCGGGAAAACACACACACGTATATTTTTTATTGAAATTGGAGTGGATCTGAGTAGCGAAATTAGATCAGAGCATTTTTGTTTACTGATGGGAAATCTGATCTAGGGTAGGAGTTGTACCCATTTGGAATTGGGTCATTAGAAGACAATGTAAATGGTCGAAATAATTTTATTGGTTAAATTTATAAATAGAACTTAGTAAGCTATGAGGAACTTTGGAATTCACATGATTTGGTTGAACGTAGCCAGAACCCGTTATAATCACGTGCGAAGTAGTAGGGCCAAGGGTCGATTATGATCAGCCAGGTTTATCTATATCAACGCGTAGTTATTCTGAAAAAAGTTGTAGTTTTTGGCTCGTGTGTCTTCTAGTGCAGTCGAGCTGGGTGGGGAGATGTCGGAGATTGAAAGTCAGCAGAGTTGAATTGAAGGTTCGAAGAAGTACGAAAGTGACGTCAGAAATGGGAACAAAACGCCCGCTAACATGTGTTGTGGATATAAGAACGAAGAAGCAAATTACTCCTCCAACATCTAAGATTACTACTGCTACTATTATTACTGCCACTGGGAACGGAAACATTGAACAAACCACCACTCTCCTTTAACGAAATTACACGAAGTATTTTCTTTTGTTTTGTTGATCATCGTTCATATCCGAGAGACTGGAGATCATTCTTGAAGAGAGATGAGAGAATTTGGCCCGAGCAAGAAGAATTATTCTCTCTGTCTCCTTGCAGACGGAAGAGGCAGACGGAAGAGAGAGTCATTGGAGAGTCAAGATGGAGGGTGAGAGGAAGTGACGTCAGAGATCGGAACGAAACGTCTGCTAACGTGTACTGTTGATATAAGTACCGCTGCTTCTGCTACCACGAATATTACTAAAACTGTTACTACTGCGAGTTGGAGACGCGAGGGTGAGAGGAAGTCTAGAATCCAGTGTATGATTTTTTACGTCAATTACTATTCTTTTCTGTAACCCGTATTCTTTTCTGCTATAAAAAAACATTAACAATTTAACCACTGAAAAGCTGTTTGTCCGGCTTCTGCAGATATATATATATATATATATATATATATATATATATATATATATATATATATATATATATATATATATATATTAGTGCATTATAAATTTCTTAGCACAGACTATCCAACCATGTCTACATCTTCAGTCGACCGTGAATGGTTGAACATCACTTCTGCTTTCTGGATCAAACCAAACACAACGTGGGCAGGAAGCAGGATTAAACCAGTGGACTGGTCGAATGTTCTACAGATGCTCAGGGGACCTACGGCCACTCCCTTATTTTTGGTTAAGACCGAGTAGACACCTCAACCTAGAGAGTCTGACGTCGGAGTTTGAGGTGCCAGGGCGAAAGTGTTAGACTTCAGGCACTCGGTATGAACAGTTCGTTACAAAATTTTGAATTATTATATATCTAGTTATCACAATGTTGACGTCGTTATATATGATGCTGGGATTATACTTTATTTAATTAGAAAATTTAAAAATTATATTTGGCAATTAAAATAAGCGGGATTTATATATGTGTGTAAAAAAAGAAAATTAAAAAATTTTTAATTAATTTACATCTTCTTATTAAAACATATATATATATATATATATATATATATATATATAGACAAGCAATTAATGAAAGAGCTAGCGTGTCTACACACAGCATCCCCAATGCTGACTTTTATGTGGCTATCAATCATCAGGTGTAAATCTATAGATTTACACTTGAATGTATTTCAGCCGCCGACTGATACTAAGAGATGTGAACTTTGCTGGTAGAAACGCAAGCTATTTCATTATTTTTCAAGTCGAAGTGAGCTTTGTGTTTTTTTGGTGGGGACGTTGAGCTCTTAGTCTTTTACCATAGGACGTATTTTTGCATTTTTTTCATTGTATGATATATATATATATATATATATATATATATATATATATATATATATATATATATATATATATGTGTGTGTGTGTGTGTGTGTGTGTGTGTGGAGAGAGCGATTTTTTCTTCACAAAATGGTGAAGCAGCCTCTGAATTAGGAAACAATTTTCTTTTCTTTCTTTTGGTCATTATTGACCTAAAGCCAATTTTTGTATTTTGATTGTCTTCTTTGTTGGAGTATTTTTTTCCTTTGTGCGTTTTGCTTACTTATCAGCGGTGAAAGTTTCCTTGAAATTTGCTACATCAAAGAAAGTCTTCTGAAAAAGATATATGAAAAAAAGTATTTCGTAGGCAATTTCCGTTCGCCCCCACCCCCCAAATACAACAAAAATGAAACAAAGAAATTAATGAAAGAATCTATGAGTACAAAAATCTAGTTACTTAAAGTATATGTGTTCCTCATCTTGCACTTCATAGCTTTCTCCTCCCGGATTATTGACAACATCCAGTGCATTTTCTTATTCATTATTTATTTTACTCTACCAGTTCTTAATCTCCTTCTCACCAGCATAATCATTAGTAGTATTAACAGTAGTAGTAGTAGTAGTAGTAGTAGTAGTAGTAGTATTTCCTTTGATTTCTGTTGTATACATATTTCCTTCCACGTCCCAAACAGAGACCGAAGGTCAGAAATGGCTTCATGACATTTTCTACTGATAATTTTTAAAAAAATATAAATAAATAAAACTTACAGTTCTTCATTTTCTTCTCATCATCTACATTATTATTATTATTATTATTATTATTATTATTATTATTATTATTATTAATATTATTATTATTATTATTATTATTATTATTATTTCCTTTGTTTTCTGTTGTATACGCATTTCTTTCCGGGTGCCAACCAGAGACCTAAGTTCAGAAATTACTTCATAACATTTTCTATTGAACATTTTTGTAAAAAATAAAATATAAGATCACACACATTTTACATTTATCACAAACGGTTGTATACGTGAATCACAACTGCAGTGACTGCAATATGAATAAGAAAGCACATTCTATTCTTGAGGTCTTTGATCGCGATGTCTGGGCAATTAGCTTTCATTGTTCTGTCTGTGTGTATTGGAAAGTCCCATAAAATAGTCACAGGTTCTATCTCTGTAACCGGGTCTGGGTGATGTTCATACAAGGTACTTATAGTTAACTTCCCGTAAAAGCTGCATAATTTCTAGTGCGTATATTGGCCCATTCTGTCATATTCGGTTCGTGCTAACACCGTGCAACCTAATACAAGATTGTTGTTGCTGGATATTTATCAAAATCTGCATTTGAAGTCAACACAATTTTTCAGTATGTTCCTTGGTAATTCCTAGTTAGCAAGCATTGGTCATGTGCAGCAAGAATTATTATTATTATTATTATTATTATTATTATTATTATTATTATTATTATTATTATTCCTGCTTTGTATCCTGTAGGTCCTATAGGAGAATTATTATTTAACTGATAGCACTTTTCTTAGTATATGCGATTTTCCTAGCAGAGCGATTTTCTGGGCAACTTGTATGTTGATGTTACCTAAGACACTGTTAGTAAAATTGCCCATTCCTTTTGTCACGCGGTCCAGAGATCCGATTACCATTGTTACAGTCTAAGTCTTCATTCCTTACATACTGTTAATCTCGATCACCAGGTCCTCGTATTTGGACAATTTCTCTATAATTTTCATGTAGATGTTTCTGTCAAATGGTACTTCTATGTCAATAAGCATACAATTCCTGACTTTCTTGTCTTTTATGATAATATCAGGTCTGTTGGCGTTTATTCCCTTGTCTGTTCGCATTGGCATGTTCCAGAGCATAGTTATATCATTATTATGGGTAACTGTGTCAGGTTGGTGTTCATACCATCTCTCAATGGTTTCGCAATTGTACCTTTTGTATATCTTCCAGTGCACATACGTCGTTACCTTCTTATGTCTATGAGTATATTCATTTTTTGCTAGTTCCGGACATCCTGAGATAATATGATCGACAGTTTCATCATATTTTCCGCAGATCCTGCATTTCGGGTTAGTTCCATCCTTGATTATGTGACAGTGACAGGATCTGATTATGAGACTTTAGTCCTGAGCTGCAATAATGAGTCCTTATGTCTCAGCTTTCAACCCGGTGCTCCTCAGCCACTAACGTGTTTTCTGTTGGTTCATTGTTGTTATTAACTACAGCGATAAAATCTTCATTTATAAGCGTTTGGATCCCAAGGAGACACGACGTGCTTCAAGAGACTCGATTTTCAACGGAATTTTCTTTGACTTTTCCTCTTTTTCTTTTTTGTGTTCAATAATATGAAACTATATTCAAATCACCCTAATCCTGTTATTACACGAATATATGTTACCCATAAATACTATTAATATATAGATACTAATAACATTTTTAAAAAAATGTTTATTATAAGTGTTTTTATTGTATGGCTTATAATTTCTTTTATAAATTACTAATAAATAAATAACAAAAGACCATTAAAAAATAACCAATAAGTTACCATCACCGCAATCACTACCGCTATCATCATAACCATTAACACCATTATTATTATTATTATTATTATTATTATTATTATTATAGTTACGTTCACTTAATACAATTCATTTGGACGGCATGAACTGATCGCTTCATTTTTGGGTCATAGACTTGTCGTACCGACAGTGTAGAAAAAAGGGATAATTTCTAATTCAAAAGCTTGGAGAAGGCAATAATTGTGTCAATACACAATTTACAGGTATAGAAATAAAGAAAACAATAGAAATGATAATAATTCACGTTCGTTTTTTGTGATTACAATTCTTTATTATACTTTTCATGTCTTCTTCATTTCTTTTTTCTCTGTTGCTATTTCTTTCTACTTATGTAAATCTTTCTTTCTTTTTGGTTTATTTCCTACTGCATTTCAATTCTGCAGATTTGTTATCCCCCCCCCGCCACCTTTACTGTTGCGCCTGCTTATGGTTCTCTACTTTTATTGGTTGCGTTATATGTCTTTTCTGCATCTTGCCTCCAGATATTCATTCTATAAATTATCATCTTTTTCCTCATGATTTTCCTTCGCCAATTTTCTTTCACACATATTATTCGTTCTCTCTCTCTCTCTCTCTCTCTCTCTCTCTCTCTCTCTCTCTCTCTCTCTCTCTCTCTCTCTCTCTCTCATCTCATCTCATTTCATCTGTTTCTTCCCTTTATATCATTCATCGATATTTTCATTTTTTATTCTTTCCATTTTTTCCTTTATTTGATAAAATTTGGAGCCGCCTCTCTGTCTCACACACACGCGCACACACGCACACACATACACATATATATATATTGCTTTTCATAATATATATATATATACATTGCATTTCTCTTCAACTGAAATTAAGTCTCCGCCGGGCCACTGACGCATTTCGTATGAAAACGTTAAAATTTCCATTTATCTCTGCCTTAGGTGTAGGATCTCTGACTGATGCCAAATTCGTCGGGTTTCGATTTCGGCTTGAAGCCATCGGACGTCTAGCCACACTGAAGAGTTGTGATACAGTGAAACAGTCTGTCTTTGGATTACAACATATATATATATATATATATATATATATATATATAAAGCTCTTCAGTAAAATGAATGGAACACTTTGGCTGATGGCATTTGTTTACATTAGTAAAAACAATACGCTAGATTTAGTTGTGTAACTCTACCGAGTGAAGATAGCTCTGGCTGACACCTAATCAGTTTAGTTTCAATCCTGGCTTGAGGCATTTTTGATGTCTAGTCGCACTGAGGAGCTGTGATACAGCGAAACAGTACTGTCTGTGAATGACATAATATATATATATATATATATATATATATATATATATATATATATATATATATCATTAATATGCACACGCGCGCACACACAATTGAAGAAGAAATGAAATGAGCATAAAACATTTTTCGACGCATTATAAAATGCAAAATCAAACGTGAAAATAAGCAGTTAGGTGTTGATACCGTTGACGAGTGAACGGAGCGATTGCGAAACAGTCCGTCTTCGAAACTCTGCAGTTGGAATGCTGCAGGTAACATCAGTCATCTAAGTGACAAATTTTATATTTGCATTAATCATGTACATATACATATATATATATATATATATATATATATATATATATATATATATATATATATATATATATATATATATATATATCATTGAATACGCCTGACAATGAAGATTGAATCAATTTTTTCATTAAGTTTTTCCAGCATCCTAACATTTTTCGTTTTTTTCGGATTTAAGGAATATGAAAATTGTCATAATTTTTATTGTTCCAAATTGTTGTAAATTATGTTTTTCGACAAAAGAGCGTTCTTTCCAAGCTCTCACATGCGTATATAATTCTTGTATTTTCGGCTAGAATTTTCCGTAAGTGTTCTTGTAGATTATGGATTTGTATGGGACAATATATCGAACAATTCTCAAGCAGCATCAACCTTACATTATTTAATAGTGGGAATGGTGTGTTAGAAGTTTTTTAAAAAATAAAATAGAAAGATGATCACGCGAATTCCAGCCCCGAGTGGCACACGAGAGCTTGGAATGAACCCTCCTTAAAAAAAAAACACAAAAATAATTTACAACGTAACAGTCAAAACACGAGGCAAAAAAAAACAACACCAGAGACAAAGCACCCTTGAAAATTGCCAATGAAGTGGCGCTTGGTGCAATAACAATTTTGAACAATTTTTATATTCTTAATTCCATAAAACGATACTGGAAAAAAACTTAATTAAAAATTAATTCAGTTTTCTTCGTCGGAAAAATGAGACATGGTTGAAAGAAAGGTTGCTGCCAAAATGTACATTAATATATAATAATAATGGACTCTCCTGTCGGTTTCGACGTATGAGGATCTGACAGCTTAATTGATTCACTTATGAAATTTTGTGCATTAATCTTATGTGACACTTAAGACCCGCTAGTGATTTACAAAGGAGGCCATATATGGAGCAAGAGTGAGGATTGTGAGATGAGATCACTCTTAGATTGGATGACCTTTTAGATCTTGCTCTGACTTCTTGAAAATGATTCAGACAAGCAGACTGAAAACTGCCGAGTCCACTAAAACACGTTGATCTCCATTCTATCCGTTCCAAAAGATAACGATTAACTCTCGTCTAGAATAGGTTAAGATTGTAGTGATATGGGAAACATCCTCTTCGATATGACAGGGCAGTGATTCGCAGGTAGAAACTATTCGAGTGGAACTTACTTCTCACAGATGGAATATGAAGGGAATGTCTGTGGTTTGATACTATGTATGTGGTATGGCGTGTTCTTACCATTAGGTTTTTCTACTCCATTCCTTTAACCGTTACACTTTTCGCACTGTCAGATTTTCATAGAAGACCAGGATGCATCTCACTGGATCTTGCCAATCACACGGAATGCACATCGTTCCTTATAATGGCGAAGATGGTGAGATGCAGCTAACAGGGTCTGGCCCATTACACGGAATGCACATCGTTCCTTATAATGTCGAAGATGGTGAGATGCAGCTAACAGGGTCTTGCCCATCACACGGAATGCATATCGTTTTTTATAATAGCGAAGATGGTGAGATGCAGCTAACAGGGTCTTGCCCATCACACAGAATGCATATCGTTCCTTATAATGTCGAAGATGGTGAGATGCAGCTAACAGGGTCTTACCAATCACACGGAATGCACATCGTTCCTTATAATGTCGAAGATGGTGAGATGCAGCTAACAGGGTCTTACCAATCACAGGGAATGCATATCGTTCCTTATAATGTCGAAGATGGTGAGATGCAGCTAACAGGGTCTTGCCAATCACACGGAATGCATATCGTTCCTTATAAAGGCGAAGATGGTGAGATGCAGCTAACAGGGTCTTGCCAATCACACGGAATGCACATCGTTCCTTATAATGGCGAAGATGGTTAGATGCAGCTAATAGGGTCTGGCCCATTACACGGAATGCACATCGTTCTTTATAATGGCCTAGATGGCGAGACGTACTTGAACAGTTACAACGGAACTCACATGAACGGTATACCTATAGAGGAACTGACCATGGTTAAACGGAACTGATAAGATGTTTTCAAATAACAAAAGAAAGAAATAAAGAATGCGAATAATCCTGAGCACACAATATATGTGCAAGAGAAAATTAGACAAAGCAAAATTAATAAGGCAAAAAGTAAGAATGATGTTTACATGCAAGGGACAATGTTAAAGTGATTGCAGCGTTTGGATTTCAAGATAAGAAAGAATAAATAGGGCGGCTGAAACTCTGTGTGTGTGTGTGTGTGTGTGTGTGTGTGTGTGTGTGTGTGTGTGTGTGTGTGTGTGTGTGTGTGTGTGTGTGTGCCAACAACACCAGCTTCGCCAGCTGCCTTCGGGATATCAAAATATAAGAGGTTGTTAAATGGAACTTCTGGCTAAAAACATTGTAATTTGGTGCTTTAAAAGAAAATCACCAAGTCAACCATTGGCATTATTATCTATACTAGGCTACCACATCCTTACCATTGGGTCCACCCACATATTCTTCCCATCATGTTCCATGATTGCTTCCCCACATTAATTTTCAAATACACTCTGACTCTCTGCTTTTCTCTCTTTCTCTTTCTCTCTTTTTTCTCTCTATCGATCTCTCTCTTTCTGGACTCATTACTCTCTTTCTCTTATTCTTTTCTCTCTCTTATTCTCTTTCCAGTTATCTTTCAGTTTTCTCTCTCTTCGTTTCTCTTTTTCCATTTCTCTTCTTCTCTATCCATGCTTCGCTCTCTTTTCTGTATTCTTATTGTTTTTCTCCTCTTTAATATTTTTCTTTCTTTCATTCGTCTTTTTTTCTCTCCTTGTTTTACTCTACGGAGGGATCTTTTCTTTACACTTGAGTCGTTTCCTTTCGATTTATTTAATCGCCTTTTTAAATTTTTCTTTTTGATCTTTCATATTCGTTTTTTTTTTGTTCATTTCTTTCTTTTCTTACATATTTTCACTCCTCTCTTTCTCTTCTTGCACCCTTCATTGCATCTATATCAATCTTTTGTTCTTTCTTTCTTTTTTGATCCAGTTCATTCATGGCAAGGCAGTAAAGCCACTAATATACACTGGGTTACTGGGCGTGGAAACATTAGAACACAAAAACATTACCCAGGAGCGAGAACAAAAGAAGAGTAAACAGGAAGACAGTAGATAACGATTTTTATTGCATTAAAATTTTAACGAGTAATGTTGGCTGGAAAACATGGAGCCGGACAAAGAAACTCTTAGCAGAGAACTTACGGCTACTCCAACCAACTCAGCTGTAAATTAATAAGACCTCATTGCCAGTTTAGTACTCCACTTAAATTCATAAAATCTAGGTACCCGCAGCGAAGAGCTCATCCAAAAAATTACCATGAAAATATTTATAGAAAAAGATACGGGGAAACAGCTGTGGGAAAGTGACTGAAGCCTAGGCGCCAGATCAGGACCAATAATACTGCTGATTCTTCTTTGGATTTTATCAAGGATCGCTAGATATATAGTAGAAGCACCGGACCATACGTGGCTGCTTAAATATGGACTTATACATATATGATAGATCCTGAAGAGAAAAATTGTCTAGCAGGATGCAGTGAACTAACTTAACTTAGCAGCTGACCTAACAGTAGATTTAATATAGTTTTTTTTCCACTTCATGTCACCGGAGAACGTTATCCCGAGGAAGCTCAATGAATCACTCTCTTGGAGGCGAGAATCAGTCAGGCTAATGGAAGGCAGAAAGGGGTCTCTCAGATGATTAATAGAGAGCAGTTTTTTTTGGGGGGAGGCGTTGAAATTAAAAAAAGCCATTATTTGTCTCAGTTAACAACAGACTGAAGGTCGTTTTTGACATCAGGCGCCAATTTGAACTTATCGAACTGACCAGACTTACTATCGAGACAGGAGTTAGTGGTTTTGTCATCGGCATGCATACCAATTTCAGAGCTGATGCCATTTGGAAGGTCATTAATGAAAATTAAATACAAAGTAGGACCAAGGATAGAGACCTGGGTGACACCTGCATTAGTTCAAAAGGATCTAGAAGAGTGGCCATTCAGGACAACTTTCATTTCACGATATAATAAGAAAGACTGGATCAGTTCAAAGATTTCTCTGGAGACCTGTCTATATTTCTGAGATAAGCTATTATGTACATTATTTACATTATTCGGACTATTGTCCTCATCTTTGTTGCCATATTTATCACAACGTTTCGGTCGTTGTATGTTCCGGCCATCATCAGGTGATTGGAATGTCGAACTGAAGCATTTATTTCGCTCACTTTATTCCTATATAACATTTACAAAAAGTTATCTCTAGAAAATTACTCTATGAATCAGTTTTTAAAGTTATGAAGAAAATAATTATAACAACATGCTTGTATATTTTATATTTGTCGTTAAAAGAACGCATCTTATAAGAGTGGGTAACTGAACCTTTGTAATCTTCTCAATATCTTATCAAATATCTAAACACCGGCTCATATATTTTATTAATAAATAATCCTGCTCCTCCCCCAATTCACAGACAGCAAGATAATCAAGCTTCTAATCTAAATTATTTGTCAGAAAATATATCCGGTTTAAATATGGTGGTGTAATAGATAACGGCTTGGATTCAGCAATGGAAGAGCCGAGTTCGAATTCCAGTCGAATCTATTGCATTCACTTACGTGCCATTACCCTTGGGAAAGGTATGAATCCTATTCTCCCCCCCTCTCTGCTATGGGTAAATAGCAGGACAGACCCGGTTCTAGACCTTTGCATAGCAACTGGTCTACCGCAGAAAGAAATGTCAACCTACTGCGGGAAAAAAAATCTGCTTCGTCAGTCATGTATCGAAAGATACATGATCGCCTAAGTGTATATCACGTATGACATATAACTGACTTAAATATGTCACAAAAATTACTTGAAACGTTCGAACATTTTATTTTATACGTTTTTCTTCTTCCCCAAAAGGGAAATTCGCCTTCGCGACACATATGTCCATTTCCATTTCATTTAAATTGTCCATGTGTGTGTGCGTGTGTGTGTGTGTGTGTGTGTGTGTGTCTGTGTGTGAATGTATCGGTTGTGCAGGCGCATTAATGGATAGCAGCTCTGATCGAGAACTCGGAGAGCCGTTGTATTCACGTACGCACAAATACCATTAGAAAAGATATGAATCCACCTCTTCTCCCGACCCCCAGCTATGGGTTAAATAGCAATGCCACCAGATTCCGAGAAAGACAACTTTGGATTAAAAAAACAAAAAACGCAACCATTGTTGTCAATTGTTGTCAATAACGTATCGACAGTCATGTATGTAGATCGGTATCTATCTATCTATCTATCTATCTATCTATCTATCTATCTATCTATCTATCTATCTAGCTGTCTATCTGTCTGTCTGTCTGTCTGTCTCTCTACCTGTCTGTCTATCTATCTCGATCTGTTCATCTATCTTTCTCTCTCTATCAATCAAGTTCAGTATGTTCATATATCTCTGCCTCTCTCTCTCTCTCTCTCTCTCTATTTATCTATTTTCATCTGCTTATATCTACCAATTTAATGTCTATAAATTTATAACTACCTGTTTCTTGCCTCTCCATCAATCCATTGATAGGTTGATAGATAGATCGATAGATGGATCGATCAGAGAAATCATTTCCTATTAGCAATTCAATTATGAAAAATACTAAAAGCAGCTTGGCTGTTAAGCGTCATCATATCTCACGGCTAAAACACCCCCTCTCTCCCCCTCTCTCTCTCTCTCTCTTTCTCTCTCTCTCTCTGTGTTTGTGTGGGGGGTAGTTGTGAATCGGATCTTGGACATTTCTATTAGAGTATTTACTGCCAATGAATGGAGCGTGCAATTCTACAAGGAATTGTCTTACCTCGGATTCCACTCAGCTCCATAATCGACAACGTTTTCCTTCAACGTCTACAGCCTATTTTAAGCCCCTACCACGATATACTAAAGTTGTTACCGATGGCCTTTAGAAAGACTGCCTTTCTCTCTCTCTCTTTCTCTCTCTCTCTCTCTCACTCTCTCTCTCTGTTTCCCTCTCTCTAATTTATTAATATTATAATCGTTTAGAGATACCCTCCGACAAGGATAAATATTTTCGCTGTAGATGATAACATTAATAAGCACACAACTAAGTAAAAAAACCGAAAATGTCAAGGTCCATGATGTCGACAGATTTGTTCAGAATTCACAACATTTCAGTCAGCAATAACAACAAACTATAACAAAAGTTATAATTATCCAGAGACAAATATATACTTATAGAAAAACAAAACGCTATTTCCAACACAATTACATACACACATACATACTATATTACACGTCCAAACATTATTTTCTACCCAATGATTGAAAATATAAAATAAACATGTAAAAAATTTCACAATAGAGCACACACTGCTTAAGTTAAACGGTCTATTGTTTAGAAATAAACATCACCATGTAAAATATTTGATAAATCAGAGAAAACTAAAACCCTATTTCTCAAGCCTGCTTTCGGGAAATTTTTCTTAAAAAAAACCCTCAGATTTTGACTTTCAACAGCTTCTTTTTATGTGCTATGTCCTTTTAGGACGTTGGCGATCATGGCTCTCCACCTCTCCCCCTCCCTCTATCCCTTGCAGCTCCCTACAAGTTCATTCCCTCTGCCACCTCCCCTAGATCACCTTCTGTCATCCACTTGCTTAAGCCCGCTAGGTAAGTCATGCTTTGTTTTCCCTCTATTCGACTCGTGAGTATCATATTCTCCAGACCCTCCTTCCTCATTATGCGTCCCAGAAACTTCAGCTGCTTCTTCCTGATGTTAAGTATAAGCCTCCTCCTTGTTTGCATCCACTTTAAGACTTCATCCTTACTTACACGATCTGTCCATGATATCCCCAGCATCCTTCTGTAGAACCACATGTCCGTCTCGAGTCTTCTTCATCTTTGAGGAAATTTTACTTCACTCCAGCGCGTGCTAAAAGAAACATGTGTCGGTGAATTCCAGCGGATCGTTTCCAACAATAATGGCATTTTTTTTTTAGATTTCCATTTCAAGATCTTTGTATTTTGAGAGTTTTTGAAGATGTCTGTCAAGAAGAAAGCACATTTTGTTTTTGTGGTCTGGGCGGTTAAGTTTGATTGTTGTGTGTGTAAAAATTGTTACAGCTCCTCGTGTAACCGAGTCTGAATGGCGTTCATATCATTCCAATGCCGTTTTCTTCCCGTAAAAGTTGCAGATTTTCCAGTAAATATATTGGTCCACCCTGTCATACGCAGTTTTATATTCGGTGGACGCAAATACCGTGCAAATTGATACAATGTGGTCAATCGTTTCTGGATATTCCTCACAGAATCTGCATTGCGAGTTAACTCAATATTTCAGTATGTCGTCGACATCAAACGTATTGTATCCAACTGCAACAGCTTTTCTTTGTTAACGATCAAAAATCTTTTCTCAACGACAGTTTTTTTTCTGTGAACCAAAGATTATTTAACACCTTTTTGACACGTTTGAATTCATGTACATATGTTTGTAAATATAAATAATGTATTTAATAGGCATACCCATGCTTGTTTTTATTTTATTATTATTTGGAATTCGGACGTTCGAATAATTAATCCGAATAATTAATTATTAATCTTGATGACAAAGTTTCTTACATACTTACGTATAAAATAATTATAATATATTAAAAGTATTTAAAACATTCGTATTCTGATTCTGTCAAAAACTGCGAAACCTTTATGCACCTGATGCCACTTACAATGATAAATGTATAATTAAATATATGATTTATCTTCATAATTGTTTACAGGAAAAGGTCAGCCGTATTATTGACATGATGACTTTGAGGGTAATATGAAAAGAAAGCTTTAAGTGCACGGATATACCAACGATAGTTTAGCCAGATTCGATTAGGAATTTTTTTTCCTCCGAGATTACCTTTGATCTAGAAGACCAAGTTCTGTCAATATTGAGCTTCTGGAAATCGTAGTTGACAGAATTCATCATCCAGACCACAAATGGAACTCATATTTACGATCTATTCCTAAAGATGTTGCAAAATTCGCCGGTTCATTGCACCGCTCCAGTAAGTATCTGCCCCCCACTCGCTATACTCTATACTGAGCAGCCCTCACTTGCCTGTCTTGAAAGAGTTCAAAAGCGTGTACATAGCCTTGTTGGTCATGAATTATTCTCATTGTTTACATTATTCGGACTATTGTTCTCATCTTTGTCGCCATATCTATTACAGCGTTTCGGCCGTTGTACGCTCCGGCCTTCTTCAGGTGGTTGGAATGTCGAACTGTTTAATGGATGTCAGTTTTCAGTTATCTCCTTATGATAGTTATGTGCCATGTCTCCTTGAGGACCTTCAATATCTGTCTATATTTCTGAGATGAGGTATTATGTATATTATTTACATTATTCGGACTATTGGCAGATGGATGAAGGCGTTGTTTAGATCCAGTGACAGGACCCAAAGAGTGTGAGTTAAGGCAGTGGAGAACTTTCAGAGGGAAAAATTAACAGGAGATAACTGATAACTGACATCCATTAAACATTGCACGTGGAACTAGAACAGTCTACCACAGTGAGCGAAATAAAGGGTTCAGTCCGACATTCCAACCACCTGAAGAAGGCTGGAGCGTACAACGGCCGAAACGTTGTAATATATATGGCGACAAAGATGAGGACAATAGTCCGAATAATGTAAATAATGTACATAATACCTGATCTCAGAAATATAGACAGATATGAATTATTTTCCATCCTAAAAGCCCTTTTTCCTCAGACATCCCAAGCCATTCTCTTTTGCATCGCTATTTCTATGGCAAGGGTTCTGACTATATAAATCCCTGTGTTCCACTAGCCCTGGCCTTTCAAGGTGGACAACTCCGGTCACGAATCATTCTCGTTCTCTTCATATACCATTGGTAAGAAGTATGTTCTACTCCGACAGCTTCTTCCTTCACTCCAGCGCGTGCCGAAAAGAATATGTGTCGGTGATTTCAAACGAATCTTCCCCAACAATAGCATTATTTGCGTAATATGCGCATAGAAATAACAATGTTTCAACAAACTCGTTAAAAGAAAACTGAAGCATATGGAATTGAACTCAAAACAGATAAATCCAAACTAATGATGAATAGCACAAGTGACACCATTACCAGCGTCAACGTGGACAGCGAAACACCGAAGGAGTTGTCTAGCTTGAAATAATTGGGAGCCACAACGAGGGTCAGACTGGAAATAATACGGATGAGTAGCATCAGCTTACATACCCAGTTCAAGCTCTAAAAATAGTTGATCGTATCCATCAACCTATATGGGTGTGAGATTTGGACACTCCTTGTTTTGATAGGAAAAAGGATACTCCGTATCTCCCACAGTGAGCATACAACCAATGGCTATATACGGAGTGCGTTCAAAAGTCTTTCATGCAGATGGGAGTTGCTGCTCGGCACTATTAAGCGATGGAAGATGAAATGATTTGGCCACGTCACACGGTACAAAAGCCTCTCCAAGACCATTATGCAAGGCATTGTTGAAGAGGTATGCAAGGCATTGTTGAAGAGGTATGCAAGAGTGGACGACAACGCAAGACTGGAAATGATACGGAAGATAAACATCAACTTCCATACCCAGTTCAAGCTCTACAAATAGTTGATCGTATCCATCAACCTATATGGGTGTGAGATTTGGACACTCCTTGTTTTGATAGGAAAAAGGATACTCCGTATCTCCCACAGTGAGCATACAACCAATGGCTATATACGGAGTGCGTTCAAAAGTCTTTCATGGAGTTACTGCTCGACACTATTAAGCGACGGAAGATGAAATGATTTGGTCACGTCACACGGTACAAAAGCCTCTCCAAGACCATTATGCAAGGCATTGTTGAAGGGGTATGCAAGAGTGGACGACAGCGCAAAACTGGAAATGATACGGAAGATAAACATCAACTTCCATACCCAGTTCAAGCTCTACAAATAGTTGATCGTATTCATCAACCTATATGGGTGTGAGATTTGGACACTCCTTGTTTTGATAGGAAAAAGGATACTCCGTATCTCCCACAGTGAGCATACAACCAATGGCTATATACGGAGTGCGTTCAAAAGTCTTTCATGGAGTTACTGCTCGGCACTATTAAGCGACGGAAGATGAAATGATTTGGCCAGGTGACACGGTACAAAAGCCTCTCCAAGCCCATTATGCAAGGCATTGTTGAAGGGGTATGCAAGAGTGGACGACAACGCACGACTGGAAATGATACGGAAGAGAAACATCAACTTCCATACCCAGTTCAAGCTCTACAAATAGTTGACCGTATTCATCAACCTATATGGGTGTGAGATTTGGACACTCCTTGTTTTGATAGGAAAAAGGATACTCCGTATCTCCCACAGTGAGCATACAACCAATGGCTATATACGGAGTGCGTTCAAAAGTCTTTCATGGAGTTACTGCTCGACACTATTAAGCGACGGAAGATGAAATGATTTGGCCACGTCACACGGTACAAAAGCCTCTCCAAGACCATTATGTAAGGCATTGTTGAAGGGGTATGCAAGAGTGGACGACAGCGCAAGACTGGAAATGATACGGAAGATAAACATCAACTTCCATACCCAGTTCAAGCTCTACAAATAGTTGATCGCATTCATCAACCTATATGGGTGTGAGATTTGGACACTCCTTGTTTTGATAGGAAAAAGGATACTCCGTATCTCCCACAGTGAGCATACAACCAATGGCTATATACGGAGTGCGTTCAAAAGTCTTTCATGGAGTTACTGCTCGACACTATTAAGCGACGGAAGATGAAATGATTTGGTCACGTCACACGGTACAAAAGCCTCTCCAAGACCATTATGCAAGGCATTGTTGAAGGGGTATGCAAGAGTGGACGACAGCGCAAAACTGGAAATGATACGGAAGATAAACATCAACTTCCATACCCAGTTCAAGCTCTACAAATAGTTGATCGTATCCATCAACCTATATGGGTGTGAGATTTGGACACTCCTTGTTTTGATAGGAAAAAGGATACTCCGTATCTCCCACAGTGAGCATACAACCAATGGCTATATACGGAGTGCGTTCAAAAGTCTTTCATGGAGTTACTGCTCGACACTATTAAGCGACGGAAGATGAAATGATTTGGTCACGTCACACGGTACAAAAGCCTCTCCAAGACCATTATGCAAGGCATTGTTGAAGGGGTATGCAAGAGTGGACGACAACGCAAGACTGGAAATGATACGGAAGAGAAACATCAACTTCCATACCCAGTTCAAGCTCTACAAATAGTTGATCGTATTCATCAACCTATATGGGTGTGAGATTTGGACACTCCTTGTTAAGATGGGGAAAAAAAAAGGATCCATGGGTTCGAGAGAAAAAAAAAACCTTGAAAAAGCTCCCCCGCATCTCCTACTTGGAGCATAAAACCGATGACTTCTAAGCGTCGGAAGATGGAATGGTCTGGCCACGTCACACGGTATAACAGTCTGTTCAAGGCCTTCATGCTAAGCACCGTTAAAGGAGGATGCAGTAGCCGATGGCAACGAAAGAAATGGTCAGACAATGTGTGGACGCACATGTCGGTGGGGAAACTCCTGAAAGACACCGTCAGCAGGTCATCCTGTAGGAATTGTTTGTTTCTTCTGAACTTAGCTTCCCCTGACGATTGAATCAATCAAGGGATGATGGTGATTATAATAATGAGAGGTGAAAATGATATTGAGAATCAAAACCTGAAGAATCGTCCACTTGACGGAAGAAGAATTTGCCAAATTTATGTGATTATCTTATCGATAATGTAGGGAATCATTATCTTAATCTAATGTATCAATTACAAACTTTAAAGCCGAACTTCGTGTAGACTTTTCAGCTCGGTCCTGCGGAGGGCTAAAGCTCCAGCTCAAAACTAAAAGAACCTCTGGATACACTTAGAAAAAAAAAGCAATGGTAATTTTAAAGAAATAACTTTGAATTCCTCAATTGCCTCTATGGAACTTGAAACCATTTAACTCTGCTTCGGTACCTCAGTTCACTTCCGCCCAAAAGACCGATTTGGTCCGAAAATTCGATTTCGGATGAAATTCCAATTCAGTCCGAAAACTGAGCTCTTCAAATCAGAAACTCCGTGGAACTTCATTTGTGATGAGTTTTTCAAATCACAAACCTCTGCAGAACTTCAAAAACCCCAAGTCACAAAACATCCCGCTTTTACTCTGATACTTTGGCATTTTCAAGAAATAAAATTGATTTCCTCAATTCACAATGTTTTGGAGATAATTTAAACTGAATTAAAAACTAAGATTTTTTACATTCACAATATTTTTGTGTTAGTTAAAACTCAATATCAATTTTTAAAAGATTTTTAAAAAAATTAAATAATGTTTTCACCGATTTTAAAATTTGAATTTTCAACTGTTCCCTCCTCATCCGGACACAAATCCCAATGCTCGATGTTCAAACACCAGATGAAAGTCAGGTTTTCAATCCCGGGATCATCCTGATTCCAAAAAAGTATAATATGTCTATATAGAGTAAATGAGCCTTGTTAGAGGATTTTCAGACACACAGACGAACAGACAGAAATTGCCGTTTACTTATTTCGAAGATCAACAGAAACATTTGTTTCTTTTCCATCTTCGAATACGACATGATTATCTTTCCAACCTATAGCATATAGCGGTTACCACATTTCCATTCGATTGTTGCAATCAATCTTAGACGTCTTTCTTGATAAGTCGTCTTTTACTATCACTTGGTGTTGCCAATTCGTGGGAGTTCTATTCCTGAATAACGCTCGAACTTCACCACGACTATTATTTCCAATTCGGTGATTGAATACCACGTTGCAAATGCGGTTTTTGTCAGGAAGGGTTTGTGCACATGTAATGCAAACATGATTGTTGTTGACGGTTTGGTTAATGCTTGTAGCGAAACTCTTAAATTACCGAAAATCAGCTCCCACAGCAATTATCCTATCAATATAATTACAATATAATTTAAAAGTCAATTTTCAATTATCGATTAATTAAATTCTACCTCGGAATTTAATTAATTAGAATTATGCCTGCCTGCTCGAAACTATCTCGATAAGTACTAAAAAGCTTCCCAAGACAACTTCCTCTTTTCCTCTTGATCTGACACGTATCGAATCGAATGTCTTCGTAGAAATTTTTCTTCTTCATGTAGATTCAGATTCATGGCAACTAGTTAATATAGTACTTATGTCACTTGTTACACAAATAAGCCTCCCACAGACTTTTCGTCTTGCAGTGGTGCCTTGACTGCTAGCGTTGCCACAATTAAACATGTTGCAAATTTGATCGTCACTGTATTCAATAAATTTGTACGATCTCTTCTGCTAATTAACTACAAAATAAAAAGCATTTATATTTACTAAATTTCACACCAAATTCTTCTAGAACGAGGCTCTTCCATTGCACTCCAGTTAGCTTGGTATTTGCGATCGCTTAAAATGTGGGCGACTCGGAGGCGCTATTTCGCCGATAAACAAGCGAAAAGCTTTTTTTTTAATTGTAAAATATTCCTTATATAGTACTTCAAATATCATTTGATATTATTCCTTATATAGTACATCAAATATCATTTGATAATATTCCTTATATAGTACATCAAATATCATTTAAGAAATGTGATTAACTCCTGGATTTTTGGTAATTTTTCATTCTGAGTGTTGGAGTTGTTGCAAATATCACATCCCAGAAGATCGAAGAACTTAACCTGGAAAGAATTCCTCATCCACCTTATTCTCCCAGCCTTGCGCCTTCAGACTACCATTTGATCCGTAGTTTACAGAATAATTTGGATGGATTAAATCTCAAAAGCCATGAGGAGGTCGAAACTGGCATTTCAGAGGTACCAAGCAGGAGAACTCATTAGAATATTTGCCATTAAAATATCCATAAAAAGACTGAAGGAAGTCACGGCGATGTTTCTTTGGATTTCGTTAAGAATCTTGAAATATATATTAAGAGTACCAGGCCAGATATGGTAGCCGTATTCAATGCACGGACGAATGGTAGATGTATAAAAGCACAATATGGATTCTGACGACACAGTGAATCACGATCTGTCTATATTTCTGAGATGAGGTATTATGTACACTATTTACATTATTCGGACTATTGTCCTCATCTTCCTCGCCATATTTATTACGACGCTCCGGTTTTCTTCAGGTGGTTGGAATGTCGAACTGGGGTAGACTGTTCTAGTTCTGGATGTCAGTTATCAGTTATCTCCTGTTAATTCCCCTCTCCAAGTTCTCCACTGCCTTAACCGAGTATTGAACTCACACTATTTGGGTCCTGTCACTGGATCTAGCTGTGCTATGTGTCCTTGAGGACATCTGTGTATGAATTCCTGGGTATTATTAACCTAATGTCTTCAGGAACCATTTTTACCGGTGCTCATATTGCAATTTTTCCTGTTATCTTCTCATGTTTTTACCAGAGCTCATGTTGCAATTTTCGACATTCCAACCACCTGAAGAAGGCTGGAGCGTACAACGGCCGAAACGTTGTAATAAAGATGGTGACAATTGAGGTCAATAGTCCGAATAATGTAAATAGTGTACAGTGAATCAAATTTCATAGCTGTAGACGTAGCAAATGATTTAATATAATCGCTACACTTCATGTCAAAGAAAACTTGAGACCAAAATGTTTGAATATCATTAGTACATTGCGAAGCCTCTTTTAAAGAATTACTATGCGTATTTTTTCTGGCACAAGGTTATAATTGCTGGACACTCAATGAGAATTAAACTCGTCTGATAACCAAGATGACAAGATGGATACTGACGATACGGTGAATCAATATTCCTATACAAATTTTGATTTAAGAAAATTAGAAACACAGAATAAAAACTACAAGGACACAAATTAGTAACTGAAAGCAAGAATAAAGGACTATCGATTGAAACCAGAATGTATAATTGCTAGCAAGCGGTAGAGCCCAAAATACAGAGCTACAAATGGAAGTCGTCCAAATAAAATAAATATAAACTATCTTGGAAGCTTTATAAGAAGCAAAGAAAACTTTGATACCGACATTTGAAGGTCCTTTGGTAGGCACCTCCAGAGATCTGCGGCATCAAAGATTTAAAATGAATTTTAAATAATGAAAAAACATTTTCCTCAAGCTTTTATTTTAGTTTTAATTTCATGCTAACTAAATTAAGTTTAATATTTTCAATAAGCAAAATAATTTGCTATATTTTAAAACTGATTTAAATTGACTGGGAGAAGGCTTTGGTGGATTCTTTTACTAAAATTTGGATTTTTTTGCCATTTTCAGCCGGCGTTTATTGCAAATTAATTTTCATTATTAAAACATCCTTAAAATAAAATATACTTTTCTGAAACTTTATTTGAGGACTATTAGCTTTAAAGTATAATCTCATTTGAAACAAATATTATTTACTTTAAATTTAAAATATCGCACAAATGTATTTTTTAACACGTTGGTAACTGTTTCTTTAATCTGTTCATGTGTTGATAGCTTAATGACAAATTGATGTTTAATGTGGTTCTATATGTTAATAATAATTGAATATAACGTGAGTGTTTTTTATATACCATTTTTAAGTACTCAATAATCTTAAAAATTTAGGAAAATATTTTCCGTAATCTCATGTTTTATTGAATTTTAGATATTTTGGCTTGAAATTTAATACAGTTATTATTCTCATTTTTTATAATGTCGTGTATGATCTACCCTATCTATAAAAATTGGCACGTTTTTGGATTTAGAAAAAATCAAAATTCTTTTAAAAATATCGATGTCTGATGATTTGTACTGAGATTTTGCATTTTATGGTAAAGGTAGTTTTTACTTAATAATAATATCTAAAAGGTTGAATTTAATACAGAATTTTAAAAGACTTAAAACTTTATAAATTATTCTATTTAAATTTTTCAAATGAAAACAATTCTTGTAAAAGCTCTTTATTTATCGATTTTTTTCATGTGACAATAGTGTCCCGTATATATCATATAAAACCAATTAAAAGAATTTCAAACTAAATAATATCTTAGTTTCATTAATTTTTTTATTTTACCATTCAGAACCGATTTTCGGTAAATGGTGTTTCGTTTTTACAAAAAAATAAAAAGATTATTAAAATTTTCCAAGGTGTCCTGCGTTTAACTAATACAAATATCAAGGGCTAGGGAGGGGGATTTTAATTTCTCGAAATTTCATAAAATTAAGTTGAGGGATAACAGATCTAACAAAGAATATATATTTTTACCAAGATTTTCTGAAAAATATATATTTAAAAATACTTTAATTCATTTGTGAATCAGTCCTGAAAATTTCATTAAAATCCGACAATTATTTTACTTTTGAAAGAATTTCTAAATAAAGGTTTGTTTATTGCAAAGAAGACGCTAAATATGCACCCCGCACAAGAAGAACTAAAGTTTCGAACGTGCTAAAGAGGTTTTAAAAAAATTAATAAAATTACTTTCGCCGTTCCTGTTAATATTAAGTTGGTGAAAAAATAATGTCGTTTTCTCACATGAAGTTGAACGTCAAAAAACGACATTATTTTTGCACCAACCTAATAATGACATAAACATTTTGACGATTAAGTTTTGTTTTTATCAAGTTTGTGACGTTTTTTCTATCATGGTATGCTCTTTTCTCAGAGAATTAGTGGAGGCATACACATTCGAATAGTGAAAGATGCCTTCTAAAAGCCAAGTAAAGTATTAAGAGATAATAATAATTCGTTAAAAATAAGGGTAAAAGTGCTGAAATGCTATGTAATATCAATCCTTCTATACGGCTGTCAATGCTGACCAATTTCCGCACCGATGACAAAGAGAATTGAGCCAAGTCTATGTTTGTCTATTTTCTTACCTTTAATCCCGTCCATATATATGCTGATGTACCACCCATTTTTCCGCAAACCTTCTTTAATCCGGACACACATACGAGCAATCATTTGATTATTTACGCTAAAATTCACCGGTGGCGGTGTTTTTGACCCGAGTATAGTATAAATGTCTAACATTCGATGCTGCTGTGGAGAGTAGATAGATTAATAATTAATGGTCCAGATATGTTTTATTAAAATTGTTGATAACTGACTTGTGATGATCCTTGAAACTAAATAATTTCACATGGATCTTGAAAATTGGTATTATAATTGTATTACTAAACAATCAAGTGATAAGGCATTTATGTGTACTTAAATTATTTCACAATAAGTGACGCTGAAATGTCCACGAAATATTATTGACGTTCGATCTCTTCCGCTATTCACTGTCATCTTAATTGTTTTTACTGCCTTGTCTCGGCGATCGTGACTCCACAGATTCCATTTTTATTATCTGTGTATGTTCATGCATTTTTTTTGAGTGGGGGGAGATAGCGAAGTGCATACCCATTGCATTTTTATTTTAAATGCCACACCGCTTCAAGTCTTAGGCTCTTATGAACTCTCTACAGATTAAGATGGTGCTTGACTTTACCTCGAATTTCGTATTAAAAGTTTTCCTTCTCCGAGACTGGTAGAACTCCAATGATTATAGACGCCATTCTATCCCGCTATTTAGCATTTGATGAGTGGGGTTGGGTTGAAGAAACAGATTCTTAACTTTTCCAAGTGAACGCAACAGTCTATCCCACGATTTGAAATGTGTTCGACGATTCCATTTTCCCTGACGATATTCGTGAAAGCATTTTACTTTCGTGTTGTTTTTAGCTTTTGGTTGTAATTCTTTTTTATGTAGAGTAACACGGAGTCATAATCCAATTATTACTCTTCAGCTTTTTGATATTTATCCATTTTTTACCTGTCCTACATATATATATATATATATATATATATATATATATATATATATATATATATATATATATATATATATATATATGTATGTATATATATATATATTTGTTACACACCGTTTAGCAGAAGATGAAAGGGAGACAAAATGTGATTTCGTTAAGCATATTACTATTAGTTACCATTCATCGATCATACATGATTACTGTCTCCACGATTGCTTCGAGCAATAAAACCACCCAACATGATGATATACAGAATAAATTATGTTATTCTGATATATAGGTTTAAATTAATTATACAACTGAACACTGATTTTTTTTTATTATTTTTAAGATTGATCTACGTTTATTGGGAAATTTCTGGCCATAGAAAGGAAATACCCATTTCTCATTGAAGCTTGCCCACTTATGTATTTGCCTTTCCATGGCAGCTGATATGACACAATCTCAGTTTTAATGCGAAACCTCACACGCGTATGTATGAACAGAGGAAAACTGTCCAGTCATCGTGGCCTGAGCTACAAAAGCGTCAAGACGATCCTAATCGGTTCGTTTTATTATAAGGTGCAACAGGACTAAACATCGGCTATCCGGAAAGGGTTTGAGACTTTCACGAAGCATTCTCACCCTGATAGAAAAAGGAGGTTCACACCCAGAATATTAGACTCGCTGCAGTCAAATCAGGGGAATAGGGAAGGTGATCAACTAATTCAAATCAACAGTCATGCACAGCAGCCATTGAAACCAAGGACTTGTGTGCTGCGGGATTATCCTGATGAAATCAGACTCATTTTGTCAGATTCCCTCAGCGTTTGTTCATCATAACCTTTCATAACTGCCTCATCAAGTTAGCAAGGTACTCTCCATTGATGGTGTGGCCCTTTTGAAGATAGTTTATAAAACCAATGCCTTTTAAATCGCTAAAACTGGGGCTATCATTTTCCTTTCAGTTGATATGAGTTTGGCCTTCTCTGAAGAAAAGTGAGGAGGAGTGTTTCCACTGCAGGGATTTTCTATTTGTCTCTGGCACAAAGTGATGAACCCAACGCTCGTCAGGAAACGTTCAATGAAATCAGCTGGATCTACTTCAATGTCAGATTTCCCCGTGATGTGATCAGCCTAGTGCGCTTTTGAGGTATCAGAAGGCGTGGAACCCATTGATCAGAAACTTTCGTCATTCCAAGTTCATTGTGCCGAATATTCTCAACTCTCTTACGACGTTATATGCTAATATCATTGGCTGCCAGTTTTATAACCAATCGTCTATCATCTATCAACATGTGGTGAACACGATCTACAGGTACTTGATAACACCACGATGCCAAATTCTGCCCATTTTCAAGAGAAGTCGCTACTGGTTACGTTTGAAGTTTTCTTTGAACAGTCAGATATAAGTTTACCTAGAAATAAACAATGCAGTTATTAATAGAAGATTTAAAATTAATGCATGCAAGATTTCACAGTATTATCACCACTCTCTCATAGTAATCACAAGAACGTTTCAGTCCACCCTCGTAAAAAGTTGTCAGAACAGGATATCGGCGTGATAGTGGATGACAATAATAAACATTGCTTAAATTTACAAAGGTGAATAGGTTGAAGGGACGTGGAACATGAAAGTGAGACTCCCTGCGGTAGAGATAAAATTGACACTTGCCCAAATGCTTGCATCGAAGATAAGATAGTTGTTGAAAACAGAAACATCTACTAATATCGGGTTGGTGCATAATTATCAGTCGTTTTTGTAGACGAAGTATTTGTTAATAAAAAATTACTTTTTTTAATGAGAATATTATTCTATTTTCAGGTTATAAAAATACGTGTCGATAATCATAAACTACAGAATAATCATTTAAAAAAGTTATTGTTGAATTGTTATGTTTCTTTTTTCATAATAAATATTGTTTAAAAAAACGCCTGACAGTTATGAACCAACACAATATTAAATTGGAAATATGATATGAAATTAAAATTAAATTTACCGTAACATACATATGCGGCTATAACATTTTTTTAAAGCTTTTCACCCCAAGCAAGGCTGGAAGCCACTAGCACGTAAAAGGTTACAGAAGGTTTGAAGGAAGATGAGATAGGAGTGGTAAAGGAGAGGATGTGGAGAAAGATAGTGGATCAATCAAGGCAAGGGGGTTACAGAAGATTTGGAGCGAGAGCCGATAAGAATGAAAGGGGAAAGGATGTGGAGAAGGGGAGTGGATAGATCAAGGCAACTGGAGATGTCGATTGACGTTACACTTAAGTAGTTGGAGATTATATTTGTCAGGGAAACATGAATAAGGAAGGGAGTTCCACAGGCGAGATGTGCGAGACATGAAGCTATTGGAGTAGAAGAGACGTCTACATCTAACAGTTTCAACGGTGAAGGGGTGGGAACGGGATGCCAGCTTCGTAGGACGCTTAAATTCATGGGGCCTGGGAACCAGCGAAAGCAGCTCATCGGAGCAATTACCGTGAAAGTATTTCTAACATATGTTTTTATTAAAGTTCAACCAGTAAAAGTCTCAAGTGCCACTCAATGTAGACGGTTACATTGTGGCGTTTTATGAGTGTTGAAAAACAAGAAGTGCAGTCCATAGGGTTATGTCTTCAATCTAGCGTTTAACCCTAGACTTGAAGTGGTCAAGATTGTAATGATCGGGAAAACATCCTGCTGAGAGCCTGTTCTACAAAGTATCATTCCAGAGGAAGAAGCTGAGCGAGTGGAACTTTTTTCTTATTAACGGAATACGAATGGAATGAGGATCATTCAACCTTGTGTACGCGACCTGCGATAGAATAACGAGCAACTTGGGACGTTTCATCTGTGGGAAAGAGCTTATAGAGTTGGAAGCAATTCATTACCAACAAAAGTGATAGCCAATAGTTTATAGCATGGGGAGTCAGATACTTATTAGAGTGGTACGATAGAACGTATATATAAATTCCACTTGAGATCTGTGGATGAGCTTGAGTCCTAATATACGGTCAAAGTGAAGAGACGCATTGAGGAAATACCCATCGTTCATGATAAGTGAATGTTCGGGGTCTGCTCGGTGGTGGTGGAATGTTACTAGTTTGGTTTTGACCGCATTGAATTTTAAAAGCTAGTCCTACCCCCAATTGAGTCAGTAGGGGTAGGTCAGAGGTGGGACGAGCTTCTGAGTTCTGTTCATCCAGATCTTTAACCCTTAACATACCAAGCCTAGGTCGTCAACATGTTTACCAAGCTGGGATCATCGGAGGACCCCGTGGCCTTTCCTTTTATTTCTCAGTGTCTGTTGCGGTGGATTACTCAAAATAGGTTATCTTGTTTTCTGCAACCATATTTCAGAATATTTTGTTAAACAATATTATGTTTATTTATTTCATATGGCAGTCTCTGAAGATTGTAATGTATCTTTTAAGACCTTAAAAAACTACCAAAATAAAAGGACCATGAATTGAAATCTCAAAATTGTGGCACGTGAGCACATCATTAACTCCCGTTGCAGTTGAAGAACGGATTGATTGGAAAAGGTTCCAATAGACTCATTGAAAGGTAGCCCATGACTTAAAGAAATACAAAATATTGTACTCACGAGTACAGCCCACGTCTTACGAAGGGCTCTCTATCTATGTAAAATATGTGTGGCATTACGTGATTTCATGCAAAAAAAAAACGTAGAGAATGCAACGGGGAAATTACTTCACATTCTCTCTAAAAAAAATAGTTTAACGAAACGAAAAATATTTGTGGAGAGCCATGATCGCCTACGTCTTTAAGGGAGACAGTATTAAAGTAAAGCTTTGACAAAAGGGCAGCCAATGACACCTTAGTGTGAATTGAACTCACTATATGTCTTGCATGCTAGCCACTTCACTCTTGCTTGATCTAATCAAGTCAAATGCTCTTAAGGGTGGCACATAATATATTTTTTTGTGAATTATTTCACCCCCTGCAAAGCGATAATGCAAGAGACTACTGGGGCGTAAAAAAGAATGAGAAGACTTTAGTGAGGAGGAGGCACTATAAAAAGAACAGGTTTCAGGGAAAAGATGGGGATTGACATTTCATTTAAGTTTTTGAAGATCACTTGCGATCACTTAAATGCAACGGGTAGAGATGGACAAAAACGGAAAATAGTCCAAAGGAGAGAAGTCCGAGAAAAGAAACTATTAGAAGAGAACTTACGGTCACATTTATCAAATCATCCTATAAGTTCTGTCCAAAATATTATATGAGTAATTTCAATCAAATTTTACAGTATTCTGAAATGTGAAATGATACTGATTGATAATCATATAAATTTAGAACGCTATAATCCATATTTGATCAAGAAATGCTTCATTCGAAATTCGAAGTATCTACATCGGATATGCATCAGTACGTCGAACTCAATGTGTCCGATTGTTGAAATGTTGACACACATTATCGGAGACATTTCATTGACAGTTTCACGTGGGTATTGTTTGGTGAGTGTTTTTTGATGTTGATTGTCAATTCCAGATAGACGCCCACTACCACTTTGTTTTCAAGAATTGTATCCCCGCTGCGGAACTTCAGAAACCGTACTGCACGATCAAAAGTGAATCCTTTGCCACATGGTCTGTTAATGTTTGAGAAGTATTTTGACCAAGATTTAACTTCTTTTTACCTGTTCAAGATGATGGATGTTTTATGTTTTAAGGTAAATTCTGGAGTAATTGATATAAATTTAACAAAGATGTCAATTTAAACATTAGAAATGAGTAATATATTTATGTGCAACTATTATGATAATATATTAGAAAAAAATGTGTTATTCTAAAATCGGATTTTATTTTCCACACCACCTTCAATTTAATATAATTTCTTTTTGTAGAATAATTTCACTGAATTAATTACTCAAATTAGCCCCTCAAAGATGGAGGTGTTGAAGGAACACTTAAGGCACATAATGCTTTATGAGTTTAAAAAGGGAAACTCTGCAGCTCAAGTGACTTGAAATACACACTTAGCTTATGGAGAAGAATTCTTGAATGAAATTTCTTGCAGAATATGGTTTGCCAAATTCAGAAGTGGAAATTTCAGCCTTGAATATAAAGACCTAACAGGACATCCAGTTGAGTTTGGTGAGGAGCTCTTTGTAGCATCACCTAAAGAAAGATCCTGCAGTATCAGTTGAAGAATTGGCAATGAAGCTTTGTTCAAACCTTACAACTCTTCATCGTCATCTTCAACAACTTGGAAAAGGTTCCTAAACTTGAAAAATGGGTGCCTCATGAATTGTCTGAAGCCAACCGCAAATCCCGAGCTGACATCTGATCTTCTATTCATTCTCGTGAACTCATCTTGCCCTTTTTGGATAGATTTGTGACTAGTGATGAAAAAATATGATTTTATTTATCAAAATGTTAAACGTCGTTGCCAGTGGTTTGGTAATGGGGAAACGGCCCAAACACAATTGAGAAGGAAACTTAATGTTCAGAAGGTTCTTCTCTCAATTTGTTGGGATTGCAAAGGAATAATTTACTTTGAGTTGCTACCAACAAATGCAATAATCAATGATCACATCTACTGTCTGCAATTAGAGCATTTGAATGCGGATTTGAAGAGAAAAATATCTGTTTTAATGAATCGAAAAGGAGTGGTGTTTCATCAGGACAATGCACGGCCTCATACTGCAAAAATCTCTTCTCAGAAAATCAAAGAAAGAATTCCTCACCCGCCTTATTCTCCCGGCCTTGTGCCTTCAGACTACCTTTTGTTCCGTAGTTTACAGAATAATTTGGATGGATTAAATCTCAAAAGCCATGAGGATGTCGAAACTGACATTTCAGAGGTACCAAGCAAGAGAAATCATTAGAAAAATTGCCATGATAATATTCATAAAAACACTGAGGAAAGCGCCACCTAACGGCGGTGTGAAAATAACTGAAGTCGAAATGCCAGGTCAGGATGGATATAATAACAGACCCCTTCTCTGGATTTCGTTAGAAATCTCGAAATATATAATAGGAGTACCAGGCCAGATATGGTAGCCGAATTCAATGCAGGGACGAATGACAGATGTATGCAAGATGGATTTTGACGACACAGTGAACCAAATTACTTAGCAGCATACCAAGCCAATGTTTAATATAATCGCTGCACTTCATTTCAAAGAAAGACGTGAGACGTTATGACAAATTATTGGGTTGTTCGGAAAATAATGTCCGATTTTAGAATATTTCTGAATTAATGAATCTAAACAGTGCAAATACTTACAGAATGGGAAACCTGTACATCTATACATTAATACCATCGAGTTACAAGGTTATTTGCGCCTTTACAATAAAACTGCCTTAGACATCAAGAAATATTTGAATGCAGTGTCTGTGCCTTTGCATCGGAATACATTTTGGTTAAAAGAAATTCTGAAGAGGCTATAAAAAGGGTAATATTGTGGTCGTGGCAAAGTCTCATATTCTGCACTGATATTTTGGCAACATTTGGCCAGATATTGTCGTAAAGCTAAATAGGCCTCATCGATTAACTAGTGCTGGTTGCATTTTTCTTGTCTGAATATTCATTTCATACAATTGCTGGCAGTAAACTTTTAGAGTGATGCTCTGGTTAGATTCCCAATAGTTGTAACGGCTAACGCCAATGGCGGACTACCAGATAGTCACTATAATCTTCTGTTGGTGCAGTTTCAGTTTTGGAAAGTGTTTAAGGGTTTCGTAATGTTCAAGCTACTGAGCCAAACGTTTATGATTGTCATAAAGGATACATACCTCCTCACAGATCCATATTTGATCTAGAAATGCTTCAACCGAAATTCGAAGAACCTGCATCGGATATGCATCAGAACGTCGAACTCAATGAGTCCGATTGTTGAAATGTTGACAAACATTATCGGGGACATTTCACTGACAGTTTGACGCGGGTTTTGTTTGATGAGTGTTTTTAGATGTTGATTGTCAATTCCAGATAGACGTCCTCTAGTACTTTGATTTTCAAGAAAGGTATCCCCGCTGCGGAACTTCAGTAACTAGGGCCGTACTGCAGGATCAAAAGTGAATCCTTTGCCACATTCTCTGTTAATATTTGAGAAGTATTTTGACCAAGATTTAACTTCTTTTTACCTGTTCAAGATGATGGATGTTTTATGTTTTAAGGTAAATTCTGGAGTGATTGATATGAATTTAACAAAGAGGTCAATTTAAACATTAGGAATGAGTAATATATTTATGTGCAACTATTAAAATAAAATATTTAAAAAAATGTTTTATTCTAAAATCTGATTTTATTTTCCAAACCACCTAATAGGTGGTCATCCCAGTCTACTTGTGTATAGGCTGTAAGGTGACCTAATTTAAAAGTAGCCACCCGTTGGCGGGTTCATGGCAGGACGGAGCCCATGTTTCTTCAGGCTGTTTTTTTTTTCTTTTGCCTTCAGGCAAAGGTGGCGTGGAAACACAGTCTACGCGACAGGAAAAAAACGTTACCGTTTTGAAAGCTGGTTCAAATCTTAACATGGACAATATGACACTTCTTAATAATATCCTCCAGGTGAGACAATCACACGCGTGTGTAATACTGTTATATTTACCAGCCTCTTCACGAGGTAGGATATGGCACAAGGCTGAGTTTAATGTGGGGAAATCCGAGCCCGTAGGCTCGGCCAAAAATTCCACATAGGCCCCGTATAGAACGGGATCGAAAATAATGTGTAATACTTTTGGGAAGTGTCTGAAAACCATACCCCATTTTGATCCAAGCGTTGTTCAAGCGACCGGATTGACGAAACTGCTCGCATTTCATCGATGACTACACTAGCACGTGCTGCATACACACCAATGCGCCTGAGGAGGCGTCAGCAACAGAAATTAGCTAGCCACCATAGCGGATAGGCCTACTCGGCAAACGAGCAGACATTATGTTCTAGTGCTACGTAATCGAAAGACACTCCTTCAGAATTTGAACTCGCTACGATGTTACCGCTTTCTGAGACGATAACCGTTGGCTGAGGGGCAATGAGAAGAAATGGAGTCATACCTCTACCAAAGGTACTCCTGCGTAGGTGAATGTAACGAACTCGACTGGAATTCAAACTTGTCTCTCCAATTTCACATCCCGAGCCGTTATCAATCAAACCACCAGCACATCTAGGCTTAGAACACTAAGCGGAACTCATACTAACCAGACTGCACGTTACTTAAATTTGATGATCGGACGAGAACTGGTGTTTAAACGTAATATGGCGCAAAGGGATAAGACACATAAAAAAAAAGATTTCTTTGAATATCTGTCTATATCTCTGAGACGTAGAATTATGATTACTTATATTATTATGACTGTTATCCTCATCTTCATTCCCATATTCATCGGGGTAGATTGTTCTAGTTCCACGCACCATGCCTCTTCCGTATGTCTTAGTTATTTACCTTTAAGTCAACTCTCCCAGCTTTTGGCTCAACACTGCTGTGACCTGGTGTTGAACTCACAACTCTTTGGATCTAGTCACTGGATCTAACCAACGTCTTTACCCACTGAGACAAACGGAAGAGGCATGGCACGTGGAATTAGAACAATCTAACCCGGTGGACGAAATAAAGGTTTCGGTTCGAAATTCCAATCACCTGAAGAATGTCGGAGCGTACAAAGGTCGAAACGTTGTGTATATGGCAATGAAGATGAGGATAACAGTTCGAATAATGTAAGTAGATTACCTTGAATATTGTTGTGATGACCTCTATCTAAAGAGTCTATGTTGGACTCTTCCGCCTACTATAACATTAGTAGGAGAGAAGGCCTTGTGGGAACAGTCGAATACATCTGTTCTAACTGTGCGGGTCAAACTCTCTGCCTCCGGGCAGAGAGGATCCCCAGACGAGGCTATGTCGAAGGGCAGAGTCTCGTCTCGAGAAACAGCAACCCGACGCCGTTTTATACTGAATCTATGGGGAGCCTACGGGATCGGATTGCCCCACATTAAACTCGGCCTTGGGCCACATCCTACCTCGTGGGGAGGCTAGTAAATATAACAGTCGCATAGATTGAACGCTGGGTCAACCGACACACACTCACTCGTCGTGTCATATTCTTCTGTTGTACTTACCGTTTAATATATGATATATCTGTAACACTTGATTTGTTATTTCTTTAGCCACTTACTTTGTCACAACAAATATGTTGACCTACAAGGCTTTCTTTGGTCTCAACTACTGCTTTGCATGAAGATAAGTTAGGTATCTTATATACTGCATGAACAATTTGTTTAAATTAGTCAAGTGTCAGATTTTTAGTTGTGCAGCCATTTTTAATGAAAAAATGACAATGGAATAAAATCAAAGAAATTAATGGCGATAAGATAAAATGTAACTTTTATTTCTATCTAAAAATGTTCTAAAAGGTTTCGCGAGTTCACTTGTTTTAATTTTTATTCTTTACTGTATATTATTTTATTATTCTTTTGCTCTTTTGTATTTTTTTTTGTTTTATCGTCTGTTTTTATAGAGTTGATTTACTCCCGTTCGCTCTTATATATGTAAAGAACTGAGACCAAAAAAGATACGTCTGTTCGTGCGTTTGGTCTTTCACAATAAAGCACAGAAAAAGCTTCGAGGCGATACTTTGTTAATAATTGATTACTTCTATTTTTTAATCACTTCTTCAAATTTTAACACACACTGCAGGCGCCATCATAAAATGTATTCATTTATTTTTCTTTCTTTTACCCTTTTTTATTTTCTGGTTGCCGTCAAGTGAACGATTCAAGGGAAATTATCCCGATAAATTTTTACAAAGCAGTGCTGAAAAGTGTTCGTCCAGATCAAAAAAGTGTATATATATATATATATATATATATATATATATATATATATATATATATATATATATATATATATATCCAAGTATAGGATTGGTGTATACGGATTAAGTTGTTAAGTTTGTTAACCAACAAATACTCTTCTTAAAACAGTGCTCAATGCAGTGTAAAGCAAATATAATTATTTATTGAACACCTTCACTTGATGTGTTGAAACAAAATGGTTATTTTCGTAGTGATTTTATAACATATTTATGTTATAATTTTCGAATAAATCATTATATATTATATATATATATATATATATAAATATATATATATATTTATATTTATATATATATATACATCGCCCGCAGAATTAATATGGGATGAACTTGACAGAAAAGTGAAAACTTTCTGTCCAAAAAATGAAAATGATTTCTTAGAAATATTGAAAAAAGAATGGTATCAATTATCAAATTAATATTTTGAGAAATTTTGCAACGAATGCTAACAATTTGTGCTACAGTATACAAGGCTAAAGGAAGATCTTTTGACGAGAGAAAAATTTTATCATAAAAATGTAATTTACTCTGTTTATAAGCCAAACAGTAATTATATATTTTTAACTTCATAGGGTAAAGAGAATTCCAATTTTTATTAAGGGAGTGTTGGGTTTTTTCGATTGAGGAAAGCAAGTGTATCTTTGGGACGCAAATTTGAAGTCGATTTCTGTCTGATTCATACTGACTTATAGAGTAAATCAAAATTTTTTTTGAAAATTTTTATCGAAAGTTATTCTTAGCATCTCACGAAAATGGAACCAGGCTTCCGATTTTAAGTTCAAGTTTTAAGTTGAATTTCAGGATTTAAGTTTCGGTTTCGAAATAGTAATTTTTGTGTTGCGATGGAGAAATATATTTTTAAAAAAATGTTTATAATATTATGCTCTACTGTGTATCGAGCACTGTTTTTTTTTAATTTTAAATAAATGCTAAAGAACTCTGGATTATAAACATAACCGTTCTTCCCTATTATATATATATATATATATATATATATATATATATATATATATATATATATATATATATATAGTGTGTGTGTGTGTGTGTGTGTGTGTGTGTGTGTGTGTGTGTGTGTGTGTGTGATAGACAAATCTACATATATGCTTAATGAAGGAAAATTGAATAATATGTCGGATTAAAATAAGACTCCATTAGGTGTGCGTTTTCGAGAAAAAAATGAACAAGGGTGTAGGGATTCCTTCATAAGGCAAATAGAACATTACTCGGTTGTGACGCTCTCTGTGGCCGAGTGGTTTAAAGCCAGCCGGATAAAAAAGTTGGTTTCTCCTACAATGGAGGATGTAGATTCGAACGCTCCCTGAGATCACATTCTCTTATTAAGTTTCCTATAGACGTAATACAGATTTAAATAATAAAAAAAGCAGGGCGTCTATTTCAAACAAGGATATCAACTAAAAATAACTTTTGAAGTAATAAAGGTTGGATCTGAAATAAATCCATTAATCCAAATTACGATCTTCGGTATATTTTCACCAGATTTTGTGGGATATTATGCATTCAGCTAAGGTGTGTGTTTAGTTGATCAATGTTCAGTATATACTTTATGGTCGTCTACATGATCTCATAAAAATATGACCGTTTCTATATTAAATTATTGATGGATAAATTATATTTTACACTTTACAATCTACGAGGAGTTATCATGTTTGGAAAGCAAACGCCATTTGATTAGATTATAATGCCATGGTTTACCGGTTAAGTGCATTAGTTTATATATAGTTTAGAACAACACAAAGAAACAACCAATTAAATATATATATATATATATATATATATATATATATATATATATATATATATATATATATATAGGTGTTATACGTATGTACACACACAGACACACACACATATATACATGTATATATATAAGTACAGAGAAACACAGTCATATATATATATAGATGTTTGTATATGTACACACAGACACTGTTTTATATATATATATATATATATATATATATATATATATATATATATATATATATATATATATATTGTTGCAACCTAGAAATGGTTATTGAATGAGGAATAACCAAAAACAGAGGTTGGAAATGAATGATAATCTTTATGACATCAACAAAATACAATAATCGCCAGCGGCATGAAGTAGGTAAACCACTGCTAGTGGTGGCCTACTTAGACAGCATATTACCCCCACTTACCTGTTAACGTATTCAGTAGGATTGGGACATAACCATCAATTTTCATAGGTACGGTATAAACATGTATATATATATATATATATATATATATATATATATATATATATATATATATATATATATATGTATATATGTATGTATGTACACACACACATATATGTGTATATGTGTTTATATGTATATACAAATATAAAAGCACTTATGCAAATATATGCTTTTATGTATATGGTCATACATATGTACACAAAAAGACATAATGTTTATGTGTATCTATATAACTATACACGCACTTTCACATACAGAAATATGTATATAGGTATATGTATATACAGATATACACGCAAACAGATAGATAGATAGATAGATAGATAGATAGATAGATAGATAGATAGATAGATGTGCAAGGATTTTATTTTATAACAAGTATTTATATACACTATCAAATTTTATTGGTTTTGCCTAAGGTTCCTCAACTTATACATTTTTAAAAAACACAACACATGTATATAAATACTTGTTACAAAACAAAATCTTTTCATGCATATATATATATATATATATATATATATATATATATATATATATATATATATATATATATATATCCCCTATAGGAAGAAAATGAGTAACTACTGACACCGATGTTCAAGCGTGATAATCTGGACTTATGAATATATGTTTTCCGCAAGTTATGAATAGGGATGTCAGGCTACTGACTGTAGTGATTATTGAGGGACTATTGAGTGGAACTATCCAGTCGAATTAGTGTGAATTATTGTGCGTTGGTGATTTGTGTTTTGATTTAGGATTTGCCGGACGTTAAGTCGAGCCGCGCTTCTAACAAGGTATTCACTGAAATGGTTAATTATATTTGGTTGACTTTTACTTCTTTGTTCTTGTTAAGTATTTATTTGAGGTTGTAATTAAATACTTAACATTGAAGTCTTGAGTTATACTTAATTATTAACAGCCACCATACGTCACAAAAATATATATACATGTGTGTACACGCACTCATAGATATATATATTTGAATACACACACACACACACACACACACACACACACACACACACACACATATATATATATATATATATATATATATATATATATATATATATATATATTAAGAAATAAGGTTTTAAGGTGTGCTATTTTGACAGGATAAAGTGCTCAATATCACCGATAGAGCGTATATAAATATAAGAGTCAATATTGAATTCAACATTCAGAGACGACGGCAGTTTCATGCTAGACGCAGTATGTCAGGCCTGTCGATTACGTCTAGCATGAAACAGCCTGTCGCCTCTGAGTTTTGTCTTCAACGTTCACTTTTATATTTATAGGAATATATATATATATGTGTGTGTGTGTGTGTGTGTGTGTACTCACTCACGCACACACACACGCAATATATATATATATATATATATATATATATATATATATATATATATTACTTTTCATCACAGTTTGTAATTTGATTTTGCTAAAATGAGCCGAGTATAAGCTTTTTCATGTAGTGTTTTTGCGAATATGTCCTAGACTGTAAAAACATTTTTTTCACGCAATCATACCAGTTTATCCACCTACCTACGTTTTATTTCACTCTACTAAATCACATTATCTCAACAATCACTGTAAATAACTCTATCAATGGATCCCGTTATTCGTCTATATTTACGTAGCTATAGGAGACATAATGTTTTAACTATACTTATAAGAAGAATTCGTCTATAGAAAACACCAATGCGCATAACTTACTCTATTTTGCTTCCTCAAGCTTTATTTAATACTAGCAGCATGGCCCGGCGTTGCCCGTGCTTGATTCAAAAATCGTACGACTCATAAAAGCAATCGTTATCACTTGACTTAAAATATTTTTCCCCTTCCTTGCCTTTAAAGGGGTGCCCTTTGCCGTGCCGATGTTGCTACTTGCCTTACTTCTTACTTCTCACACTGTGAATTTTTTCTAAGCTCTATACTAAACATTAAATCTGTTACGAAAAAAGAACTAAACAAAATGAACACAAAACAAACAGCTTTAAAAAAGGACTCGTAACTGGAAAAGCCGAATGAAAAAATAATGTTAACAACAAGTACTTTTTCACACCCAACCCAGTTCTGCGGAATCAGAATCAACGTTGAGTTTAAGCAAGCGAATGAGCCAATTAGAGTAAAGTGCCATGCAGATTTAAATTTTCCCACTTGTGACGAATGCAGCTATAGATTTTTTTTTCATGCTAGCATGCTAGTTAACATTCGTGTCAGTCAGCTGTTGGCTCTCACGCTGGCCAATAGAATCTTCCTGCCTATTCGTGACAGCCAGCTATAGGCTCTCACTCTGGCCAATAGAAAATGGCCGCAAACTACATGAAAACTGCCGTAGAAGCATGAAAAAATTGTTTATTTCCTCTATCGATGGGAGTTGGGAAATGCAAAGTCGGTCTTGTCCTCTTTGCTAACTTGGAGCATGTGCATGTAAATTTTGGTGCAAATCCGTCGAAAATTGCGACCGTGTATTCGTTACACATACACACACACTCACATACACGCACACATCCTGCTTTTATAGATACCGATTACAATAGTATGAAATTAGTCAATATATTAGCAAATAATTGGTAATCTTGTCAAAACTACCAAATACATCAACTTCACATTTATTATACTAATGACAGCTTTAAAGGTATGATTAACTGTTTCTTCATAAGGAAACTTTCGGCATTTATTCAATAAACATATAACTTTACTGTTGGTTATAATTTATATTTTTTTTCTCTTGAAGTATTTTTTTTACCAAAATACGTACCTCAGTGAACTAGATTTTCTCGCTTTTTTCTCGCATTGATATAGGTTTCCTTTTTAGCCTTTATAGTAGCGTGGAAAGTCAACATCTTGATTATACCTTTATTTTCTCTTTGCGTTACATGTGTTTTGTGATGTACGGTGGCCATTAATAATTAAGTATAACTCATGACTTCAATGTTAACATAAAACAGTATTTAATTACAACCTCAAATAAATACTTAACAAGAACAAAGATAATTAACCATTTTAGGGAATACCTTATTAGTAGCGCGGCTCGGCTTAACGTCCGGTAAGTCCTAAATCAAAACTGAAATTATTGACGCATAATAATTCACACTAATTCGACTGGTAAGTTCTACTCAATAATCACTGCAGTAGCCTGATACCGCTATTTTTACACTTAGCGGAAAACATATATTCATAAGTCTAGAGTGTCAAGCTCGGACCTCGTTGTCGGTAGTTACTCATTTTCTTCCTACATGACAATGTGCTATCTACTTTAGTTGGTACTGCTATTAAAAGTCATCGCGTCATGTTTTTTTTTCTTTATGTCATTTGGTAATTTGTTAAAGTTATTTATTAAAGTCTGTAGAACCACATTTCTGTCCCTTCAAGCCTCTTTGTCATCTGTGAGGTAATTACCAGCATTCCCTGCCGTATAGAAGTCTAGTACTGTAACGAAATTTTCCTATGTTCTAATAATTAGCTTAGTTTCTGGAACACAACTATTGCCATTCTAATGCGTCTTTAGATTGGTGTGTCACATTTATCGTTGTTATTTAATACACTAGACAAACAGAAAAAATTCCGTACTAGCTTGATTGTGATGTCTTCAGTTCGTAGTTCACAACATTGACTGACCCTCTTGTTTGCTGAACGCGATATATTTTGTCTTCTTACAATAGGTAGTCCTTTATTCTCTCTTTCCTTTACTACAGTGTCTCGAAAATCTTGCATATCCCCTGATAAGTCTACCATAAACGCGCCATCTGCGTATTTTGCGTTGGTGAGATTCTACCGATAATAAATCATGGTAGATGTTCTTCATCTGTCGTCACGCTGTATATCCGGTGAGAAAACATCTTACTTTTCTTAGCTATTTTTCTTAACTTCTTCAACTCTTTTTTTTATCCGCATGCAAAAGACTTGTTCCCTCTTCCCATGTAAATCGAGATTTCCTGGCTTGGCGTATCTAATTCAGCTTCATAACACTCAAATATTTGGCTGATTTCATCAATCATCTTGCTATGTAAAATATTTCGTCGAGATGGTTATTGTTATTGCAGGCTATTATCAAAAACCTTCTAGAAATAAACAAAGCATTCGAGTCATATTCTTGAATAGTTGTAAAAAGAAATCACAAATGATACGTATATAAAAACAATACCCTGTCCGGTGGCAAAATCTGCTGGTGGCGACAGGGGTGGCAGTACCGCCTTAGCCACCGAAACAGTGTTACCTCCCCTAGTTGTCGGCTGATGAGGGCCTTCACACGTTTTATGTCGAGAATAGACTCGTCAGATTTAGACTCTAAGCTGCTTACAACGTCATTCAAAAATCAGTTATTAAAAATGGCTTCAAGCAGATGAGACCTCTAAGTTTTAAAAAAGAAGAAAATACCATATGAGAGCTTATATATATGACAATAAAATTGGACACAGACTTCAACACCGAACAGCCACAGTCTGTGTTATGCTTGAAATCAATCTTCTGGTCATTTATTTAAATTTATTTACACATGGAATGCATATATGAACATTGCATTCCAGCATGAAACAGACTGTCGCCGCTCGGTGTTTACCTTAGTGTCCATTTTTATAGGTACATACGCTCTATCACTGATATTGAGTAATTTCCCCATAAATATAGCATACCTTAAGACTATATATTTATATCACATATGTGTGTGTGTGTGTGTGTGTGTGTGTGTGTGTGTGTGTGTGTGTGTGTGTGTGTGTGCACCTACCTAAAAAGGAAAAAAAAAAGAGATCTCCTTACGTACTGGTGACATGTAAAATCCAAGCTCGGAGACGTCCCCAGTGCTAAACACCCACTAGGCGACAGTAATTGAATCACAGATTTGAGTTAAATGTAATGTTTCATACGGCAATTTACTAAGTGTAGCTTAGATATGGCACAAGGCCGACAGTATGGAGAACGCTCTAAACATCAAAGCCACTATTCAATCGTAACTGATCTATAGAACCTAGCTTGCTAAATATTACACACCGTCAAAGCGCTCAATGTAATGTTTTATATTATTGATTTTTTTAAACGTAGCTAAGATGTGGCACAAGGCCGAAAGTATGGAGCATTCAGTTATAATCGAACTCATTATGTGTCATGTGTCCAATTTAATGTTTCATGTGGTTAATTTATAATTTATGGCAAAAGTCGAAAGTATGGACACACAGTAAGGAGCAAATTCATTGTTCAGTTGTAACTGATCTAACGAGAGGAACTTGTACACAATTACACTACGTCGATGTGTCCAATTTAATGTTTCATACGGGGATTTTCTACGCGTAAGTTAGATGTGGAACAAGATCAAAAGTATAGTACACTCAGTAAAGATCGGACTCCCTACTCATTTGATTTTCCATGCCTAGTAGATGATATATGGCACAGGGCCGACAGTGTGGAGCATCCATTGAGATTATGTTTCGTGTTCTCAATAAAATATCCAATGATAATGTAACAGTTGGTTTACAGCGAGTTTAAATATAAACGAATGAAAAGGTTACTTATTAATCGCCATTTAAACTCGGAGACGTCCTCAAGAGATCCAAACTAATTATTAATGTTTTTGTTCTCTGACTTTGTTATAAAGTGTCGGCATTACCACGCGAAAGTTTTCGACTATTAAGCGTCATTAGTGAAAGAGGTCTAGACACGAAATGATAAATCCAAAAACATAATTGACGGAAAATAACTTGGCTTTTAGCAACGGTGACAAAAATGTTATTATGTTTAATAGATTGGGTTAAAACATCATGATATAAAGAAAAGAAAAGTGGTATATGAATTGAGAAGGAAAAATATATATATATATATATATATATATATATATATATATATATATATATATATATATAATTGTGTGTGTGTATGTGTGGGAGTCTTTTGTTTAGAATTTGGTATTATTAATGAGACAGTGATCTCGACAACAAGGATGGAGTGTTCTATTAGGGAGACTCTTAGGAATAAAAGCACTGTTTGTAATAAAAGGAGTATTTAGAATAAAAGCCTAATGTCAGAATTCATTCTAAATCCATTTGTTTTCGGAAGAAAGAGGAGATTGAAGAAGTTGGAAAGATACGGATAGATTGGAAAAAAGGCCGTTTCGGAAAATCTGAAACATAATATAAAATAAAAAGAAACCAGTAGGTGAGGAATAATAGTTGACAAGTTGTAAAAATTAAAATAAAATTTAATTAGCCGACCAGAACCTCTTTCCCAGACGAGAGCGCATGTCGATAGAAAGGATGTGGACACCGAACTCCAAACAGCAGTTCGGATTTTCTATGTTCTCACTAAACACACACACACACACACACACACACACACACACACACACATATATATATATATATATATATATATATATAGGGTGACCCAAAAAGACGGGAACTTTTTGACAATCCAATAAAACCATGAGTGATAGAAGAAAAATATTTAATTCATAGTAATTCAAACCTTAAAACATGCCATTTAAGAAACAATGATGGAATTTTCATTTTTTTTAAATTACGTCCTGTAGATGGCGTCCTCTTGTACGAATGCATTCTTGAAATCTGCTGTTGAGATTCCTCATTGACTGCTGCAACATCTCAGCTGGGATACTGTGAATTTCATTCTCGTTACTAAAATGGCGAAATGTTTACTTGCTAAAGGTCACTGTCTCATATCTGACAATACGCACTTCAAAAACTCCCGTTTTTTGGGGTCACCCTGTATTTGCAGATTAAAGTTGGCTGGATAGCATGGAACCGCGCGGGAAATACACAAGCAAGAAACGCGAGAGACGAAACTGTTAGCATAAAATTTACGGCTACCTCCAGTCAGCTTAACTGTAAATTGATGAGGCCTCGGCGCCAGTCTAGTGCTGCGCTTAAATTTTTAAAAAAGCCTAGTACCATAGCGAAGAGCAATATTTATCGCTGTTAAAATACAGAAAATTTGGAACAAGCGAAGAGCGATATTTGTTTGTAAATATTTACAAAATATAGCACAAGGCTAAAATGGGGAATGGGGAAAAAGGACAGTTTCATCTATCATAATTTTAAACTTAGCTAGCTACAAACACTGAGCCAAACATACCACAATATTCCTCACACCAAAATAAAACATTCTTACTTACCTTTCTTACTGCATCCACCATAATACCTCAAGGTCTCTATGAAAATCCTAAGTAGTCCCCATATGCAAAATTCATTCTGTGTCGTGGGAGGGGATAAAACAACAATTTATAAACTATCCCCATTGAGTATTTACAATATGAAAATAAAACTATTTACAAGAAAACAAATAAAATAATGTTGTTTATACCCCCCCCCCAATCGAAGAATGATATTTTTCTGATATGTACACAGAAATGTGGCACAAGACCAGAATGGGGATTGGGGAAAAGGACGGTCTTCTTCTATCTTAACGATAACTTAGCTAGCCACAAACACTGACCCAAGCCGAGTCGCCAGATCAGCACCAACAATATTGCTGATTCTTCTTTTGATTTTATCAAGAGGCTCAATGGTAGGGAGCAGCGGACTATATATGGCACCAATATTCTAAGCATAGACGAATGGTAGACCTATAGATATATAAATTATTATGTCATTATTCTCACATGGGGGTTTCATGTGTTATCGATTTTAGTTGTCACCGTCTTCAAGTGATATGGTTTCTGTAATCTGGTACATACCTTCGTTTGTGATTCTGTAGCACCAGTCCACAAGGTTCGAAGATGGATTTTCTTCGCTGACACGTAGAGGTTTCATTCAGTCAAAAGCATTGATCTGAGAAAACGGTTATATTCAAGTGACAGTTTGGATATGTCTGAAGGAGATTGGCGCCATGCATGGCATCCAAATGAAAGTCTCGATCTGACGAGATTATTTAAGAACATGTCTTGAGTTTTTAGTTTTTGTTTTTCCAACAATTTGCGGTGTTGGGTGAAAGTACTACAAGTACAGCTTATTATCCTCCCAATTTCCTTATCCACTATGCTGTTATTATACTCCTAATTTCCTTATCCACTATGCTATTATTATGCTCCCAATTTCCTTATCCACTATGCTATTATTATGCTCCCAATTTCCTTATCCACTATGCTATTATTATGCTCCCAATTTCCTTATCCAATATGTTATTATTATGCTCCTAATTTCCTTATCCACTATGCTGTTATTATGCTCCTAATTTCCTTATCCACTATGCTGTTATTATGCTCCCAATTTCCTTACCCACTATGCTATTATTATGCTCCCAATTTCCTTATCCACTATGTTATTATTATGCTCCTAATTTCCTTATCCACTATGCTGTTATTATACTCCTAATTTCCTTATCCACTATGCTATTATTATGCTCCCAATTTCCTTATCCACTATGCTATTATAATGCTCCAAATTTCCTTATCCACTATGCTAAATTTATCATAGTTGAGCCAAACACCGAGGTATTTGAAGTGTTTGTATTTTATTAAATCCACATCCCGAATGATTATGGCGGATTAAAACCGATTTTATCCCTGCTGTTTAATTACACTTCCAGTTAATTGTTTCTGTTTTGAAAAGGTTTGTCTTGAGCCCTATCTCCTAAAAATCTTAGTCGATTTTTTGTTCAAGATAATTTTATTTTATAAACTGCTCTTCACCTGTTCCTCTTACGCTCGGGTAACAACTTCCTTCAGTAACGCTCTAACTTGAGCGGCTCAACCACTTTAAGTATTGGTTGAACCTTTATCTTTCATACATATCATTTAAACTACACTTTCTAACTCCTCCACTCATGGGCAACATGTTCAATCTCTAATATTATAATTTGAGTGGCTGACATGCCTTATATTGGGTGTACAATTAGTAAGAAAAGTACAATGAAAAAAGCCCGTAATTAAATAAGGAAACTTATGAAATGATTTTGACCGATTCGTTTTCCATTGCTTATCAACTTACTGAATGTTATTTAAAGCCAGAAAATATTTCTAGATTGTAATTTTTTTTTTATTTTAAGCGATAATAATGATTTAGTAAAACAAGTCATATTAATTAACCCATAGTTGGGGTGAGAAGAGGTGGACTCATATTTGCGGGAAATGAAACAGAAATGACACTTAGAATCAGAAAGACAGGTGAAACTTGTTGGACGCATAATGAGGAAGGAGGGCCTAGAGAATTTGATACTCACGGGACATATAGAAGGTAAAAGGGACAGTCGGATGTAGCAGGCCACACCTACTTGACATGGGGCCGTAGCGTGGTCAAATTACAAAAGAGTAAGAGCTTTTTTTTTAAGTAAAGTTCATCATCTACAGGGTCCGGGAGCCAATCAAGGTAGAGGGTTACGTCAGAAGGCAATTTTTTTCGGATGAGAGTAGAAGATAACAGTTAACCCATAGCTTGAAAAAGTAAAGATTGTAGTGATCGGGCAGTCGGTTCCATAGAACAGTGATTCGCGGGAAGAAGCTGTTAGTTTTAAATTTATTTCTCACTGATGGAATACAGAGGGGATGTGGGTGGTTTGCTACTATGTAAGTGGTATGGCTTGTTCTTGCCGTGAAGGTTTGAACTGGCGGGACCAGATAATGTACTTCGCTCGAGAATTTTGCGTGGAAGTAACGATAAAGTAGCGAGAGGCTTGCCACAACCCGCCTGTGGGAGAGGGGTCGAATACAGAGGATAGGAAGTTATGGAGAGCCATGACATACCACGGCAAAGGGAAATAGCAGAAAGAAGACGAAAATGTCCAATTATATATTTATAAAATCCGATACTGCAGTTATTAAAATTTACCGACCAAATCAAAACCACCTTTAGGATTAATACATCCTAATAGCAAAACCGTTGACAGAAATTCTCATGTTTGTCGCCACTCATAAGAGTGAGCACGCTAAAGCCTTTCTCAATTGATTTCAAACATTCTATTCGATAGCGGCTAACAGATTGCGCAAGGCGAATCTTTTATCCTCTGAATTGAAACAGACCTCTGGACACAAGTGATTACAGGCTGCCTTGAAGAGATATTCGGCAGACCATTTCCTGGTTGTGAGGATTTAAAGTAACCGTTCTTCGGTCGGTGGTTCAATGACACAATGGACAGACAAGCGACTATGTGAGGACGGATAAGTATGCCCGGGTGAAAAGCGAGGCATTTGCATTGTATTTAAAGATAACGGTGTACACTGTCACGAACAACGGCTGTGGGATGAAGAACGAACGAGCAAGTTGTGTCGAAAACAGGAACAATGGGACGTGAATATTATCCAATAAGAATCAAAATTGAAAACTTGAATATGTACCGCGTCTCTTCGCATAAACGACGCACACTTCCCCCCAAAATATTAGAATTTCGCTAATTTGGAATAAATGATCGAAAAGAAACTTATTTTGATTGACTGTTTCGTTTATTACTGATTATCAACCTTTTTCATGTTATTTAAAGCCAGAAACTATTTTTAGATTTTAATCATTATTTTCGAGATAGATTATTATCCCGAAAAAAATTCGATATACTGATAAATGTCAGACTAATTAACCTGCATCTGTAGGGGGAAAAAGACCGGGATTCCTACCTCTCCCAAGTTCATTTGCTCGTGAGTGAATGTGAATGGGTAGCTGCTTGGAAATACCAAGTGCTGTAAGCATGGGTGTGCGGGTGGTGTAATAGATAACGGCTAGAAATTGAAAATCTGAGATCCGAGTTCCAGTTCGAATCTGGTTTGTTTACATTCAATCACGGACTAATGCAAGACTCCACTTATTCTCCTCCCAGATATTGGTTACTTAGTAAGACTTGGTAGGAATCGAACCTGTATTCCTTTTCATCTGGGTAATGATTTTGAAGCTAAGCGTGATCTATTGAGCTAAGTGAAGCCATCACAACAAAACAAAATTCAATTACAGTATTTAAGAAATATACATGAGCACATTCAAAATCTTAATATTAAATTGTCTAGCAATATTGGCAATGGTGTTAGGGTAGTTTTCCGTTGTTTGTCCATGTTTGGAATCTAGAGTTTTCTGTCTCTTACACTGGTTTCCAACCAAGGCAGAGAGCCAAGATTACTTTTCTGTTTAAATCATATCTGTGTGCTGAAGGGATTGATTCAAGATTTTCTCAAGGATTATAGTTCGAAAGTAAGAATAGACTATGCCAAAATTCGAACTCGGGATGCCTATTCCACTCATCGCGCCAAAATCCATTATACTACCTATATATCCTCTATTGTCTGAAAACTATTCAGGCAAGAACACTTCTTCTTTTCGTTCCAGTATGCAAGGTCCGTCCGAAAACTATCCATCCATGTTACATATCTCGAAAATCAGTGGCGCGGATTTGAGATAACTTGCTAAGCAACCGGAGAGGATCAGTTTGCTATGCTCGCCTGAATAGACAGTCTTTCGTTGGATTACCCAGTCGGAAGTGGGAACTGACAGAAGGGATTATTCTTGGTTTGTTGAGGGCTTTTTTTTATTGTTTTTTTTTATTTTGTTGATTTTTAATTTTTTTTTTTTTATGACAAAGCATCACATCAACCGAGTCTGTCTGTCAAAACACCATACACATCTAAAAATTAAAATTTGGCTTCCTGTGGATTCGGGCTACGGCTGTCGAAAAATAATTTCGTCGAAAAATAATTTCGTCGAAAAATAGATTTCGGACGGTTGATGTGATTAAGGAGAATGCAGTGAGACAGCAAATGGCGATCGCGAAAGAGGGCGTTGTCATTTGCTTTGTAAAATGCAAGGCTCACTGGAATAAGTGTGATATGTCTCAACGGTTTCATTTTAAAGGCGGCATTACCGGGGTAGGCGTTTTTTGTTGTTATTTTTCGTTTTTCTTTTTGGACTTTATTAAATAACTGGATAATTTTTTGAACATGTCTAAACATTGAACCTGAACCTCATTGAAGATAACCATAATATCTCTCTTGTATTTGTTCTGCTCGTCCGGCAATTTGTTTAATCATTTCACCCCATGCAAGGCAGTAAAGCCACTAAGACACATGGGTTACTAAGTGAGAAAGAATAATAAAAACCAAGAGAAACATTATTAATGATAGAGAAAAATAAAAAAAAGATGAATAATCAAGATGACAGTATATAATGATTTGACACTGGATTTCACTTTTTGAAGATCAAAGTTGGCTGGAAAGCATAGGGCCAGAAGGGCGTCCACAAGCGAGAAGAGCGATTGAAGAAACTGTTAACATAGAAGTTACGGTTCTATTTAGCCAATTCAACTTTACAATGATGAGATCGTGTTGCCAATCTAGTACTGTGCTTAAATTCATAAAGTCTAGGTACCATAGCGGGGAATTCCGCGGAAGAAATATCATGAAAGTATTTATGGAAAAGGTAGCAGGAAGCTGCATTATGGCGGTGGAAATGTGACGAAAGCCGAGACGCCAGGTCAGGACTAACAATATTTCTAATTCTTTGAATTTTATCAAGAATCTCTAAATATAGCAACAGCACCGGACCATAGGTTGCAGCAATATTCAAGGCTTGGACAAATAGTAGACTTATAAATATGTAAGATTCTGGAGAGAAAAATTGCGATCATTTTTGTAAAATGAGTTACCATATAAAAAATCTTAACGATGCCAGCGAAGACAAAAAGCATAGTTTATATCTTCCTCTCAGCTAATCCAGAAACTCCGATATTCGTAAGGAAATTAGTGTTCTTGTGAATGAATTGTTTGGAATAAGGTGAAGAAACGAAGACAATGTGGGTAGGAAGCTATCCACTTATCGCTTCACGTTTTCTGACAGCCAGGTTTGCGCGGAATCCTGCTTAAGTATTGTAATCTGGGATAAAGATGTTTCGACAATCTTTGTCTTTTATTTCCTCCCCACAGATCTGTTCACGAATTCACTGAACGGAAGTGCCTTGTATAAATTCCCACTTAGAACAAATGGTAATGGTAATATTAATCGTTTCTTTATAAGGAAACATTCAACATTTACTGGCCGAGTAGCCAGTCCGGCACTCGGTTGAAACTTCTAAGATCTTTCTCTTGAAACAATTTTTCAAGGAAATACTTACCTCAAGTCCACTGTCCGCTCTGTACGGTTGATGCTGGAAGTTACCTTTATTTTTGTTTGGACTAGTGTTGAACGTTAACATCTCCTGTATTTATTTCTCTTCGAGTTACATGTCCGTCCTGAGTATGACGATAAACTACATCCGCGTCCAGGGTAAGACGATAAACTACATCCACGTCCAGGGTAAGACGATAAACTACGTCCAACAGCAAGGCTTCTGATCAGGTTTTGAGGAGCGTGGAACAAACCTCTTAATTGCTGGTGTTGCCAGGTCCACCCTGACCCGGGTGGTAACACCTGTTAGAGTCCCAGCTATTGGCAAATAGTTAACTCCGGAACTAAGGTAAAAAGCCTTCTGAAAGTGTAAAAATAGGTTTTAATACGAGAAACACTTTTCAAAAAATTATTACCAGCAATATATTTTTGTTAAAAAAATATTACCAGCAGTACATTTTTTTTAAATAATATTACCAGCTATACATTTTTGAGGAAAAATATTACCATAAATAGACTTTTGATAAAACAAAATATTACCAGGAAAAAGAATTTGTCGGGCATTAAATAACCCATTGAGATTGATATGCCGTAAAACAAAACAAACTAAACCAAACCAAATCGAGTTGATATGTGATATCCATTTTAACTGTTACTGTCGTTAGAAGTCCTCAAGTAATGTGGTTTCTGTTATTATGTAGAGTTCTTTGTTTCGCTTCAGAATACAAGGTGCTGTAAGTTTGAATGTGCTGGTCATCTAATGGATAATGGCTCAGAATTGTTAATCGGAGGACTGAGTTCAAATTCCACTTTGTTTCGTTATACTCCCTTACGCACAATATACACTCAGGAAAGATATAAATCCACCTCTTCTTCCTCATCTATGGGTTAAATTAGTAAGACTTGTATGACTAAAGTGTTATTACCGCAAAAAAAATTCTTACAATCAAGTAATATTTTATGGCTTTAAATAACCTGAAAAAGGCTTGATAAACAGTAGAAAATGAATCAATCAACCCCAAAAAGTTCTATAGCGCCAGTCCAGGAGGCTCGAAGAAAAATAATCGTCGCTAAGACCTACAGGTTTCATTCGGTCAAAAATGAGCACTGATCTGAGAAAGTGACTGTATACGGCATATGATAAATCAACCGGCCATAATGGCTGTAGCTACATTTTCGTCTGGCTGACTGTGTAGGCATGTTCTTGCAGCATGATATAAATAGCTTGATGAGTGGACGTATATATACACGCATTACCATATATCGATAGATGTAAGTATACAAACACGTACATGTGGTCTTGGTGGACATTTGCTTCATGATCTCCTGCCAGAATAGGTATAGTCCCGGTAGCGTCGATTGTTTGAGCAGGTATGGGGTTTAAAGTCCCGAAACTTGTCATAACGCCAAGTCAATAACATCACAGATGAGGTAATCCTGTACACTCGTTGGTGTGTATCATAACATATATATATATATATATATATATATATATATATATATATATATATAGACATTTCATTAAAAACGACTGACAAGGTGCTTTTATTTAGTTTTTTTTACAATTTCTCATGCGATCTAATAAACACTTAATAATATTAACTTAATATAAACTTTGATAATAATATTAATAATAATAATAATAACTTAATATTAACTTATATTAAATTTGAACATGGACATAATATCTTGACCATGTTTTGAAACAACAAAAAAATGATCTTTGTTGATGTTGCCATGTCTACACATGCGCACGAAACAAGAGACGGTGTTAGTTGCAAATATTTTTAAACAATATTTTTGAAAGAATATTTTTTGAAATAATAGTTTTGAAATATTTTTTTTAGTATAGCACAATTCTTTCAAAAATTATGAAATTATCACCGTCACTCGTTTTGGCCACATATGTAGCCGTGTCAAAATCAACAAAGCCCAGTTCGATGAAATGTCAACGGGTGAAACGCGTCACAAAAAACCTTTTTCCAATTGTCATGCTATATATATATATATATATATATATATATATATATATATATATATATATATATGAAAAATTTCTCACAGTTAACCTGTAGAAAAAGACAATATTTATAAATATAAATGACAATAGGAAAACTGTAATATTTGCCGAAATTACGTCAATTACTGTCACGTGTGGAGATATTGTTATTATTGTTGTGTTGACGGATTCAAAGATTTTCTTTTGATTACACGATACTGTTTTTTGTTTTTGTTTTTTTTTAAGCTTATCACCCCAAGCAAGGCTGGAAGCCACTAGCACGCAAGGGGTTACAGAAGGTTTGGAGGAAGAGCAGATAGGAGTGGTAAAGGAGAGGATGTGGAGAAAGATAATGGATCGATCAAGGCAAGGGGGTTACAGAAGATTTGGAGCGAGAGCAGATAGGAATGAAAGCTGAAAGTATGTGGAGAAGGGAAGTGGATAAATCAAGGCAACTGGAGATGTCGATTGACGTTACTATCTATCTATCTATGTCACATTATATCTATCTATCTATCTATCTATGTTACTTTCTGTCTCTTCATGGCGATGTCTCATTCTATGTCTCATACTGAGATAGATAGATAGATAGATAGATAGATAGATAGATATAATCATACTGTCGAAAGATATGGTTTCGGCGAGCGAATATTTTTCTCAATAATATTGTGTGCGTTCGTTTGGAAGAGTAGTAATTTTGTTAAGAGAGGTGAAATAGGGAAAAGGCCGGGGCGTAGATTAATATTTGGGCAATATTCAATGGCGGCACTCTCGAGGACTTTCCTTCTGATTGTGTTATTTTCTTTTTTCATGAGTGTAGCATTTTTAAAATCAAAATTGTGGTTGAATTTATTTCTGTGTATGACTAGTGCATTAGCTAATTTGTTTTTTGTGAGGTCTCTTTGTGCTCATAAATGCGTTTTTAAATTTCTACTATTCAGAAATTTAACGTTTTTTACACGCACACGTTCATTAAATTATTCATTTCTTTCCGTCTTTCATTTGTTCAGCAGTAGAATTTCCCTCCAGTCTCAATTGTTTGTTTTATTTATGCATCTAGTTATAGGATTTTTTTTGTTTTCAAAATACGGTGAAAACATTATGGCCGTGTACATAATTGATTTTATTAAGTGTTAGCTTTTCATTAATAATGTTTCCATTATATATATATATATATATATATATATATATATATATATATATATAATGTTATTTGTAGGTCTGATGAATTGGATAGGGATTACGATTCCAATATAATATATTATAACCATGGAATATTAGTGTTAGAGCCTTTTATATTATATTCTTACTCTGTCCTGGACATTGAGTTCTACCTGCATTCTATCCTCTTGGGAATTTATCTATCTATCTATCTATCTATATATTGTCATCCACAGACAGACGGTTTCGCTGTATCACAGCTCATCAGTGTGGATAGACGTCCGTTTGTCTCTAGCTAGGATCGAAACCCAACTGAATTAGTGTCAGTCGGGGATTCTACCACTAAGCCGTTGACGCACGGTAGAGATGAAGGAGAATTTAAGCGTATTTATTTTAGATAAACACACAGTGACAGAGAGAGCTCGATTCGATTTACCGAAGAGTCTTGCATTATGAGCCGTAATAGTCACTGTTTACAAACCCACACTTCATAAATTTTTCAGGAGCCTATATATTGTCATCATATATATATATATATATATATATATATATATATATATATATATATACGTGTGTGTGTGTCTGTGTGTGTGTGTGTGTCTGTGTGTGTGTCTCTGTGTGTGATGGTGTGTATTGACCACTAATATTATCTCTCTCTCTCTCTCTCTCTCTCTATATATATATATATATATATATATATATATATATATATATATATATATTCTGGGTGAGATGGATATAATGACGTCAAAATTACGCAAAAATTAAATTAACACTGACATATCATTTTAGCAGATATATTTACAACAAAAAAAAACACAAAAATATCTAAAGTGTAAATTGATTCTATAAATCGTCATTGGCTTCAACCACAGTCTCCTGATAACTTTGGAATCTCCTGCAACTCTTCTGCAAGACCTCCTCATTCAAGTTGATGAATGCTGTCATAATCCTTGACTTTCGTTCATATTAGGGAGTTTTATTGATCTCTAACTCATCTGCGCCCCACGCATAATAATCAAAGGGGTTAAAGTCTGGGGAATTAGGTAGTCAGATATAAGAGGTGATGTGGTCGAAAAATTGTCTGACAGCCATGAATAGAATCTCCTGCTTGTGTAGTACAGAGTCATGTTGCCAAATATACTCTCTTTCAGCATCCAGCCTCATGACCCAGAGCAGCATTACCTACTCAATGCACTTGATGTTAACCTGTGCATTGAGTTTGAGGTCCTGTGTGATAATGAATGAAGGCATCAGGTCGCCATCACTAGTGATCACTCCAAATACCTTCATAATCAACATTAGACCTTCCAAATCTTTAGCACTGTACTTAGATTAAAACAAAAACACCCTGAAATGTCCTTATTGGAGTTTCCGGTGCGAATGCCAAAGAGTACAGCATACCATTTCCAAATTTCTGGTGGATTGAATTACATTGTGGTGCTCTTTTTCTCACAGATGGTGCCCAATGAAACCAACTATACTGTACAATCGACAAAATAAAAACAAACAACGCGCATGCGCGAAATAAAAATATAAAATGGCAACAATGTAGCTATATATCATACAATGCGTGCTCACCACCCAGGCTCTCTTTTTCTCTCCTCTCTCTTTTCTCTCCTCACCCTCTAACTCCGTCTCTCTATATATATTTAAAGAGATGAATACTAATATATGCATATTTATACATTCAAATTCATATATACACATATATATATATGTGTGTGTGTGTAAGTGTGTGTGTGTAAAAACATGTATTTTTTACTTACTAATCTGACAGATTTTTATTATTTAAACTTCATTTTCAGTAGATACTCTTATTTTAATAGACGCACAGTTTACTTATTAAACTATATTTATTTATTTATTTTCGTCTACCGCCCAGAATATTGGAGAAATCTTATTGAGAAAAATATTCGCTCGCCGAAACCATATCTTTCGATAGTATGATTATATCTATCTATCTATCTAGATAAATTGATAGATAGAAAGAAAGTGACATAGATAGATAGATAGATAGATAGATAGATAGATAGATAGATAGAATGAGACATCATTATAAAGAGACAGGTAGACAGATAGATCGAAAGTAACATAGATAGATAGATAGATAGAATGTGACATAGATAGATAGATAGATAGATAGAAGATATAATGACATAGATAAATAGATAGATAGATAGATATAATGTGACATAGATAGATAGATAGATAGATAGATAGATAGATAGATAGATAGATAGATAGATATAATGTGACATAGATAGATAGATAGATAGATAAATAGATATAATGTGACATAGATAGATAGATAGATAGAAGATATAATGACATAGATAGATAGATAGATAGATATAATGTGACATAGATAGATAGATAGATAGATAGATATAATGGGGCATAGATAGATAGATAGATAGATAGATATAATGTGGCATAGATAGATAAATAGATAGATAGATAGATAGATAGATAGATGAAGAAGTAAATAAGAAAGCGATGTTAATATATAGTGTACTTTTATGTAACCGCATCTACTCATATACAAATATATATGTGCACATTAAACCGTGCATACTTACTTATATAGCCGTATAATTTGACAATATCACCAGGCAAACACGAAAGCTTCATCTGCATTTTTCTCCTATCTACCCTTTGAACCCATTTCTAAAGAACAGCAAAAGCGAACATTGTTACATCGCCTGATTGTCTCTCCCCTATCTCTTTCTGCTTTCTGCTTGCCACGCATTATGGAATATTTATTCAAATCTCTTTTAATATCGCCATTAACAACAATACATCCTTATCGCTTTTCTCTTTTCAAATTCCTGGTGATGCGAAAGCCGTTAAAGAACTTCCTGGCATTTTCCTTACACCCACAAAGAACTTTGATTTCTTTCTTTCTTTTTATTCGATGACTTCTGATCTTTAAATTCTCTGGGGTTTTGGGGGAATTTTTTGTTGATTTTTTTTTTTTGTTTGCTTGTTTGTTTTACATTTCACCCCAAGCGAGGCAATAATGCCACTAGGGCGTAGCGGGTGTATATGGAGTTAAAGACTTAGCGAGCGAAGAGCGAAGAAAGGACAAAAGAAAGCTTTCGGGTATATAGCGTTGAAACACAGTTTCCCGTACGATCATCGAAATTAAGCGACGTCGAGCCTGGCCAGTGCATAGATGGGTGGCAGCTTGGTAATACCAGGTGCTGGAAGCTTAAATATGCGGGTGATGTAATGGATAATGGCTCGGAATTGTTAATCGGCGAGCCGGGTTCCAATTCCGGTTGGGTTCGTTATATTCAATTACGCTCAAATACCCTTGGGAATGATACGAATCTCCCTCTTTCCCCAGTTATGGGTTAATTAGTAAAACTTGTATTACTAAATCATTATTATCTAGAAGTATTTTCTGGTTTTAAATAACCTGCCAAGAAAGTAGAAGCCGTCGAATGTAAGCCGTAGAAAACGTATCAATCAACTATTAATCAAAAGGCAACAGTGTTCAGGAAGACACAAAAGGGCGATGGACGAAATATTGTTAAATATTGTTGAACACTGTGTTGTTTCATTTCTTAAACCGCTCTGTTCTTTAAATACAGGGTGTGATGGATAAATTATAGTGTAAATCACGCAAAAACGAAATTGACACTGCCATCTCATTTTAAGAGATGTATTTACCAACATTACACAAGAATATCTTTAGACCTTAAAGGGTAAATTTATTCTATAAAATCGCTATTGGCTTTAACCAGGGCCTCCGGACGAATTCGGAATCTCCTGCAACATTTCTAAATGGTCTCCTTTTTTAACCCGGTGAATCCTTTCCTTCAGGTGTCCTGGGTATGACGATAAACTACATCCGCGTCCTGGGTATAACGATAAACTACATCCGCGTCCTGGGTAAGACGATAAACTACATCCGCTTCCTGGGTATAACGATAAACTATATCCGCGTCCTAGGTATGATGATAAACTATATCCGCGTCCTGGGTAAGACGATAAACTACATCCGCTTCCTGGGTATGACGATAAACTACATCCGCGTCCTGGGTATGACGATAAACTACATCCGCCTCCTGGGTATAACGACAAACTACATCCGTGTCCTGGGTAAGACGATAAACTACATCCGCGTCCTGGGTATGTCGATAAACTACATCCACTTCCTGGGTTATGACGATAAACTACATCCGCGTCCTGGGTAAGACGATAAACTACATCCGCCTCCTGGGTATGACGATAAACTACATCCGCGTCCTGGGTAAGACGATAAACTACATCCGCCTCCTGGGTATGCCGATAAACTACATCCGAGTTCTGGGTGTGACAATAAACTACATCCGCATTCTGGGTATGACGATAAACTACGTCGAACAACAAAGCCTCTGATCAGGAGGTTTTGAGGAGCGTTGAACCACCTTTTAATTGCCGGTGTTCCCAGGTCGACCCTGACCCGAGGTGGTAGCACCTGTTAGGGTCCCAGCTATGGGAAAATAGTTAACACCGAAACTGAGGTAAAAAGAATTATAAAAGTGTAAAAGTAGGTTTTAATACCAGAGATACTTTGTAAAAAACTATTACCAGAAATAAAATTTTGAAGAAAAAAAAACTATTACCAGCAATATATTTTTGAAAAAAAAATATTACCAGCAATATATATATTTTTTTTTAAATATTACCTGCAATACGTGTTTTGGAAAAAAATATTGCCAGCAGTACATGTTTTAAAATAATATTACCACATATATATTTTTGAGGAAAAAAATATTACCAGAAATAGATTTTGGACAAAAGAAAATATTACCGGGAAAAAAAAGTTATCGGCATTAAATGACCCAATGGGGTTGATATGCCGTAAAACGCAACAAACCAAACAATTCCTTCCGTTTATCTTTGTTGTTGCAAGGATTTTAGTTAGACTCTCGCACAAATGCGCCCCACACATACTAAGAGGGGTAGAGTCTGGGGAGATAGGTGGCCAGATGTAAGGGATAATGCGATCGCAGAAATTTCCTGACGCCCATGACTGGATTCTGATGTTTGTGTGGCATGGTGCAGAGTCATGTTGCTAGACATAGGGTTTCCTCCCAGCCATCCTTTTCACCTAGGGTAGCACCACCTCCTCAAGGCATTTGATGTAGGACTCCCTGTTAAAGTCTGAAGCCTTGTGGGAAAATGAATGGAGGTACATCATCGGCATCACTAGTAATCACTCCAAACACCATGATTTTAACGGGATATATCATCCAACTCTTTCCGACTCCTCTGCAATGTCCTCAGAGTGACACCAAAACACTCTGACATGCTGTACAGCATGCTGTTCCAAGTGTCTGACGGAGTTAATTGCGTTATGATGCCCGACTGACCCTAAGGGATAAGGCGATCGCAGAAATTGTCTGACGCCCATGACTGGATTGTCATGCTTGTGTGGCATGGTGCAGTAGATAAAATACAAAACGAATAACACACATTCTTGAAAGAAACACCTTCTTAACCACCATTAGACTCATCAAACTCTTTCCAGATCATTTGCACTGTCGTCATATTGACACCCAAACACTTAGAAATATCAGTATTGGAGCTTCCAGTGCGAATGTCAAGCTGTACAGTATGCCGTTTCCAAATTTCTGGAAAAGTGAATTGTGTCATGGTGCTCTTTTTCTCACAGACAGTATCCAACTGACTCTGCCGTAATGTTCAGTCGAAAAAAATCAAAACAATCAACGCGCATGCGCGAAATTAAAAATATAAAATGGCGAAAATTTACCCGTCGTACCCTGTATTTTATTATTATTATTATCATTATTATTATTTGCTATCCTCCTCAACCCGGCGATATTGATGAGTGATTTTGATCATATCTCAGAGACACACCACTTTCGTCAGCACATCATCAGCGCTGCCATCTTCATACTCCCAATGATGCTAGGTATTCCTAAGTCGTTTTGCGAGAAGAGAAGATTCTTTTAAATAGTTCCGAGTGCGCCAACTACAAAGCGACTACTTGAACTACTGATCATTTTTTAGTTGCCCAGCCCGGTATAGGTACCGCTGTTTATTTTCGCCTGACGCCTCCAATTTGACGATGTTATTGTCCCAAGTTAGCGCAACATTTATCAGGATCTATTCAATGCTGCACTTCTTATATGAAGGCAACTGTTCTCCAAATATTCAATATGGCAGTATCCTACATTGTGTTCATTTGCTCATTCTCGAGTGCTGATTGTGATGAATTACCGTACTTGACGGTATAAAAGACGCACGGATGTATAAGACGCAACGCAATTTCAGCAGGGAAAATCAAAAAAGAGGTATTATTTTGGTTAAACAAGCTAAGATTACAATTAAACGAAAAAGAACATGAGTCTATAAAACTATATATCACAAGGTAAGAAAACAAAATAAAAATCAAACAATTATTACAATTGAGCAAAACAGTACAGTCACCATTAAAAATTTATTCATCTTCAAATCTATAAAATTCGTCGACTTCGTAATCAAAACTGTTATACTCATTTTCAATACTACTATCGTTGTCGTTAAATAATGCGTCATCTTCCATTCCATCGAGAGCATTGCTAATGCCACACTTTTTAAAAGATTTCACAACAATTTCTGGTCTAATATTATCCCAAGCTTGCTTCGCCCATTTGCAGACTTGTGCAATGCTGGGTCTTTTTATTCTTCCTGTAAGTGTAAGGTCGTGATCACACATTGCCATCCACGTGTTCTATTGCTCCTTTATGTTTAAGTCTAAACTAATAGGAGTTGTCGGGTAGCTAATTTCGGCCGACTATCTCGAATTTTATACCTACATATAGCATATAAGACGTAATTTAATAGATATTGTTAGTAAAATAAGTGCGCCTTATATGCAGTCTAATACAGTATATATTTTTCTAGTGCTGTTAAAAACGACAGCAGTTGTTGGAAACTTTTAATAGTGAAATCCAATCAAACAGAAGTCTTGGAACAATGTATTGAAATTCAATTAAGCGGAAGTCAAGAATTCAAAACTAAAATGGAGGCCAATGAACCGTTCAGTTAATCCGTCCCCTTTATAATTTTAGACGTTCAATGGCATCTATGATTCATTGATTATTCACGGTATTATATAAATCACAGTTGGTTCAATATTTTATTTTATTTATTTTTTAAATTCTATGTGCCTAATACAACAGTGAAATGGAAATATCTCTCGGAAGGAAAAGTTTAGCAGCAGAAAGACAAATACGGCGAGGACAAAGTCTGTTTCATGACCAAGTTGAAGCAAGATGGTCACTTAGTAGACAAATTATATGAGTGCCTCGCATGAAAGGCTTGAACAAATAAGGTTGCAATCTTAGAAACGTACTAATAAAGAAACTGAATAATTAAACGGTTCATTTTGATCGGAACTAATATTGTTTAAATGCAGATAAATATTTTATTTGTATCGATTATTAAAATAACTAAGAGAAAAAATCACTCATAATTTACTTAAATTGAGTTACCCCCTTCTCACTATAGATGGGACAGAAATATATAAAAGCAAATTAAAAATTATGATATGGTTTGACGATACCTTATAATAATAATAACTAGACAAATTCTTGTCTTACGAACATTTCTCTTATTAATAATTTAAAAATCAGTTAGCAGACGATATTTTTATTTAGGGTAACTGGATTTTTGGTGATTACCCTACTCGTTTTCCATCGTTCGATACTGTGCGCCTTTAAAATGGAGCCTTTAGCAACGTTACCGTCGTTTCTCAGCCATTTCATCTTTCAGTTGTTTCTCTGTCATACTGAGATATGTCCGCTCTCGGGGAACAGCTGCCCACAGCAGTACCCACCTCACTGCACTAAAGGGGAGGGGGATTGGCAGTAAAAACCGATGCCAGCTCAACCAATACTAAATTGACCTTGTGTCACATCCTACCAACGAGTGGAGTCAAGAAAATACAATGGCTTCTGGGCTTTTTGTCTAAGACCGAAGTGTAATATCTGTTCTTATAAGCTTAATTCTATTCTTTCTCTCTATATCTATCTATCTATCTATCTATCTATCTATTTATCTATCTCCAATTATGTCTTCCCTTTTTCTGTCTTTCTTTCTTTCTTTCATTTTCTCACTGAAACCAAGTAGCATCTTTTTCCATTCGATGAAAACGAAATTATTATCTATCACGTATTGGCAGGGCGTAACGTTCATGCGAACTAACCAAGTGAGGGACAAGTAAAATAATAATAATAATAATAATAATAATAATAATAATAATAATAATAATAATAATAATTGTGGCAAATAATAAATAATTCCAGTTGTAGATTGCCCCCTCGGATTGACTGGAAAAGGTTCCGATACTCATTGAAGAGATTTCTGATTGCACATAGCTTAAGGACATAAAAAAATGATGCTCACAAATATAGATCACAACATACGAAGATCTTTATCTTTGTAAAATGTGCGTGATCTTTGTTTTCTTATAAAAACAAAAAATAATAATAATCAGTAGAAAACATCAGGAAGAGATTTTGATCATCGTTCTCTGGTGTTGACCCAGAAGGGAATGTCTGTACAAGAAAAACTGTAGGAAATAATAATAATAATAATAATAATAATAATAATAATAATAATAAATATAATAATAATTATTATTATTATTATTATTATTATTATAAATAATAATACTAGTAGTAGTAATTATTAATATTATTATTAGTAGTAGTATTAGTATTCAAATATTAATGGTTTGCCTTAATCTGTTTGATTTTGCGTTTATCTATATAATAAATGCGAATGTCACTGTGTCACTGTGTCACACTTTTTCAACTTTATTGCTAGACAACCTAGCGCAACATATCATACCATTTGGGAATCATGCCGACTCCACAAACAAATTTAAAAAAATTCTGGGCCGGATCCGGACAAACAATCCCCAAATTTTGGATTCGGAAGTTTTCATTTCTGCGATTGTTTTCTGCTATTTTACATGATTTTTTTGCGACGAATTTTTGTACGGCGACAGTTCTTTTCAATTGGAAATAAATTTGGGAATGACTGAAAGTAATTGCAAAATCCAGCGAAAGTCACCCATGAAAAAAAGTTGTTTGTACGGAATGTAAGGACCTACGTGCATCAAATTATATTTAAATTAAGTGGCAACAGAAGAATTAACGGTGAAACTTTAAAAAGTAAGCTTATATATTAATACAATACTTAAATGCAGCGATCAATTTTGAGTTCTTCTATAGTTGTTTGTTGCCTATCACATCTACCAGCACTACCTTTTATGATGAAGGGTGAATAAAGTTTCCTCTGCATGAGCTAGCTTAAATGCCACACGATAGGGTGGCCTTTAAGCTAGTTATTCTATATGTTCTGTTAAGTTATTCTCACTAAAGCGTGGATTTGCTCTGTGTGGTTTCCGTTACTCGTGATCAACACAAGAAAAATTACAATTCATAAATTTTCCTTAATAATGGTCACAAGCGATGGTCTTATGTGAACGAGAAGCCACTTAATAGGGAAAAGAAAACAATAACACTCTGAGATTTCTAAGATCTACTTTAAAACTCTTAAAAGCTATCACATTGTTTTTATATACATGTTAACCGATTGGACAATTTAAGATCAAAAGCAGTGGGACCCATGTATGCTGTAACATTTAGATTATTGCTATTAACATCATCATCATTATTATTATCTCTTTTTTCCGCACAGTTTTTCGTTTTCAACTTGAGATATTGTATTATAGATGCTCTCTATCAAGTCATACAACATCTGACAACGCCTTACGCAGACTATGTACTAAGACAAACAATGCAGACCTCCGACAATAGACTTCATTCTTATGCCTTTAGGTTCGGTGGTGTAGACCCCTAGGTACCAATGATAACTGGTACAAATATTATTATCAGTTCTGTATGTTATGTGTCTTGCTTTGTATTCTGTAGAGCCGTGTGTAAACTATGGTCCTTAGGCTCAATAGAAGTATTATCATTTAATTCATAGCACATTTCTTAGTCTATGTGATGTTCCGAGTCGGGCGATATTTCTGAGCAACTGATATGTTGATGTTACCTGGGACACTGTTAGTAAAATTCTTTATTCCTTTTCTCACGAGACCCACAAATTCAGTTACTATTGGTACAGTGTGAGTCTTCATTTCCCACATCCTGTTAATCTCCATCTCCAGATCCTTCTATTTGGACAATTTCTCGATAATTTACATGGAGGGGTTTCTCTCAGATGATACAGCTATGTCAATAAGCATACACTTCATAAATTTCTTGTCTTTTATGATAATATTACGTCTATTGGAATTTATTTCCCTGTCAATTTGAATCGGCATGTCCCAGAGGATCGTTACATCGTTATTTTGGGTGACTATTGTTGGTGTCCATACTATCCCATTTTGTGCTTCTTGCATATATTCCAGTGCATATATGTCGCTACCTTCTTATATCTGTGCATATACTATTATTATTATTATTATTACTATTATCCACTGCACATATATCACTACCTTGTTATGTCTGTGTTTATATATACATATATATATATATATATATATATATATATATATATATATATATATATATATATATATATATATTATTAATATTATTATTATTGATATTATTTTTATTATTATTATTAATATAATTATTATTATCTTCTCTTCTTCCGCACAATTTTTCATTTTCAACCGAAGATCTTGCTATATGGATGTTCTTCATCTAGTCGTACGACCCCAGACAGCGCATTTCGCAAATTTTTGTAGACCCAAGCGACGTAGACATCTGAAGTGATGGGATGTTATGCTTTATTCCCATTTTCATAATGTAGGTCTTCGACCCCCAAGAAACCAATGGTAATTGGCGCAACAGTGGCCTGAAGGTCCCACATTCAGTGAACCTAAATTATTATTATTATTTTTATTATTTTTATTATTATTATTATTATTATTAAGATAATATGAAGAAAATCATAATCATATTCATATGCCTGGCTCGTTCTCCAACATTTCATCAGGTGTAAAATAAGTTCACTTTGTCTGCAACCGACTTAATGACATACGTTTGCCTTACCTGTAATTTGACCTAAAATATAGTTATGCCAAAAAACTCCTCTATATTTAGGTACATATTTGTTTTCTTTATTTTTCCTATATCAATGTAGAAAACCCGTTGAAAACTAGATGAAACGAGAAAAAATAATAATGCTTCACAACAAAGGAAAAAAAAAACGGAAAAGAAGCGACCGACATGAACCTATTCGTCCTATATCGATTATTTGCTTATATAAAAAAAAAAAGAAGCCAATAAAAAAAAACAAGAGTGAATCAATGGCCATCATTCAAGGTTCTTGCCAAATTGTGATCATCTGACTTCGTTTTAGAAAAAGCAGCAAATGTTCAATAAACGAAATATTTTTTTTTAATGTCTTACTTCCCGCCCGCCATATCAGTTTTTCATTCGTTTTGATCATTCGTTTTCTGCTTTTAGTCTCAGCTTTTTCTACGTCTTTTCATAATAAGAACAAAACATTTAAATAAAATTGTACCAATATCTCAGTTACAAAAAAAAACTTTTTATTTCTGATATTTCTGCTATTTGCACGTAAGTGAATTCAACGACTTCGAATTCCAGCCGGGTTCAGTACATTCCTTTACGCGCAAAAAACCTTGGGAAAGGTTATTAATCCATCTCTTAACATCTGGGTGCTGGTCTATATCAACAGTCATGCTCAGAATCGGTTGCAGTGGGTGCTGGTTAGTTCTGGATCGCCTTTGGCAGGAGACGGACATGTCTGTGTCGCGGATCCGTGGCGTTAATTTCGTATTGCCACCCACCATGCGTAGATAGGTGAGAATTGATGGGAAGGGGAAAGAGCTGATATAGCAGAAGTTGTCGCAACTATCCTGCACGAGCAGCCGAAGCCCTGAACACATAAGGCCCAAGAGCCACTCGAGTTATAAAATAACAGAATGAGGTTGTTGTAAGGGCTAACAGAGGTGAAACAAGAATAGATGAATACACTGTTATAAATACGGTGTTATAAAAAAAACAAAAGAGGCGGTTTAGAAAATAAAAGGAGGCGATAAATTCTGATAAATATGAGATAATGTTCTAAATTCGTTAACTACACTATCAATAAACGATGATAATGAAACATATAATGTGGATTGAAGAGCAGGACAGACTGGATCCTATAGGCTTTTTTGGCAAAAAGCCTACCGCTTTAGCATTCAATTCATAGCTGGGAGGAAATTAGATGGATTCATGCCTTTCTCGTGTGTATTTGGGCGTAAGTGTATGTAAAGGACTCAACTGGAGATCGAACACGGACCTTCAAGTTCTTGGTCCTAGCCGATATCCACGACGCCACATCTTTAGCAGTACTGTCTTATATGTTGGTACACAGATGGTTCTGAATTCATAAAAATTCTGATTCGTACTCGTGAGCGTTTTTTTTTTTTGTTGTTTTTTGTTGGGTTTTTTTTTTTCGTAAACTTGATGCAATTTTGTAATTAATTTGAGGTAAAGGAATGCTGGTTGGTGACAAGCACACGTGAAAATGGCAGTGTGAACTGTCCTGTCACAAGGTGCATAATTAACATGACGCAAGTTGAAGACAATGACATTAAGGCTGCTGAGCCTCGTGTGACGCATGTCATGATTTGATATTTTGGAAATTGTAGATTGGGGGGAAAAAAAAGAAGAGAAAGTCTGATCAGAAAATTGAAGTGTGATGGCGTAAGGCAAAATTTTAGATGACAGTTGATTAGGTAGGTTGACATTCGGAGAACTCAGATTTTCGTTTTAAACCATACGCATCACCTGTCGTATGAAAACGTCATCCTCTAACATCTGTCTCCAATTACTCAGAAGTAGGAAACTGCTAAAATCAGAAAACGACTACAAAATGTGGTCCCTTGGGAAGACAACGACCTTTGTCAAGTGATTTGCAGTGTTACAACCACAATTTAACAGTTTTGACTCAATTAAAAATATTGATTTTGCAGCAAAAGACAGTTCATGATATTGCTTTGATAGAATTAGAAGAAACTATGCAATGCTAACATTCAATAGCGTGTTTTATCCAAAACTATTTGGAAGCTTAAAATAGACACTATTTACACTATTCGGACTATTGTCCTCATTTTTGTGGCCATGTTTATCACAACGTTTCGGCGTTGTACGTTCCGGCCTTGTTCAGTAAGTTGGAATGTCGAACTGAACCCTTTATTTCGTTCACTGGGATAGACTGTTCTAGTTCCACGTGCCATGTCTAATCGATGTCAGTTATTACCTGTTAACCCCCTCTCAAAGTTCTCCACCGCCTTAACTAGGTACTGAACTCACACTGTTTGGGTCCTGTCAAAGGATCTAACTTTAAGCCTTTATCCACTGTGTCATGTGTCCTTGAGGAAATCTGTGTATGAATTTCTGGGTATTATAAGCCTAACGTCTTCAGCAATCACTTTTTACCAGTGCTCATATTGCAATTTTTGCTTTTATCATTGTATGTTTTTTACCAGAGCTCATATTGCAATTTTTGTTGTCATTATCGCTTTTCTCTGGCACTCCTTATTACTGGTTCCCATATTGTACCCATTTCTATGCTTGGTTGGCTCAGGAGATTTTTGTGGTCTAGCATATGTGCTGATTCCTTAAGTTTACAAATTTTCGAATGATGTTCTTTGTCTATGATCTCAACTTGATCCCACAGAGGGCGGTGATCTCCCTTTTCTCTCCTATGTGTTCAACCACGCCTGATTTTTCCACTTCACCTCATGTTACAGCTTTCTGGTGTTCTTGAAGCCTCACCTTAAAGGGGTGGCCTGTTTCCCCTTTATATTTCTTTCCGAAGCTGCACGGGATAGAGTACACACAGTCTTTAGTCATGTTCTACTCTATGGGGAGGCGTTACTCGGGAGAGATATCTGCGAAGTGTCGTCCCGCTTTTGAAGGTTGTCCTGATGTTATATGGACCGCAGATCCTTTGTATTTCTTCTGATAACCCCTTCACATAAGGCACCACCTGAAGAAGGCCGGAGCGTACAACGGCCGAAACGTTGTAATAAACATGGCGAAAAAGATGAGGACAATAGTCTGAATAATGTAAATAGTGTACATAATACCTCACCTCAGAAATATAGACAGAAGCTTAAAATAGGTTAGGTTAGTCTGATTAATTCAACGATACATCAACCCCTGATTGGGTATTTAATGTCGAATATGAAACTTAAAAGATAAAAAAAAACATTTAATTAATATAGCGACAGACTTAGATCTAATCTAAACTAGGTTCTAAAGAAGCAGATATACATTCTTGTGCAAATTAATTGAAACAACAGCTTTAATTTCCTTTCTTTCGGTCAGTTTTAGACCCACTGGAGTGTCAGGGTGTAATCGATTTCTATTTATTCCTCAGATTAGGTCATTTGCAGTGGTGTGCAGTAATATGAATATATTTGTGCAGTTTATGATGAAATTTTTGACCTTGAAAAATATTGCGTCATCTGTGATTGCATTAGATTTTTTATCACGCCCATACACTACTGTCTCGACTGTCGATTAGTTGTCCTACGGCAATTGTCTGTGATGGACGTCATTCCAAGGAAGCGTACGAAAACTTGTAACGCTGCACAAACACACTGGCATGCCTTACCAATGAGCATATTAAATTATTAGACTGACACTGAAACTCTTCTGAGTTAAATCCAATAGAGGATCTGTGGTATATCTGCAAGGAACGGCTTCATGGAATGGACATATGAAGTACTAACATGTGCATTGGGTCATTTTTCATTGGCAAAATACGAAAAAAAATAATAACAGAAATATTGGTTTTATTTCAATTAATTTGCAAAAGAGTGTAGGTTCAGTTTACACTTAACTCAAAAAGTTCACCATACGTCAGATTTGCACAAAAAAAGGTAAACATATATTCGGTTTAAACGAGATCAAATAAGTGTGACACACGAAGAACTAGCAGTATGCCCGTCAACCTTCGCCACTGATGAGAAGATTCAAAAAGCACCCCCACGAGGTCAGGTTGTAACACAAGGTCGGTTTAATGTGCGGAGCCAGAGCACGTACACCCGGGCTAGGAAAAAAAATTGCCCGAGTCCCCGCAATCGTCGCTTGCTCTGGCCTCGGTGCAAGCACCAATCCCTCTCTCTGATTCGTTGAGAGGGTTCGGCCTCGGGCATCTGTTCGCCGGGGCTGGTCACCTCTCAGTATAATTTTCCTCAGTTCCGACTCTGTCCTTCGTCGAAGCTGCCCCAGAGCACACTCTGCACAAAGACACAGACGTAACCGAGAGATGATAAATAAACGTGTTACAAACTACTTTAGAGTAATTTACACACAAACCCGAGAGAGGTTAATGGCGAACCGGCGAGTTCTCATCGATGAGGTAGTATCTTCTCTGCAGATTCGGATCACTGATCTATGTACCTGTTTTAGTGCACACAGATAACGGAGCGGCCATGTTTACACAGTAAGAGCAAGAGGAAATATGGCGTAATCAATTTCTGACTTCGATCAAGTGAACACAACCAACTATAAGCACGCATGAGCAGAAGACAACGTAACAAACGGAAATATGTTTTGGCGAAAGTTCTAATAATTTTTTACTTACCATCGTACATAGCAAACAACTTGATGGAGAAAAAATAAAATCTTACAACCAAAATACCAAAAGAAAAACCTTTTTCACATAAAAACCAGACAAATTTTACTCAATGGCATCGAATAACTGCATAAGTGGCAATAAGCCATTGCATTTAATGGTGAAAATAGAATTGAATAAGATGTAAATGTGGTTTCATTTTTGAAGAATAGTCAATAAACGAACACGGAAATTATTTATGATTCAACCTTAAAATTTTTATTCTTCGTGCTTAGTGGTGGCCGGTCGAGGGGAACCTCCCATCCACCCACACTATGGACAATCTTAGAATGTGAAAGAACTTTTGTAGGAAGAAGTACGAGCAACTGTTGAACTTAGCGAAGGATTGGAGCAGAATGGGTTAAGTGTCAGACATCATTTACCAGGATTACAAAATATGGTCATAGGGAATGGAGAATCGGTCAGATTACAAACGCTTTTTCTTTCTCCTCTTGCGCAACAGACTAAAATCGATTTGGACACAAGATATTGCCGAGTGATAAAAAAAACGGATTCTTAAAAAAAAATGTGAATCTGAGACAAGGAAAAATGTGGCTAGATTCAGAAAAATCTTTAGCATCTAAATCGAAAAGGAATAAACCAACCTTGCCTGCCTATAATCTAACTTCTGCTGTGAACTTTCCCCAGATTAAACGGGAAGAATTAACAGCGTCGAATGAGGACTTTTATATGCGAACATCATTTTTCCAAAGAAAAACAAAATATTATTAAAAAAATATTTAAAATATAATATGAACATGTTGTAGGATCAACCTAATTTGCATAGTGGAGTACCGACGATATAAATATGGTTGGTACCGGGAAGACAAGGGAGGCGAATCAAGAGATTCAACTAGAGACTGTGCCCGACTGCGACTTAGTCAACACATTCTCCAGGAACGGTCTTCCCAGGAATATACAAAAGACTATATGTAAATATTGTGTACACTTTCTTGTTTCAATACATTTTGTTCTAAGTACATTTTGTGTTGCATTATTATTCCATGCATTAGTCAAGTTTCAACAGAACACCCACAGAGAACGCGAAGAATTGGTTTTGTCTCGATCTCAAGTGTTTTTTTTGGGGGGGGGTTATAGAACCAGCAGATAGTTCCTTTTCAAATTCGGCCTTATGAGCGACACCCACTGGGTAGGAGACGGACGTGTCTCTCTCGCTGATCCGTGGCTTTCATTTCGTATTGCCACCCACTAAGTCGGGATGAGTTGCGGGCCAGTGTATGCGTTTCCTAACTTATTGCGGGTGTTAGTAACATCGGTGTTAGGGTTGAGAAATTAGCACGTGTCTCCTGTAATGCCCACAGCAAACAAAGCAGACTCGGGATGTGTGTTCACGTAAATAAATGATGGAAACAAAAAGAACCAATATATATGTACTAAGAAATGATAATGTATTAAAAATAAAGGGTTACATATGACAAAGACAAAGGTGTGTGCGTCAAATAAATGTGAAAACCGTTTGGGCCAAAGAATGTGTAGAGAGTGAATGTATGTATATGTATGTATGTATTGTGTATATGTATGTATGTATTGTTCATGCGTTTCCAAAAGAGAAAGCGTTCTCCGCGAGAGATATACATGTTGACGAATAAGCGGATACGGTGAGAAGAAAATGATGAAAAATTATCGCGAGGTTTTTTATAGTCCGGAAAGCGTCCCTTTGTAGCGGTATCGAAAATTAGGAGGTGGTAACCCGACAGATGCGTAGATGGGCGAGGATTTGATAAGGTGAAGAGCTGATATAGCAGAAGTTGTCCCAGCTGAAGCCCTGAACAACAAGGACCAACAACCACTCAAGTCTTAGGATTACAGAATGAGGCTATTGTAACGGCTTACAGAAAGAGAACAAGATGTGGATATATTGAGAATAGATGAATACTCTGTTATAAATACCGTGTTATAATTAAAAAAGAGGCGGTTTAAAAAAATACAAGGAGCGCGATAGATTCTTCTAAATGTGAGATAATGTTCTAAATCTGTTAACTACACTCTTATAAATAAATGATGATAAAACATATAATGTGGGTTGAAGAGCAGGACAGACTGGATCCTATAGGCTTTCTTTGGCAACAAGTCTACCGCAGAAAGAAACTGCAACCTACTGTGGGAAAACCTTCTTCCGAGTCAGTCATGAATCGAAAGAGACATGAACGCCTAAGGGTGTATCGCTTATGGCACTTAACGGGTTGGCTCTTTCTGCACTAAAATCAAAAATAGACAAAATCCCAAAAAACAAATCCTCAGTGAATGCGACAAGATAACTCAAGTGGAATAGAAAAGCAAATATGTATGAGTAGGAACGGCGACACACTGAGAAGTGTTCAAACTACTCGGGATCACCTATCCGAAAAAAATGAAGTTGATAGAGGGAAGAGCTGACATTTGAGAATTTGAGCTGGTGAAGACCCAAACAAAGTACAAACATATAATGTGGGAAACGTTCTTATTTCTTGGCGCGGTGGGTTTTTTTTCGTCGTGTTAACTTGTGAGCGTGCAGTGCCTGACCCCTTCCTAGCTTTTGGTGCGCACCAATGAGATCGAGGATTAGAATTCAACATGGGGATGATCATTGACCGATCAGTGGGAAGCTTGGGCGAGGCTCGCGTAGTATGTTTGCAAAAGCGTATACGCTCCGAAGCTATAAAGTACTGAATAAACGTTAACACTTAAATTGACTAGGTCAATCCTTAAAAATAAAGGGAACCATTTGTTTAATAAACGTTTGTAGATTGACGTTAACTGTTAAACTGTTAAATGTAGCTTCATGTCTCGCACTTCTCGCCTGTGGAACTCCCTCCACTTTTTTGTTTGCCTGATAGCTATAATCTCCAACTATTCAAATGTAATGTCAATCAACCTCTCCAGATGCCTCGGTCTATCCCCTATCCTTCTATTCGACCTTTCCTCTATCACTCCTATTTGCTCTCGCTCCAACTCTCTGTAACCCCCTCGCCTGCTAGTGGCTTCGCGCCTTGCTTGGGGTGAAACGCTTAATGACTCTTTTTACTTTTTTTTTTTATAAATCTCAAAACACTCCACCAAGCAATAAATTATTAGAACCTTTTGATCAGATGTAATTAAGTTAATTAATAAAATCTCCTTCCGGAAAAAAAACAACCCATTCCAGTCCTAACTTAAAAAAATAAATTTCAAATATCAAAAACTCAAAAAAAATATAGATCAGAGGTGATAAATCTAAAAATATTTACAAAATGAATCCATCTGAATACAACCATCTCATTCAAAATAAAGTCTCTAGTTCTTATAAAAAAGATAATAACTCCAAAAACTTATCCTCCATACACAGAGATACTGCGAAATTCGCATTTAAATATAATATTGCTGATAGAATTGGTACAACTCATTTAAAAGACGCCTACCTACTGTTTAAAGACCATAAACCTAACTTTCAGAAAAATCTACAAGGAATAATTTCTAAAAATATCCTAAAAAGAATAAACACATCTATATAAGAAAAATACCCCTTAAACCTTTGGAAAGATTCATCTGACGCCATTAACTGGTTCCAAAACATAAAATCTAAAAATAACATCCAATTAGATATTACTGATTTCTACCCCTCCATTTCTAAAGAATTATTAGAAAATAGCTTAAGTTTTGCTAAAAACTACACTGAAATTACTGACGAAGAAAAAAAAATCATAATGGACTCTAGACAATCTATACTAAAACTTAATAACACTACTTGGATTAAAAGAAATAGAGACAACTTCGATGTCCCAATGGGAGCATTTGATTCAGCTCAAATAGCTGACTTAATAGGTATATACATTTTAGATATCCTGAGTAGTTTCCTTGACCCTCAAAATGTAGGACTATACAGAGATGATGGACTGGTTGCTGTACCTGATACCAATGGCCCTTTAACATCCCAACTACAAAAGAAAATAATTAAGGCTTTCAAATTTCTAGGATTTAAAGTCGAAATTTATTCCAACCTAAAAATAGTAAACTTCCTAGACGTTACATTTAACCCTAACAATAACACTTATAAAGCCTTCCAAAAGGAAAACCAATCACCCATATATATAAATATCTACTCTAACCACCCGAAATCAATAATTAAGCAAATTCCAAATACAGTAAATGCAAGAATAAATAAACTCTCCTGTAGTAAAACCATTTTAAGCCAAAATAAATCGAAATATGATCAACGCCTATTAAAAAGTAAATTTAAACAGACACTAAATTATATAGATAAGTCAATTAATAAAATACCCACTAAATCCAAAAATAGGAAAAGGAAGATTATATGGTTCAACCCATCTTTTTTTAACCTTTCTAATATTAATATAGGAAGATACTTCATAAAACTAATAGAAAACACTTTAGTAAAAATGAGCTTTTAAAAAAGATGTTCAACAAAATGAATTTAAAGATTAGCTATTCTTGCATGAACAATGTAGAAAAGATTATTAGCTCAAATAATAGCAAAATTTTGAGAGATTTTTATAACAATCAAATACAATGGGATCGTAATGCAACTCAAATGATAACATCAACATGTAATTGGAGGACAGGATTAGATTGCCCAGTTGAAGGAGTATGCATGGCGGAAAATGTAATATATGAGGCAACAATTTTCCCCGAAGCGAATATTGAACAGAGGAAAATATACATAGGAATATCGGCGGGAAGTTGGAAACATCGATTTTATAACCATCGCCAGTCCTTCAAAGATAAATTTAAAAAGAACCAAACGGCACTGTCAAAGCATTATTGGGATTTGTTAGAGGGTGGCTAAACCCTACAAATAAAGCGGAAAATCATCGCGGGGACCAGAATTCCAATAAATTTCAGAGACAGATGCGACTTACTTCTAAAAGAAAAGATCCTCATAATAAGGCATAAGGATCATGATATATTACTAAACAGACATAATGAACTAATTTTTAAATGCCGATACAAGAACAACCTCAATCTAACGAAATATACTTAGAAGTAACTATATAGTAAGACTAATATTACATGATCTTTGTTTCTTGCTTTTGGAAATGTTGCTATGCACACATGAATGCGAACGCATAACTGTATGTATATAACTATGTAATTGAGCTGGAACATTGATACGTCTTTTGATATGTATATGTATATGATTTTATATGGAGAGATGGGTATGCATGTGTTGTATTTGTGTATTGTGAACACATATTTGGAGTGGGTGGGTATGGATATGGATAAGTATGTATATATACTTGTAGGTATATAGGTGGGTTTTTGGTTTTTTTATTTGTTAATATATGTAGTTGTATGTATATATGGGTGTATATATGTATGTGTGTAGGTATATGGGTACATGTATATGTGTGGATGTGTGTGTATATATATGTATGTGTGTGTATGTATATATGGGTGCATGTGTGTCGTGCCATAGATATGAAGTTGCGGGTAATCTGTGTATGTATGTATGTATAAATATAAGAATTTGTGAGTTCGTATATATAATATGGGTGAAGGTGGGTGAAATATAATGATGTAAATACGTTTGAATATTGATATGTTTTTGGCATACACGAACATGTGGGTGTATATATATATATATATATATATATATATATATATATATATATAAATATAAATATATATATATATGTATATGTGTGTGTATGTGTATATATGTGTATGTGTGTAGATGTATGTGTGTGTATATGTGTATATATGTGTATATGTATATGTATGTATATATATATGTGTGTGTATATATGTGTATATATATGTGTGTATGTATGTATGTATATATGTGTGTGTATATCTACATGCGTATGTGTGTATGTATGAGTACATACATATATATATATATATGTGTGTATGTGGGTGGGTGTATATGTGTATGTATATGTGTGTGCATGTGTGCGGATATGTGTGTGTATGTGTATATATAAGGATATATAGAATATTATAGAAGAAGGACTTACAATTATGTTATTAATGTTTTACCCCATTTTCTCCTTTAATATTCTCCCATTGGAATTGTGAGTTTAAAATTCTTTATAACATGGACGTAATTTTTTTTAAATTGATAATTTAATTTAAATGTAAATGTATTACCCTTTAATAATCATTATTGATGATAAAATATTAAAATTGGAAAGATTTTTTGATATTTGAATACTAAAGTCAACACCTATATCAAACATTATAATATTTATAACCCCCCAAAATAACACTTCCAAAGTAAAGCAAAACGACAGCGTCTATTTCGTTCATTCCAAAGAGAGTCAGTGACACCTTCCCGCATGACTTCCTTCTCTCTTTTTCTTTTTAGTTTTTTTCTCTTCTCCCCCTTTTATATCAATATATAACATCCGTTAAGTTAACCGATTAAATGTGTCAATGTCTGGACTTCCTCAAGTACTATTAAGTATGAAAGAATAGAAATATTAAATTACATCTAACTCAATCATGTCTCTCCCCCCTCACTTCCTCACTTCGTTAATTTACATATGCCTAATACTCCCCGTCAAAAGTGTGTAAATTCCTTTTCATTTTTCGTTTCAACCTTTGGAAGTAAAGTCTGATGATCAGCAGTCCTTTAAAAGGGCTGTAGTGAAATAATTTATTACATGGAACTTTAAAGTGGTCTGTTTTTATTTAAATTATTAGCTCTGATTTACATTGAGCTCTCTGGATTTTATCCTCCTTGGGTTTACCCATACGGATTACCTACTTTTTCATAAACTATATATATATATATATATATATATATATATATATATATATATATATATATATATATATATATATATATATATTCGATTTGAACAAATATCGTAGATTGACCAAGATCTAATGAATGCTAATCTAAAAACAAATATTTATCTAACCTAATATTTGCGTATTTTTTTAGGCTGGGACCACTCAGTTTAAGTAGTGCCGAGTAAATTCCTAAGATTTCTCTAATGTTGGGTAAATCGAGGTGTTGGGCGCATTTGCTTGAGCTGAATATAAAAGGGAAAAATGTCCGTTCGATGACTGATTTAGAGTCGTATTTATCACGTTATGGCAATCGCGAATACATACTCAAACACAAATCACTGCTACACACTTATAGCCCCCGATGCCTGTAGAGGAATTCATATATGCGTATTCATGATTTCGAACGTTTTCCGGATAAATGTCCCGTTTAGTGACTCAAGTGTTTGAACGGTACGGCAGAACAAAGAGGCGGCAAGAAGATGTAGGAATATTGCCGATTGGCGGCTTGCTAAGATCTAACCAAACTCGGCAGACGATTCTTGTGACGTAAAGCATGATGGGAACAGGCAGGGAAATTAGACATGAATAGACAATACACGAGTTCACCTAATAAAGAAAGATGGCGGTATTAACGTGGTTGTACCAGTTTTTGCCTATAAGCCCCATCGTTAGATTTTGTCTTTCAAAAGCACGGATTTCTCTTATTTTCTTCTTTCATCCAGTGAATGTTTCTTCATTCTTTTCTCCCTCTTTTTTTTCTTTCGTTATTTAAACAGATTTATTTACTTTTTCTTTCGGCTTTCTGTTTCTTCTTTTTATCTTGCTTTCCGCCATCTTCCTTTACCCAAATCATTTTCTTCATAAGTTTACTTATTAATGTTATGCTCATTGTATCTCTTTTGTTTTCCCTAGCCTCCTCGTTTTCTTTATTTTTTTCTTTCATTCTATCTCAGTGTTTCTTATCTTCGTTTTTGTTTTCATTTGACATTCATTGTTACTTTCTTTTCCAATCTTTCCTTTTATCTTTATTTTTCATTTTATATAAAATTTTCTTTCTGTTTTTAAAACTCTTCTTACTTTCGTTTTTTTTATTCTTTCTTATTTTATTTGTGTTATCGCAAGTTCTCTTTATCTTACTTTTCTTTCTTTTTTCTTTCTTGCTTTTTTCTTTCTCTTACCTTTTGAAATTCGTTCTGTATTATAGCATATTCTTCTTTCTTTCATTCTTTCTCTCTTTCTTTCTCTCTTGTTTTCTTCTTCTTTATCTTTCTTGTACTGTCTCTTTCTTTCACTTTTTCTTTCTTTCTTTCTTTTTAAATTCGTTCTCTTTCTCCCACATTTCTTTCTTTCTATCTATCTTTCTTTTCATCCGGTTTAAATTAATTCTATCTTGCCCCACACTTCCACTTTCTCCTAATTTCTTTCATTCATTTCCTTTTTAAATTCGATCTGTCTTCTCGAACATTTCTCTCTTTTCTATTATATCCTTTCTTTCTTTCTTTCTTTCTTTCTTTCTTTCTTTCTTCCGTATAAAATTCAAACTGTCTTTTATCTTTCTTTCTTTTTTCTCTCCCTTTTGAAATTCATCCTGCCTTCTCCGACATTTTTCATTCTTTCTTTCTTTCTTTCTTTCTTTCTTTCTTTCTTTCTTTCTTTCTTTCTGTTTAAATTATTTCTGTCTTGTTTTACATTTAATCTCTTTCGTTCTTTCATCTTGTTTTTTTTAAAATTCGTTTTGTCTTCTCCCTTATGTTTTCCACTTACCTTTTATATTCTTTCTTTCTTTTTTCTTTTTTCTATCTTTCTTTCTTTTTCGTCTTTTCTCCCTCGTGTCATTTTCCTTCTATAAAATTTATATATTTATTTTGTATCTTTTTTTTTCAATTAGTCTGCATAATAAATATTGTCACCTTTTAAACAAGTTATTACAAACCAGATTTTTTTTTTTAGTTATTTTTTTTTTGTTTTTTTTTATTGGGGTTAGATAAGCTGAGCGTGTGTGAGTAGTGTAACAGTTATCAGCGCTGAAATTGGAATCAAATTTCAACCGAGGTCAGATTCTGGCCTCGTTTCACGCATGAAGACGTATCTTCTTCCCATCATCTAAGGACTACATAAACTGGACTCTGTAACGTGCCTAGAAAAAAAGAAGAATTCTGCCTTCAAACCGTGCAAACGGCAAATGAGAAACTACTCCAATACCTTTCCAAGAAGTCACAGATATTTATAGATAATTAAGTGAAGATGATGAGACAAAATGTAAACTTTTATGAAAGACGCGTTTCGCCAGAGAAAGATGATGCTCTCTTTGGCGTCATCAGTTTGAATAAAAGAAAGACAAAATTATGTGTTAGGAGACTATCTTGTGATCATTGATGATAAGCTCTTTGTGAAAAATCACATTAATTACCCTAGCTTATCACTGCATGACTTGAGACTTGAAGAGCGTGCGTATGTCGCTGCGCTTTTTATGTTTCATCCATGTTTATAACAGAGCTACATTTGGTATTATAGGATTTTTAATTCAGGGACATTTTTTTAATTTTGTATACGCATATATACCTAGGGACACACAGAGAAATACATACGCATATATATATATATACGTACATGCACACGATACATATATAAATATATACATTTTTACACATGTGTATCGATATAAACGACCACCCAGTCATATAAATGTATTAGAGAGCATGATTTTATTTTTCGTACTTGTCTATAGATGCATACATATACATTCCCATCGATATATTCATGTTCACAGACAACATACATACTCGGACACGTATATAGATATCATATAGCAGTGATTATTGGCCCTTTTAATTGTCCCCTAAACGTTCAAACTACCATCCAGTTTTTACACCCCTTTCAAACCAGTAACTAGTTCTAGTATACCTTTCAAACCACCAACTAGTTCTTGTACCCAATTTAAAACATCAACCATTTCTCACGCCCCGTTCAAACAAACAACTAGCTCTCGTATCCCTTTCGAAACAGCAACCAGATCTTGTACCACATTTAGGCCACCGACCATTTCTGGCGCCACTTTCAAATCACCGACTAATTCTCGTATATACTTCAAAGCACCAACTAGTTATTGTACCTGTTTCAAACCACCAACTAGTTCTCGTATACTTTTCAAACCAGCAACCAGTTCTTGTATCCATTTCAAACCACCAACCAGTTCTTCTAACCTTTTAAGCCACCAACCATTTCTCGCACCCCTTTCAAACCACCGACTAGTTCACGTATACATTTCGAACCACCAACCAGTTCTTGTACCTGTTTCAAACCACCGAGTAGTTCTCGGATACTTTTCAAACAACCAACCAGTTCTTGTACCCCTTTTAAGCCAATAACCATTTCTCCCGCCCCTTTCAAACCACCAATCAGTTCTTGTATAACCTTTCAGATCATGATCCAGTTTTTGTACCGCTTTTAAGCCACCAACCATTTCTCGCGCACTTTCAAACCACTGACTAGTTCTCGTATATATTTCAAGCCACCAACCAGTTCTTGCACCTCTTTCAAACCACCAAATAGTTCTCGTATCCTTTTCAAACCACAAACCAGTTCTTGTACCACTTTTAAGCCATGAACCATTTCTCGCGCCCCTTTCAAACTACCGATTAGTTCTCGTATACATTTCAAGTCACAAACCAGTTCATATTCCCATTCTAAGCCACCAACCATTTCTCGCGCCCATTTCAAATCTCCGACTAGTTCTCGTATACATTTCAAACCTCCAACCAGTTTTTGTACCCGTTTTAGCAATCAACCATTTCTCGCGCCCTTTCAAAGTACCAACCAGTTCTAGCGCCCCTTTCAAACCACAAAACATTTCTTGTATCCCTTTCAAACGACCAACCAGTTCTTGTACTCTTTTTAAAATATCAACCATTTCTCGCGCCCATTTCAAACAACCGACTAGTTCTCGTATACTTTTCAAACCACCAACCAGTTCTCATACCGCTTTTAAGACACCAACCATTTTTTCGCGCGGCCTTCCAACCACCAACTAGTTCTCGTATCCTATTCAAACCATCAACCATTTATTGTACCACTTTTAAGCCATCAACCATTTATCACGCCCCTTTCAAACCACCAACTAGTTCTCGTATCCTTTTCAAACCACCAACCAGTTCTTGTACGCCTTTTAAGCCACCAACGATTTCTCGCGCCGCTTTCATATCAACCACCAGTTCTTGCACAATTTTAAGCCACCAAACATTTCTTGCGGACCTTTCATACCACCGACTAGTTATCGTATATATTTTAAACCACCAACCACGTATTGTACCTGTTTTAAACCACCAACTATTTCTCGTATCCTTTTCAAAGCACCAAACAGTTCTTGTACCCTTTTTAAGCCACCAACCATTACTCGCGCCTTTTTCAAACCACCAACCAGTTCTTGTATCTATTTCAAACCATCAACTAGGTTTCTTATACATTTCAAACCACTAAACAGTTCTTGTAACCCTTAAGCCGTCAACCATTTCTCGCGCCCCTTTCAAACCACCAAACAGTTCTTGTATCCCTTTCAAACAACCGACCAGTTTTTGTACCCCTTTTAAGCCGCCGTCCATTTCTAGCGCCCCTCTTCAAACGACCAACCAGTTATTGTACGCCTTTTCAGCGACCAACCATTCCTCGCGCCCCTTTCAAACCACCAAATAGTTCTCGTATCCTTTTCAAACCACCAACCAGCACTTGTATCCCTTTCAAACGACCAACCAGTTCTGGTGCACCTTTTAAAACATCAACCCTTTCTCGCTACCCTTTCAAACCACCGACTAGATCTCGTATACTTTCAATCTACCAACCAGTTAAGCCACTAACCATCTCTTGCGCCCCTTTCAAAACACAGACTAGTTCTCGTAGATATTGCAAATCACCAACCAGTTCTTGTACCTGTTTCAAACCAATGACTAGTTCTCGTATACTTTTCAAATCACCAAACAGTTCTTGTACACCTTTTCAGCCATCAACCATTTCTCACCCCCTTTCAAACCACCAACTACTTCTCGTATACATTTCAAACCACCAACCAGTTCTTGTACCTTTTTCAAAACACCAACTGTTTCTCGTATCCTTCTCAAAACACCAACCAGTTCTTGTACAGATTTATGCCACCAAACATGTCTCGCGGCTATTTCAAACCACAAACCAGTTCTTGTACCCCTTTCAAGACACCAACCATTTCTTACACCTCTTTAAAAACACCTACTAGTTCCTATGTACATTTCAAATCACCAACAAGTTCTTATACCTATCTCATACCACCAACTAGTTCGAGTATCCTTTTCAAACCAGCAACCATTTTTCGTAACAATTTTAAGCCATCAACAATTTCAAACCAGTTCTTGTATCCTTTCAAACCACCAAACATTCTTGTACCCATTTGAATCCACCAACCATTTCTCACGCCCCTTTCAAACCTCCGACCTGTTCTCATATACATTTCAAACAAACAACCAGTTCTTGTACTTGTTTGAAACCACCAACTAGTTCTCCTGTCCTTTTCAAACCACCAACCAGTTGTTTACCCCTTTTAAGCAGTCAACCATTACTCACGCCCCTTTCAAACCACCAACTAGTTCTCGTATGCTTTTCAAACGACCAACCAGTTCTTCACCCCTTTTAAGGCATCAACCATTTCTCGTGCCCCCTTCAAAGCACCAACTAGTTCTCGTAAGTCACCGAGTTCTTTCAAACCACCCACCAGTTCTTGTACCTGTTTCAAACATCAACTAGTTCTCGTATATATTTCAAACCACCAACCAGTTCTTGTATCTATTTCAAACCACCAACCAGGGCTTGTACCCATTTTAAGCCATCAACCACTTTGCGCGCCCATCTCAAACCACCAACCAGTTCTTGTACGCTTTTAAGCCATGAGCCATTTCATGTGACCCTTTCGAACCACCAACTAGTTCTTGTATCCCTTTCAAAACAGCAACCAGTTCTTGTACCACTTTTATGCCACCAACCCTTTCTCGCGCACCTTTCAAACGACCTACAAGTTCTCGTATGCATTTCAAAACCTACAAGTTCTCGTATGCATTTCAAACCACCAACCAGTTTGCACCTGTTTCAAGCCACAAACTATTTCTTGTATCCTTTTCAAACCACCAACAAGTTCTTGTATCCCTTTTAAGCCACCAAACATTTCTCGGGACCCTTATATACCACCGACTAGGATTCATATATATTTTAAACCACCAAACAGTTCTTGTACCTGTTTGAAATCACCAACTAGTTCTCGTATTCTTTTCAAACCACCAAGCAGTTCTTGTACCGCTTTTAAGCCATGATCCATTTTCTCGCGTTCCTTTCAAACTATCAACCAGTTCTTGTATCCCTTTCAAACCACCACCAACAGTTCTTTTAAACCTATTAAACCACCAACCATTTCTCCCGACCCTTTCGAATCACCGACTAGTTCTCCTATCATTTTAAAACCATCAACCAGTTCTTAAACCATTTTTCAGCCACCAACTATTTCTCGCGCCCCTTTCAAACCACCGTCTTGTACTCGTAGACATTTCAAACCACAAATCAGTTTTTGTTTCTTTTTGAAAACACCAATTGGTTCTCGTATATTTTCCAAACCAACAACCAGTTCTTTTATCTCTTTCAAATCACGAACCAGTTCTTGTACTGCTTTTAAGCCACCAACCAGTTATCGCGTCCCTTTCAAACCACAGACTAGTTCTCGTATATATTTCAAACCACCAACCAGTTCTTGTACCTGTTTCAAACCACTAACTAGTTCTCGTATCCTTTTCAAACCACGAACCAGTTCTTATTCCTGTTTCAAACCTCCGACTAGTTTTCGTATACATTTCAAACCACTAACCAGTTCTTGTACCTGTTTCAAATCACCAACCATTTCTTGTACCCGTTTCAAACCACCAGCCATTTCTCGCGCCCGTTTCAAGCCACCAACCATTTCTTCCACCCCTTTTAAACCATCATCCAGTTCTTATATCCCTTTCAAACCACCAACCATTTCTTGTACCCTATTTAAGCCATCAACCCTTTCTCGCGCCCCTTTCAAACTACCAACTACTTTTCCTATCCTTTTAAAACCACCAACTTGTTCTTATCCCACTTTTCAGCCACCAACTATTTCTCGCGCACCTTTCAAACCACTGACTAGTTCTCGGATACATTTCGAACCACCAAACAGTTCTTGTACCCTTTTAAGCGACCCACCATTTCTCGCGCCGCTTTCAAACCACCAACCATTTCTTGTATCTCTTTCAAACCATCAAACATTTCTCGTGATCCTTATATACCACCGACTATGATTCATATACATTTTAACCACCAACCATTTCTTATACCTGTTTCAAATCACCAACTAGTTCTCGTATTCTTTTCAAACCACCAACCTGTTCTTGTACACCTTTTAGTCATCAACCATTAATCCAATCCCTTTCAAACCACCAACCAGATCTTGTACCATTTTTAGGCCATCAACCATTTGCCGCGCCCATTTAAAAACTACCAACCAGTTCCTGTACCCATTTTTCAAGCCAGAAACCATTTCTCGCGCGCCATTCGAACAACCGTCTTGTACACATTTCAAACCACAAACCAGTTCTTGTTTCTTTTTCAAAACACCAATTAGTTCTCGTATATTTTTCAAACCAACAACCAGTTCTTTTATCCCTTTCAAAGCACGAACCAGTTTTTGTACCGCTTTTAAGCCACCAACCATTTCTCGCGCCCCTTTCAAACCACGGACTAGTTCTCGTATATATTTCAAACCACCAACCAGTTCTTGTACCCCTTTCAAGACATCAACCATTTCTCGCGCCATTTTCAAACCACCAACCAGTTCTTTATACTTTTCAAACCACCAACCAGTTCTTATTCCTGTTTCAAACAACCAACCAGTTCTTGTACCTGTTTTAAACCTCCAACTAGTTCTCGTATACATTTCAAACCACTAACCAGTTCTTGTACCTGTTTCAAATCACCAACCAGTTCTTGTACCCGTTTCAAACTACCAACCATTTCTCGCACCCGTTTCAATCTACCAATCATTTCTTCCGCCATTTTAAAACCATCAACCAGTTCTTGTATCCCTTTCAAACCACCAACCATTTCTTGTACCCCATTTAAGCCATCAACCATTTCTCGCGCCCCTTTCAAACTACCAACTAGTTCTCCTATCCCTTTCAAACCACCAACCAGTCCTTGTACCCGTTTCAAGCCACTGGCCAGTCCTTGTACCCCTTTTACGCCACCAACCATTTCTCGCCACCTTTTCAAACTACCGACTACTTCTCGTATACATGTCAAACCACCCACTAGTTCTTGTACTTGTTTCAAACCACCAACTAGGTCTCGTATCGTTTTCAAACCACAAACCAGTTCTTGTAACTCTTTTATGCCATCAACCATTTCTCGCGCCGCTTTCAAACCACCAGTCATTTCTTCCGCCCCTCTCAAACCACTAACCAGTTCGTGTATCCCTTTCAAACCACCAACCATTTCTTGTACCTCTTTTAAGCCATCAACCAATTCTCGCGCCCCTTTCAAACCATCAACTAGTTCTCTTATCCCTTTCAAACCACTAACCAGTACTCGTTCCCCTTTCAAACCACCCACCACTTTTTGTACCGTTTCAAATCACCATCAATTTCTTGCGCCACTTTCAAACCACCAACCAGTTCTTTTATCCCTTTCAAACCACCAACCGGTTCTGGTACCCGTTTCAAACCACCAACCATTTCGCACGACTCTTTCAAACCGCCATCCAGTTCTCGTATCCCTTTCAAACCACCAACCAGTTCATGTACCTATTTCAAACCACCAAGCATATCTCGCATCCCTTTCAAACCGCCATCCAGTTGTCGTATCCCTTTCAAACCACCAACCAGTTCTTGTACCCGTTTCAAACCACCAACCATTTCTCTCGCCCCTTTTAAACCACCAACCAGTTCTCGCGCTTTTTTCAAACCACCAAACATTTCTTATACTTCTTTCAAACTACAAACCAGTTCTGGCGCTCCTTTCAAACCACCAACCAATTCTTGTCCCCGTTTCAAACCACCGACCAGTTCTCGCACCTGCTTCCAGAATTAATGAAAAACAATACTGAACTCATGTATATATAACAAAACCATAGTCGTTCTTCAATCTTTATTCATGTTATAAATAATCAAGTGTGGTCTCCCCTTATTTCGTTACTCTCCTCTCTGAAAGAACTATCTCTGTTTACTGGGACTATAAAAGGACACTATACGCGAACCCTGTATTCTCAGTTGAATAATGCGATTCTATGAAGGCGTGAAGTTCACTTTTTCGCAACTGATCTTATACTTTAAGCATCAGCTTAAGGTTAAGATTAGGACGGAAAAGCGGCGACGCACTTCATCAGTATTCGGCAAAAGGTGGATGAATCTTGCGCGTTTGTGTCGGGGCGAAAGGGGCTGACCTGGAGTGGCACTTTCATGCCGGTTAGGCATCAGGATATTGCTTTACGTGTGTTGAACACGGGCAACCCATCCCAAAATTAGGTTAGCTTGGGTTTGGTTTTTTGAAATTTTGTTTCTTTTTTTTTTCTTTTTTCTTTTTTCAATAAACTTAGCTAGGGTATGTATGCTCATTGGCCCCTTTTATTTCTGTCCTTATTTTTCTTTAAGTTTAATTCCCCATCTCCTCCCTCGTTAGGTGGTCGGTGATGTCAGTTCTCTTGCGGATGCGGGACGTTTTTCGTTTCGTGTGTGTGTTGTTGTTTTTGTTGTTGTGTCTGAATGAGTGCATGTCTATGTGATTGCTTGGGATGAACGAACGTTTTATTTTATTATAGTCCCGCATTAATTTCGTCCAGTTATCTGATGTTTCTCCCACATTTAGTTATTGTGGGTTTTTTTTTTAATTACGAACATGATTTTGTTTAGTTTTCTGTAAATAATTTATATTTCATATTGTAAATACTCATTGGGGCTAGTTTAAAAAAATTTTAAGTTGTTGTTTTATTCCCTTCCCCACACAGACTATATATTGTACATATGGGGACTAGTTATTATTTTCATGGAGACATTGCGGTATTATGGTTGATGTGGTGAGAAAGGTACGTAAGAATGTGTTGTTTTGGTGCAAGAAATATTGTTATTATGATTGAGTCAGCGTTTGTGGCTAGCTAAGTTTAAAGTTAAGACAGAAGACCGACCTCTTCCCCCTTCCCCATTTTGGCCTTGTGCCACATTTCTGTTTTATTCAGAAATAAATATCCTAAGTTGAATAAAGCTTTCTTAAAACATACACCTGCTTACTTTTGTCATTACAATTCACATAACTAACAACAAAATAATGCATTACAAAAACCCTGTTAAAGCGAATTATGCAAATCCTTCTTTTTCAATACAATTTTAAAATGAAAAAACAATACCATTTATTTATAACGTTTTAAGTTTGATAATCTTTAGCTAAATGCCATAATACAACGATAACCTAAGTAATTTGTAATAAGCATTAAATCTCGCATATAACTTCAGCTTATATCAAATGTCTTTAGTAGTTCATAAACTAACCTAGCAACATTTAACGCATATTTTCATATAATTCAAATTCCTTTCTGAAAATAATAATCAGGCCTTGAATATATCTATAGATAAATATTTACAGCATCCCCCACGCATTAATAATTATATGTAAACACAAACACAATTCAACAATATTTAAACATCGCATTTGAGCAAACACATCTCAACAATATTTGAACAGTATTTCCGCTCTGTAGCAAAACAAACATCACAATGCAGTGTTTCCAACTTTACCTTGTGGGATCTTCCACGACTGCCAGTTACCCCCAGCTGGGAAATGCACTTTTCCTGTTGTAATTTTCACCACCATCATACTTACAAGATATACAACAAGCATTCATTGGTTAATCACCTACAATCTGGCTCGTTGATTGGTCAATTTCGACCAATCAAGTCGCCTGCACGCGACAAGTCTGTTTTCACGCCAACTAATTTTGAGCCAGTCACGTGATATAACAGATTATAAAAACCAAACACGAGTAATTCTCGTTCTCTCTCGTTTTTCTTCTTCGTCACTCGTACGTCTCATCCCCGCTGCCAAGACCCTTAAAGAACTCCCGTCTTGACTAATGCCGTCAGACGTAAAATAACTTTACAACAATCACGCAAGTACAATTTCTGAACTCTTACGAACTTGTACAATACACAATTCCTAACATTCAACATGAACTCAATCTTCTAAACTGCAGTTTAATAGTTAATCTAACCTTTATGAGCCCCGGTACAAATATTTCCAAATCTAAGAGATATAACTCTTTCAAACCTTTCAGTTTATATGAATGTACATGAAACACTTAATAAATTCAATTATGTTTTTAATCATTACGTTCTCTCTTGTATTTTATACCATGTGCTATTTTACGTCAAATATAAATTGCATTGTGACAACTACATTGGATAGCGACCTCCAGCATAATGGCATGATCCTTTCCACACCTTTCCTAGACAAAAATAAAGTAATTGTGGAGGGACCCGCAAACATGGACGTCCACAACATATTTGGAAACCTCGTCGTTTAGGGGCCCACTACAACTTCGTTTTTCCCTATGTATCTATTTACGCTATTATGATGGTAACAATTGGTAAACATTTCTACAATGTTGAATTTTATGTCAGATCACCAAACAATATAACAGTTTCCTTATTAAACCAACCTTAATGATTCAGTATCCTCGCGCACCTCCAGGAAACGATATCACACCCCGAAGGTTTACGAGCACCTCTGGTTAAGAAATACTAATAGAGACTTTTATTTGTTTATTCATATATATATATATATATATATATATATATATATATATATATATATATATTGCCAGTCTGGAGCAGAATTCACTGAGAATAAAATTAATTGAGAGTGCACTGATCTCACAATTCTCAACAGTAAATCGAAGACTGCGTCGTACGTTATTTCGCCGATCATCTGATTGATTTAAAAACGGCTCCAATCTTCATGTATTATATGTGTATGCGTGTGTATGCGTATAGGTATTATGGATATGTGCGTGTGGGCATGCTGTCGATGTAAGCGAACAAACCAGGCACCCCTATGCAACCCAGAGTATCATAAAAACATTACACCCCCACGAACTATACCATAATATATACTCTGGTTTCCATCTGTTTTTTTAGGTTGTGATTTATTCTCCACTCTGCTACTGTTATCCCCCAGACGAAAAGTTTCTAGCCTCTTATTAATCTATCGCTATTACTATAATAGCTGTTATGTGCCATAAGTTACAACTCTCGTTCACCTTTGGGGCTTGTGTTTGTAACGTTTCGAAAATTCTATCAGTAACGAGTTTGGGCGCTAGATACAAATAATGGCTCAAAATTGCCAGAAATACCTGTACCTGTATCAGCCAACATGCAAAACACAGGCGAAATAATATTGATAAGGATACGGTGTGATAGACAAAATTGATAAGGATATTGATAAGGATAAATAATATTGATAAGGATACGGTGTGATAGACAAAATTGTCCAAATAGTGTAACAGCAAAATTGTCCAATAGTTAGATTAAGCTTTCAACCATTGTGTCTTAGAGTTGAGTACAGATATTGCAATTCTCCGGGGCTTTTATAACCCTGTTCAACTCTACTTGGGACAATTAGAATGTATAATTACTCCTCATGCTTAACAAAAGAATCGTGATTAAATCGATCATAAACGAAAATGATACGTTCATCATTAAACAAAGCTAAGGATAGGAAGTTCATGAAGGACTGAAATAAAGTTCTTGAATGATCTTGAAAGATGGAAACCAGAGTATAAATGTTGGTACCATTACCGAAGGCCTGAATGATCTCTTTCCTCTCACTATTGCTCAGTTTGGGAAGACACAATAGGGCTGATACAAAATGATTTTAAACTGTTCTCTTTTAGGCTGAATAACTCAAAGGGTTTTTCGGTGATTCTTACGAAAAATGGTGTCAAGATTGTTAAACGTCTTATCTAAAAATCAGGAAAAAATAAACTCAATTAGTTTAGTGGTTGTTTAGATATTAAACATTTTGGGGAATTGTCAATTATTCCATGTAGTTAAACGATTTGGGCAATTTTGCTGTTACATACAGTTTATACATATAGTTATATATATATATACATACGATGTGTACTAAAAGTTTTTAGCACCTTTTGCTGTATAGAATGATTGATCGTCACAAGCAGGCAAAAATAATTATACAGAAACAGCATCTAAAAAAGATATACCGTACATCTTTATTGATAAAGGCTTAACAGCATTTGTAATATTCGATCCAATTATACAAGAAATATAAATATTACGGCATGGTCAGTTCCTATTTATCGCTCCAGAAAATATTTATCTCTTGCTGCCATTCTCTATCTTTACAAGAGTGAGATCACACCAAGAAGGGACTATTCGTGTTATATCCGGGCTGATGATAGCCATTCCTCACTTTTCTGTACACGGTAGAGTTCAAAATCTCTTACACGGTGTTTTAGGTTATACGTTATTCTCCACTCTGCTACTGTTATCCCCCAGACGAAAAGTTTCTAGCCTCTTATTAATCTATTGCTATTACTATAAAAGCTGTTATGTGCCATAAGTTACAACTCTCGTTCACCTTTGGGACTTATGTTTGTAACGTTTCGAAAATTCTATCAGTAACGAGTTTGGGCGCTAGGTACAAATAATGGCTCAAAATTGCCAGAAATAACTGTACCTGTATCAGCCAACAGTGTAGGGAGGTAGAGAGACAGCATATAATAAATTATTTCACCACAGCCCCCTACACTGCCCCCACTTCGTGAGTTTCCTTATTATTGCCCGTCATAAATGTGTAAATTTATTTTCATTTTTTCATTTCAACATTTGGAAATAAATCTGATGATCCACTGTCCTTTAAAAGGGCTGTGGTGAAATAATTTATTATATGGAACCTTAAAGCAATCTGTTTTTATTTAAATTATTAGCTCTGATTTACATTGAGCTCTCTGGATTCTATCCTCATTGGGTCTTCCCATACGGATTACCTAGTTTTTCGTAAACTAAATATATTATATATATATATATATATATATATATATATATATATATATATATATATATATAATTTATTTGCGAAAACGCCTAATACCTACGTGGGATTATTGAAACTTCTCTCTCGTTTTATGATTTACCGAGAGCTAGTAATAATATATAGGGAAACATGTATCACACTAATGCCCTCGGAAAAGCATGAATCCATTTCTTCTCATAACTATTGGTTAAACAGCAAAGTAGATTGTGCTTTCTAGTCTGGAAGAAGAAATACCCTGAATTCAAAACCCTGAACTAAGACACACCTATCTTTTCCCATGAAGTCATGGGAATTCGCAGATATTCACGAAACGGTATCTATAGAGCTCCGTGATCACCAACGTCCCAAAGAAACGTGATATTTAAAATGTCTCATTTTTTGGTTTATTGCGATAATTCAACACACAATTCGTAGCAAAATAAAACTTTGCGAATTCTATTAATCTATCTTCTCATCTTAGGTATGACGATAAACTACATCCGGCAGCAAGGCCTCTCACATCGGGAATTTTTGAGGAGCATAGAACCACCTCAAATTGCTGTTGCCTCAGGTCCGCCATGACCTGAGATGATAGCACCTGTTAGGGTCCCGGCTAATAGTGAACCCCCAAACTGGGGTCAAAGCACTATGAAAGTGTAGAAATATATTTTTATAGTGAAGGTGCCCGCAATACATTTTCATAGAAAAAAAAATACCAACAGTACGTTTTTCTAAATAAAAAATAAAAATATTTTACCAGCAATACAGTTTTGTAAAGAAAAATATTAGTAGCAACACATTTTTGTAAAGAAAAGTTGCCAGCAATACATTTTTGTAAAAGAAAAGTTGCCAGCAATACATTTTTGTAAAAGAAAAGTTGCCAGCAACACATTTTTGTAAAAGAAAAGTTGCCAGCAACACATTTTTGTAAAAGAAAAGTTGCCAGCAATACATTTTTAAAATTAACTTAGCAGCAATATATTTTTGTAAAAGAAATTACCAGTGCTCCCAAGAAAATTTAATTTTCGAATAAAATGACCCATAAGGAGTTGATGTGCCGCTAAACAAACGAAACTGAAACTGAAACTTTGCCACCAGGACACGTAATAAGGTTGTTTATATTCTAGTATATCAATGTCTTCATATTGATTGACTGATTCATTTTTTTGACGGCTTATCAACTCTTTGCTGTTTATTAAAAGCCAGGAAATATTTTAAGATTTTTTATCATTTTTTTTTTTTTTTTGGTGGGTGTGGGCGATAATGATGATTTCTTGATTTAAGTTTAAGTAATTAATCTATAATTCTGAGAATATGTGGGTTTATGCTTTTCCCAGGTGTATTTTATCATAAGTGAATGGAACGAACCCAACTGGAATTGGAACTCGGCTTTCGAGCTATTATCCAGTATATTACCCACACATCCAAGCTTACACCACCTGGCATTCCCAAGCAGTCGACATACTAACCAGGCCCGACGCTGTTTAACTTTGGAGATCGTACGGGAACCGTTATTTCAACCTGATGTGGCCCTAAGCACATATCTTCACCAGGAAACAATAGATAACGTTAGAATCTTCTTTAAATTCTTATTCAATAATATATGAGGTGAAGCTACTGCGTTAGACTTTAACAAAAATACAAGGAGATATTCCTTTTTTTTTTCAAAGTAATATAACTTTTCTTTTAGCTTTTCCTTGTTTTGCATTCAATCTTCAAAATATCTGGATCGATTTACGTTACACAAGAAATTGGAAGATAAATGGCATTGCCCTGCTCGGTGTTTTTAAAATTCATAATGTATATTTCCTACGGCGCTGAGCATTATTCAGTATCTAAATAAGTCGGGCGGCAAAGCCATATGACGGCGTCTTTAACCTGGGATTTTCTCGTATCTGACAGCGTCGTATTGCTGACGTTGATGTTAAAAAGACCTGACGCTGTCTTATCGTATCTCCGAAAGGCATTTGATGGCCGCTACAGCCTGTTTTACATCGTCGACTATCGAGTATCTTCACTCGAACATGTTATGCATATTTCAGTCCCGCTGTGTAAGTTGCAGTGACAAATTGTAGCTCGTCCACTAAATACAGAAGGACGCCACCTGTAACACATTCTGTAACTTAACTTTTCATTGCTTCCGAACGCCATACAAGAGAAGGAAACATCTCGCTCGCTAAGCGGCGGTAAGAAAAATTGGAAGCAACTGGGGGAAAAAAAACAGATTCGACTTGGGGCAATGGTTGATTCTCGATAAACTATTACGAAGTTCCCAGAGCAAAACAATATTTTCTCTTTCCTAATGTTCACCCAACACAAGCCACAAGAGTCACTCAATGTGGACGGTTGCTGAATGAGATGAGTGGTTATGGTCGTTAGAAATAGAAAATGAAGATTATGATGATGTAGAGCAGCGTTTCTCAACGTTTTTACTCTTGTGCCACCATTGAAATAGTTTTCATATCTCAGGGAGCCCCTGTAGATAATTATTATATTTATTTTAAGCTTTTCACCCCAGTCAAAGCTGAAAGCCACTGGCACGCAAGGGATTACAGAGGATTTGGAGCAAGAGCAGATAGGAGTGATAGAGGAAAGGATGTGGAGAAGGATAGTGGATAGATCAATGAAACTGGAGATGTCGATTGACGTTACATTTGAATAGTTGGAGATTATAGTTGTCAGGGAAACAGGAACAGGGAAAGGAGTTTCACAGGCGTGAGGTGCGAGATATGAAGCTATTGGAGTAGAAGAGACGTCTACATGATTATTATAATTATTCGAAAATATACATGAATTGTTTATTATTTCTGTTATATCATTTATGATATATATTATGATTATTCGAAAATATACATGTATTGTTTATTATTTCTGTTATATCATTTATGATATATATTATGATTATTATAATTATTCGAAAATATACATGAATTGTTTATTATTTCTGTTATATCATTTATGATATATATTATGATTATTCGAAAATATACATGTATTGTTTATTATTTCAGTTATATCATTTATGATATATATTATGATTAGTACTATTATTCGAAAATATACATGTATTGTTTATTAAATGTTTTATATCATTTATGAGATGTATTATGATTATTATAAATATTCGAAAATGTACATGTATTGTTTATTATTTCTGTTATATCATTTATGATATATATTATGATTATTCGAAAATATACATGTATTGTTTATTATTTCTTTTATATCATTTATGATATATATTATGATTATTATAATTATTCGAAAATATACATGTTTTGTTTATTATTTCTTTCAACTTTTTCCTCAGTTATTGGTCTTTTCTGTATTAGTATTTATTTGTGTTTGTACAACTAACCAGAATATCGTTTGTCTTATTCTTACTTCCTTACTTTGCTTTCCTAAAATTATAACCTTGGTACTTTCTACTCTCTTTCATGTTTTCTCAATTGATAGTACTAACAAAAGTTTGTCAAAAATAAAGCATGTTGGTCAAGTCCTTGATTTACAAGTATTAACAGTGACCTCCGGGACTTGACCAACAAACCTTTTGAAAAATCAGGAGCATATGGAAAGGAGGTAAGACCCGTGAAATCCAAAGTAATGGTGAATAACACAAACAGTAATATCTGTGTCAACATTACTACGAATGGGATTTCACTGAACGGAGTGTCCATTTTTAAATACTTTGGAGCAATCTTGTCTAAAGATGGCATCTGCAACTCGGAAATCCACACAGAGATTGCCGCTGCCATGGCAGCGATTGCCAAATTGGCAAGAATATGGAAAAGTAAAATCAGCTTTCAAACAAAGTACCGAATGTACAAATCACTGGTAGTCTCCATTCTCCTACATGGGTGTGAAACGTGGACACTGTTGCCAGAAACAGAGAGAAGGATCCAAGTGTCTGAGAAAAAATGCATGAGAAAACTCCTTGGCATTTCTATTGTGAACAAAAAACCAATGAGTTTGTGCGGAAAAGGGTTGAAAGTTTTGTGGGACACAAGGAACCTCTTCTCGCCACTGTCAAACGGAGAAAAATAGCGTGGCCTGGACATGTTACAAGGCACGACAGCCTGTGCAAGACCACCATGCAAGGTACTGTTGAAGATGGACGTAGGAGAGGGCGCCAACGAAAAAACTGGCTGGACAATGTCAAAAACTGGATAGGTATGATTGTACCAAAAATGCCGATGCCTGCCGTTAATAGACCGTTGTGGAAAAGAGTTAGGGTGGCTTCTGCATTCGGATCCGCCCTACCATTACAAACGTTAAGGGGATGATGATGATGATAATGATGATGATAGTGGTGGTGGTCGTGGTGATGTTGATGATGATGATGATGATGATGATGATGATGATGATGATGATGACGACGACAGTCAACAAGGCAGAATAAATGATTTTATTCTATGTTAAATAACGACTACATAATCTCTATATATTTTACGTTTAAATGCCGATTTATATTTTCATTTTCTGTTTCTGCTATCTTTTTCTAATCTCAACAAACTTTTAGACATTTCTACTTGTTTATTTATACACTTTTTTCTTGATTTGCTTTGCTTTCTCGCACGTTTGTTTACCTAAAGTCTTATATATTAAAAAAAAACAAAAACAAAAAACATTAATTTCTGATGCTTTCAAAACACGTAATGTATGAAATGTTTATAATACGTACATTATATATGTTCTATACGTTGTCATAGCCGCAGTTCCAAGCCGGAGAATCGGCGAAAGTGGAAAACTGGCACCTCATGACATGCTGCTTCGGGCAGATGGAGCTCGACTGCAACCTACTGAGGCGAAGGAAAACCCAGATCTTAAACCTCCGCTGCCTCGTGGTCATATTCCAAATATGGAAAATGCCATGGAAGTAAATCCAGACATTAAAAAACAGATTGGAGCCCCGAACGCTGTGGGCTGTCAGTATTAACAACTTTCTGGCAATTCCTGCAGCCAATCCATCCCCAAATTTTTTACCCTGTATTCCTTTGGATCTTGTCGATACAGCCGAAAGACCATGTAGTTTGGGCAGTGCACGGGTCCCATATACCATTGCTCAGACCTGTACCCTATATTATAATACTAATAATAATAATACAAGGAATGACCAAAAATATTCCGTACGTGTATCGTAAAAATACGAATATAAAATTAAGCAAAAATTATTTTTAAAAACGCAATAACCTATTTATCAGTTTCTCTCGTAATCCCTAGCGACCTCTTACGTAACTCTAGTGTTCCAAGGAACATCGGTTTAGAAACCCTGATATACAGGATAGATAAGGATCGCCCATGGACTTGAAGAAGTTAAGATTGTAATGCTCCGGAGAATATCAACAAATTAGTGGTTCTAGAGAAGAAGCTGTGTGGGTGTGGATTGAATCTGAATGTCGGACACCAACACTAAATCATTTATAGCAACAAAAAAAAATTGATTTTATTTAGATAAGATAACAAGTTTCGTTTTGCAGCGTCTCAGCTCAGATCAGACACCAAGTTTGTTCACAGTCTGCAGCTTATTCCAGTCGAATGGTTGTGGCATAATACCAGGGAAATAATTCTTTGGTCGATTCGTCACCCACGAAATAAAACCAAGAGACGAGATTTTTGTTGTCGAGAAATTTTATTCTGTTGCAACCTACTCACAAAGTCTGGCTGTAGGCAAGCGAGGATGAGTTAGGTGAGATGAGAGAGCAGATGCCTTCCTATTTTTGTGGAGGGTGAGCAGTCCTATCTTGTTTAGGCTGCTAGGGGCAACTGTCTTATAGAAAACCAGCTCTCTTTGTCCTGTCAGCTTTCGTTTAAAACAGTATTTATCAATAACCAAGAGTTCTTAATCGGGTTCACTTAGCCGACCTTCCTTGTCAGTTTTGTTGGACCTGGTTCTTTTGAGATCCGCTCCACTCAGTTGACTCCATTTGTCAGGGTCGTTTGTCATTGGTTCTTGTGAGATCCGCTCCACTCAGCTGACCATCATTGTTAAGACGACCATTGTCAAAATGATTTCCGCAACATCCTGCAGGTGCCTCCTTAACAAGATATCAACTGTCAACTGATATAGTTATATTACGCTTATAAGATTTTGCTAGTGCTCGGCGATATAGCAGAGCATAATACAAAATTTATTTTACTGGTATATTTTCTCCACTTAAATACAACTCAGTATTTCAAAAACTTCACAAGACGCCCTATACTTATTAGTCGAATTGTCCCGCAGAAACATGAACTCATTAAGCTAGACACGTTTTTTCCTTCACCAGGTCACTGAGATGAGCTTGCTTAATACTTAGTAGTAAATGCTTAAAGGTTCTCGCTCACAAACAAGAAGATAACGCCGAGTCACAAAATGTACATGTTACTACAAAATGTCTTATTTCGTAGGCAACTAAAGATATACATTCACCCATATGTATTTGTGAATGTAGGGCACTTCGAGGTGGCGTAATGTTTAGCAAACTTGTCTCGCGAGATCAATTGCGACTGAGTAGTGGACTCGATCCTCACTGGGTGCCCCTTAATCTCGACCTTGTGTCACAACGAAAATAACCAGATTGGAGCCCCGAAAATCACTATATCTGTGAATGTAGGGCACCTCGAGGTGGTGTAATGGTTAGCAAGCTCGTCTGGATAGATCAATTACGACTGAATAGCGAGTTCGATCCTCACTGGGTGACACTTAATCTCGTCCTTGTGTCACAACTAAGCTATGCTTTGTAAATCCCTATATCTGTGAATGTAGGGCACCTCGAGATGGTGAAATGGTTAGCAAACTTGTGACAAGTCGGCCTAAAATGACACCTGTGAGTGTCAGATTCTCCAAGCCGTTCTTCCTCCTTATGTAGCCAAAACATTTCAGCGACCTCTTTCTGATTCTGAGTGTCCTTTTTGTTTCCATTTTCTTTAAGATTTCCTCACTACTTACACTCTCTGCCTATGCAATTCTCAGTATCCTTCTGTAGAACTACTTATCTGTTGGCTAAAGTCTCTTCTTCATCAGTGTAGAAATTATCCAGCATTCGCTGCTTTATAAGATGATCGATTTTACATAGCAGTTCAATACACATTTTTTTTTTCTAAAGAAATGTTCCTGTTTCTTAAGATAGTATTTAGCTTTTATTTTTTTTATATACCAATGCATGTTCGAATTTAGTTGTCTCATTTCTGATCCTATTAAAATACTTCCGAAATATTGTTTTAATCATTTCACCCCGAGCAAAGCGATAATACCACAAAGACGCAATGGGTAACTGCGACTGGAAGGGAATGAGAAGACTTTATTGAGGTGAAAGAACAATGAAAGAAAAGATTTACGAAGGACGGAGGATTGAAACTGACGATGATAGTTGACGGGGAAACAGAAAACCGGATGCGAGTTCCACAGGTAAGATTTTGAGAAAAGAAATTATTAGAAAATAACTGTAAGTTATATCTAACTATTTAAAAAAAAATGAGACCTAGTTTCCAATCTAGTAGCATGCTTAAATTCATTCGTTCGAGATATCGAGGATGAAAGTTCATTAGAACAAATGCGAGGAAAATGTTTATAGAAAAGATAGAATGAATATACTTCATGGCTGTGGGAAGTGACTGATCGAGATCTTTAAACTTTCTCAGGTGCCCCACACTTTTAAAATGTCTGTCATAATTAATTGTTAAGAGGTCTCCCCCTTTTCACACAAATGGACTCACCCAAGGTATACTTATACTACTACCAGTAATACCCGAGGACAATAGTGGTACGTTGAGTCAAGGAGTCGAGACGGAACGACAGAAGAGTAGTAGAGTTCAGTAGTAGTAGAGTAAGTCACACACAGAGACGGCGGCAAGCGTCACAGTTAGCGAGCACGTAGACTCAGTAAGGAGTCATACCACGATACTTCAATACCAAGACTGTATATATATATTTGCTACTAACCCGCATTCCTGGATCTACTAACCCGTATTACCAGTTTGTATTATTACGTTAATACATTTATTTTCCTTATCCATTCCTGGCGTTTGTTATTCATTGATATCGGATTCATCCCGGAATCCACAACAGTAATGAAAAAAAAAATCTCAGTAAATCTCAGTAAATATTAATGTAGTGGTAGCATAGCGGTTATTAGCGCTTGACCATGATATCCTTTGCATCCTGTCCATGATATCCTTTGCATCCGATCCATGATATCCTTTGCATCCGGTCCATGATATCCTTAGAATCCTACTGTAGAACCACATCTCCGTCGCCTCGAGTCTCTTCTTCATCTTTGAGGAAATCGTCCAATATTCGCTGGCGTAAAGAAGGACAGATATCATGTAACAGCTCAGTATTCTTTCCTTTGTAACCAAAGAAATCTTCCTGTCACCTAATACGTCTACGTGTCGCACTTATCGTCCTCTGTCAAAACGCTTCCCAGTTCGAATCTCGCCATTGTCGATTTGTCAAAGATATAATTTCTTAATACAGGTCTTTTGAGCCGATACTGGTTGGGAAGATACCACGTGTTGACCCAAGCCTTAGGAGCAAAATCTTGTAGATTGTACTTTCTGGAACCCATCGATATGCTTTTGTATGTATCCACCTTTTGCGCGCAAGTTAACATAACGAACCTAACGGGAATAGGAACTCTGCTCTCCGATTAACAATTCCGAACCGTTATTCATAAAACAAACCGCACCTGGTACTCCCAAGCGGTCACTCATCTAGATACTGGCTCGTCTCGTCAGTGAGAGAAAGAATAAGGAAAACAAGAAAGAGGAGGAGATAACGTCTGTTTTTGTGTACTCGAAAAATTTGTCAATTTCAAATCTTTTTATTTGTACACTATTCGTTCTTTAAATAATGACCCGAATTCATTCTTGTGATCGTTATTGAATTATTTTGCGAAAGCTGTCAAGCTCCAATATTTTACGATGCAATGTGGTGGTTATAGCTGTAGAACTCACTAGGAGTTTATTCAATCCATTTTTTACGGGTACTACTAGTTAACTTAAATATTAGAGTAGAGATATGAAATTATATCTCTAAATCTCGATACGAATTTTAATCATTATTCGAAAAAATGTTTAAGATGTCTGGAGTAAAATACGTACATCTTGGAAGCAGATGGTGCATTTTAAAATTCACGTCATGAAAAAAGAATATAAATTATTCAGTCATTAATAATAATAATATTCGGAACGATAATTACAACGATTGTTCGAGCAAAAGAAATGTTCTGATGAAAATGATTGGTCAATAAAAGCAGAATTTTTGTTTGTGCTTTTCCTTTCATTCGTTTTTCTTCTTCTTTTTTTTTAACGTTTCCCGGTTCTGGTCATTGACTTCCGTTAATGTCTTCGTTCCTGACCAGTGTCTTTTTTCGCCATTTAACGACATTTATTACGAGTGCAAACCGAATCAAGAGTCTTCTTTGCCTACCAGTGAAGCTATTTATGAATTCTCCGCAACTAGATGATATAAACGTGAATATTGCTCATACAATTTGGAAACTTTGATGTGTGCTTCATATTCTCACTTCCTTACGCATTGATTTCATCTGCGAATTCAAACAAAGCATCTACTTACATAAAAAATGCACTCTGTGCCTGACTGTATAGATGGTAAAATTGTATTTATACTTCTCTGCTTTGATGGCGTATAAAAAAAGAAAAGCTGCCCATATTTTCTTTACCCTAATATATCAGATGTGACATATGACTTACTAGCAATATAATCCGTTTTCGACCGGTTGTTTCACTACTGAGTAGTTTTGCCCTTCAATTAGAGCAGTTTAAGTTTAAAATCATACCACCCGAAAATCATTATTAGTAACAACAATTGGGTGCAACTGAAACACATCCCCAAATAGAGGGGGGTAACAATTTGAGGGGGGGCTGAAAAAGGCCGTTTTTGCGTTATCAATCTTACAAGGAAAGAACCTCTTCAATGGATCGTCATAATAATAATAAGATACGATAATTTTTATTTATAATATAATTTTTTTTTATATTTATAATAATCTTTTGCGTTTGATTTCCACTCTCTAAATTGATTGTGCGATTTTATTTTTACAGACATAATATTTTGCCTTTGATTTTTTTGTGCAAAGTCTAAAAAATAAGTTCTTCCGATTTTTCACCTTCAAGGTTGTAATTTTGTCCAGCCAATTTGGACTCAAAACCGGTACTGAAGAATTATCTATGAAACAAAGCAAAAATCATCGAATTCGGATGAAAACTGTGGCAACGCATAAATGATATCCGATCACACACACACACATACACACACACATTCTGAGAATTATAGATATAGATAAAGGGATGAGAATATAAATCCTAGCCTCCAGTTCATCTTTCAGTTCATCTTTGGTGTTACAAGGATTTTTGTTGCTCTCTTGCTCAACTGCATCCCACACGTAATAATCAAGCGATCTGCAGTCTGCGGAGATAGGTGGCCAGATTTAAGGGGTGATGTGGTTTCAGAAATTGTCCTGTTTGTGTTGCATGGTGGAGTGAACTAGTACCAGACATAGGGTCATCCAGCAGCCACCCTCTTGGCCCAGGACAGCACTACCTCCTCAAGGCACTTGATGAGGGCCTCCGTGTTGAGTCTGAGGTCCTGTGGGATGATCAGGTGATCACTACAAACGCCATGATGTTGGCTGGTTATTCTTTCACTCTCAGTACACTGCACTGTACTCAAATAGACACCCAAATTCTCTGAAATGTTCGTATTGGAGCTTTTAGTGCGAATGCCAAGAAGTACAGCATGCCGTCTCCAAATTTATGGCGGAGTGAGTTGCGTCATGTTGCTTTTTGTCTCACACACGGTGCTCAACTGACCCTATATACGGTACAGTCGAAAAAATAAAAAACAAACAACGAAAATGCGCGAAATTAAACATATAAAATGGCGACAATTTAACTATCGCACGAGATAGATAGATAGATAGATAGATAGATAGATAGATAGATAGATAGATAGATATGACCAGGATGAGATAGATAGATAGATAGATAGATAGATAGATAGATAGATAGATAGATAGATAGATAGATATGACCATGATGAGATAGATAGATAGATAGATAGATAGATAGATAGATAGATAGATAGATAGATAGATAGATAGATAGATAGATACTGATATAGATAGACAGATATGACCAGGATGAGATAGATAGATAGATAGATAGATAGATAGATAGATAGATAGATAGATAGATAGATACCGTGTATTCCAACATTATAAGAAAATCAATAAAATGATTATAACTATGAAGTTAATGTTCCGAGAATCATCAAATATCGGTCAAATGTACGTCGTACGTTTATACGGATATCCCAATATCTAGGATCGTATAAAATACAAATACCGCAACGTCATCAGAAGAGTGCATTTTCACACCATCAGGAACCCAAGAGTCATCCATATAATTGTCAATAATATATACGTATCTGCCTCCTTGTTGACGCCTCAGTCGAAGATGTTCAGGTTCGTCCTTCCGGCATATTCATGTGCGGCAACCGTATGGAATCAACAATAAGAGTGTAATTTTAAATACTTTTCGGCCCAGGAAGCACGTTTAACGAGGCAAATAGTGTTCAGGGCCGAGCGAACAACGTCTTCTCTGTACGTTGCTAAACACTTCTGGGTGTTTTATAATAAGGTTTTCAGTACATTTGGTGTTTTAACGGCAGGAAATGCATCTTTGCCACTCTTAAGTGAGGGCTTCAAACGGGGTTCTATCCACTGAGTTAGAGATAAACATCGTTGTGTCTTCTCTTTGACAGCACGTGCACTGTATACAAGTGTTCGACATGGATTTCTTCTTCTTCTTCTCTTGCAAGTGTTCCTGCAATTCCCGCAGTTGCTTTTCCTTATAAACCATTTCAACTATTCTTGACTGCTCGCCATTACTCGAAAATATTTTTCAGGCCATGTTGCATATAGTGTGGATTAGTGGAAAACAAGTGATTTCATGCCTGCCTGTTTATTACGGCAGCGGACAGTATGACGGTACTCCGAAAATTTTACTTACATTATTTACATTATACGGACTGTTGTCCTCACATATTCACAACTTTTCGGCCGTTGTACGCTCCGGCCTTCTTCACATGATTGCAATTTCTAACTGAACTGTTTATTTCGTCCACCTGGGTAGATTGTTCTAATTCCACGTGTCATGCCTCATTTTAACTCAACTCTCCAAGTTGTTCGTTCACCTAGTATTGCACCCACGACTCTTTGGGTCCAAACATTGGATCTAACCAACGTCTTTATCAATTGCCAGGTGTCGTTATGGACATCTGTGCATGATTTTTTTGGAACTTATAAACCTAATGTCTCAACAATCATTTTACCAGTGTCCTTATTGCAAATATTGTTATTATTACTGCATTATTGAGAATTTTGTATTTAAAACTAGAATACCCGTGACCCGTTGGATCACTGACGGTTCACGTTAAAGAAATAAAACACTGAAGTTGATTTCAACATTAAAGAAAATGTGTCTTTGATGAAAATTGAAATAAAAATAATTAC